>JAMXBD010000109.1:0-1200000 GCA_024138025.1 Combretum micranthum
TTTGAGTCACTCCCTTATAAATTTGAGCGGCAGAGCTACAATTTTGTCTTAACTGTTGTGCTTGCTCATTGTACAGCTCTTTGTTTGGAATCAACATTCCACTCAACCTGTTCTTAAATATTGTGAACACACTGCGGCTGTTAAAGCAATAGCTTGGTCACCACATGTTCATGGACTTCTTGCTTCAGGAGGCGGTACTGCTGACCGATGTATTCGCTTCTGGAATACAAATACTAACTCACATCTGAGTTGCATGGACACCGGCAGTCAAGTAAGATCCTGCTTTCCTCTTTTTGTATGCAAGAGAGTCATATATATGGTTTTAGAGAAAATGCATAAAAGGATTACATATTCAAGTCTACAATGTGAAATCTATTTTTCCCCCCTCTCCTACCTGGAAGCATACCGTAAAAATCACTCCTTATAACAGTGCAAAAACTTTTTGGACATTTAGTCATTGAAAAAATTTAAATCTTGTGCTCACAAGTGTTGCTGATAGAAAATCTCTGTGTCCTTGGATTAAATCGTTGACTTCAGATGAGCAAAAGGAAGTTTAAACTAAAGTTGAAAATATGTACTTTGGATTCATGCCAGCTTCTTCTTTTCTGTACATTTCCTTTTTCTTATGTTTATTTACTTGTCCAATAAAGGCTGTATAGCATCAAGATTTACCAAATAATTTGTTCAGTTACCTAAGCACTTGTAAGTTTAGGTAATTGGATGGTTAAATTTTATAATCATAAGAAACCACGAGATGTATTCTCTCTCTCCCATCTCAGAGGCCTTATCTTCTGCCCTTTTCTCACTTCACTCTGCATTTCTAATCACTCCTTCATGGAGAGATCTTTCGTTCTCTGACATTGTCTACAAACACTTTCAGGTCTGCAATCTTGTTTGGTCTAAAAATGTCAATGAACTAGTCAGCACCCATGGCTACTCTCAAAACCAGATAATTGTTTGGAGATATCCAAGCATGTCCAAGGTACAGTAACTTACTGTAACTACACTTGTTGAACTTCTCTCTCCTATTTTGCTTACAATTTTGTTTTTGGCTTGTGCAGTTAGCAACACTCACTGGTCATACATTCAGGGTTCTTTATCTTGCCATTTCACCAGATGGGCAGGTAATTTGTCTTGCAACCTTCAGTGTTTTTTTCCCTTTTGCTTTCTTCCTTGTCAAAGTTCAATGGTTGATACCATCCTTCTTCCTTGCTGTTTCAGACTATTGTTACTGGAGCTGGAGATGAAACATTAAGGTTTTGGAATGTATTCCCATCTCCAAAGTCTCAGGTAAACATCACTTGCAAACCGTGTCCATGGTGCAATTTGAATATCTGCCTTTGTGGTTCACTGAATGATCGTACATACATGACATCACTTCAGGATTGCAGTTCTATAATTTAGTGCATATTGCAATCATGGTAGTGAACATTACAAACCATTATTCTTTCTGAATATCTTTACCTATTCAAATACCACTCTTGTGGCAATGTAGCAGTACAGTATGTCGCTTAATACATGATTCTGCTAATTTGGTTGGTCAATCATTTTATTCATAAGACGGCACAGATCATGTCCTGATTAATGTTATGGTTAATCCAGAACACGGAGAGCGAAATTGGGCATCATCTCTTGGTAGAACTACAATCCGCTGAATTACGTGGGTCCACAGTGTGCACTATTCTTTGAATTATTTAACCCCCGAACAGAAGAGGAATAATGTTATTTGGTCATGAACTGTCTATCACGGTGCCATCGACTCTTTAGCTGGATAGCTTGGATTCATCTCCTAAACTTGAAGAAGATTGCTCAATATCATTGATGAGAAGAGGGGAGAGATTTAATTTAAAATCATCTTTGATAAAAGGGCTATTTTCCTATTTTGTATAGTGGTGGAGTTATACCTTCTCTATAACTTCCCCCCTCCAATTGTATATTAAATTAACAGGTTCTAGAGTAATATTCACGCTCCTATTTCTTGCTTCTCCATGACTTTCTGTAAATAAAACTCAATTCCTGTGTTCTGTCATCCTTTATCTATTTTACGCGACACATAAACAGATGAATGATGAATGGTTTAATCTTAAAAATTTTAGGTGTCGTATTTATCGTTGTTGGTGTAGTTTTACATTCAGCTGCATGGCGAGTCCTTCAAGTATTTGTTAAGGACCGTGTCCGTTACAACGAGGACCAGGAAACAGCGGAGTGGGCGACACTACATAGGAGTCATGTGTTTTAGTTACTTCGTAACAAAATAGTTATTAGATATGTAACTAATATCAATAAACTCAACAGATTATAACTGAAATCCAATCAAATAAATACATGGATCAAAGTGGAAAAGGTCGTCCAACTCTCCTTAAAGAAATCAGTTAGAGGCTAGGACTAAATGAGTCGGGATAGTTTGCAAGTTATTCTGAGTTTGATTTGGTAAAAGTTGAATTCGACTTGTTTACAGTCGAGTGGAGCTTCACTTCAAGCCACTCGAGTAGCTATTGAGTTTGAGCTCAAGTTTTAAAATACTCGGCTTGGTGAATTTGCAGCTTAATTGAATATTTAATCAAGTCGAGTTCGAGTTTATCAAGTATTAAATACTCTTTATAGTTAAATTAATATTTAAAAGAATAATTGAGTTTAATAGAATGAAATTCGAGTTTATCAGGCATTAAATCAAGTTGAGTTCGAGCTTAAAAATCATAGCTCTCTCGAGATCGAGTTCGAGTTCGAGTTCAAACTTGGTATTGTATCAACACGACTCATTTACGACTTAGTTGGAATCATCTAATACTCGAATTTAGCATATCCTCTTTCTCACCGGCAGTAAACATTCAAACACGATTAGCAGGGTAGAAAGGGTGAAACTGTAACTTAGGTTAAGGCGAGTTACAAAGTGACGAGTGAGATTAGGGATTGAAGGAAGTCGTGAGCTATTAGTTAAGTGTGTTGTGCTTTTTTGGGACTTGTGGCTCATAGTGTTGCGGCGATGGAGCTGGCTGTTTTTAGTAAATTTCCCACTCCGGACGGACTGTCACTTTGTTGTTTGGAATGATATTTTATTTGTTAATAATTTGATTTTAATTATTTTATATTTTTCCTGTAGGTTATATTAAATTTACTCATCTTAACAAATGATATATCATTTGTTAGTAATTTGATTTTAATTATTTTATTAATTTTTATGGATTATATTAAATTTACTCGTCGAGAAACAACTCAATTCCATCTCTGTGTGTGTGTGTAAGTATGCATTTATGTATATGAGCAAAATCCGACTCAAAGGGGGAAGATAACGAGATAAAATGTAATAGAAAGATCAAATAGCTTTCTTTTTTTTTTTTTTAGGATTTATAAGTTATTAAATACGTATCAAAATAGGGTCTTGGTCATTTTTCATTACAAGGTCACAAATTAGATCCTAAAATGGAGAAAAAAAAACGCTCGGTTAGTTTCATCGACGATATCTAAACTTTTTGATTTATAATAGTTTGGTACATTAAAAAAATTATACCAAAATGGTACCTAAATTTTTTTAAATTTTCACCCGCAATACCTATGAATGGATTCGGTCTATTTTCTCATTAAAATAACTAATGTGGCAAAAAATAATTAAAATATTTTTTTTTTCTACTTGGAATTTTTTTAATATTTTTTTTAATCTTTCCTCTCTTTCTCTCCTCCTCCTCCTCCTACTACTAACCCTAACCCCAACCCTAATTAAAAAAAAAAAAAAACATTATTTTCTAGAATTAAAGAACATTTCTTTTTACAAGATTTTCACCAAAGCTTTGGTGATCAATTTGGAGGATTTCCAGGACAGCATCTAGTCACATCTTTCTTGAATTGAGGAATGTATTGAGCTATCTTTAAGCCGCTGAAGATGAAACTAGCTAAGGCCTCCACACTCCAAAAACCACATCGAACCAACTTCTTGTAGCATGATACCAACGACCACCCTTCTAGAGGAACACCATAGTCTTGTATGTCTTAGGTAAGTTCATATTTTCCATTTTTTTTCCTTTTGTTTTATTTTATTTCTATCTTTTTCAACATTATTTCATTATAATAATACGGTAACCATGTTTTAGTGGAGGTTGTCAATTGAGGTGTTCGATAGATGAGAGTAAAGAGAGAGAGCACTCCTGTACGGAATTTCACATGATTATGAGTTTAGATTATGATCAATAATTATAGATGAAATTGAATCTGATCCTCATCTTGAAATCTAATCTCTTTTCTTTCTCTAAAGTTTGAAGAAAATAATGGTTACTTTAGTTTTTTTTTTTTTTTTGAATTACGCGGTTAAGGTTAAAAGAAGAAGAAGAAGAAGAAAGGAGGAGGAGGAGGAGAGCGAGAGGAGTGAGAGAAAGAGAGGAAAGTTAAAAAAATTAAAAAAATAAAAATTTCAAGTAGGATAAAAAATAATATTTTAATCATTGTAATGAGAAAATGAATGAAATCAGTCCATAGGTACCACAAGTGAAAATTTTAAAAAATTCAGCTATTGTCTTGATATTATTACAAACAAAAAAGTTTATATACCATCAATGAAATTGGCACTGAAAACTCATTTTGGAAGGACAATTTTTATAGCTTTTAGTTTTAGGATTGATATAATTCCTTTTTTTAATGCTTTTTTCTTATTTAATTTAAGGGTAAATTTTTTTTTTTTCATTATGCACTTGACTTTTAACCATCAGGTGTAATGAAGAGTAACAAAGGTGTTATTTTAACCAGTGTTGTTAAAATTGGATGGCCCAGGTGGTCTGATCGGATTGGGCCAAACCCTGACACTAAGCCGATCCGGTTATCTATAAAAGCTCAAATGATTATTGGCGCAGTGATGCGTCATCAACCCGAATGGTTAGATCCGGTTTTAACAAAAATCGGCTGGTTTGCTGAGCTCAAATAGGATGTAACCGGGTCGGTTATTATCGGGTTTCCGACCTACCCGATCGGTAAAAACCCTATAGGGTTCAACCCTATAGGGTTTTAGGGTCGGGTTTGGATGTGGATGAAAAATCCTATAGGCTTGTAGGGTCGAGTTTGGATTTTCTAAAATACCCGATGGATACCCGCCCGAATACCAGACCCGTTAAAAATAGATATATATATATATATATTTTTCCCCTTAGCCGATCACTGATCATCCGTGCACTTTTATAATTACAATTCGGCGATCAGTTGTCTGCGCATCTGCCGAATGCCGATGTATATATACATATTTATATTTTTTTTTTCCAAACTCAAACCCTAGCCGCATACCCACAGCCCACTCACTAGTCACTAACACTAACTATTCACTTCCAGTTCCAAACTTGCAGACGGCAACGGCACCTCTCCTTTCTCTCTCTGTTTCGACTTTCGATCAGACCCTTGCCGCTGGCTCGCTGCACACCATCATCGACTCCGACTCATCGTCGTCTGTGACCCTATCCTTCCTCGGTCTCCGCTGTGTGCTGTCACTCAAATAAGGTAAGAAATCTCTCTTTCTCTCTCTCTCTCTCGTAGGTCTCCGCCGTGTGCTTTTGTTCAAATTGCAGAGAGCAAGTCTATAACATGTTATAATTATGATGCCAAAAAGGTGGAAGATGTAGATGTTTCTAGCTTTTGACAAGAAACTCTTCTTAATTAATTAATAGACAGGACATGTGGATTACTTAAGTTGTTAAAAGACTCAGAAAATCTTTGGCTGCATATTTAAATCCATAGCAGTACGGGACTGTCTAGATCATTTTTAATGTGGTTGATAATAATCACTCATATATATATATATATATACACATACATACACACACAATGTTGGTTGTTGGAAAGATGTAATTATGCCGAGACCCAATCATGGAAATGTCCATCCACCCAAATGTTTCCTTTTTATGAGTGCCATCCTGCGATTATTTAAGCATTAGTAATAAATGTTGGTGCTGTTTATACTTTTAATATGGCACTTCTGAATATACCCATTTAAAAGAAATGGTCAGAAATTGATACTAAATTTAGAGAGGATATGATTTATAGGGAATCCAATGGAGAATTGACTTGGGAAACAGGACCAAAATATAGATTCCATGTTTAGAGGAACACTGAATTCCTCTTCTTTTTTTTTTTTTTTATGTAAAAGCCTTGTTGCGCCTTGTATAGGGAGTATTTGTATGTTTACCGTTTTGTTTTTGTTTGTTTTTTTCTCATGTTAAGAGCTGTGAAGCAACACATAGGGATGTGTGATTTTCTATAATTAACCATCCTCGGATGACCAAACAGCAAACAATTTCGATCCCCCCCACCCCCAACTGAATTGGTGAAACCAATGGGTACAACTCTGAAGATCAGTTAAAGGAATCTTATAATATCTTGGGGTTTGAAAAATTGCTTATTCTAGCCAATTATATATTAAAAAAAAAACTAGAATCCGTTATGAATTTAGATATATTGGTCCCTACGACATACACGCGCATTTGTGAGCTGGCCAGACATCTTACGACGATCTAAGTTTGACTGGTTATTGTAGAGGGTAAAATTGTTCTCTTGTGCAGAGATTAGCTTATTCTGATAACGAATGTTGCTATCAAGTTTTTATATTTTTACATTGTTCTCTTGTGTAGAGATTGAGCTACAGAAGCTCCACAAAATCTAAAGAGTAGGATAAAGAAGGGCTATTTAACCAATTGCAAAAACAAGTAAGTTAATTAAACTATTTGATGTTTGTCTGTTTCATGTATTAAATACTGGAACTTTGATACATGAGGATGGATAAGTATAAGCATGGTCGAATGATAATATATTTGAATACGATGCTCATGTGTTAATTGTTTATGTGCATTACATGATTTTTAATTGACGAACCTTGGCTTCATGTGCATAAAAATGTGTAGGAATTAATTTCAGGTCATGTATTAATTTAATATTGGATCTAAATGTTAAATTGATCTTGTTAAATTAATTTTTAAGCTGGTAAAATTTACATATATAAACGTTGAACATTATGTCGATAATTGAATCATATGATAACATTGTGTGTTTTTCATTTTTTTTATGATTCTGATGGTATTCATTTTTTTTATGATGCAGGGAACATGGATGTTGAATTACTTGAAGCTGAGATGAACATGGATGCAAATAATGTTGATGCAACTCCATTGGAATCCCTAGTTGAAATTGAAAAGGAGGTAGCATCCAAAAAGGCAAAAGTATCGTCTTCTCAAGTATCAAGTACTGGAGATCAGAGTGACAATCCAAGTAAACATAAGTTGACATCCAGTGTGTGGAAGGATATGGTGAGAAAAATAGTTAAAGGGGAAACTGTAGCTGAGTGCAATTACTGTAAGAAGAGACTTTCAGCAAGCAGTGCAAATGGTACTTCACATTTGCTTAACCATTTGAAGAGGTGTGTGCAAAAGAAAAGACAAGCAGACATTAGACAATGTTTCTTATCAATGGAAACTATCAGGAGCGAAGATGATTGTAATGCAAGTGGTTTAGCAATAGGAAACTGGTCTTTTAATCAAGAATCTGCATGGCAAAAACTTGCAAAAGCCATAATTGTCCATGAGTATCCATTATCAATGGTTGAGCATGAACGTTTTAGAGAGTTTGTTAGTGACATTCAACCTCATTTTAAACACATTAGCCGCACCACCATGAGGAAAAAGATTATCAACATTTATAATGCGGAGAAAGAGAAATTGCGAACCCAATTGAAAGGGCTTAATACACGGGTTGCAATAACAACGGATTTGTGGACATCAAATCAAAAAAGGGGATATATGACAGTGACAGCACATTTTGTTGATAGTAATTGGATGCTCCGGAGCCGACTCCTAAAGTAAGCTTTTGTAAAATTTTCATTTTATCTAATTGGAATGCTAAGAATTATTTCTAATAACATTTACGACATCTAATTAGATGTCCTTTGTTTTTTCTTGCAGCTTTCTATATGTGCCAGCTCCACATACAAATGAAGCAATTGCAGATTGCCTATTCAATTCATTGATGGCATGGGGTTTGGATAGGAAATTATCTACAGTCACTGTAGATAATTGTTCGACAAATGATGCCATGATGACAACTTTACAATTGAAGCTACGAAAGGAGGATCTACTTCTTCGTGGGAAGGTATTTCACAAGCGATGTTGTGCACATATTTTGAATTTAGTTGTCAAAGATGGAGTGAGTGTCATTGAAAAAGCAATAAAGAGGATTCGTGACAGTGTCTTATATTGGACAGCAACACCATCACGAGTGGAAAAATTTGGAGAGGCGTGTAAGCAACTAGATGTGCCTTTTATTAGGAAGCTTTCCTTAGATTGTAAGACAAGGTGGAATTCCACCTATGACATGTTAGTTACTGCAATTGAATATAAGGAAGTTTTCTACAGAGTTCAGTTTATGGATAAAAACTATAAGTGTCTTCCCACTGAGGAAGATTGGGAGTTAGCAGGTGAGATTTGCAAGAAGTTGTCCATATTTTATGAAGTTACTAATCTGTTCTCTGGTTTGCAATACCCAACAGCAAACTATTATTTTGAAAGGGTTTATGAAATTAGGGAAAACTTGCTTGAATGGAAGGACTCTCTTGATTTGAATATTAGTTTGATGGCTGATAAGATGTTTGTAAAATTTGAGAAATATTGGAGTGATGTGCACACAATTATGGCTATATGTACTGTTCTAGATCCACGCTTCAAGTTCAAAGCTGTGGATTTTATGCTTTCTAGTGTGTATGCTGATCGTGCTTCCATGGAGAAAGAAAGGATCAAGAACACTTTGTATGAATTACTTCAAGAATACCAACACAGGAGCAATACTCGTAATAATAAAAGTATGGGTGTGGGCAGTACCTCTTTTGTGCCTATAGGTGATGTTGATGATGGTTTGAAGAGAGAAACAAAATTGAGGCAATTCATGAAAACCTATGTCACCACCATTGATGACAACCAAGTAAAGACAGAGCTGGACCATTACCTACAGGAAACTTTGCTACCTTTGGGTAATGGTGATGATAATTTTGATATCCTTTTATGGTGGAAACAAAGTGGAGCGAAATACCCCACACTACAAGCTGTAGCTAGGGACTTGTTGGCTATACCGGTTTCTACAGTTGCTTCTGAGTCAGCATTTAGCACTAGTGGCCGAGTAATTACCTCACACAGAAGTCGGCTCAAGCCAACTACAATAGAAGCATTAATGTGTACTCAAAGCTGGTTATCAAATGGAATAATAGATGTGACTTCTTTAAATTATGTGACACTTAACTTTCTTCATTATTCCCATACTTATTTTATTTAGCATTTTTATCTTTTTGTAGGTGATGATATATCTATATGTAAGCTAGAAGATGAGCTTGAGAGGTTAGATATCAATGATGAATGATGCTATAGATGATTAAAGCTAAGTAAGTGTTAGTATTACACATGTCATTCATAGTATAATAATTTACTAGTATTCCTTTATAAAGCTAGTAAGCTTTGTTTAGTGAGTTTTAAATTTCTAATTCATATCTTTTCCTTGTATGTCAGGGCATTTGTGTGAAGAGATGTTAAAAGGGCAAGGAGAGGAAGAAGACAAAGACATGGAGGAGCTCCAAGATGTTTTTCTTTTATGTTTATTAAACTACTTAAGGATTTTACAACTTGTTATTAAAAATTGGTTTAAGTGATGTATTTATGTTTGATTGTTATATGTTTGCATGAGGATTGTTATTAAGTGTTTCAATTTATATGTCTCTTGATTCATTACACAATTTGAAAATAAATTGAAACACTTAATTAAGATTATTATTTTATTAGCTAAAAATTGTGGAATCTATTGAAATAAATAAATAAATAAAGGGGGCGGGTTTGGGTGAATAAACGGGCGGGTAGTCGGGCGGGTAATCGGGTTAATAGATCGGGTGGGTATTCGGGCGGGTCTCGGGTTTTAGGGTAAACCCTGTAGGGTGGGTTTGGATTTAGAGGAAAAACCCTACAGGGTTACAGGGTCAGGTTTGGTATGTTGTATAGGGTAGCGGGTTCGGGTTTGGATTCATATAACCCACCCGAAACCCTACCCGGTTACATCCCTAAGCTCAAATGCTCATATAGGCACATCAATTGGTTTCCAGTTGTCCCAGTACTTGTGTCTTTTCACTCTCTCTCCATAGTCAAGCTTTATATACAAGTCCCAATTACATGGATCATACGCCATTTTTACACGTCTTTTCACTTTGTTTCATCTACTAGAGATAGTATTGGCAATTCCATATTAGACACCATTTTTATTTATGATCAACATTTTTTTTTTTTCTTCCACTCATTGTCAACGTTAGGTATAGAGCATTAGAGCTATTTATATATTGAAACTAATAAAATTACATACAAATAGCATTAGAGCTATTTATATATAGCATTAGAGTTATTTAAACTTATATTTTATTTTAATATCATGTTTCTTGCCATTAGTAATTAAATAATAAATTATTTTTGACATTTTTATTGACCTTAGTTCAACCTCTACTTAAATCCGATTCGGCCCCTCGATCCTTAACCCTCTAGCATGTTCGAGTCAAACCTTGGTCCAGTTTTGACAACATTGATTTTAATTTAATTTTAATAACATATCTCTTGGAATGTTTAAATTAAAAATGTATTCTTAAAACACAAAACTTGGGGGATACTTAGCTATTGTAATATATTTTATCAAAAATAAAAATGGAAATGGAAAGAAAATAATATCTAAATAAATACTTATAAAAATGCAATGAGATAAAAATAATCCTAAAAAAAATAAATTTATCTTGTTCCTATGTAAAATGAATTCTATTACTATACACATAAGTAAAAAAGATAAGTTCTATTGCTTTACACATCGGCTAGAATATCGATAAACGACTAATGTCAAGAGCTAGAGTCGGCATGGTTTGGGTCGGTTATGGAATCGGACCCAAACTTGACCCGAACGGTCAGTCTATGATTCATGTTTTCATGGAACTGGAACCACTAAAGATGGGTCAGTTGTCCATTCCTAAGAATCGTCATTATAGCGGTTCCGGTTCCACATGAATTGTGAATTATTTTTTCTTCTTAAATCTTGGTAAATCTTTTAAATTTAATTCTAGGCAAATCATATTATTAATATACAATTATAATTATTTCAATCATAATAATGCTTATCACATATATAGCATTAATACACATACTAGTAGAACAATAAACCACTAAACATAAACAAACAGCTCATTGACATGGACTACAACATTAACACCTACGCTAGAATAATAATAAACAAGTGAATATAAACAGTTGGGCCATGTCACGCCCCGAAGGGTATCCTAAGCATGGCAGTCCGCCACATATAATATCAAGGCTTAAGAATGGCTACCTTAGTCATGCGAAAGCCTTAGTATTATATGTAAGGCGTCTAACACGGTAATAGGAGACGCTTTTGGGAAGCATAGTTTAAGCAAGTAAAGATAAACATACAAGAATCCAGAAAATAAGTATATCATATCATAAATAACCAAAGGTCTGTTACATAATTTCTTAGGGGCATACCCCCGCTAATTCCAAGGATCGAGATAAACTTCATAACATCCAAAATTAAAGATTTCAAAGGAATTCTAATCTAAGTCTTCGAGTAGATTTCCTCCAAAAGCTACAACATAAAACGTATACGAATACTGGAAGACCTCGGGCTCAAAAATAGGTGTTCCTGAGAATACAAATACCTATAGGGGTGTAAGCTTATGGGCTTAGTGAGTAAATCCCAAAATTCATACTCGAAATAAATTATCAATCAAGTTTATTATTCAAACGTATGAAATGCAACAACCACGTGAGCATACAAGACATATGACTTTCCGGGAATCATATGTTGAATGAATTTACGCCCTTCATTCGGGGTTGGGTATTCAGGCCAATTACATCCACAACTTTTAAAAACACTTTCATAGATCTTACCGGCTCCTATACGCCATCAAAAACTTGTAGTTATTACAGGCTCCTACTAGCCATCAATTTAAGTAGTTCTTACTGGCTCCTACTTGCCACTTACATGATATACCGGTTATGTCTACCACCACTATTATACACTTGTCCCACCAATTGTATAGTAGTGAATGTAATGTGACTCATCATATGAAGTGCATGAATAATTTCTTTAATTAAAGTCTAGTAGTTACATTTAACTTCTTTCAAGTGATCAACCAATTTCAAACAATTCAAGATATTAATGTACATACAACTTTATTACAAACAAATTGAGTTTCGATATACTTAGTATCCCTTCAACATATTATCATACACTTCTTTTTTATTTTTGCTTAGATTCTAGTGCAACTAATTTTACAAGCACAATCAAGAGTATGAGAAAATTAACGGGAAGTAACTCACTCGGCCATGATGACACCTTTCTTGAATTGGATGGGTCGTTCGGAAATTCCACTTAATCGTAGTAATCCTCGGGATACGAACAATCCTCCTCGTGATTATCTAATCAAGAAGAATACCCAAAATGAGTATTTCATGAAATTCTATCCTTGAAGATTCTAGTCTTTTTTAAAATCGTGGTAAAATCGTATAAGGGGAAATTCCAACTTAAAATGGCCATAACTTGCTCATTTTAACTCGGAATTTCGCGTATAATATACCGTTTTCTACTACTCGAAAAGGTCTACGCATTTCTAAGCTTATTTCCATAAAACTAAGTCGTTTGGGTCCCAAAAAGGCAGTGACTAAATCTGCCACGAATTTTGCAAAAACTTGTTTTTCTTCTTGTAAACAAAGCTCATTTGAAAGATAAATATTTCAATTATTTTGTAAACTTTTTGAAAGGTATATATATATATATATGTAATGACTCATAACAAATGTATGAAGTAAATAAAGTTGTCTCAACTTATAAAAGTTAAGATTTTAAAAGATTTTGAACTTTGAGATTCTATTGAATATTTTACTTTTGAAAGATCTCGAGTTATTGAGATGAGTATTCTTTTTCTAAATTCAATCTCTTGTAATTTCTTTAAATTCCTAAGGTGTGGTTTTCAAAACTTGGATTCTAGAAGTAATAAAATGACATTTTCATTTCTTGTAATGATTCCAAAAGAATTTCCACTTCTTGATGAAAGATAAGTTTTCATAAAACCTTTTGTTTATGTAAGAAAATCATTCCTATGCATGTTCATGGGTTTTTAGAAATCCGTTTTCCATATTTATTTCCTTAGAAAGAATCTTTAATTCAAGAAAACATTTTCTCATTTACTTTTGTTGAGACAAAAACATTATGTTCATGCATGAATATGAATCATAAGCTATAGGAATGTAAAATAATGACTTGAAAGCTTAAGTAAATAATAAAGTAAATCAAGTATTGGGACCTTAGCTTCATCAAGGTACCCCTGGACTGAGAAAAGACTAGTCCCGAAAAAGAAAAGAATTGTTTTGACTTGATGAGGACAAGTCTAAGACTAGAATGACTAGTCTTAAAATCAACTTGAAATTAAATAAATTGCAATGAAGTAAATAAATTGCATGAAAGATAAATAAATTGTAAGACAATGAGCTTATATGCTCTAAATAATATATATAGTTATATAGATATAGATAGTAAAGAACATAAAAGAAACATAAATGAACATAGAGGAATTATGTTTATGAACAAAAACAAAGCATGAACCTAATGTTGCTTTCTTAACCTTCATGGTTTTAGAAAACATACACTAAGCTCATACTAAGTAGATGAACATGAAGAATTTTTGAGAATTTCTTACCTAAAGAAAACTAAACTTAAGAAGACTTCTTGAGAGAACTCTTGAGAGAAATTGGAGAGAAATTTTTGTAGAGTAACTTTAGAGAGGAAGAGGTGTGAAAGAAGTGAAGGTATGAAGGGGTATTTATAGGAAAATGTGGGAGATTATTTGTGTTAATTAAATAAATGAAAACAAAATAAATAGATGCATGAATGGGGGTGTGGCCGGCGCTGTTTTGGAGGGAAGAGAGGGGAAAAATTAATTTTTTTTTGTCTTTTGATTAATTAAAAGTAAGAAATGAAAGATGTGAAATTGTATTGGAAATGAAAAGTGTAAGAGATAGGTGTATGGTTTGTAAGAGTAGGTTGTAAGAAAAAGTAGAGATAGATGAATAGTGTAGAATAGTAGAGAATAGTGTAATGTAAAAGTAGACATGACAATTAAATACCGGTAGTAAGAAAGTACGCATATAAAAGCGATATTTGATATTTCTAGCTACCGAAAAATTACGAAATTGACATTTATGAAATCTCATATTTTACGAGTCTAACGGTATATTCGGAATATTTTTCCTATTCCGGGCTTCCGGACATCTTTCAAGAATCATGTCCGATCGGGTTCGAAGGACACTCGAAATTCTTCAATCTGATATTTTTATAAAACCTATAGCTATTACGAACTATTACAACTAATTTTCCTAACTTCGTTTTCTAGGTCTTGAGAAAAACGGCAATGCCGGACTTAAGCGGTTACGGTAAACTAGGGTTTGGTTGACTCTGGAAATTCGGTTGACTTCCGTTTAGGGTTTAAACTATAATTCAGATCCAAAATTTCGGGGATTTACAGGCCATACCTAGACCCATGCTCGTTTAGTTGCTGCTCCATAATGCTGAAAGCCTACTCAACTGCCATGGTTGAAGCTAGCGTGCCAATACTTTTTTGGTGATTTGAGATAGTATTGGAACATCTCATTGGGGCATTTCCACCAGTCAAGAATATCAAAGTTGTATGCATCAACCATGTTACCAAACTCAAATGTTGTGTCCAAGTATTTGTTAATCTCGGAATCTAATCCACTTCCACCTACATCGACGTACTTTTTGAACTGTTGATGCTGAGGACCACTATAGGCTTCTCTATAGTGGTAGATATTGGTGCATTAACGGAAGTTATTGGATTGGTAGGTATTTGTCCACTATATGTGAAACTAAATTACGAGTACAAGTTCGACAGTACATTACTTGTCTCTTTCACAATAATACTTATAGAACAATAGCATATATGTCTTGAGTGTTTGACATTTTGTCTACATGTCCATAATAATAATCTAGAACTTCCCAAAGTCCCCCATTTTGTTGCATGGATCCAACAACCTAGCTACATTGTGTACCCTAGGAATATCACTTTATTACTTCAACTACTTGCGAGTCGTATCATTAACACATGATTGTAAAATGGGATTAAATCTTGCCTTTTGGAATGTCTCGATGATGTTGTACGCCTCCATTGAAAAAGAGATGTACATAGGGATTGTGTACCGAAAGAAAATATTTGTATAATCATAAAAAAAAACCTTCAATAGTTCAATAAATTGCAGTAGATATTTCATTCATTGTGATACAGTGGTATGTTTGGTACATGTTGAATAGTGAAACTACAAAGTGATTCCTTGTATGTTATTGTGCTAGCTAAGAGATCATAAGTTGAATTCCACCAATGTTGCACATTTTTTTAAAATTTTTTCGGCTTTTGACGATGCACATCACACCATTTTTTGCCATTCGCTATGGTCCATTATGTAGTTAACCATAACTTTTATCAAAGATGTATGGATTTTTAAAAACTCAATCCTGTCCTTCGCTCACAGAGTTAAGATATGACATGCACGTCTTCTATGAAAAAATGTTCACCAAGGTAGGTTGACATAATGATTGTAGGCTAAAAATATAGATTGAATTAGCTGTTATATTGTTGGAACCTGTTGAATTTTCTTTTTTAAGTCAAACCGTATTCATCAAGAATTATCTCTATTGTAGCATATATATTTTGGGTCGGATGGACTTCGTCCCTTTTACGTAATACAATCAATCTTTTATGTATTATACAGTGTTGATCTATCGAATAAGATGTAATGCCCATGTGAGAACTTTTACCTCATCTATCAGTCCACATCTCCAAATAGATAGAGACACATGTATCAAGATCAACGAACATAGCTTGTCGTTGTGCCTTACATGAAATGACCCAAAGTTAATTTATAACTAATATATGTAGATTGATTATTGCATGTGTATGTGTTTGAGTGAATTAGTATATTTGTAATGTGAATATGATTTAATGTATGTGAATAGATAATAAGCTAGAGTAATATACTTAGCATGAGAGTTTAGTTATGCTATTCAATTATTATGTTAATGCAAGTGGTTGTTGTAGTAATTAATGTTTAATGAATTAAATGTGTTTTTAGATAAATTCTTAACCATAAGCCTAGCAAATTTTGGTCTTCTTAAGCCTAATACAAGCCTAAACTTAAGCCCAAATCTAAGCCAAATAAGGCCTAAGCCTTCCCAAATCTGCCCTCCCAAAAGTCAACATTATTAGGATAAACATCAATACTAATTTGCACCATTAGACAATCCAAAACAGAACAAAAGGAGAGGAAATTGGTAATTCCTCCAAAGCCCAAAATTTCAAGAACCAAATCAAGTTTTCTTGGACTCAACACACCAAAAATCCTTCCTCAAGCCTTATGTATATGTTGAGGTAAGTTCATTTGATGTTTAAGATGTCTTATTTTCCTCTTAATCCATGATATATGCATGTGTAGTATAATACAAGTAGCTAATGTGCTAAATTCTTGTTGAGATGTTTTACAGTGGTTAGGAAAGCTTTAGAATGCTTAAACATGTTATAGATAGGTTGTAGTAGATTTTCATATGGTTTGGAATGATTGGAAGAGGTAAAATGTAAAAATTTTTGAGTTTGGAAAATAGAGAAAATCTGCTACGCGAATTGTAGTGTATGCCGCCTCGTACGACACCGGCGTACATGCCAGCATTAACGTTTTTATTTTGACCTTTTGGAAATTTTCTCAAACGCCATTGGCGTTGAAGATAGAATTTGTCGGCGTTAGAACCCTGATTTCTAACCTTTCAAAATTTTTCTTAAATGCGCCGGCGTTGACGTTAACATTGCCGGCGTAAAGACTTCAAGTTTGTACAGAATGCATACTTCTTAACGCCGCCTTATACGCTGCCAACTTATGATCCTACACCACCGGCGTTAAGGTTTGCATTGCCGGTGTTAATGGTGGACTTGGACTTATAAATTTTAAGTTTTTCTAACTTCTTCTAACATCTTCCGATACATGATATAAGAATTTTAATTAATGATTTGCCTTGTATGATGTTGTATATATATTATGTGATGACTTTGGATTGTTTTTGCTTAAGGTTTAATAATTTTCCTAAGTTCTAATATAATGAATATAAGATTGACTTAGGATAGTAATGTGATATAGTTGATTTATGTGGAACAGAAGTAGATACAGTTGGAGATTCCCGTCAATTCCCAAATCAAATCAGGTACACAATACTTTGATTGATTATTGCTTAGGATAGGCATATATCAATTTGACCTTAATTAAAGATTAATGAATATATTGAAATTGGTTGTGCTTTATGTCGTTGAATCCGGAACCGGGGGCGACAACCTTGTCATGATGCAATGGCACGGTAGTTTAGGCACTTAGCCCAATCCTCTGTCATGATGCAATGACTCAAATCCATGATGCAATGGTTCACCATGATGCAATGGTGATTTCTTTTATTGGCTAAGTGGGTAGCTAATAGGATTACTCTATCGGTATATTCTCCACTTAGGCTTGAAAGGAAATAATATGTTTTAGTTTACGGGTATGGGACCGTTGAACTAATTGATGTTATAGACTGGGATAAGTGGAGTATGTAAAGGAGTGTGAACCCTAAATTTGCTATTATATTCTTTATTGGTTAGATATAGGAGATATAGATATCCGGTCTATCATGTCAACCCCTGAGCAGCTGCTGTTAGCCTGTTACTTAGGACCCTTAGAATTCCCAAGTTTGAATCGGAGTTTGAATACTCCAGTGTTGTTCTATTCACTTAATTAAAAGATAATGAAGTTGTGGTGATTTATTGCATTGCATTTAGTTAAGTGAACATTGCATATGTATTTGTTTGCATTATTGTGTACTGGGCCTTTGGCTCATGCTGCTATCTTATAGTGACTTTGATGACAAGCCCTATGATGATATGGGTTATGAGACTGACTTGGAGGATTCTATGGATGACTAGGAGAGAGGCCTAGTATATGCTTAGGATTCCTTTTGATGTAAAATTTTGTGAAGTGTTTAGGCTTATTTGTTAAGCCTTGGAATGTATTTTGAGTTGAATTGTATTTGTAATATAGTTGGGTTGTAAGTAGGATTTCTGTTTATATATCCTTGATATGATGTATGACTTGCATTTAGATAATGAGCCACTACCTATGTAGTGGTAGGTTTCTTAGTTCAAAACATGTAAATGTTATGTCTATTTAAACAGGTCGCCATTACAAACATCTCTTTTTAAGATGACCTTATGTATGATGCTTGAATATTGTTCATAATATTTAGGTATTATGTGTGGTCGAGAGATTTGGCACGCTTAATAATTAAGTTAAGTGGGCCGGGTCTTTACATTACCTCTTCAATACATTTTAAACAATATTGTTTCATTGTTGAACACTCCATTTAGAGCATGTGGTTATAGAGTTTCTTGATGGCAATATACAAGATTTGCATTCTCACAACATTGAAACCAAATGCAACCCGCTTATATTTGCACCAGTGCATCATGATACAACTCATCCTTAAACTGCCATAACCTTACTTTTTTTTTTTTTTTCAATTTAGATCATGATATTTGCTACTATGACGAATCCATTCCATACGGTAAACGGATACTTTTGTTACAAATTTTTGTCATTTCCAATGCTTTTGGTTCTTTGAAAAGTTGGTGTAGATCATTATGACCCACTTTACATGTATGGGATTGAATTCTTGATATTTAATCTTGTTTTCCCTTTTTTTTTTTTTCTAATAGTAAGCTGGTGCTGGTCATTATGAGGGTACTTCACATAGAGGGGATTGAGTTCTTGACGTTTTTTCTTTTAAAAATAAGAAAAAGGTTGAGGAATTGCTGGGTATGCTTCTCCACTTGCGGTTCCATTTGTGTAGTTCCTACTCGGTTAAATTGTTGGGTTTGAACCATGGACCCACCTAGACACACCCGAAATGGCAATTTGTTTGGCAGGTCTTACTCATTTCATGGAAGCCGATTCCTAGTTGAGAGCTAACAATGACGGTTTGATCGGTCACAGTTCAGACCAGACCGTGATGATATCTATCAAAACCTCCATTTTGTTGCAACTACCCTTCTAACGTACAAATTTCTATTTTGGATACTCATTCATAAACATGTAATATATATTATATGGTAATTTCCATATAAGGGTGACTTGAGTTATGATTATTGCACCTAGGATGGGTAAGAATCGGTTCGGTCCAGTTTTCAAACTAAAACCAAACCAAACCATAATTTATGGTTTGGTTTTTTTCCTTCTAAACCAACCAAAACCATAATTTATGGTTTGGTTTTTTTCCTTCTTAAACCAAACCTTTAAATAACGGTTTGATCCAGTTTTAATTTATGGATTAAATCAAAATTCTAATATAAAAAATTTTAATTTCAATATTTTACACTTCTACATATATTCAAATATTGATATCGGTATGCAAAGTTCATACTTCATATTGCTTTAATAAATCCATCACATTCATAATTCTTCATAAATCATTTAATCATTAACACAATACACTCGCTAATTAATACATAGCAAATATAATCTATAGTCCTCTAAAAAATTATCTAGTCAACCATCGATAAACAAATTTAGCAAAAAAATAAAAAAATAAAAAATCTACCAACAAAATTCATTTTATGAATAAAAAGTGATATGTTAACAAAATATACAATCAAAAATTAATATATAATAAGATATCTAACTAACTAACAAAATCCATGCTCCATAAATTTCAAACGATTAATAAAAAACAACATTAAGTTACAACAAAGAATATATCTTATGTAAAAAAAATAATTTTGAAAAATGGAACAAGTTATTATTAATCAATATTCATCATATAATAAATATCATAATAAAATTATAATAATATATATGACATTTAATCAATCATCATTAAAACATTTATAATTAAAATTAAAATACTTTTATGTTTGTCTAAAATAGTTGGTTTTGTTTTATGGATTGATTTGGATTGAGAATTTTCTAAATAAGATTGTTTAAAAAAAAAACGTATTTTCAATGTGGTTTGGTTAGATTATGGATTGGTTCAGTTCGGTCATTTTTTTGCCTACCTTTAATTGCACCCAACTTTTATTTGAGTTGGTTGTATTGGGTAAGTTTCATTCATGATACTTGAACTTTTTCTTTTGTGAAAAAAATATACCTAAAAAAAATTTTGTACCACAAAAATACCTGAACTTTCTAAAAGTTTCATTGACGTACATATGGACGGATTCTGTTATTTGTCCATCTAGCTGCTAAAGTGGCAAGGGAAACTCCATTAAAAAAAAAATCATTTATATATCTTACTTGGCATTTTTTTTCTTGCTTTCCTTATCTCTCTCCCTCTCTCTCTCCCTCTCTCCTCCTCTCTCTCCTTCCTATGCCCATCCTCCTCATCCTTCTCCTTCTTTCTAATCCCAAATTAAAAAAAAAATCATGATAGAAAAAATTATATATCTTTAATACAATTGTTCTAAAAAAAATTCCTAAACCCAAATAAAATTTTTCTTTTCTAGGTTCTAAAACATTTCTAACTCTCTCTCTTTAAACTCAACTTCTCTATCTTCTTCTTCCTCTCTCTTTCTTTAGCCACGCTCCCTCTCCACTGAGCTCTCAAACCAAACACTCATCTTCATCCGTTACCAAGTCATCTCCAACCTTTGACCCACCATAAGACACCAAGAGCTTCACATACCAAACCCAGTGTTGTAAGAAAGAACCAACAAATACCAAAGCCCAATTAGACAATAAGACTCAAAAGGATTATGAAAGAATACACCGTTTTACACAAAAAATCAAAACTACACATCAACATGAATATAAGAACATAAAAGATTAGATCTATATCTCTTTCCATGTGAAAATAAAAGAAAATTGAAGAAAGAGAAAGAAAGTGAAATACCTTATAAACTAAGATGGGTTAGTTTTTTTTTGGGGTTATGTTGTTTTGGGAGGTAATGGTGATTTATGGTCTTTATCGCGGCTCTCTGTTTAAGTTCTGTTTAGTTTGTTCGGTGGTTCATAATGGAGGTTGGCACTACTGGTGATGGTGTTGATGAGTATGGTTTGATGTTGAAGAAGATGATGTTCATGGATGTATGTTTACTGAGTTTGATGTTGTGGTTAGAAGCAGGGGTTGGCTTGTGTGTGTGTGGCTAGGTTGTTGTGGTGTAATGAAGAAAATAGGAGGAAGAGGAGAAGCGAGAGAAGAGAAAGAAAGGAGACAACGAGGGAAAATAAAAAAAATGAAAAATAAAATTAAAAAGCCAATGTGGTAAAAAAATTATTTTAATCAGTTTTGTTTGCCACTTCAGCGGTTTGATGGATAAATGAATGGAATCCATTCACAACTACCGTGAGTGAAACTTTTAAATTTAAGTATTTTTATTATACAAAATTATTTTTAGTTATATTTCTATTAAAATAAAAGTTTAAGTACTATGAATGAGACTTATTCTAGTTATATTAGCTTAAAGAGAAAAAAAATTCGGGGTATTTATTCATTCATCTTTGCCTAAGATGGGGATATTGTTTGCTCTCAATTATAATAACAATGGATAAATAAGAAGCGAAGCTTATCCACATTTAAGTCTTTTCCATACAGAGGCAGTAGTTGAGGTACTTCAATTGTTTCACGCATACATCGATTGCAGTTTCAATTAATTACACAACTAAATTGTATGTTTCTTCCTAATATAGGCAACCTTAGAGGTTTCGATATAAATGAGTAAAGTCGCGGTGGAAACTTGGTACGTACTTAAATTTGGTCTAACAGCGTGAGCTTAAAAATTTTATCCATTCGAGTTTGAGCTTTATATAGTTTCGATCAACTAATTTATCACTATAATTCAATTCGAATTGAATATAGAATTCAATTTGGATACAATGCTACTTTTATTGATAAGAAACGTTATTTTCTTTTTTAATATTGAATACAGTCAAGTTTAACTAAAGTTTAAGTTTAAAATTTTAAATTCGAATGGTACAAGTTGAAATCAAATTTAAAATTTGACATTGATTCATTTTTGGTAGTTCAAATTTACCTCAAACACCATAGTATCATCTTAATGCAACTTATTTATAGCCATAATATAGGTGATTTATTGTACTTCCAAAAGAAGGGTGAAAATGATGTTGGTATGGCTTGAAGCATCATTAACTGGTGCGACACAAAATTCATACGCTTGCTAGAACCGCACGAACCTACGTTGTAATCTCCATAGATTAATATAATAAAAATTGAATGAATTTTGGATCATTTCAAGTATTTTTAAGGTTTAGCCTGAAGTTTCAACTTAGGTTAAGTTAGGTCAAGTTGTGTCGATCTGTATGATAAATGTTTCCCGACTAGAAACAAATTTATATTGCAAGTTTCCAGTAAGTTTTACCGTTTTTAAAATTCATTATAGAGTAGTTGGCATAATTTAATTCATTCATCCATTTAGTGCTTGCAGTTTCTACCTATCTCTTCAACCAAAATTGTACGTTAGTTCTTTAAAGCAAGCAAAAAGCAGGCAAATAAAGATGATTAGAAGTGTACCTAAAGCTCAACAAAACATGATTTTAAATATAATTATTACTTGTATTGTTAATAACAACACATTAAATGTCGTGAATAAGAAATAATTTTTTTATTATTTCTTGCGAAAATAGTTTCAAAGATTTGTTTTTATTCACAATTTTTTATAATTTTAATTTTGGTGGCATACAATCACAGGAACCGCTGGTTTTTATCGATCCTCTAGTCATTTCTTAATTTTTTCACCAGTAGGTCCTTTATTGGTTCGGATCCGTTATCCCGGATTGGTTCACAATTCAGAAACCATCGATGATGGGTGGGACTTGTTTCTTGTTCGAAACCGATCAATATGATGTCTAATTGGAGCACATAAATAGATAAGAGTATTTGTAAAGCTCGGCTTTACTCTAACTTTTCCTAGTAATATTGAAATCCAATTTCAACTTAAATTACTTGAATAATTATGGCACATGCCCAAACTTTATAATCTTTTACCCAGCTAGCTCGTTGATGTAAACGTTAGTTGAATTCAAGTTAAACTTAGATGGTGATATTATTTTAACTAAAAAATATATTTTATAAAATAATTAACATAATATGTTCAACAAGTTGATCTTGAACACAATGACTATCATTTGAGATCAAATCAAGTTCAAAATTTTTAATTTTATCTATACTTGTCAAGCTTAAATTTTAAAATATTAAACCAATTTAAATTCAACTTTTTAAATTCAAACTGAATACTGTATCATCACTTTATAGCTTGCTTATAGTATTGCACTTTGAAAAACTTTGAAGGGTAGGGTTTGGGGGAATGAAGAGTGAAAGAGAGGCTGAATGATGTTGGTATAGCAAGAACTTTCCATAATTGGTTTTGACAGAAATTTATATAGCTGCTAGAAACTTACGGGATACTTCTATAACCATCTTAGATTAAAATATAGATATTAAATTGATTTTGGATTATATCAAGCATCTTTACAGGTTTAATATCTATTTACAACCGAGGTTAATATCAACTATTAAAATCACGTGCTGAAGTAGTTTCCAACGATTTTCATATCTATGAATATGACACATATTAGCGCTTAAAAATAAATATGCGAGACAACTTTATCCAAAATTTTTAATAGGATCATATGCACGTCTAGTGGGGACTACATTTGCAAAATTTAAGTAGGAGCCTTACTTAAAATTTAAAAACCCGAACTTATTAGAGCTTAGAATTCTAGCATAGGCTTAACTTAAAATGACACTAAATAAGATTGAATCTAGCTTAATTGCATTTGTGTGGGCTTGATTTATTTAATTTTTTTTATAAATTAAAATAAACTTAAACACTAAATTTAACTTTAAGCTTATCTAGGCACAAAAACAATCAAATTAAACTGATCCATTTGATTTGTATGTTTTTAGTCTATTTGATATCTTTTTTGAGTTGGATGTTTGCCAAATCAGATAGAAAAAAGATGTGAGATTGAATTATTCATATACAAATCATTATATATCATATTGAGATCAAATACAAATACAAATGTTAGTAATAAAAAAAAAATAGAAATGTAGAAAGCATTTATCAAGTGGACTATGTTGTGGATGGGCCATTATGCTGAAAGCAAGTTTTGACATAACTGTAGTGCAAATCGAAGAATGCCATTCGTTACCCAAGGTTAACATGGTCAACCTCCAATACGTGTGCTTGTGGTATAAACTTGGAACAACAAGATTACAATTGTCGACAAGAAAAGATCTAATTTTTTAAAGCACACTCACTCCTTTTCAAAAACCAAACCTTATATGCAATTTTTAATAATTAAATTTTTTTAGTTTCTTTCCATTATAATAATTAAAACAAAATGTCGAAAATTAAAACTTCAGTTATGAAAATTGAAAACTTTCAGTTATGGAATTTAAAACACTTCGGTTGAGAATTTTGAAAGTTAAAATTTAAGATCACTAAAATAAAGAACAAAATTTATAATTGAGACATTGTGGTCTCATTTTCAAAACTCTCGCTTAACACATTTAAGCAAACTTAATATTTAAAGGATAAATATCCCATGTACGATAGATTATGAATAAACTCAGTACCATTTTTCTCACAATTCCTCACAAAATGGTTTGGTAGAAAGAGAAAGAAAGTTAGAAAAATAAAATAATAATAATAGTAATATTTCTGGGCAAAGGAAGAGATGTATACTTAAGCATAATATCTTTCGATTGAATTAATGCATAGTGAAGTGAGGCAAAAAATTAGTTAATGAAGTGAATTACTCTTGAACTTCAAGAACTTGGATTTAAGACCCCCATCATTCTCTTAATTCTTGTTGTTCTGCGATGTTTAATTTAAGCGCTTTTAATGGCCATGCGCACACCTTGGGTCTCATGAGTGCTCTAGAAAAACAATCTAAGTCTTTCATAGAAGGCGACCCACTTTCACACTCAAGTAGGTGGTTTCATCACGTCTATACTCTAGACCACCTAGTACAAGGCTTTGAAACCATTAAAAGTCATTCAGACTCATCTTTTGTAAGTCAACATCCATCAAGTTCATGGGAGATGAACCACCACAAAGGCATGGATCTGTAGTAGTCAAACAGTGCATCCATCAAGTCTGTCTCAATAGGACCACCTAAACACAGGGCTATGGATTGACACAACATCAATCGACCAATATAGTATTTACTATATTACTTTAATCCATAGGCCTAAGCCCCATTCCCTTTAATGGCTTAGCGACAATTCTCCTTATCAAACCTTTAGTGAGATAATATGCTAAGTTTCTCCTAGTTCTTACATATTCCAATGAAACTACTCTCCATTTTTTAAGAGTTGTTTAACAACATTGTGTCTAATTTGGATATGCCTTCTTTTACCATTTATAGAAAATAATTTTTTTGCAATTCCAATAGCTACCTGTGAATCACAACGTATGGACATAGGTACAAGGGATCTCCCTTATGCTAATAATTTCTTAACCATTCTGCCTCTTGACCAGCTAAATCCAAACTATGAACTCATATTCCATAGTAGAACGAGCTATATAAATTTGTTTGGCAAACTTCCATGATATGGCTTCTCTTCCTAATATAAAAACATAGCTACTGGTGGATCTCACTTCATCGTTATTGGTAACCCAATTTGCATCACAAAATCCTTCCAATACACAAGGAAATTTACTAAAATGCAAACACCAGTTTATAATACCTTTAAGATATTTAAGTAAATGATGAAGTGCAATCCAATGTTCATGCTTTGGATTATGAGTATAGCGACTTAATCTACTCATAGCATAGGCTATGTTAGGTCTAGTATAATTCATAAGAAACATAACACATCTTATGATCTTGGCATATTCAGCTTATGAAACACTAGGGTCCTTATTTTTCTTAAGTGACATAGGGAGTTCTAAACAAGAACTACATCAAAGCTATCAAACTTTTTCAACATCTTTTCAATATAATGAGATTGACACGGAGAAATACCATTTTTTGTTTTCCTTATTTTGATACCAAGAATAACATCAACTTCCCCTAAATCTTTCATATCAAATTAAGAGGACAAAAAAATTTGGTTTTATTTATCACATCTAAATTTATACAAAAAAAAAGCATATCATCAACATGCAAGTATATAATCACATAATCTAATCCAAAAGATTTAGAATAAACAAAATCAAATATATTAACATTGTATCCATTTGTTACCAATGTTTGATTAAATTTTTCACACCATTATTTAGGAGCTAGTTTAAGCCCATAAAGAGATTTTCTAAGTTACACACCTTACTTTCTTGGCCAAAAGTCACACATCCCCCAAGTTGCTCCATATATATTTTTTTCCTCTGATTACTATTTAAAAATGTTGTTTTCACATCCATTTGATGTATTACTAGATTATGAATAGCAGTTAGATCAATCAAAGTTCTAATAGTAGCTATTTTAGTCATAGGAGAGTAGATTTCAATAATTAATTCCTTTCTTTGATTGTAGCCTCCTATTAATAATCTTACTTTAAACTTTTCTATGGATCCCTCTAGCCTTATTTTTCTTGTAAAAGTCCATTTACACCTAATAGGTTTACATCCTACAGGTAAATCTTCTAAATTCCAAGTATGATTTGTCATTATGGACTAAAGCTCACTTTTAATGGCTTCTTTTCAAAAACACGCATCTATAGAGTTTACTGCTTCTTCATACATTTTAGGTTTCTTCTTCAATTAGATATGCAAACACTATGTCCTCATTTATCCTTTCAGAACTAGTGTTCTGAATTAAGAAAGTAGTATTAAATCTGGTCCAAAATTATGTTCTCTAAACTACTCAACCATGTACCAAATATTTCTTTCTTTGGTTATAACCTCAAGATGATGCCACAACTCTTCATCATGACCCTTCAAAAGTTGTGATAGCCTAGCAAGTGTTGAACGATACCAACAACACTATTGTCCAATCGTAGACAGAAGTTGTTACGTAATCCACTTAATAACTCAATAAAAAAAAAAAAAAATGAATCTACTTCAGCAAAAGCCTACTCATTCGAAAATTAGAAGACTTTCATTAACATCTGCTTATATAATTATGCAGGTTTTTCCAGGTCTAATAAGATTTACATAGTTCACCAAAGCACAAAAATTCAAAAGCGCTTATGATGTCAAAACTGAAGTTTTCTTAAATCATTTAACATTCTGTACAATGTTATACACTAATGACACATGTGCAGATGCACCGCCATAGATTCCATGGAAGTCTAGGCTTCCAATATGGAGTTGATGTAAATAGTTTTTCTACTTAAAGGGGGTAGATTTTCCTTTTATCATGATCTGGGAAAGAAAAATTCTTGAAATGTATCTGCTTCTAATCACTTACCATAAAATACATGAATGAGAAGAAAAATACTCATATTTCTTTTGATTCAATAAAATCAAAATGAGATCATACAAGGAAAGGTTGCCACTATAAGGATGGAGTCGTTTTTCTAAAGGCATCCAAAATCTAGATTAAGAAAATCAAGATGAAGAACAATTTGATGGTATCTCTTTTTACACTTGAGTTAATTTGGCCAGAGCTAATATACAAAGATGTTATATAAAAGGAGTTATTTATTCACAAAAACTTATTTGAATATATTCTGCTTGATGGTGTGAAGAGTAAAGACATAAAATAACATTCTCTCTCGAATGGCCCCAAATTAAAACACTAACGAAAGAAAATTTCATATTAATGATAAAGAACAATTTGATGGTATCTCGTTCTACACTTCAGTTAATTTAGCAAGAGCTAATATACAAAGATGTTATATAAAAGGAGTCATTTATTCGCAAAAAGTTATTTGAATTTATTCTGCTTCATGGTGTAAAGTATAGACAAATAAAATATCATTCTCTCTCGTATGCACCAAATCCAAAACACTAACGAAAGAAAATTTCATATTAATGACATGCATAAGGAGCAAATAAAGAGTAAAGAAAACTTATTTGAATTTATTATGCTTAATGGTGTAAAGAGTAAAGACAAATAAAATAACATTCTCTCATGAATGGCAACAAATCCAAAACACTAACAGAAGAAAATTTCATATTAATAATATGCATAAGGAGGCAACAGCCCCTCGTTGCCTCAACTTAACAAACATACACTTTTTAAGTTAAAAAGCATTTAAGATTTATATGGTAATTCTCATACCCCTCTATTTAATTGTATACTTAGTGCAAGTGTAGTCAAGCCTTCTGGGGAATAAGAAGGAAATAAACCAATGTCACAAGGATGCATTAACTCGATTCTCCAACTGAATGAGTCTACCTTACCACTAAATATCAAACAATTGCTCAAGAAGGAGAAGAGATATTAATTTTGCAGTTTTAGTTTTTAAGTGAGAGGCATGATTAAAGCAGCAGAAGTTACTTTTGCGGAAGGAGCTTCTGAAGGAACATCAAAGAAAAGAATATAATTAACCTCTAATTCCTCAAAAAATTATTAGTAATTTTTTAGATCAGCATTTATAATTAGTTCCATCAAGAAGTTCAAGTTTAGAGAGATCAAGAAGAGTCATGTTCATTGTCACAAACATAATAATAAAATTCGCTTTTAGATTGTTAGTAATAAAAATAAAAAAAACGTAGAAAGCACTTATAAAGTGGACTATATTATGGACTAGTCACTATCTTGAAAGCAAATTTCGGCATGACCGTGGTGCAAATCAAAGAATGTCGTATGCATCCCAAGGTTAACACAATTAACCTCTAACAAGTGCACTTGTAGTAGAAGCTTGAAACAACAAGCTTACAATTGTCTAGAAAAAAAAAATCTCTAGAAAAACACAAAGGAATAATTTTTTAAAGCACACTTACTCCTTTAAAATATGGAAATGGAACAAGAAGACCTTAAATGACCTTTCTATTGAAACATCAATGACATTATTTTCTTGCTTCTAGGAATTTATTTTCAGCATTTTCCGTTTCAATTTTACGTTTCATGTTAACTTTATTGCATTGAAATTCCATTGATTTCAATATCCCATTTGCTTTTGATGTTAGAAAAGCAATTAGTACCTCTTTATCTAATATATATACATATGTATTTATCATTCATGGTTCATGTAGTTATGGATTTCCATTATCAGTAAAATGTGGAAAAAGATCTTTGTCTAACGCTAATTAACTTTTACATGTCAATATTACCATGAAGAAATAAATTGATTCCTTCTTTTTGAATTGTTTTTTCAATAAATGGTATCATTCACACCACTAATTCATTTAAGAAAGATGTCTTTTAGCTACCCAATTGGGAAAAATTAATTTTAAAAAAAAAAACTACACCATAAACTATGCAACAAATTACGCCATATATATATATATATATATCTTCTATAATCATCCAATCTTAATTAATAATTTTACATGATATACTCATCTATTTATTTTCAGATAAGCTACTAATGATCTCATCTTTTCAAAAGATGAGATCAACTTGACTATTATTCAAATTATTTTTTATTGAATAGATTTATGTAATTTTTAAAAAAAAAAAACTTTTACTCCTACTTCCTTTCTAGCTAATCCTTTTATTCCTTATCTAGATTACACTGTAAGCGTTACCTGTAAATCTTAACATTGAGTTACTCAGTATATCTCTAGCTACTTTATTTACCGAACTACTCTTTTTCCTGGGAAAAATTTAAAACAGCAACGGCCAACATTCCCTCTCTCCTCTTTTTCCTGGGAAAAATTTAAAACAGCAACGGCCAACATTCATCTCCCTCTCTCTCCCTCTCCCTCTCCATCTCTCTCTCGGGAGTCCCCTCTTTCACACCTCTCTCCCTCCCCTGTCTTCTCTCACACAACACTCAATCAGCAAACTCCAATGGCGGATCGACCTGAAACCACCCTCAAAACCGACTTCAATCTCCCACCCAGGATGTCCCTAACCAGTCTTCCACCCACCTCTTCTTCCTCCCACGTCAATCGCCTTATCAATTCCGGCCCTTCTCCTTCACCCTCCAAACCCATCTACTCCGACAGGTTCATACCCAGATCCGCCTCCAATTTTGCTCTCTTCGGCATCCCAACATCTCCTTCGACCCCCGATGCCAAGGAGGATCCTTCTGCTAATGCCTACGATACCCTCCTAAGGGCGGCCCTTTTCGGACCCGATACTTCGGAGAGGAAGGACTCGTTGGGGTTAGATTCCGGACCGTCGCGAAATATTTTTCGGTATAAGACTGAGACTAAGAGGTCTATGCACTCGCTTTCGCCTTTCGGGTTTGAGGAAGTGGCTGCTGGGGTTGTTCATAGCCCAGTTAAGACACCGAGGGAGGTGCCCCGGTCGCCGTATGAGGTGAAAAAGATTCTTTCTTTAGTGTTTTAGTGTTATTTTTTGGTGTTTGGATTATTGGGTTTTCAGTGAATTTGATTTTTAAATTGATTTTTTTTTTTTTTGTATTTTGATGGTTCTTTAATGGGTATTTTTTTTTTTTTTTATGTAGAAAACGGATTTTATAAGTAGAAAGCCAGACACTTGTTTAGCTGTTTTTTTTGTAACTTTTGAGCTTTGTTAATTTGAAATCTTAAGTGGTTTTTTGAAATTTTTGTGAATGGTGTAGCTTATGACGATGAAGAAAGTGAAAAAAGATTAGCACGAAAATTTGTTATTGGAAGTTTAAACAATATTTTAGCTTTTTCTTGCATTAGTTTCTTGGTATAGTGTTAGTTGTAGTGATTGACTTAATTCTTGGATGTTTGGGTTTCGTTAGGGATAATGTTAATCGTAATGTTTCGCTGAATTCTTGGATGTTTCAATTTCATTAGGTTTTGAATGCACCTGCATTGCAAGATGACTTCTACTTGAATCTTGTGGACTGGTCTTTGCATAACGTGTTGGCGGTTGGATTGGGGAATTGTGTGTATCTATGGAATGCTTCTAGTAGTAAGGTGAGTTTTCAAGGCTTCTTGTATCTTATGTTTTTATGGTGGTTTGGAAAGCAAAACCTTTCTTCATAATGGGGCATAAAATTTTGCTCTAGGGTTTGTTCGTGTGGCTTCTTAGTGAAAAGAAAGGAAAAAAAACAAGTTAAAGTAAAGGAGAAATGATGTCTGGTTGTCCTGTCGTGTTAAAGGGATAGGAAATGAGTTTAATGTATGATGGGCAGGCTTCGGTAGTAGTACACATTTAGTTTTGGGTTGGGTATCTTAAAAATAAGTCTAGGCCTAGGCTTTATTACAGTCCATTTATATCTTTAGTAATTTTCTGTTGTAACTAACTTATGAGTTGGCTTATTTGCACATGCTACGTATCTTAGGAGCAATTAGAATATTCTAGTATTTTCCATTCTGTTACAAATATATTCCATGTGATACAAAAATCATCAGAAATGAAAATACACAAAAATATTATGCTCCATTGCTCGCATTCGAGTCCTTTGCTGTATCCGGCATCTCAGGCTGTATTCGGCCAATTTATTATTGAATTTTACTTACATTCACCTTCCGTATTGCAATTGGTATCAGAGCCATCCATGGCTATTGAGACCCAGAATTCAAACACATTGAAGAAGCTTTGAGGGGAAATTAGAGAGTAGATTGAGAAACAGGAAAAGTTCCTTAGGGAACAATCTGAGAAGCAAGATGGGTGGGGTGAAGCTGTTCTCTGAGAACCAGCAAAGACAACAAGTGTTAATTGAGAAACAGTCTCAAACTATTGACACGCTCAAACAACTACATGGGAAATAAGTAGCAGTGGACTCCGTGGAGGCCAAAGTGGAAGCAAACAATGGAACAAGCAATAACTTGCTGAACTCGCATGGCGACAACATGGAGAAATCACTTGCTTATCAAGTACCCACTCACAATACTAAAATAGAATTTCCTACTTTTGATGGAGATGGATTTAGGAACTGGGTCTCTAGAGCAGAGCATTTTTTCGATTTAGATGAAACCCCTGAGAATCTTAAAGGAAAAATTGCTACAATGCACTTAGAGGATAAGCCCTATGAGTAGTTTAGTGCATATGCTAAGTCCAGAAGTGATGCGAATCCCCCGACTTGGGAAGAGCACACAAAGGCTTTGAATGCAAGGTTTAAGGACTCATTGGGGTTAGATTCCGGACCATCGCGGAATATTTTTCGGTATAAGACTGAGATTAAGAGGTCTATGCACTCACTTTCGCTTTTCGGGTTTGAGGAAGTGGCTGCTGGGGTTGTTCATAGTCCAGTTAAGACACCGAGGAAGGTGCCTCGATCGCCGTATAAGGTGAAAAAAGATTCTTTCTTTAGTGTTTAGTGTTATTTTTGGTGTTTGGATTATTGGGTTTTCAGTGAATTTGATTTTTAAATTGAATTTCTTTATTTGGTATTTTGATGGTTCTTTAATGGGTATTTTTTTAATGTAGAAAACGGATTTTATAAGTAGAAAGCCAGACACTTGTTCAGTTGTTTTTTGTAACTTTTGTGCTTTGTTAGTTTGAAATCTTAAGTGGTTTTTTGAAATTTTTGTGAATGGTGTAGCTTATGACGATGAAGAATGTGAAAAAAGATTACCACGAAAATTTGTTATTGTAAGTTTAAACAATATTTTAGATTTTTCTTGCATTAGTTTCTTGGTATGGTGTCAGTTGTAGTGATTGACTTAATTTTTAGATGTTTGGGTTTCGTTAGGGATAATGTTAATCGTAATTTTTCGCTGAATTCTTGGATGTTTCAATTTCATTAGGTTTTGGATGCACCTGCATTGCAAGATGACTTCTACTTGAATCTTGTGGACTAGTCTTTGCATAACGTGTTGGCGGTTGGATTGGGGAATTGTGTGTATCTATGGAATGCTTGTAGTAGTAAGGTGAGTTTTCAAGGCTTCTTGTATCTTATGTTTTTATGGTGGTTTGGAAAGCGAAAGCTTTCTTCATAATGGGGCATAAAATTTTGCTCTAGGGTTTCCTGATCTAGGGTTTGTTCGTCCGGCTTTTGAGTGAAAAGAAAGGAAAAAAAACAAGTTAAAGTAAAGGAGAAATGATGTCTGGTTGTCTTGACGTGTTAAAGGGATAGGAAATGAGTTTAATGTATGATGGGCAGACTTCGGTGGTAGTACACGTCTAGTTTTGGGTCGGGTATCTTAAAAATAAGTCTGGGCCTAGGTTTTATTACAGCCCATTTATATCTTTAGTAATTTTCTGTTGTAACCAACCTATGAGTTGGCTTATTTGCACATGCTACGTATCATAGGAGCAATTAAAATATTCTAGTATATTCCATTCTATTACAAATATATTCCATGTGATATAGAAATCATCAGAAATAAAAATACACAAAAATATTATGCTCCATTGCTCGTATCGGAGTCCTTTGTTGTATCCGGCATCTTAGGCTGTATTCGGCCAATTTATTGTTGAATTTTACTTACATTCACCTTCTGCATTGCAATTGGTATAAGAGCCATCCATGGCTACTGAGACCTGAGAATTCAAACGCATTGAAGAAGCTTTGAGGGGAGTAATTAGAGAGCAGATTGAGAAACAGGAAAAGTTCCTTAGGGAACAATCTGAGAAGCAAGATGGGTGGGTGAAGCTATTCTCTGAGAACCTGCAAAGACAACAAGTGTTAATTGAGAAACAGTCTCAAACTATTGACACGCTCAAACAACAACTACATGGAAAATTAGCAGCAGTGGACTTTGTGGAGGCCAAAGTGGAAGCAAACAATGGAACAAGCACTAACTTGCTGAACTCGCATGGCGACAACGTGGAGAAATCACTTGCTTATCAGGTACCCACTCGCAATACTAAAATAGAATTTCCTACTTTTGATGGAGATGGATTTAGGAACTGGGTCTCTAGAGCAGAGCATTTCTTTGCTTTAGATGAAACCCCTGTGAATCTTAAAGTGAAAATTGCTACAATGCACTTAGAGGAAAAGCCCTATGAGTAGTTTAGTGCATATGCTAAGTCCAGAAGTGATGCGAATCCCCCGACTTGGGAAGAGCTCACAAAGGCTTTGAGTGCAAGGTTTAATGAGGGGGGTATGAAGACCCTATGTCAGAGTTAAAGGAGTTGCAACAAAATGGTCTTCTACAAGACTACAATGACGAGTTCCTACATCTATCAACCCAGGTTCAATTATCCGACCCATATTTTGTTAGCTGCTACTTGAGCAGACTGAAACCTGAAATTCAGTATCCAATACGTATGTTTCAACCAAAAACACTGACCCAAGCTTATACACTCGCAAGCTAAAAGAAGCCACTTTTTTATCCTCTAAACACAACCCTCAAAACCCTTAAACAGCTAACCCAAACCCCATTTGCCAATCACAAATACACGGCAACATATCACCCATACACTTCCCAGCCTACTTCAGCCAAACCAAACACTAACCGACCTTTAAACACTAGCCTGCCCAACAATAGCTTAAACCAATACCAGCCGCAACAACCATTTTCAGAGCACTAGAACTACCAGACGCTTGACACCTGAGGAACTCGAGGAGAAACGAAAGAAAAAACAATGTTTCTAGTGTGATGAGCCCTTTGGGCCAGGACACCGCTGTAAAAGTAAAAGGTTGAACATGTTGGTTATTACTTCAGATGAGACTGAAGTAGATCAGGATGAGTCTGTAGAGGAGTTGGAAGCTGAACTTTCTCGGCTAACGTTGTGTGTAGTTGACAGTAAGGCTGGAATTAATGAACACAACATGAGAGTAAGGGGCAAGTTCAAAAACAGAGATCTGAACATATTGATCGATACTGGGAGTTCATCCAATTTCATTGATGAACTTCATCCAATTTCATTGATGAACGCCTTACTATTGGATTGCAGTGTACGCCTTGCTGTTGGATTGCAGTGTAGTTATCATCATTGGATCCTGTAGTTGTAATTTTAGCTTATGGTACTAAAATCTTTAGTACCAATGCTGTTAAAGGGTTTAGATGGGTAATGGAAGGAATTGAGTTTGGTCAGATTTCTATACCTAACTCTTAATTCATGCGATCTGATCTTAGGCATGCCATGGTTGACCAAATTGGGGACTGTGAATTGGAACTTCCAGCAACATTGGATGGAATTTGACTGGCAGGAATTTAATTGTGTTTTCTGGGGAGTAAAGGAGGTTGTCCAAAATATGATTGGGCAAGAGTTGACTCATCTGTTGAGTGGAAGTAATAGTCCAGTTGAGATGTTTTGTTGGATGGTTAAAGAGGAGGATCCTAAGCTGACCAGCGTAACGAGTAAGACAGGAAGAGTTTCATGATCTATTTGAGGATCCCCACGGGTTACCCCCCAACAGGGATTGTAACACTGAATCCATTTGCAAGAAGGGGCAACTCTAGTCAACCTAAGGCCATATAGATATTCAGCATTGCAGAAATCGGTTATGGAAGAGATGGTGAAGGAAATGCTCTCAAGAAGGATCATAAGACAACCACAGCCCATTCGCATCTCCTGTGGTGCTGGTCAAGAAAAAAGACAACACTTGGCGGATGTGCGTGGACTACGAAGATCTTAATAAACAGACAATTAAGGACCGTTTTCCGATCCCTATTGTTGATGACCTGTTTGACGAACTGAATGGTGCAATCCATTCCAGCAAGCTAGACTTCAGATCGGGTTATCATCAGGTGTTAATGCACCCTAGGGATGTGTACAAAACAGCATTTCGCACTCATGAAGGTCACTACGAGTTCATGGTCATGCCATTCGGCTTGACTAATGTGCCCTCTACATTTCAGGGGCTCATGAACTCTGTTTTCAGACCCTATTTGTGGAAATTTGTACTAGTACTCTTCGATGATATACTAGTATATAGCCCTAATGTTGAAGCACATGTCAGCCACTTGAGGGAGATATTCTTGGTATTAAGATGGGAACGTTTGTTTTTGAAACATTCCAAGTGTGTGTTTGCAGTACAAAAGTTGATTATCTGGGCCACATTATATCCAAAGATGGGGTAGCAACTGAACCAAGGAAAATAGAGGTTGTGACCCAATGGCCTGTGCCAAAGACCCTTAAGCACTTAAGAGGATTTCTCGGGTTGGCTGGGTACTATAGGAGTTTCATTCAAGGCTTTGGAGTGATTGCAAGGCCGTTGACTCAATTGCTGAAGAAGGATCAGTTCCGGTGGAGTTTGGAGGCTCAATCAGCTTTTGATCATCTTAAAATGCTCTAAGTCAATCACCTGTCCTACGTCTACCAGACTACACTAAAGTCTTTGTAATAGAGACTGACGCTACTGGTGAGGGGATTGGTGCAATCTTGATGCAGGATAAGCACCGATTGCATTCATGAGTAGATCACTAGCGCCCAAGCATCGGGGGTTATCAGTATATGACCAAGAGTTGATGGCATTGGTACATGCTATAGACAAATGGAGACATTACCTCTTGGGTAGACACTTTGTGATCAAGACTAATCACCAGAGTCTCAAGTATTTACTTGAACAGCGCTTGGTAACTACTAGCCAACAAAAATGGCTAACCAAGCTATTGGGGCTGGATTACGAAATAGAGTACAAGTCTGGTCAAACTAACCTAGCTGCTGATTCTTTGTCTCGTAAGGATACCACTAATTTAAGTTAATTGACAGTGCAGGATTTTGCACCAGAATTATTGGCTCAAATTGTCAACAGCTGGGAGTTAGATGATGGTCTCAAACAGAGGATTCAACTTTTAAAGGGTGGACAGATCACTGGAGCTTATTCCTATGATGACAGCTTGCTGAGACGCAAAGGGAAAGTGGTTGTTGGACCCTCACCAGCTCTTAGAGAGAAGTTATTGTAGCTATATCATGGTGGACCTTTAGGGGGTCATTCAAGTGCCAATGCGACTTACAAAAGACTTTCTACAGTATTCTATTGGCCAAAGATGGAGAGACATGTGAGGCAATTTATGAGGGATTGCGATACTTGCCAACGCTACAAGTACGAGAATGTGGCAACTCCAAGACTTTTAAGTCCTTTACAAATTCCCAATGAATGCTAGCAAGAGATTAGTATGGATTTTATTGAGGGGTTGCCTAAGTCAAATGGGAAAGAAGTAATTCTGGTTGTGGTGGATAGATTAAGCAAGTACAGCCACTTCATGGCCCTTGCTCATCCTTACACAGTAGCTAATGTGGCATAGGTGTTCTTAGACAACATTTATAAGCTCCATGAAACACCTGAATCCATCACTTCTGACAGAGATCCCCTCTTTGTCAGTACTTTTTGGAAAGAATTTTTCAAACTACAAGGTGTAGAATTGAATATCTCTACGGCTTACCATCCCCAAACAGATGGTCAAACCGAGGTGGTCAACAAATGCCTTGAGACTTATTTGAGATGTGTCAGTGGAGAAGAACCTAAGAGGTGGACTCAGTTCCTACCTCTAGCGGAGTGGTGGTACAACACCGACTTCCATACCAGTACTAAACTCACTCCTTCGAAGCCCTATATGGTTACCCCCCTCCACTACATCTTCCCTACATTACTAGTGACTCTAGGGTGGAGGCTGTTGACCGGTTATTAGCTAATCGAAAGGATCAGATGAACTGTTAAAGTTTCATCTTCGTAGGGCTCAACAGCGAATGAAACATATCGAGGACCAAACTAGGAGTGACAGTGTTCAAAGTGGGTGATATGGTTTTACTCAAATTACAACCGTATAAGCTAGGAAAAACAAGCATACTAAGTTATCAGCAAGATATTATGGACCGTACAAGTCCTAGATCGAGTTGGTACAGTGGCTTACCGACTTGAGTTGCCACCAGAAGTTGAAATACACCCTACGTTTCACGTTTCCCAGTTGAAGTGCTACCATGGCCCCAGATTTGACATCGCCACTACCATACCTGTGACAAAGCAACAAGAAGAGTTAGAGCCGAGTGCCATACTAGAGAAAAAAATGGTTAAACGAGGAAATAAAGCGGAGACTATGGTACTAATATTGTGGAAGGGCAAAGACATTGGGGAAGCTACGTGGGAGTTCTACCGTGATCTGGAACTGAGGTTTCCAAATCATTCCTTGTGGTCAGGAATTTTGAAGGGGAGGGGTATGCTCTAAGGTTTCCTGAACTGGGGTTTGTTCGTGCGGCTTCTGAGTGAAAAGAAAGGGACAAAAAACAATCTAAAGTAAAGGAGAAATGATGTCTGGTTGTCCTGTCTTGTTAAAGGGATAGGAAATGAGTTTAATGTATGATGGGCAGGCTTCGGTAGTAGTTCCCATTTAGTTTTAGGTCGGGTATCTTAAAAATAAGTCTGGGCCTAGGCTTTATTACAGCCCATTTATATCTTTAGTAATTTTCTGTTGTAACTAACCTGTGAGTTGGCTTATTTGCACATGCTACCTATCTTAGGAGCAATTAGAATATTCTAGTATTTTCCATTCTGTTACAAATACATTTCATGTGATACAGAAACCATCAGAAATAAAAATGCACAAAAATATTATGCTCCATTGCTTATATTCGAGTCATTTGCTGTATCCGGCATCTTAGGCTGTATTCGGCCAATTTATTGTGGAATTTTACTTACATTCACCTTCCGCATTGCAAATTTTTAACTTTTATCTATTAGTTACATGTTACTGTTGCAAAGCTTAAGATTGTTGTATGCAATACGCAGGTAACTAAATTATGTGACCTGGGAGTGGTTGATAGTGTCTGTTCAGTAGGATGGGCTCAGCATGGGACACATCTTGCTGTTGGGACTAGCAATGGAAAAGTACAGGTGAGTAGTTTATCTCATATCATCGATAGATATGTGAGAGTAGCTCAGATTATGCTATATATTTTTGTGGAGATCTTGTAGCTTTTAGTGTTTTGGTACTTGTTACTATAGAGCATGGAAGTGGAATAGCAAGATGCAGCAAAAAGGTCAGGCTGATGTTAACACAGTTAATTGCATCTAAGCCTTCCACTTGATTGACATGTAGTAAGTTGGTGTTTGAGTCACTAAGTTTAATGGCAACATGGAATTGAATGTTTTGATTTCTGTTTTCAAGCTTATTGACCTTGTACCTCATCCAGAACAATTTGTGAGCAAGTTGTGTCCCACTTAACTAAAACCTTTGGTCTTTTGGCTGAATTAGCCCCTGGGATTGTGTTGATCATTAATTGTGCTCATCAGGATGGTCTCTGGTCCTGTTTGATCTGCTAATATTGTCGTTTTATAAGTTGGGCTGTTAGAATATTCAAAGGATAGCTGCTTTCTTTGGGGAAAACAATGAAATTACATTTAATGGACCTAGTGTTACCTGATTTCATGATATAGTTTGAACTTTTGTGCCTAATGAACTTGTGCAAGTGGAATTATATTTGTTTTTAAAATTTTCAATTAAGACTGGGGAAATGACCTACTGATTTCTTTTAAGTGCTCTTAGTCTCTTACCTCTTTATTGTTATAAAGTTTTAATTCTTGGTAATTAGCAACCCATTCAAAGTAATGTGGAGTACCTTTTCTTGTTTTTCGAATTGTCAGATAATTTACTAGCTAGAGCAATGTTAAATATTTCATTTTACCAAAAAATTCTAAATATTTCTGTCGGATATTCTAGCAGAGTTGTTAGATCACACATTTAAACTAGGGATTCCTCTCATTTCACCATCCTTGTTTTGATGGAAAATATCACCTCACTAACTGCATATCTATATATGTAAACGGTTTTCTAGATTGAAGGAAATAACCTACCTTTGAGCTTTTGCAAGGCCTTCAAGGGGACCTACTCATTAATAGTCCTCATAGTTACATGCATGCCTAACAATTGAGATACATAGGCCAAAACTGTGCGCTATTGATTACTTTATCACTGTGACAGTCCGTACCCTTTTAAGTGTACATCTGAAAGGATTCCATCCATCATAGCTGATGGATACAGTTTTTTACATTTGACAATTTTGAATGAGTAAGAAGACTTCTTTTTATTATGTGTCAAGCTTATAACCTTTGTTGAATTAACATTAAATGAATATATGAACACTGGATGCTTAGATTTCCCTTTTCTTCTTTGCCCGAATGTTAACTTCTTTTTAATAAGGAAATTCTTCTCCTTGGTTTATGACAAGCTCTAATGATTCTATATTTCCAATATGCTTTAGATATGGGATGCATCTCGCTGCAGGAAGATAAGAACTATGGAAGGTCATCGTCTAAGAGTGGGATCTTTGGCTTGGAGTTCTTCTTTGTTGTCTACTGGTAGCAGAGACAAGATTATATATCAACGAGACATAAGGGCACATGATGATTTTGTTAGTAAACTTTCAGGTCATAAATCCGAGGTAATTCTACTGTCTACTTGATGCAACTATAATGTTGCAACTCATGGGTTTTTGCTTAGAATCTTTAAGCTTACTTTTTCTGCTGTCCCTTTAAATTCTCATAGACATGTTTTCTTTGAGAAATGGTTTGCCTAATATGTTTAACGTACATGGGAGTTTTCGAAAAAAGTAATTAGTATCTTTTGGGGTGATTTGGGGGCAGAAAAAAGGGTAGGATTGGGGGAGGTCGTGGATCAAGATTCAGTTGAGTTGGGACAAGTGGAAAAGGAGATTGTTCACCATCATGTTAACTTGTTTTCTAAGGCATGACCGAAATTATTGGAGCTCCATGTTGTAGTAATACTTGCTGACATGGATTTTTGTGGAAATGCTTTGGATATTCATGCATGGACTGTTTTTTGAAGCATCCTTGTGGTGCTCTCCAGATTTTTTTTTCTCCCCCCTTCCCTTTTTCTTTTTTTTTTTTTTCACTTAATTGAAGAATTACATAAAAGTAAGAACAAAAAATGTGCACTACCTGAGTTTGTGAATTAAACACAACAATTTCCATGTGCATGGCTTTGACAAGCCTAGTCATGTGAATTTACTGCTGTAATTTGCATTAGCTGAACAAATTTATCTGCCTTCAGAACATGGGAATTTTTGACCTTGACTTGATGTATGTGATGCTATTGGACCTGTGAAAATGCTCTTCTCCTCTTTGAGGGCATTACGAAGTATCAGGAAACAACTCCTGAAGTAAACAGGACTAAGTTAATAGGAATTGAACAGAATCATCCAATACAGAATTGTAAGATATCAAAGGTTATATGCTACTACTTGGTACAGCAATGTTTCTACTGTCTCTGTATACTTCTAGAAAATCTTCTCATGCTTCATGTCAACATTATTTATTTCAGGTTTGTGGACTAAAGTGGTCTTACGATGACCGTGAGCTCGCATCTGGTGGAGATGATAATAGAGTATGTGTTTGAATTCACTCCCTTATAAATTAGAGCAGCAGAGCTACAATTTTGTCTTAACTGTTGTGCTTGCTCACTGTACAGCTCCTTGTTTGGAATCAACATTCCACTCAACCTGTTCTTAAATATTCTGAACACACTGCGGCTGTTAAAGCAATAGCTTGGTCACCACATGTTCATGGACTTCTTGCTTCAGGGGGCGGTACTGCTGACCGATGTGTTCGCTTCTGGAACACAAATACCAACTCACATCTGAGTTGCATGGACACCGGCAGTCAAGTAAGATCCTGCATATGGTTTTAGAGAAAACGCATAAAAGGATTACATATTCAAGTCTACAATGCGAAATCTTTTTTTTTTCTTTTTTTTGTGTCTCCCTCCTACCTGGAAGCGTACTGTAAAAATCACTCGTTATGACAGTGCAAAAACTTTTTGGACATTTAGTCATTGAAAAAATATAAATCTTGTGCTCAAAGGTGTTGCTGATAGAAAATCTGTGTGTCCTTGAATTAAATCGTTGACTTCAGATGAGCAAAAGGAACTTCAAACTAAAGTTGAAAACATGTACTGTGGATTCATGCCAGCTTCTTCTTTTCTTTACTTTTCCTTTTTTTTTTTTTTAATGTTTAATTACTTGTCAAATAAAGGCTGTATAGCATCAAGATTTATCAACTATTATTTGTTCAGTTACCTAAGCACTTGTAAGTTTAGGTAATTGGATGGTTAAATTTTATAATCATAAAAGACCACGAAATGTATTTCTTTCTCCTATCTTAGAGGCCTTTATCTTCTGCCCTTTTCTCACTTCACTCTGCATTTATGTTCACTCCTTCATGGAGAGATCTTTCGTTTTCTGACATTGTCTACAAACACTTTCAGGTCTGCAATCTTGTTTGGTCCAAAAATGTCAATGAACTAGTGAGCACCCATGGCTACTCTGAAAACGAGATAATTGTTTGGAGATATCCAAGCATGTCCAAGGTACAGTAACTTACTGTAACTACACATGTTGGACTTCTATCCTATTTTGCTTACATTTTTGTTTTCGGCTTGTGCAGCTAGCAACACTCACTGGTCATACATTCCGGGTGCTTTATCTTGCCATTTCACCAGATGGGCAGGTAATTTGTCTTGCAACCTTCAGTTTTTATTCCCCTTTCGCTTTCTTCCCTGTCAAAGTTCAATGGTCGATACCATCCTTCTTCCATGCTGTTTCAGACCATTGTTACTGGAGCTGGAGATGAAACATTAAGGTTTTGGAATGTATTCCCATCTCCAAAGTCTCAGGTAAACATCACTCGCAACCCATGTCTATCTGCCTTTGTGGTTCACTGAATGATCGTGCATACATGACAATCAGTTCAGGATTGCAGTTCTATAATTTAGTGCATATTGCATTCATGGTAGTGAACATTACAAACCATTAATCTTTCTGAATATCTTTACCCATTCCAATACCACTCTGGTGGCAATGTGGCAGTTCAGTATGTCACTTGATACATGATTCTGCTATTTTAGTTGGTCAATCATTTTATTCATGAGACGGCACAGATCATGTCCTAATTAATGTTATGGTTATTGCAGGACACGTCATCTTTTGGTAGAGCTACAATCCGCTGAATTACGTCGGTCCATAGTGTACATGTAATAACCTGCGGGCTAAAGCAAGCTGGGTCAGGTTGGCTCATGGGCCAACAGAAGAAAAAAAAAAACAAACAAGAGAAGTTTGAAAACAAGAATAATATAACATCTTAGTGATTATTAATGTTTATATGAAAAAAAAAAGATGCATGTATATATCATAAGTATTATAACATTTTTTAAAAATACATATTTATTGATTTAAAAGTAATATGATATCCAATAAATTATTTTAAAAACTTGTTTTTATATATAAATAATCAAAATAGTAATAAAATTAGCCGTTAATATTTATATAACCTTAGAATATATAAAGAATTCTAATTTTCACATAAACTAATATTAAAAAAATTAATTTTGGCCAACGAATTAGGTCTAGGTTTAAAAATTTTAACCCATTTAACCTACAGGCCGAAATAGGCCAGTCCGTTTACCCGCTTTGCCCAACTTTACTCAGATGACTAGCAGCCCAGTGACACTTCATCAACCCAGAGGGTCAGACTCGACTTTGACAAAAATCAGCCGGGTTTGTCGGTTCAAATGCATACGCAGGCACATCAATTGGTTTCCAGCTATCCTAGTGCTTTTGTCTTAGGCCTTACATACAACTCCTAATTACATAGGTTATATACCATTTTTACATGTCTTTTCACTCTGTCCCATCTACCAGAGATATTATTTGCAATTTTATATTATACACCAATTTTATTAATGATCAACATTTCTTTTATTTGCATTTTATCATTTTCAACATTCTTTGTTTTCTTCCACTCATTGTCAACATTAAGTATATAGCATTAAAGCTATTAATATATTGAAACTAATAAAATTACATATATTAATAAGGTTGCAAAAATTCCAATAGTTTTATAAATTTGTTAAATAATTATTTAAACTTATAATATATTGTAATATCATGTTTCTTGCCATTAGTAATTAAATAATAAAATATTTTTTATATTTTTATCGACCTTGGTTCCACCCCGATTGAATCCAGTCCAACCCCTAGCCCCCTAGCACATTAGGGTCAAACCCCAATTAGTTCTAAAAACATTGATTTTAACTTAATTTTAATGACATATCGCCTGGAATGTTTAAACTAAAAACATATTCTTAAAACACAAAACTTGGGGATACTAAGCTATTATTATATTTTTTTTATCAAAAATAAAAATCGAAACGAAAAGAAAATAATATCTAAATAAATACTTATAAAAATGCTATGAGATAAAAATAATCCTAAAAAATCAATAAATTAATCTCGTTCTTTTGTAAAATGAATTCTATTACCATACACACTAGTGAAAAAAAACAAGTTCTATAGCTTTACGCACTGATCAAAATACTGATAAATGACTCATGTCAAGAGCTAGAGTTGGCATGGTTCAGGTTGGTTATGGAATCGGACCCAAACCCAACCCAAACTATCGGTTCATGGTTCATGTTTTCATGGAACTAGAATCGCTAGAGATGAGTCAGTTAAATGTTCCTAAGAATTGTCGTTCTAGTGGTTTTGGTTTGACGTGAATTGTGAATTTTTTTTTAAAATCTTTTAAATCTTTCAAATTTAATTCTAGGTAAATTATATTATTAATATACAATTATAATTATTTCAATCAAAATGATGCTTATCACATACAACATTAACGCACATACTAGTAGACAATAAGAAACTAAACATAAACAAAGAACTCATTGACCTGGACTACAACATTAACACCTACGCTAGACTAATAATAAACAACTAAATATAAACAGCTAGGCCATACCTGGACCAATGCTTATCCAGCTACTGCCCCGCAATGCTGAAAGGTTGCTCAACTACCATGGTTGAAGTTGGTGTGACCAATACTTGTCTAGCGATTTGAGATAGTATTAGATACATTTCATTGTAGATGTCAAAGTTGTATGCATCAACCATGTCACCAAACTTGAATGTCGTGTTCAGGTATTTGTCAATCTTGGAATTTGATCCATTTCCACCTACACCAAGGTGCTTTTTGAACTGTTGATGCTAGAGCACACTTTGGGCTTCTCTATGGTGGTAGATGTTGGTACATTAACGGAAGTTACTAGATTGATGGGTATTTGTCCACTATATGTGCAACTAAATTGTCAATACAAGTTCGACAGTACATCACTGGTCTCTTTCACAACATTACTTGTAGAAAAATTTCATGTATGTCTTTAATGTCTGACATTGTAGAAAAATTTCATGTATGTCTTTAATGTCTGACATTGTATCTACATGTTCATAATAATAATCTAGAACTTCCTAAAGTCCCTCCACTTTGTTGCATGGATCCAACAACCTTGCTATGTTATATCATAGGAATATCCCTATATTACTTCAACTACTTGTGAGTTATATCATTACCATGCGATTGTAAACTGGGATTAGATCTTACCTTTGGAGCGTCTCAATGATGTTGCATACCTCTACTAAAAAGAGATGTACACTTGGATTGTATACCTGAGAGAAAACATTTGTACAATTATAAAAAACCTTTAATAGTTTGACCAAATTGTAGCAGATATTTCATTCATTGTGATGCAATGGTACGTTCGGTACATGTTTAATGGCAAAACGACAAAGTGATTCCTTGTATGGTATTATGCTAGCTAAAAGTTCATAAGTTGAAATCCACCGATGTTGCGCATCTTTTTTAATTTTTTTCGACTTTTGACCATACATACCATGCCATTTTTGCCATTCTCTATTAATTGATGTATGGTATTTTATGTAGTTAACTACAACTTTTATCTGAGATGTATGGATTTTTAAAGAGTCAATTATGTCCCTCACTCACAAAGTTAAAATATGACATGCATTTCTTATATGAAAAAATGTTCCACTAGGCGTAGGTTGATATAACAATCGTAGGTTCGAAATGATGGTTGTTTTAGCTGTAGTATTGTTGAAACATATTGAAAATTTTTTTTCAGTCAAACCGTATTCATCAAGAATTATCCGTATTGTAACATATATGTTTTGGGCCGTATGGGTTCATCCCTTTTACGCAATACAATCAATCTCTTATGCATTATCTAGCATCATCTATCCAATGAGGTATAATGCCCATGAAAGAACTTTTACCCCATCTATCAATCCAAATGTCCGAATAGAATTAGCACATCATGATACAATTCGTTCTTGAACTGCCACAACCTCGCCTTTTTCTTTTTCAATTCGAACCGTGATATTTGCTACCGTGACAAGTCCATTCCATATAGTATACGAATACTTTTGTGACAAAAAGTTTTGTCATTTCCAATGCTTTTGGTTCTTTGAAAAGTTGATGCAAGTCATTATGAGGGTGCTTCACATAGATGGGATTAAGTTCTTGATATTTGTTCTTTAAAAAAAATAGTTGAGGAATCACCGGGTATGTGGCTCCACTTATAGTTCCATTTATGCAGTTCCTACTCGGTTGAATTGTCCAGTTCGAACCGTGGATCAACCTAGAATTGCCCAAATCAATTTGTTTGGCAGGTCTTACCCTTCACATGGGAGCCGGTTCTAAGGTTGGGAACTCATAGTGACAGTTTGATCGGGGTCACAATTCAAACCCGACCCATGATAATATCTATCAAGAGCTCCATCTTATTGCACCAAGTCTTCTAAGGTACACATTTCTACTGTCTTTTGGATACTCATTCCTAAATGTGTTATATATATTTATATGGTAATTTCCATATAAGGATGACATGAGTTATGATTATTGCACCAAGGATGTGTACAAATCGGTTTTTTTTTTTTTTCTTTCTAAACCAAATCCTTAACTAATAGTTCGATTTGGTTTAGACTATGGATTAAATCAAAATTCTAATAAAATAATTTAGTTTTAATATTTTACATTTCTACTAATATTTAAATATTGAAATCAATCTGCAAAGTTCACACTTCATAATACTTTATAAATCCATCATATTCATAATTTATAATTCTTCATAAAACCATTTAGTCATTGACATAGTATACTCACTAACTAATACATAGTAAAATATAATCTATAGTCCTTTAAAAAATCATCTAGGCAACCATCTATAAACAAATTTAGTAAAAAAAAAAAAAAAAAAATCTACCAACAAAAGTCATTTTATGAGTAAACGTGATATGCTAACAAAATATACAATGAAAAATTAATATACAATATAATATCTAACTAACCAACAAAATCCATAATCCATAGATTTCAAATGATAAATAAAAAACAACATTAAGTTACCAACAAATGAATATATCTTAAACCAAAAAAAAAAAAAACAATTTTTGAAAAAGTAGAACAAATTATTATTAATTAATATTCATTATATAATAAATATCATAATAAAATCATAATATATATAGCATTTAACCAATTATCATAACAAAAATATAATTAAAATTAAAATACTTTTATATTTATCTAAAACGGTTTGGTTTTGTTTTATGGATTGGTACCTCTCAAACCAATCATAAATTTACAAAGCAGTTCAAATTGAGAATTTTCTAAATTAAGTTATTTAAAATAAACCATATTTTTTGTGTGGTTTAAGTTTGATTATGGATTAGTTCGGTTCGATTGGTTTTTTTGTCCACTTATAATAGCACCCAACTCTTATTTGAGTTGGTTGTATTAGGAAAGTTTCATTTACGATACTTAAACTTTTTATTTTGTGACAGAAATATACCTAAAAAAAATTTTGTACCACAAAAATACCTGAACTTTTTAAAATTTCACTGGCGATACCTCTTGAAATATCCTAAATCTTAACCTAAGTTAGAAATATAAAACAGATAGTTTAAATGGATCAGATTAATTGAAATTAAAATTTGAAATATCTTACAAAATCATCTATTTTTTCCTTAATAACTTTCCTTTTTAAATCAAACTATCTAATTTTAACCTAATTCTTGATTTATAACTCCTTTTATCCCAAATTTAAAGTCCTAAACTTGAAAACAAATATTTCAAACGTTTTATACACTCTTAAACCCTTTTATATTTTAGTTAACTTTTATTTTCTTGTATCTCGATAATTTTTTAAAATAATTGCTTATTTAAAAATATCAGTTTTAAGCCCGAATCCAAATTAAATATCAAATTTTTATAAGCAAAACTTATGAATTGCGTTTTTATATCAAGTTATAGATTTCTGATATATATGTTCTTAAATTATTTTCTAACCAACTACGATTCTTAAAATAATTATCAGAAAAGTTTAAATTTAATATCCTATCTCAAAAATATCTTTTAGTTTATATATATATATATATATATATTCATCCTTTCCTTTTCCCTTTCTTCCACCTGCCTTCTTCCTCTCCTTTCCATTTTTTTTTCTTTTGTTTCTTTTTCTCTTTCTTCCTTCTTCTCTCATTTCACAAAACCCAACCCCAAATCTCAAATTCAACATGCCTATAAAAGAAATCAAGGATATGAAACAAGATAAAGAATGAAGATCATGCTGAGAATAACTTCAAGAACCTAAGGGAAGTAGGAGTAGAAGAATCAAGGTGTTGGGTTCGTCTAAAAGATAAGTTTTATAACGGTTTGATTCAGTTTATATTATGGATTAAATCAAAATTCTAATAAAAAATTTTAGTTTCAATATTTTACATTTCTACATATATTCAAATATTGATATCTGTATGCAAAGTTCATACTTCATATTGCTTTATAAATCCATCACATTCATAATTCTTCATAAAATCATTTAATCATTAACACAATACACTCGCTAATTAATACATAGCAAAATATAATCTATAGTCCTCTAAAAAATTATCTAGTCAACCATCTATAAACAAATTTAGCAAAAAAATAAAAAAATAAAAAATCTACCAACAAAATTCATTTTATGAATAAAAGTGATATGTTAACAAAATATACAATGAAAAATTAATATATAATAAGATATCTAACTAACTAACAAAATCCATGCTCCATAAATTTCAAACGATTAATAAAAAACAACATTAAGTTACCAACAGAAGAATATATCTTATGTAAAAAAATAATTTTGAAAAAATGGAACAAGTTATTATTAATCAATATTCATCATATAATAAATATCATAATAAAATTATAATAATATATATGACATTTAATCAATCATCATTAAAACATTTATAATTAAAATTAAAATACTTTTATGTTTGTCTAAAATAGTTTGGTTTTGTTTTATGGATTGATTTGGATTGAGAATTTTCTAAATAAGATTGTTTAAAAAAAAAAACGTATTTTCAATGTGGTTTGGTTAGATTATGGATTGGTTCAGTTCGGTCATTTTTTTGCCTACCTTTAATTGCACCCAACTTTTATTTGAGTTGGTTGTATTGGGTAAGTTTCATTCATGATACTTGAACTTTTTCTTTGTGAAAAAAATATACCTAAAAAAAATTTTGTACCACAAAAATACCTGAACTTTCTAAAAGTTTCATTGACGGTACATATGGACGGATTCTGTTCATTTTTCCATCTAGCTGCTAATGTGGCAAGGGAACTCCATTAAAAAAAAATCATTTAACTATCTTACTTGGCAATTTTTTTTTTCTTGCTTTCCTTATCTCTCTCCTCTCTCTCTCCCTCTCCTCTCCTCTCCTCTCTCTCTCCTCCTATGCCCATCCTCCTCATCCTTCTCCTTCTTTCTAATTCCAAATTAAAAAAAAGTCATGATAGAAAAAATATATATATATCTTTAATACAATTGTTCTTAAAAAAATTCCTAAACCCAAATTTAAATTTTTCTTTTCTAGGTTCAAAAACTTTTCTAACTCTCTCTCTTTAAACTCAACTTCTCTATCTTCTTCTTCCTCTCTCTTTCTTTAGCCACGCTCCCTCTCCACTGAGCTCTCAAACCAAACCACTCATCTTCATCGTTACCAAGTCATCTCCAACCTTTGATCCACCATAAGCCACCAAGAGCTTCACATACCAAACCCAGTGTTGTAAGAAAGAACCAACAAATACCAAAGCCCAATTAGACAATGAGACTCAAAAGGATTATGAAAGAATACACCTTTTACACAAAAAATCAAAACTACACATCAACATGAATCATAAGAACATAAAAGATTAGATCTATATCTCTTTCCATGTGAAAATAAAAGAAAATTGAAGAAAGAGAAAGAAAGTGAAATACCTTATAAACTAAGATGGGTTAGTTTTTTTTTGGGGGTTATGTTGTTTTGGGAGGTAATGGTGATTTATGTCTTTATCGCGGCTCTCTGTTTAAGTTCTGTTTAGTTTGTTCGGTGGTTCATAATGGAGGTTGGCACTACTGGTGATGGTGTTGATGAGTATGGTTTGATGTTGAAGAAGATGATGTTCATGGATGTATGTTTACTGAGTTTGATTTTGTGGTTAGAAGCAGGGGTTGGCTTGTGTGTGTGGCTAGGTTGTTGTGGTGTAATGAAGAAAATAGGAGGAAGAGGAGAAGCGAGAGAGAGAAAGAAAGGAGACAACGAGGGGAAAAAAAAAAAAATGAAAAATAAAATTAAAAAGCCAATGTGGTAAAAAAATTATTTTAATCAGTTTTGTTTGCCACTTCAGCGGTTTGATGGATAAATGAATGGAATCCATTCACAACTACCGTGAGTGAAACTTTTAAATTTAAGTATTTTTATTATACAAAATTATTTTTAGTTATATTTCTATTTCAATAAAAAAGTTTAAGTACTATGAATGAGACTTATTCTAGTTATATTAGCTTAAAGAGAAAAAAATTCGGGGTATTTATTCATTCATCTTTGCCTGAGACGGGGATATTGTTTGCTCTCAATTATAATAACAATGGATAAATAAGAAGCGAAGCTTATCCACATTTAAGTCTTTTCCATACAGAGGCAGTAGTTGAGGTACTTCAATTGTTTCACGCATACATCGATTGCAGTTTCAATTAATTACACAACTAAATTGTATGTTTCTTCCTAATAGTAGGCAACCTTAGAGGTTTCGATATAAATGAGTAAAGTCGCGGTGGAAACTTGGTACGTACTTAAATTTGGTCTAACAGCCGTGAGCTTAAAAATTTTATCCATTCGAGTTTGAGCTTTATATAGTTTCGATCAACTAATTTATCACTACAATTCAATTAATTGAATATAGAATTCAATTTGGATATCAATGCTACTTTTATTGATAAGAAACTGTTATTTTCTTTTTTAATATTGGATACAGTCAAGTTTAACTGAAGTTTAAATTTAAAATTTTAAATTCGAATAGGTACAAGTTGAAATCAAATTTTAAAATTTGACATTGATTCATTTTTGGTAGTTCAAATTTACCTCAAACACCATAGTATATCATCTTAATGCAACTTATTTATAGCCGTAATATAGGTGATCTATTGTACTTCCGAAAGAAGGGTGAAAAATCATGTTGGTATGGCTTGAAGCATCATTAACTGTGCGACACAAAATTCATACGCTTGCTAGAACCGCACAACCTACGTTGTGTAATCTCCATAGATTAATATAATAAAAATTGAATGAATTTTGGATCATTTCAAGTATTTTTAAGGTTTAGCCTGAAGTTTCAACTTAGGTTAAGTTAGGTCAAGTTTGTGTCGATCTGTATGATAAATGTTTCCACTAGAAACAAATTTATATTGCAAGTTTCCAGTAAGTTTTACCGTTTTTAAAATTCATTATAGAGTAGTTGGCATACTTTAATTCATTCATCCATTTAGTGCTTGCAGTTTCTACCTATCTCTTCAACCAAAATTGTACGTTAGTTCTTTAAAGCAAGCAAAAAGCAGGCAAATAAAGATGATTAGAAGTGTACCTAAAGCTCAACAAAAACATGATTTTAAATATAATTATTACTTGTATTGTTAATAACAACACATTAAATGTCGTGAATAAGAAATAATTTTTTTACTATTTCTTGCGAAAATAGTTTCAAAGATTTGTTTTTATTCACAATTTTTTATAATTTTGGTGGCATACAATCACAGGAACCGCCGGTTTTTATCGATCCTCTAGTCATTTCTTTTTTTTCACCAGTAGGTCCTTTATTGGTTCGCATCCGTTATCCCTGGATTGGTTCACAATTCAGAAACCGTTGATGATGGGTGGGACTTGTTTCTTGTTCGAAACCGATCAATGATGTCTAATTGGAGCACATAAATAGATAAGAGTATTTGTAAAGCTCGGCTTTACTCTAACTTTTCCTAGTAATATTGAAATCCAATTTCAACTTAAATTACTTGAATAATTATGGCACATGCCCAAACTTTATAATCTTTTACCCAGCTAGCTCGTTGATGTAAACGTTAGTTGAATTCAAGTTAAACTTAGATGGTGATATTATTTTAACTAAAAAATATATTTTATAAAATAATTAACATAATATGTTCAACAAAGTTGATCTTGAACACAATGACTATCATTTGAGATCAAATCAAGTTCAAAATTTTTAATTTTATCTATACTTGTCAAGCTTAAATTTTAAAATATTAAACCAATTTAAATTCAACTTTTTAAATTCAAACTGAATCCTATATCATCACTTTATAGCTTGCTTATAGTATTGCACTTTGAAAAACTTTGAAGGGTAGGGTCTGGGGGAATGAAGAGTGAAAGAGAGGCTGAATGATGTTGGTATAGCAAGAACTTCCATAATTGGTTTTGACAGAAATTTATATAGCTGCTAGAAACTTACGGGATACTTCTATAACCATCTTAGATTAAAATATAGATATTAAATTGATTTTGGATTATATCAAGCATCTTTACAGGTTTAATATCTATTTACAACCGAGGTTAATATCAACTATTAAAATCACGTGCTGAAGTAGTTTCCAACGATTTTCATATCTATGAATATGACACATATTAGCGCTTAAAAATAATATGCGAGACAACTTTATCCAAAATTTTTAATAGGATCATATGCACGTCTAGTGGGGACTACATTTGCAAAATTTAAGTAGGAGCCTTACTTAAAATTTAAAAACCCGAACTTATTAGAGCTTAGAATTCTAGCATAGGCTTAACTTAAAATGACACTAAATAAGATTGAATCTAGCTTAATTGCATTTGTGTGGGCTTGATTTATTTAATTTTTTTTATAAATTAAAATAAACTTAAACACTAAATTTAACTTTAAGCTTATCTAGGCACAAAAACAAATCAAATTAAACTGATCCATTTGATTTGTATGTTTTTAGTCTATTTGATATCTTTTTTGTGTTGGATGTTTGCCAAATCAGATAGAAAAAAGATGTGAGATTGAATTATTCATATACAAATCATTATATATCATATTGAGATCAAATACAAATACAAATGTTAGTAATAAAAAAAAAATAGAAATGTAGAAAGCATTTATCAAGTGGACTATGTGTGGATGGACCATTATGCTGAAAGCAAGTTTTGACATAACTGTAGTGCAAATCGAAGAATGCCATTCGTTACCCAAGGTTAACATGGTCAACCTCCAATACGTGTGCTTGTGGTATAAACTTGGAACAACAAGATTACAATTGTCGACAAGAAAAGATCTAATTTTTTAAAGCACACTCACTCCTTTTTCAAAAACCAAACCTTATATACAATTTTTAATAATTAAATTTTTTTAGTTTCTTTCCATTATAATAATTAAAACAAAATGTCGAAAATTAAAACTCAGTTATGAAAATTGAAAACTTTCAGTTATGGAATTTAAAACACTTCGGTTGAGAATTTTGAAAGTTAAAATTTAAGATCACTAAAAATAAAGAACAAAATTTATAATTGAGACATTGTGGTCTCATTTTCAAAACTCTCGCTTAACACATTTAAGCAAACTTAATATTTAAAGGATAAATATCCCATGTACGATAGAAGTTATGAATAAACTCAGTACCATTTTTCTCACAATTCCTCACAAAATGGTTTGGTAGAAAGAGAAAGAAAGTTAGAAAAATAAAATAATAATAATAGTAATATTTCTGGGCAAAGGAAGAGATGTATACTTAAGCAATAATATCTTTCGATTGAATTAATGCATAGTGAAGTGAGGCAAAAAATTAGTTAATGAAGTGAATTACTCTTGAACTTCAAGAACTTGGATTTAAGACCCCCATCATTCTCTTAATTCTTGTTGTTCTGCGATGTTTAATTTAAGCGCTTTTAATGGCCATGCGCACACCTTGGGTCTCATGAGTGCTCTAGAAAAACAATCTAAGTCTTTCATAGAAGGCGACCCACTTTCACACTCAAGTAGGTGGTTTCATCACGTCTATACTCTAGACCACCTAGTACAAGGCTTTGAAACCATTAAAAGTCATTCAGACTCATCTTTTGTAAGTCAACATCCATCAAGTTCATGGGAGATGAACCACCACAAAAGGCAATGGATCTGTAGTAGTCAAACAGTGCATCCATCAAGTCTGTCTCAATAGGACCACCTAAACACAGGGCTATGGATTGACACAACATCAATCGACCAATATATGTATTTACTATATTACTTTAATCCATAGGCCTAAGCCCCATTCCCTTTAATGGCTTAGCGACAATTCTCCTTATCAAACCTTTAGTGAGATAATATGCTAAGTTTCTCCTAGTTCTTACATATTCCAATGAAACTACTCCATTTTTTAAGAGTTGTTTAACAACATTGTGTCTAATTTGGATATGCCTTCTTTTACCATTTATAGAAAATAATTTTTTTGCAATTCCAATAGCTACCTGTGAATCACAACGTATGGACATAGGTACAAGGGATCTCCCTTATGCTAATAATTTCTTAACCATTCTGCCTCTTGACCAGCTAAATCCAAACTATGAACTCATATTCCATAGTAGAACGAGCTATATAAATTTGTTTGGCAAACTTCCATGATATGGCTTCTCTTCCTAATATAAAAACATAGCTACTGGTGGATCTCACTTCATCGTTATTGGTAACCCAATTTGCATCACAAAATCCTTCCAATACACAAGGAAATTTACTAAAATGCAAACACCAGTTTATAATACCTTTAAGATATTTAAGTAAATGATGAAGTGCAATCCAATGTTCATGCTTTGGATTATGAGTATAGCGACTTAATCTACTCATAGCATAGGCTATGTTAGGTCTAGTATAATTCATAAGAAACATAACACATCTTATGATCTTGGCATATTCAGCTTATGAAACACTAGGGTCCTTATTTTTTCTTAAGTGACATAGGGAGTTCTAACAAGAACTACATCAAAGCTATCAAACTTTTTCAACATCTTTTCAATATAATGAGATTGACACGGAGAAATACCATTTTTTGTTTTCCTTATTTTGATACCAAGAATAACATCAACTTCCCCTAAATCTTTCATATCAAATTAAGAGGACAAAAATAATTTGGTTTTATTTATCACATCTAAATTTATACAAAAAATAAGCATATCATCAACATGCAAGTATATAATCACATAATCTAATCCAAAAGATTTAGAATAGACACAAGAATCAAATATATTAACATTGTATCCATTTGTTACCAATGTTTGATTAAATTTTTCACACCATTATTTAGGAGCTAGTTTAAGCCCATAAAGAGATTTTCTAAGTTTACACACCTTACTTTCTTGGCCAAAAGTCACACATCCCCCAAGTTGCTCCATATATATTTTTTTCCTCTGATTACTATTTAAAAATGTTGTTTTCACATCCATTTGATGTATTACTAGATTATGAATAGCAGTTAGATCAATCAAAGTTCTAATAGTAGCTATTTTAGTCATAGGAGAGTAGATTTCAATAATTAATTCCTTTCTTTTGATTGTAGCCTACTATTAATAATCTTACTTTAAACTTTTCTATGGATCCCTCTAGCCTTATTTTTCTTCTAAAAGTCCATTTACACCTAATAGGTTTACATCCTACAGGTAAATCTTCTAAATTCCAAGTATGATTTGTCATTATGGACTAAGCTCACTTTTAATGGCTTCTTTTCAAAAACACGCATCTATAGAGTTTACTGCTTCTTCATACATTTTAGGTTTCTTCTTCAATTAGATATGCAAACACTATGTCCTCATTTATCCTTTCAGAACTAGTGTTCTGAATTAAGAAAGTAGTATTAAATCTGGTCCAAAATTATGTTCTCTAAACTACTCAACCATGTACCAAATATTTCTTGCTTTGGTTATAACCTCAAGATGATGCCACAACTCTTCATCATGACCCTTCAAAAGTTGTGATAGCCTAGCAAGTGTTGAACAGATACCAACAACACTATTGTCCAATCGTAGACAGAGGTTGTCACGTAATCCACTTAATAACTCAATAAAAAAAAAAAAATGAATCTACTTCAGCAAAAGCCTACTCATTCGAAAATTAGAAGACTTTCATTAACATATGCTTATATAATTATGCAGGTTTTTCCAGGTCTAATAAGATTTACATAGTTCACCAAAGCACAAAAATTCAAAAGCGCTTATGATGTCAAAACTGAAGTTTTCTTAAATCATTTAACATTCTGTATAATGTTATACACTAATGACGCATGTGCAGATGCACCGCCATAGATTCCATGGAAGTCTAGGCTTCCAATATGGAGTTGATGTAAATAGTTTTTCTACTTAAAGGGGGTAGATTTTCCTTTATCATGATCTGGGAAAGAAAAATTCTTGAAATGTATCTGCTTCTAATCACTTACCATAAAATACATGAATGAGAAGAAAAATACTCATATTTCTTTTGATTCAATAAAATCAAAATGAGATCATACAAGGAAAGGTTGCCACTATAAGGATGGAGTCGTTTTTCTAAAGGCATCCAAAATCTAGATTAAGAAAATCAAGATGAAGAACAATTTGACGGTATCTCTTTTTACACTTGAGTTAATTTGGCCAGAGCTAATATACAAAGATGTTATATAAAAGGAGTTATTTATTCACAAAAACTTATTTGAATATATTCTGCTTCATGGTGTGAAGAGTAAAGACATAAAATAACATTCTCTCTCGAATGGCCCCAAATGTAAAACACTAACGAAAGAAAATTTCATATTAATGATAAAGAAAATTTGATGGTATCTCGTTCTACACTTCAGTTAATTTAGCAAGAGCTAATATACAAAGATGTTATATAAAAGGAGTCATTTATTCGCAAAAAGTTATTTGAATTTATTCTGCTTCATGGTGTAAAAGTATAGACAAATAAAATATCATTATCTCTCGTATGCACCAAATCCAAAACACTAACGAAAGAAAATTTCATATTAATGACATGCATAAGGAGCAAATAAAGAGTAAAGAAAACTTATTTGAATTTATTATGCTTAATGGTGTAAAGAGTAAAGACAAATAAAATAACATTCTCTCATGAATGGCAACAAATCCAAAACACTAACAGAAGAAAATTTCATATTAATAATATGCATAAGGAGGCAACAGCCCCTCGTTGCCTCAGCTTAACAAACATACACTTTTTAAGTTAAAAAGCATTTAAGATTTATATGGTAATTCTCATACCCCTCTATTTAATTGTATACTTAGTGCAAGTGTAGTCAAGCCTTCTGGGGAATAAGAAGGAAATAACCAATGTCACAAGGATGCATTAACTCGATTCTCCAACTGAATGAGTCTACCTTACCACTAAATATCAAACAATTGCTCAAGAAGGAGAAGAGATATTAATTTTGCAGTTTTAGTTTTTAAGTGAGAGGCATGATTAAAGCAGCAGAAGTTACTTTTGCGGAAGGAGCTTCTGAAGGAACATCAAAGAAAAGAATATAATTAACCTCTAATTCCTCAAAAAATTATTAGTAATTTTTTAGATCAGCATTTATAATTAGTTCCATCAAGAAGTTCAAGTTTAGAGAGATCAAGAAGAGTCATGTTCATTGTCACAAACATAATAATAAAATTCGCTTTTAGATTGTTAGTAATAAAAATAAAAAAAACGTAGAAAGCACTTATAAAGTGGACTATATTATGGACTAGTCACTATCTTGAAAGCAAATTTCGGCATGACCGTGGTGCAAATCAAAGAATGTCGTGCATCCCAAGGTTAACACAATTAACCTCTAACAAGTGCACTTGTAGTAGAAGCTTGAAACAACAAGCTTACAATTGTCTAGAAAAAAAAAAATCTCTAGAAAAACACAAAGGAATAATTTTTTAAAGCACACTTACTCCTTTAAAATATGGAAATGGAACAAGAAGACCTTAAATGACCTTTCTATTGAAACATCAATGACATTATTTTCTTGCTTCTAGGAATTTATTTTCAGCATTTTCCGTTTCAATTTTACGTTTCATGTTAACTTTATTGCATTGAAATTCCATTGATTTCAATATCCCATTTGCTTTTGATGTTGAGAAAAGCAATTAGTACCTCTTTATCTAAATATATACATATGTATTTATCATTCATGGTTCATGTAGTTATGGATTTCCATTATCAGTAAAATGTGGAAAAAGATCTTTGTCTAACGCTAATTAACTTTTACATGTCAATATTACCATGAAGAAATAAATTGATTCCTTCTTTTTGAATTGTTTTTTCAATAAATGGTATCATTCACACCACTAATTTCATTTAAGAAAGATGTCTTTTAGCTACCCAATTGGGAAAAATTAATTTTAAAAAAAAAAACTACACCATAAACTATGCAACAAATTACGCCATATATATATATTATATATTATCTTCTATAATCATCCAATCTTAATTAATAATTTTACATGATATACTCATCTATTTATTTTCAGATCAGCTACTAATGATCTCATCTTTTCAAAAGATGAGATCAACTTGACTATTATTCAAATTATTTTTTATTGAATAGATTTATGTAATTTTTTAAAAAAATAAACTTTTACTCCTACTTCCTTTCTAGCTAATCCTTTTATTCCTTATCTAGATTACACTGTAAGCGTTACCTGTAAATCTTAACATTGAGTTACTCAGTATCTCTAGCTACTTTATTTACCGAACTACTCTTTTTCCTGGGAAAAATTTAAAACAGCAACGGCCAACATTCCCTCTCTCCTCTTTTTCCTGGGAAAAATTTAAAACAGCAACGGCCAACATTCCCTCTCTCTCCCTCTCCCTCTCCATCTCTCTCTCGGGAGTCCCCTCTTTCACACCTCTCTCCCTCCCCTGTCTTCTCTCACACAACACTCAATCAGCAAACTCCAATGGCGGATCCCTGAAACCACCCTCAAAACCGACTTCAATCTCCCACCCAGGATGTCCCTAACCAGTCTTCCACCCACCTCTTCTTCCTCCCACGTCAATCGCCTTATCAATTCCGGCCCTTCTCCTTCACCCTCCAAACCCATCTACTCCGACAGGTTCATACCCAGCAGATCCGCCTCCAATTTTGCTCTCTTCGGCATCCCAACATCTCCTTCGACCCCCGATGCCAAGGAGGATCCTTCTGCTAATGCCTACGATACCCTCCTAAGGGCGGCCCTTTTCGGACCCGATACTTCGGAGAGGAAGGACTCGTTGGGGTTAGATTCCGGACCGTCGCGAAATATTTTTCGGTATAAGACTGAGACTAAGAGGTCTATGCACTCGCTTTCGCCTTTCGGGTTTGAGGAAGTGGCTGCTGGGGTTGTTCATAGCCCAGTTAAGACACCGAGGGAGGTGCCCCGTCGCCGTATGAGGTGAAAAAAGATTCTTTCTTTAGTGTTTTAGTGTTATTTTTTGGTGTTTGGATTATTGGGTTTTCAGTGAATTTGATTTTTAAATTGATTTTTTTTTTTTTTGTATTTTGATGGTTCTTTAATGGGTTTTTTTTTTTTTATGTAGAAAACGGATTTTATAAGTAGAAAGCCAGACACTTGTTTAGCTGTTTTTTTGTAACTTTTGAGCTTTGTTAATTTGAAATCTTAAGTGGTTTTTTGAAATTTTTGTGAATGGTGTAGCTTATGACGATGAAGAAAGTGAAAAAAGATTAGCACGAAAATTTGTTATTGGAAGTTTAAAACAATATTTTAGCTTTTTCTTGCATTAGTTTCTTGGTATAGTGTTAGTTGTAGTGATTGACTTAATTCTTGGATGTTTGGGTTTCGTTAGGGATAATGTTAATCGTAATGTTTCGCTGAATTCTTGGATGTTTCAATTTCATTAGGTTTTGAATGCACCTGCATTGCAAGATGACTTCTACTTGAATCTTGTGGACTGGTCTTTGCATAACGTGTTGGCGGTTGGATTGGGGAATTGTGTGTATCTATGGAATGCTTCTAGTAGTAAGGTGAGTTTTCAAGGCTTCTTGTATCTTATGTTTTTATGGTGGTTTGGAAAGCAAAACCTTTCTTCATAATGGGGCATAAAATTTTGCTCTAGGGTTTGTTCGTGTGGCTTCTTAGTGAAAAGAAAGGAAAAAAAACAAGTTAAAGTAAAGGAGAAATGATGTCTGGTTGTCCTGTCGTGTTAAAGGGATAGGAAATGAGTTTAATGTATGATGGGCAGGCTTCGGTAGTAGTACACATTTAGTTTTGGGTTGGGTATCTTAAAAATAAGTCTAGGCCTAGGCTTTATTACAGTCCATTTATATCTTTAGTAATTTTCTGTTGTAACTAACTTATGAGTTGGCTTATTTGCACATGCTACGTATCTTAGGAGCAATTAGAATATTCTAGTATTTTCCATTCTGTTACAAATATTCCATGTGATACAAAAATCATCAGAAATGAAAATACACAAAAATATTATGCTCCATTGCTCGCATTCGAGTCCTTTGCTGTATCCGGCATCTCAGGCTGTATTCGGCCAATTTATTATTGAATTTTACTTACATTCACCTTCCGTATTGCAATTGGTATCAGAGCCATCCATGGCTATTGAGACCCAGAATTCAAACACATTGAAGAAGCTTTGAGGGGAGTAATTAGAGAGTAGATTGAGAAACAGGAAAAGTTCCTTAGGGAACAATCTGAGAAGCAAGATGGGTGGGTGAAGCTGTTCTCTGAGAACCAGCAAAGACAACAAGTGTTAATTGAGAAACAGTCTCAAACTATTGACACGCTCAAACAACTACATGGGAAATAAGTAGCAGTGGACTCCGTGGAGGCCAAAGTGGAAGCAAACAATGGAACAAGCAATAACTTGCTGAACTCGCATGGCGACAACATGGAGAAATCACTTGCTTATCAAGTACCCACTCACAATACTAAAATAGAATTTCCTACTTTTGATGGAGATGGATTTAGGAACTGGGTCTCTAGAGCAGAGCATTTTTTCGATTTAGATGAAACCCCTGAGAATCTTAAAGTAAAAATTGCTACAATGCACTTAGAGGATAAGCCCTATGAGTAGTTTAGTGCATATGCTAAGTCCAGAAGTGATGCGAATCCCCCGACTTGGGAAGAGCACACAAAGGCTTTGAATGCAAGGTTTAAGGACTCATTGGGGTTAGATTCCGGACCATCGCGGAATATTTTTCGGTATAAGACTGAGATTAAGAGGTCTATGCACTCACTTTCGCTTTTCGGGTTTGAGGAAGTGGCTGCTGGGGTTGTTCATAGTCCAGTTAAGACACCGAGGAAGGTGCCTCGATCGCCGTATAAGGTGAAAAAAGATTCTTTCTTTAGTGTTATTTTTTGGTGTTTGGATTATTGGGTTTTCAGTGAATTTGATTTTTAAATTGAATTTCTTTATTTGGTATTTTGATGGTTCTTTAATGGGTATTTTTTTAATGTAGAAAACGGATTTTATAAGTAGAAAGCCAGACACTTGTTCAGTTGTTTTTTGTAACTTTTGTGCTTTGTTAGTTTGAAATCTTAAGTGGTTTTTTGAAATTTTTGTGAATGGTGTAGCTTATGACGATGAAGAATGTGAAAAAAGATTACCACGAAAATTTGTTATTGTAAGTTTAAACAATATTTTAGATTTTTCTTGCATTAGTTTCTTGGTATGGTGTTAGTTGTAGTGATTGACTTAATTTTTAGATGTTTGGGTTTCGTTAGGGATAATGTTAATCGTAATTTTTCGCTGAATTCTTGGATGTTTCAATTTCATTAGGTTTTGGATGCACCTGCATTGCAAGATGACTTCTACTTGAATCTTGTGGACTAGTCTTTGCATAACGTGTTGGCGGTTGGATTGGGGAATTGTGTGTATCTATGGAATGCTTGTAGTAGTAAGGTGAGTTTTCAAGGCTTCTTGTATCTTATGTTTTTATGGTGGTTTGGAAAGCGAAAGCTTTCTTCATAATGGGGCATAAAATTTTGCTCTAGGGTTTCCTGATCTAGGGTTTGTTCGTCCGGCTTTTGAGTGAAAAGAAAGGAAAAAAAACAAGTTAAAGTAAAGGAGAAATGATGTCTGGTTGTCTTGACGTGTTAAAGGGATAGGAAATGAGTTTAATGTATGATGGGCAGACTTCGGTGGTAGTACACGTCTAGTTTTGGGTCGGGTATCTTAAAAATAAGTCTGCCTAGGTTTTATTACAGCCCATTTATATCTTTAGTAATTTTCTGTTGTAACCAACCTATGAGTTGGCTTATTTGCACATGCTACGTATCATAGGAGCAATTAAAATATTCTAGTATATTCCATTCTATTACAAATATATTCCATGTGATATAGAAATCATCAGAAATAAAAATACACAAAAATATTATGCTCCATTGCTCGTATCGGAGTCCTTTGTTGTATCCGGCATCTTAGGCTGTATTCGGCCAATTTATTGTTGAATTTTACTTACATTCACCTTCTGCATTGCAATTGGTATAAGAGCCATCCATGGCTACTGAGACCTGAGAATTCAAACGCATTGAAGAAGCTTTGAGGGGAGTAATTAGAGAGCAGATTGAGAAACAGGAAAAGTTCCTTAGGGAACAATCTGAGAAGCAAGATGGGTGGGTGAAGCTATTCTCTGAGAACCTGCAAAGACAACAAGTGTTAATTGAGAAACAGTCTCAAACTATTGACACGCTCAAACAACAACTACATGGAAAATTAGCAGCAGTGGACTTTGTGGAGGCCAAAGTGGAAGCAAACAATGGAACAAGCACTAACTTGCTGAACTCGCATGGCGACAACGTGGAGAAATCACTTGCTTATCAGGTACCCACTCGCAATACTAAAATAGAATTTCCTACTTTTGATGGAGATGGATTTAGGAACTGGGTCTCTAGAGCAGAGCATTTCTTTGCTTTAGATGAAACCCCTGTGAATCTTAAAGTGAAAATTGCTACAATGCACTTAGAGGAAAAGCCCTATGAGTAGTTTAGTGCATATGCTAAGTCCAGAAGTGATGCGAATCCCCCGACTTGGGAAGAGCTCACAAAGGCTTTGAGTGCAAGGTTTAATGAGGGGGTATGAAGACCCTATGTCAGAGTTAAAGGAGTTGCAACAAAATGGTCTTCTACAAGACTACAATGACGAGTTCCTACATCTATCAACCCAGGTTCAATTATCCGACCCATATTTTGTTAGCTGCTACTTGAGCAGACTGAAACCTGAAATTCAGTATCCAATACGTATGTTTCAACCAAAAACACTGACCCAAGCTTATACACTCGCAAATAAAAGAAGCCACTTTTTTATCCTCTAAACACAACCCTCAAAACCCTTAAACAGCTAACCCAAACCCCATTTGCCAATCACAAATACACGGCAACATATCACCCATACACTTCCCAGCCTACTTCAGCCAAACCAAACACTAACCGACCTTTAAACACTAGCCTGCCCAACAATAGCTTAAACCAATACCAGCCGCAACAACCATTTTCAGAGCACTAGAACTACCAGACGCTTGACACCTGAGGAACTCGAGGAGAAACGAAAGAAAAAACAATGTTTCTAGTGTGATGAGCCCTTTGGGCCAGGACACCGCTGTAAAAGTAAAAGGTTGAACATGTTGGTTATTACTTCAGATGAGACTGAAGTAGATCAGGAAGTCTGTAGAGGAGTTGGAAGCTGAACTTTCTCGGCTAACGTTGTGTGTAGTTGACAGTAAGGCTGGAATTAATGAACACAACATGAGAGTAAGGGGCAAGTTCAAAAACAGAGATCTGAACATATTGATCGATACTGGGAGTTCATCCAATTTCATTGATGAACTTCATCCAATTTCATTGATGAACGCCTTACTATTGGATTGCAGTGTACGCCTTGCTGTTGGATTGCAGTGTAGTTATCATCATTGGATCCTGTAGTTGTAATTTTAGCTTGTGGTACTAAAATCTTTAGTACCAATGCTGTTAAAGGGTTTAGATGGGTAATGGAAGGAATTGAGTTTGGTCAGATTTCTATACCTAACTCTTAATTCATGCGATCTGATCTTAGGCATGCCATGGTTGACCAAATTGGGGACTGTGAATTGGAACTTCCAGCAACATTGGATGGAATTTGACTGGCAGGAATTTAATTGTGTTTTCTGGGGAGTAAAGGAGGTTGTCCAAAATATGATTGGGCAAGAGTTGACTCATCTGTTGAGTGGAAGTAATAGTCCAGTTGAGATGTTTTGTTGGATGGTTAAAGAGGAGGATCCTAAGCTGACCAGCGTAACGAGTAAGACAGGAAGAGTTTCATGATCTATTTGAGGATCCCCACGGGTTACCCCCAACAGGGATTGTAACCACTGAATCCATTTGCAAGAAGGGGCAACTCTAGTCAACCTAAGGCCATATAGATATTCAGCATTGCAGAAATCGGTTATGGAGAGATGGTGAAGGAAATGCTCTCAAGAAGGATCATAAGACATAACCACAGCCCATTCGCATCTCCTGTGGTGCTGGTCAAGAAAAAAGACAACACTTGGCGGATGTGCGTGGACTACGAAGATCTTAATAAACAGACAATTAAGGACCGTTTTCCGATCCCTATTGTTGATGACCTGTTTGACGAACTGAATGGTGCAATCCATTCCAGCAAGCTAGACTTCAGATCGGGTTATCATCAGGTGTTAATGCACCCTAGGGATGTGTACAAAACAGCATTTCGCACTCATGAAGGTCACTACGAGTTCATGGTCATGCCATTCGGCTTGACTAATGTGCCCTCTACATTTCAGGGGCTCATGAACTCTGTTTTCAGACCCTATTTGTGGAAATTTGTACTAGTACTCTTCGATGATATACTAGTATATAGCCCTAATGTTGAAGCACATGTCAGCCACTTGAGGGAGATATTCTTGGTATTAAGATGGGAACGTTTGTTTTTGAAACATTCCAAGTGTGTGTTTGCAGTACAACAAGTTGATTATCTGGGCCACATTATATCCAAAGATGGGGTAGCAACTGAACCAAGGAAAATAGAGGTTGTGACCCAATGGCCTGTGCCAAAGACCCTTAAGCACTTAAGAGGATTTCTCGGGTTGGCTGGGTACTATAGGAGTTTCATTCAAGGCTTTGGAGTGATTGCAAGGCCGTTGACTCAATTGCTGAAGAAGGATCAGTTCCGGTGGAGTTTGGAGGCTCAATCAGCTTTTGATCATCTTAAAAAATGCTCTAAGTCAGCACCTGTCCTACGTCTACCAGACTACACTAAAGTCTTTGTAATAGAGACTGACGCTACTGGTGAGGGGATTGGTGCAATCTTGATGCAGGATAAGCACCCGATTGCATTCATGAGTAGATCACTAGCGCCCAAGCATCGGGGGTTATCAGTATATGACCGAAGAGTTGATGGCATTGGTACATGCTATAGACAAATGGAGACATTACCTCTTGGGTAGACACTTTGTGATCAAGACTAATCACCAGAGTCTCAAGTATTTACTTGAACAGCGCTTGGTAACTACTAGCCAACAAAAATGGCTAACCAAGCTATTGGGGCTGGATTACGAAATAGAGTACAAGTCTGGTCAAACTAACCTAGCTGCTGATTCTTTGTCTCGTAAGGATACCACTAATTTAAGTTAATTGACAGTGCAGGATTTTGCACCAGAATTATTGGCTCAAATTGTCAACAGCTGGGAGTTAGATGATGGTCTCAAACAGAGGATTCAACTTTTAAAGGGTGGACAGATCACTGGAGCTTATTCCTATGATGACAGCTTGCTGAGACGCAAAGGGAAAGTGGTTGTTGGACCCTCACCAGCTCTTAGAGAGAAGTTATTGTAGCTATATCATGGTGGACCTTTAGGGGGTCATTCAGCCAATGCGACTTACAAAAGACTTTCTACAGTATTCTATTGGCCAAAGATGGAGAGACATGTGAGGCAATTTATGAGGGATGCGATACTTGCCAACGCTACAAGTACGAGAATGTGGCAACTCCAAGACTTTTAAGTCCTTTACAAATTCCCAATGAATGCTAGGCAAGAGATTAGTATGGATTTTATTGAGGGGTTGCCTAAGTCAAATGGGAAAGAAGTAATTCTGGTTGTGGTGGATAGATTAAGCAAGTACAGCCACTTCATGGCCCTTGCTCATCCTTACACAGTAGCTAATGTGGCATAGGTGTTCTTAGACAACATTTATAAGCTCCATGAAACACCTGAATCCATCACTTCTGACAGAGATCCCCTCTTTGTCAGTACTTTTTGGAAAGAATTTTTCAAACTACAAGGTGTAGAATTGAATATCTCTACGGCTTACCATCCCCAAACAGATGGTCAAACCGAGGTGGTCAACAAATGCCTTGAGACTTATTTGAGATGTGTCAGTGGAGAAGAACCTAAGAGGTGGACTCAGTTCCTACCTCTAGCGGAGTGGTGGTACAACACCGACTTCCATACCAGTACTAAACTCACTCCCTTCGAAGCCCTATATGGTTACCCCCCCCTACATCTTCCCTACATTACTAGTGACTCTAGGGTGGAGGCTGTTGACCGGTTATTAGCTAATCGAAAGGATCAGATGAACCTGTTAAAGTTTCATCTTCGTAGGGCTCAACAGCGAATGAAACATATCGAGGACCAAACTAGGAGTGACAGAGTGTTCAAAGTGGGTGATATGGTTTTACTCAAATTACAACCGTATAAGCTAGGAAAACAAGCATACTAAGTTATCAGCAAGATATTATGGACCGTACAAGGTCCTAGATCGAGTTGGTACAGTGGCTTACCGACTTGAGTTGCCACCAGAAGTTGAAATACACCCTACGTTTCACGTTTCCCAGTTGAAGTGCTACCATGGCCCCAGATTTGACATCGCCACTACCATACCTGTGACAAAGCAACAAGAAGAGTTAGAGCCGAGTGCCATACTAGAGAAAAAAATGGTTAAACGAGGAAATAAAGCGGAGACTATGGTACTAATATTGTGGAAGGGCAAAGACATTGGGGAAGCTACGTGGGAGTTCTACCGTGATCTGGAACTGAGGTTTCCAAATCATTCCTTGTGGTCAGGAATTTTGAAGGGGAGGGGTATGCTCTAAGGTTTCCTGAACTGGGGTTTGTTCGTGCGGCTTCTGAGTGAAAAGAAAGGGACAAAAACAATCTAAAGTAAAGGAGAAATGATGTCTGTTGTCCTGTCTTGTTAAAGGGATAGGAAATGAGTTTAATGTATGATGGGCAGGCTTCGGTAGTAGTTCCCATTTAGTTTTAGGTCGGGTATCTTAAAAATAAGTCTGGGCCTAGGCTTTATTACAGCCCATTTATATCTTTAGTAATTTTCTGTTGTAACTAACCTGTGAGTTGGCTTATTTGCACATGCTACCTATCTTAGGAGCAATTAGAATATTCTAGTATTTTCCATTCTGTTACAAATACATTTCATGTGATACAGAAACCATCAGAAATAAAAATGCACAAAAATATTATGCTCCATTGCTTATATTCGAGTCATTTGCTGTATCCGGCATCTTAGGCTGTATTCGGCCAATTTATTGTGGAATTTTACTTACATTCACCTTCCGCATTGCAAATTTTTAACTTTTATCTATTAGTTACATGTTACTGTTGCAAAGCTTAAGATTGTTGTATGCAATACGCAGGTAACTAAATTATGTGACCTGGGAGTGGTTGATAGTGTCTTTCAGTAGGATGGGCTCAGCATGGGACACATCTTGCTGTTGGGACTAGCAATGGAAAAGTACAGGTGAGTAGTTTATCTCATATCATCGATAGATATGTGAGAGTAGCTCAGATTATGCTATATATTTTTGTGGAGATCTTGTAGCTTTTAGTGTTTTGGTACTTGTTACTATAGAGCATGGAAGTGGAATAGCAAGATGCAGCAAAAAGGTCAGGCTGATGTTAACACAGTTAATTGCATCTAAGCCTTCCACTTGATTGACATGTAGTAAGTTGGTGTTTGAGTCACTAAGTTTAATGGCAACATGGAATTGAATGTTTTGATTTCTGTTTTCAAGCTTATTGACCTTGTACCTCATCCAGAACAATTTGTGAGCAAGTTGTGTCCCACTTAACTAAAACCTTTGGTCTTTTGGCTGAATTAGCCCCTGGGATTGTGTTGATCATTAATTGTGCTCATCAGGATGGTCTCTGGTCCTGTTTGATCTGCTAATATTGTCGTTTTATAAGTTGGGCTGTTAGAATATTCAAAGGATAGCTGCTTTCTTTGGGGAAAACAATGAAATTACATTTAATGGACCTAGTGTTACCTGATTTCATGATATAGTTTGAACTTTTGTGCCTAATGAACTTGTGCAAGTGGAATTATATTTGTTTTTAAAATTTTCAATTAAGACTGGGGAAATGACCTACTGATTTCTTTTAAGTGCTCTTAGTCTCTTACCTCTTTATTGTTATAAAGTTTTAATTCTTGGTAATTAGCAACCCATTCAAAGTAATGTGGAGTATTTTCTTGTTTTTCGAATTGTCAGATAATTTACTAGCTAGAGCAATGTTAAATATTTCATTTTACCAAAAAATTCTAAATATTTCTGTCGGATATTCTAGCAGAGTTGTTAGATCACACATTTAAACTAGGGATTCCTCTCATTTCACCATCCTTGTTTTGATGGAAAATATCACCTCACTAACTGCATATCTATATATGTAAACGGTTTTCTAGATTGAAGGAAATAACCTACCTTTGAGCTTTTGCAAGGCCTTCAAGGGGACCTACTCATTAATAGTCCTCATAGTTACATGCATGCCTAACAATTGAGATACATAGGCCAAAACTGTGCGCTATTGATTACTTTATCACTGTGACAGTCCTACCCTTTTAAGTGTACATCTGAAAGGATTCCATCCATCATAGCTGATGGATACAGTTTTTTACATTTGACAATTTTGAATGAGTAAGAAGACTTCTTTTTATTATGTGTCAAGCTTATAACCTTTGTTGAATTAACATTAAATGAATATATGAACACTGGATGCTTATTTCCCTTTTCTTCTTTGCCGAATGTTAACTTCTTTTTAATAAGGAAATTCTTCTCCTTGGTTTATGACAAGCTCTAATGATTCTATATTTCCAATATGCTTTAGATATGGGATGCATCTCGCTGCAGGAAGATAAGAACTATGGAAGGTCATCGTCTAAGAGTGGGATCTTTGGCTTGGAGTTCTTCTTTGTTGTCTACTGGTAGCAGAGACAAGATTATATATCAACGAGACATAAGGGCACATGATGATTTTGTTAGTAAACTTTCAGGTCATAAATCTGAGGTAATTCTACTGTCTACTTGATGCAACTATAATGTTGCAACTCATGGGTTTTTGCTTAGAATCTTTAAGCTTACTTTTTCTGCTGTCCCTTTAAATTCTCATAGACATGTTTTCTTTGAGAAATGGTTTGCCTAATATGTTTAACGTACATGGGAGTTTTCGAAAAAAGTAATTACTATCTTTTGGGGTGATTTGGGGGCAGAAAAAAGGGTAGGATTGGGGGGAGGTCGTGGATCAAGATTCAGTTGAGTTGGGACAAGTGGAAAAGGAGATTGTTCACCATCATGTTAACTTGTTTTCTAAGGCATGACCGAAATTATTGGAGCTCCATGTTGTAGTAATACTTGCTGACATGGATTTTTGTGGAAATGCTTTGGATATTCATGCATGGACTGTTTTTTGAAGCATCCTTGTGGTGCTCTCCAGATTTTTTTTTTCTCCCCCCTTCCCTTTTTCTTTTTTTTTTTTTTTCACTTAATTGAAGAATTACATAAAAGTAAGAACAAAAAATGTGCACTACCTGAGTTTGTGAATTAAACACAACAATTTCCATGTGCATGGCTTTGACAAGCCTAGTCATGTGAATTTACTGCTGTAATTTGCATTAGCTGAACAAATTTATCTGCCTTCAGAACATGGGAATTTTTGACCTTGACTTGATGTATGTGATGCTATTGGACCTGTGAAAATGCTCTTCTCCTCTTTGAGGGCATTACGAAGTATCAGGAAACAACTCCTGAAGTAAACAGGACTAAGTTAATAGGAATTGAACAGAATCATCCAATACAGAATTGTAAGATATCAAAGGTTATATGCTACTACTTGGTACAGCAATGTTTCTACTGTCTCTGTATACTTCTAGAAATCTTCTCATGCTTCATGTCAACATTATTTATTTCAGGTTTGTGGACTAAAGTGGTCTTACGATGACCGTGAGCTCGCATCTGGTGGAGATGATAATAGAGTATGTGTTTGAATTCACTCCTTATAAATTAGAGCAGCAGAGCTACAATTTTGTCTTAACTGTTGTGCTTGCTCACTGTACAGCTCCTTGTTTGGAATCAACATTCCACTCAACCTGTTCTTAAATATTCTGAACACACTGCGGCTGTTAAAGCAATAGCTTGGTCACCACATGTTCATGGACTTCTTGCTTCAGGGGGCGGTACTGCTGACGATGTGTTCGCTTCTGGAACACAAATACCAACTCACATCTGAGTTGCATGGACACCGGCAGTCAAGTAAGATCCTGCTCTCCTCTTTCTCTATGCAAGAGTCATATATATGGTTTTAGAGAAAACGCATAAAAGGATTACATATTCAAGTCTACAATGCGAAATCTTTTTTTTTTCTTTTTTTGTGTCTCCCTCCTACCTGGAAGCGTACTGTAAAAATCACTCGTTATGACAGTGCAAAAACTTTTTGGACATTTAGTCATTGAAAAAATATAAATCTTGTGCTCAAAGGTGTTGCTGATAGAAAATCTGTGTGTCCTTGAATTAAATCGTTGACTTCAGATGAGCAAAAGGAACTTCAAACTAAAGTTGAAAACATGTACTGTGGATTCATGCCAGCTTCTTCTTTTCTTTACTTTTCCTTTTTTTTTTTTTAATGTTTAATTACTTGTCAAATAAAGGCTGTATAGCATCAAGATTTATCAACTATTATTTGTTCAGTTACCTAAGCACTTGTAAGTTTAGGTAATTGGATGGTTAAATTTTATAATCATAAAAGACCACGAAATGTATTTCTTTCTCCTATCTTAGAGGCCTTTATCTTCTGCCCTTTTCTCACTTCACTCTGCATTTATGTTCACTCCTTCATGGAGAGATCTTTCGTTTTCTGACATTGTCTACAAACACTTTCTCTGCAATCTTGTTTGGTCCAAAAATGTCAATGAACTAGTGAGCACCCATGGCTACTCTGAAAACGAGATAATTGTTTGGAGATATCCAAGCATGTCCAAGGTACAGTAACTTACTGTAACTACACATGTTGGACTTCTATCCTATTTTGCTTACATTTTTGTTTTCGGCTTGTGCAGCTAGCAACACTCACTGGTCATACATTCCGGGTGCTTTATCTTGCCATTTCACCAGATGGGCAGGTAATTTGTCTTGCAACCTTCAGTTTTTATTCCCCTTTCGCTTTCTTCCCGTGTCAAAGTTCAATGGTCGATACCATCCTTCTTCCATGCTGTTTCAGACCATTGTTACTGGAGCTGGAGATGAAACATTAAGGTTTTGGAATGTATTCCCATCTCCAAAGTCTCAGGTAAACATCACTCGCAACCCATGTCTATCTGCCTTTGTGGTTCACTGAATGATCGTGCATACATGACAATCAGTTCAGGATTGCAGTTCTATAATTTAGTGCATATTGCATTCATGGTAGTGAACATTACAAACCATTAATCTTTCTGAATATCTTTACCCATTCCAATACCACTCTGGTGGCAATGTGGCAGTTCAGTATGTCACTTGATACATGATTCTGCTATTTTAGTTGGTCAATCATTTTATTCATGAGACGGCACAGATCATGTCCTAATTAATGTTATGGTATTGCAGGACACGTCATCTTTTGGTAGAGCTACAATCCGCTGAATTACGTCGGTCCATAGTGTACACGTAATAACCTGCGGGCTAAAGCAAGCTGGGTCAGGTTGGCTCATGGGCCAACAGAAGAAAAAAAAAACAAACAAGAGAAGTTTGAAAACAAGAATAATATAACATCTTAGTGATTATTAATGTATATTATGAAAAAAAAGATGCATGTATATATCATAAGTATTATAACATTTTTTAAAAATACATATTTATTGATTTAAAAGTAATATGATATCCAATAAATTATTTTAAAAACTTGTTTTTATATATAAATAATCAAAATAGTAAAAATTAGCCGTTAATATTTATATAACCTTAGAATATATAAAGAATTCTAATTTTCACATAAACTAATATTAAAAAAATTAATTTTGGCCAACGAATTAGGTCTAGGTTTAAAAATTTTAACCCATTTAACCTACAGGCCGAAATAGGCCAGTCCGTTTACCCGCTTTGCCCAACTTTACTCAGATGACTAGCAGCCCAGTGACACTTCATCAACCCAGAGGGTCAGACTCGACTTTGACAAAATCAGCCGGGTTTGTCGGGTTCAAATGCATACGCAGGCACATCAATTGGTTTCCAGCTATCCTAGTGCTTTTGTCTTAGGCCTTACATACAACTCCTAATTACATAGGTTATATACCATTTTTACATGTCTTTTCACTCTGTCCCATCTACCAGAGATATTATTTGCAATTTTATATTATAACCAATTTTATTAATGATCAACATTTCTTTTTGTTTTCTTCCACTCATTGTCAACATTAAGTATATAGCATTAAAGCTATTAATATATTGAAACTAATAAAATTACATATATTAATAAGGTTGCAAAAATTCCAATAGTTTTATAAATTTGTTAAATAATTATTTAAACTTATAATATATTGTAATATCATGTTTCTTGCCATTAGTAATTAAATAATAAAATATTTTTTATATTTTTATCGACCTTGGTTCCACCCCCGATTGAATCCAGTCCAACCCCTAGACCCCTAGCACATTAGGGTCAAACCCCAATCTAGTTCTAAAAACATTGATTTTAACTTAATTTTAATGACATATCGCCTGGAATGTTTAAACTAAAAACATATTCTTAAAACACTAAACTTGGGGATACTAAGCTATTATTATATTTTTTTTTATCAAAAATAAAAATCGAAACGAAAAGAAAATAATATCTAAATAAATACTTATAAAAATGCTATGAGATAAAAATAATCCTAAAAAATCAATAAATTAATCTCGTTCTTTTGTAAAAATGAATTCTATTACCATACACACTAGTGAAAAAAAAACAAGTTCTATAGCTTTACGCACTGATCAAAATACTGATAAATGACTCATGTCAAGAGCTAGAGTTGGCATGGTTCAGGTTGGTTATGGAATCGGACCCAAACCCAACCCAAACTATCGGTTCATGGTTCATGTTTTCATGGAACTAGAATCGCTAGAGATGAGTCAGTTAAATGTTCCTAAGAATTGTCGTTCTAGTGGTTTTGGTTTGACGTGAATTGTGAATTTTTTTTTAAAATCTTTTTAAATCTTTCAAATTTAATTCTAGGTAAATTATATTATTAATATACAATTATAATTATTTCAATCAAAATGATGCTTATCACATACAACATTAACGCACATACTAGTAGACCAATAAGAAACTAAACATAAACAAAGAACTCATTGACCTGGACTACAACATTAACACCTACGCTAGACTAATAATAAACAACTAAATATCAACAGCTAGGCCATACCTGGACCAATGCTTATCCAGCTACTGCCCCGCAATGCTGAAAGGTTGCTCAACTACCATGGTTGAAGTTGGTGTGACCAATACTTGTCTAGCGATTTGAGATAGTATTAGATACATTTCATTGTAGATGTCAAAGTTGTATGCATCAACCATGTCACCAAACTTGAATGTCGTGTTCAGGTATTTGTCAATCTTGGAATTTGATCCATTTCCACCTACACCAAGGTGCTTTTTGAACTGTTGATGCTAGAGCACCACTTTGGGCTTCTCTATGGTGGTAGATGTTGGTACATTAACGGAAGTTACTAGATTGATGGGTATTTGTCCACTATATGTGCAACTAAATTGTCAATACAAGTTCGACAGTACATCACTGGTCTCTTTCACAACATTACTTGTAGAAAAATTTCATGTATGTCTTTAATGTCTGACATTGTAGAAAAATTTCATGTATGTCTTTAATGTCTGACATTGTATCTACATGTTCATAATAATAATCTAGAACTTCCTAAAGTCCCTCCACTTTGTTGCATGGATCCAACAACCTTGCTATGCTGTATATCATAGGAATATCCCTATATTACTTCAACTATTGTGAGTTATATCATTACCATGCGATTGTAAACTGGGATTAGATCTTACCTTTGGAGCGTCTCAATGATGTTGCATACCTCTACTAAAAAGAGATGTACACTTGGATTGTATACCTGAGAGAAACATTTGTACAATTATAAAAAACCTTTAATAGTTTGACCAAATTGTAGCAGATATTTCATTCATTGTGATGCAATGGTACGTTCGGTACATGTTTAATGGCAAAACGACAAAGTGATTCCTTGTATGGTATTATGCTAGCTAAAAGTTCATAAGTTGAAATCCACCGATGTTGCGCATCTTTTTTAATTTTTTTCGACTTTTGACCATACATACCATGCCATTTTTGCCATTCTCTATTAATTGATGTATGGTATTTTATGTAGTTAACTACAACTTTTATCTGAGATGTATGGATTTTTAAAGAGTCAATTATGTCCTCACTCACAAAGTTAAAATATGACATGCATTTCTTATATGAAAAAATGTTCCACTAGGCGTAGGTTGATATAACAATCGTAGGTTCGAAATGATGGTTGTTTTAGCTGTAGTATTGTTGAAACATATTGAAAATTTTTTTCAGTCAAACCGTATTCATCAAGAATTATCCGTATTGTAACATATATGTTTTGGGCCGTATGGGTTCATCCCTTTTACGCAATACAATCAATCTCTTATGCATTATCTAGCATCATCTATCCAATGAGGTATAATGCCCATGAAAGAACTTTTACCCCATCTATCAATCCAAATGTCCGAATAGAATTAGCACATCATGATACAATTCGTTCTTGAACTGCCACAACCTCGCCTTTTTCTTTTTCAATTCGAACCGTGATATTTGCTACCGTGACAAGTCCATTCCATATAGTATACGAATACTTTTGTGACAAAAATTTTGTCATTTCCAATGCTTTTGGTTCTTTGAAAAGTTGATGCAAGTCATTATGAGGGTGCTTCACATAGATGGGATTAAGTTCTTGATATTTGTTCTTTAAAAAAAATAGTTGAGGAATCACCGGGTATGTGGCTCCACTTATAGTTCCATTTATGCAGTTCCTACTCGGTTGAATTGTCCAGTTCGAACATGGATCAACCTAGAATTGCCCAAATCAATTTGTTTGGCAGGTCTTACCCTTCACATGGGCCGGTTCTAAGGTTGGGAACTCAAGTGACAGTTTGATCGGGGTCACAATTCAAACCCGACCCATGATAATATCTATCAAGAGCTCCATCTTATTGCACCAAGTCTTCTAAGGTACACATTTCTACTGTCTTTTGGATACTCATTCCTAAATGTGTTATATATATTTATATGGTAATTTCCATATAAGGATGACATAGTTATGATTATTGCACCAAGGATGTGTACAAATCGGTTTTTTTTTTTTTTCTTTCTAAACCAAATCCTTAACTAATAGTTCGATTTGGTTTAGACTATGGATTAAATCAAAATTCTAATAAAATAATTTAGTTTTAATATTTTACATTTCTACTAATATTTAAATATTGAAATCAATCTGCAAAGTTCACACTTCATAATACTTTATAAATCCATCATATTCATAATTTATAATTCTTCATAAAACCATTTAGTCATTGACATAGTTACTCACTAACTAATACATAGTAAAATATAATCTATAGTCCTTTAAAAAATCATCTAGGCAACCATCTATAAACAAATTAGTAAAAAAAAATCTACCAACAAAAGTCATTTTATGAGTAAACGTGATATGCTAACAAAATATACAATGAAAAATTAATATACAATATAATATCTAACTAACCAACAAAATCCATAATCCATAGATTTCAAATGATAAATAAAATAAGTTACCAACAAATGAATATATCTTAAACCAAAAAAAAAAAAACAATTTTTGAAAAAGTAGAACAAATTATTATTAATTAATATTCATTATATAATAAAATCATAATAAAATCATAATATATATAGCATTTAACCAATTATCATAACAAAATATATAATTAAAATTAAAATACTTTTATATTTATCTAAAACGGTTTGGTTTTGTTTTATGGATTGGTACCTCTCAAACCAATCATAAATTTACAAAGCAGTTCAAATTGAGAATTTTCTAAATTAAGTTATTTAAAATAAACCATATTTTTTGTGTGGTTTAAGTTTGATTATGGATTAGTTCGGTTCGATTGGTTTTTTTGTCCACTTATAATAGCACCCAACTCTTATTTGAGTTGGTTGTATTAGGAAAGTTTCATTTACGATACTTAAACTTTTTATTTTGTGACAGAAATATACCTAAAAAAAATTTTGTACCACAAAAATACCTGAACTTTTTAAAATATCACTGGCGATATCTCTTGAAATATCCTAAATCTTAACCTAAGTTAGAAATATAAAACAGATGGTTTAAATGGATCAGATTAATTGAAATTAAAATTTGAAATATCTTACAAAATCATCTATTTTTTCCTTAATAACTTTCCTTTTTAAATCAAACTATCTAATTTTAACCTAATTCTTGATTTATAACTCCTTTTATCCCAAATTTAAAGTCCTAAACTTGAAAACAAATATTTCAAACGTTTTATACACTCTTAAACCCTTTTATATTTTAGTTAACTTTTATTTTCTTGTATCTCGATAATTTTTTAAAATAATTGCTTATTTAAAAATATCAGTTTTAAGCCCGAATCCAAATTAAATATCAAATTTTTATAAGCAAAACTTATGAATTGCGTTTTTATATCAAGTTATAGATTTCTGATATATATGATCTTAAATTATTTTCTAACCAACTACGATTCTTAAAATAATTATCAGAAAAGTTTAAATTTAATATCCTATCTCAAAAATATCTTTTAGTTTATATATATATATAATATATATTCATCCTTTCCTTTTCCCTTTCTTCCACCTGCCTTCTTCCTCTCCTTTCCATTTTTTTTTTCTTTTGTTTCTTTTTCTCTTTCTTCCTTCTTCTCTCATTTCACAAAACCCAACCCCAAATCTCAAATTCAACATGCCTATAAAAAAATCAAGGATATGAAACAAGATAAAGAATGAAGATCATGCTGAGAATAACTTCAAGAACCTAAGGGAAGTAGGAGTAGAAGAATCAAGGTGTTGGGTTCGTCTAAAAGATAAGTTTTATAACGGTTTGATTCAGTTTATATTATGGATTAAATCAAAATTCTAATAAAAAATTTTAGTTTCAATATTTTACATTTCTACATATATTCAAATATTGATATCTGTATGCAAAGTTCATACTTCATATTGCTTTATAAATCCATCACATTCATAATTCTTCATAAAATCATTTAATCATTAACACAATACACTCGCTAATTAATACATAGCAAAATATAATCTATAGTCCTCTAAAAAATTATCTAGTCAACCATCTATAAACAAATTTAGCTAAAAGTTTCATTGACGATACATATGGACGGATTCTGTTCATTTTTCCATCTAGCTGCTAATGTGGCAAGGGAACTCCATTAAAAAAAAATCATTTATCTATCTTACTTGGCAATTTTTTTTTTCTTGCTTTCCTTATCTCTCTCCTCTCTCTCTCCCTCTCCCTCCTCTCTCTCCTTCCTATGCCCATCCTCCTCATCCTTCTCCTTCTTTCTAATTCCAAATTAAAAAAAAGTCATGATAGAAAAAATATATATATATATATCTTTAATACAATTGTTCTTAAAAAAAATTCCTAAACCCAAATTTAAATTTTTCTTTTCTAGGTTCAAAAACTTTTCTAACTCTCTCTCTTTAAACTCAACTTCTCTATCTTCTTCTTCCTCTCTCTTTCTTTAGCCACGCTCCCTCTCCACTGAGCTCTCAAACCAAACCACTCATCTTCATCGTTACCAAGTCATCTCCAACCTTTGATCTACCATAAGCCACCAAGAGCTTCACATACCAAACCCAGTGTTGTAAGAAAGAACCAACAAATACCAAAGCCCAATTAGACAATGAGACTCAAAAGGATTATGAAAGAATACACCTTTTACACAAAAAATCAAAACTACACATCAACATGAATCATAAGAACATAAAAGATTAGATCTATATCTCTTTCCATGTGAAAATAAAAGAAAATTGAAGAAAGAGAAAGAAAGTGAAATACCTTATAAACTAAGATGGGTTAGTTTTTTTTTGGGGGTTATGTTGTTTTGAGAGGTAATGGTGATTTATAGTCTTTATCGCGGCTCTCTGTTTAGTTTGTTCGGTGGTTCATAATGGAGGTTGGCACTACTGGTGATGGTGTTGATGAGTATGGTTTGATGTTGAAGAAGATGATGTTCATGGATGTATGTTTACTGAGTTTGATTTTGTGGTTGGAGGCAGGGGTTGGCTTGTGTGTGTGGCTAGGTTGTTGTGGTGTAATGAAGAAAATAGGAGGAAGAGGAGAAGAGAGAGAGAGACAGAAAGGAGACAACGAGGGGAAAATAAAAAAAAATGAAAAATAAAATTAAAAAGCCAATGTGGTAAAAAAAATTATTTTAATCAGTTTTGTTTGCCACTTCAGCGGTTTGATGGATAAATGAATGGAATCCATTCACAACTACAGTGAGTGAAACTTTTAAATTTAAGTATTTTTATTATACAAAATTATTTTTAGTTATATTTCTATTACAATAAAAAAGTTTAAGTACTATGAATGAAACTTATTCTAGTTATATTAGCTTAAAGAGAAACAAATTCGGGGTATTTATTCATTCATCTTTGCCTGAGACGGGGATATTGTTTGCTCTCAATTATAATAACAATGGATAAATAAGAAGCGAAGCTTATCCACATTTAAGTCTTTTCCATACAGAGGCAGTAGTTGAGGTACTTCAATTGTTTCACGCATACATCGATTGCAGTTTCAATTAATTACACAACTAAATTGTATGTTTCTTCCTAATAGTAGGCAACCTTAGAGGTTTCGATATAAATGAGTAAAGTCGCGGTGGAAACTTGGTACATACTTAAATTTGGTCTAACAGCCGTGAGCTTAAAAATTTTATCCATTCGAGTTTGAGCTTTATATAGTTTCGATCAACTAATTTATCACTACAATTCAATTCGAATTGAATATAGAATTCAATTTGGATATCAATGCTACTTTTATTGATAAGAAACTGTTATTTTCTTTTTAATATTGGATACAGTCAAGTTTAACTGAAGTTTAAATTTAAAATTTTAAATTCGAATAGGTACAAGTTGAAATCAAATTTTAAAATTTGACATTGATTCATTTCTGGTAGTTCAAATTTACCTCAAACACCATAGTATATCATCTTAATGCAACTTATTTATAGCCGTAATATAGGTGATCTATTGTACTTCCGAAAGAAGGGTGAAAAATCATGTTGGTATGGCTTGAAGCATCATTAACTGGTGCGACCCAAAATTCATACGCTTGCTAGAACCGCACAACCTACGTTGTGTAATCTCCATAGATTAATATAATAAAAATTGAATGAATTTTGGATCATTTCAAGTATTTTTAAGGTTTAGCCTGAAGTTTCAACTTAGGTTAAGTTAGGTCAAGTTACGTAACTATCACATGGGCTACCAAAATCTTGTGCTGAAGCAGCTTCCAAAATGTTTCGTGTTGATCTGTATAATAACTGTTTCCGGCTAGAAACAAATTTATATTGTAGGTTTCCAGTAAGTTTTACCGTTTTTAAAATTCATTATAGAGTAGTTGGCATACTTTAATTCATTCATCCATTTAGTGCTTGCAGTTTCTACCTATCTCTTCAACCAAAATTGTACGTTTTCTTCTTTAAAGCAAGCAAAAAGCAGGCAAATAAAGATGATTGGAAGTGTACCTAAAGCTCAACAAACATGATTTCAAATATAATTATTACTTGTGTTGTTAATAACAACACATTAAATATCATGAATCAGAAATAAATTTTTTACTATTTCTTGCAAAAATAGTTTCAAAGATTTGTTTTTATTCACAATTTTTTATAATTTTTTTTTAATTTTGGTGATATACAATCACAGGAACTGCCGGTTCTATCGATCCCCTAGTCATTTCTTAAGCTGACGGTTCCAAAACCGCCAAGTGGTTTTGGGATTGGAACCATAAGGACCCACCACAGCCAGTAGGTCCTTTATTAGTTTGGATCCGTTATCCCGGATTGGTTCCCAATTCAGGAACCATCGATGATGGGTGGGACTTGTTCCCTGTTCAGAACCAATCAATGATGATGTTGAATTGGAACATATAAATAGATAAGAGCATTTGTGAAACTCAGCTTTACTCTAACTTTTCCTAGTAATATTGAAATCCAATTTCAACTTAAATTACTTGAATAATTATGGCACATGCCCAAACTTTATAATCTTTCACCCACCTAGCTCGTTGATGTAAACGTTAGTTGAATTCAAGTTAAACCTAGATGGTGATATTATTTTAACTAAAAAATATGTTTTATAAAATAATTAACATAATATGTTCAACAGAGTTGATCTTGAGCTCAATAACCATCATTTGGGATCAAATTCAAGTTCAAATTTTTAAATTTTATCTATACTTGTCAAGCTTAAATTTTAAAATATTAAACCAGTTTAAATTCAACTTTTTAAATTCAAACTGAATCCTATATCATCACTTTATAGCTTGCTTATAGTATTGCACTTTGAAAAACTTTGGAGGGTAGGGTTTGGGGGAATGAAGAGTGAAAGAGAGGCTGAATGATGTTGTTATAGCAAGAACTTTCCATAATTGGTTTTAACAGAAATTTATATAACTGCTCGAACCTTACGGGATACTTCTATAACCATCTAAGATTAAAATATAGATATTAACTTCATTTTGGATTATATCAAGCATCTTTATAGGTTTAATATCTATTTACAACCTAGGTTAATATCAACTATTAAAATCATGTGCTGAAGTAGTTTCCAACGGTTTTCATATCTATGAATATGACACATATTAGTGCTTAAAAATAAATATGCGAGACAACTTTATCCGAAATTTTTCCTAGGATCATATGCACGTCTAGTGGGGACTGCATTTGCAAAATTTAAGTAGGAGCCTTAAAATTTTAAAACTCTAGAATTCTAGCATAGACTTAACTTAAAATGACACTAAATAAGATTGAATCTAGCTTAATTGCACTTGTGTGGGCTTGGTTTATTTAATTTTTTTATAAATTAAAATAAACTTAACCACTAAATTTAACTTCAAGCTTATCTAGGCACACAAGCTAATCAAATTAAACTGATCCATTTGATTCGAATGTTTTTAGTCTATTTGATATCTTTTTTATGTTGGATGTTTGTCTAAATCAGATAGAAAAAAGATGTGAGATTGAATTATTCATATACAAATCATTATATATCATATTGAGATCACATACAAATACAAATGTAGGTAATAAAAAAAAAAAGAAATATAGAAAACGTTTATCAAGTGGACTGTGCTGTGGACGAGCCACTGTCCTGAAAGCAAGTTTCGACATAACCGTAGTGCAAATCCATCCACTACCCAAGGTTAACACGGTCAACCTCTAATACGTGCACTTATGGTAGAAACTTGGAACAAAAAGATTACAATTGTCGAGAAGAAAAGATCTAATTTTTTAAAGCACACTCACTCCTTTTTCAAAAACCAAACCTTATATACAATTTTTAATAATTAATTTTTTTTTTCTTTCCATTATAATAATTAAAACAAAATGTCGGAAAATTAAAAATTTAGTTATGAAAATTGAAAATTTTTAGTTATGGAATTTAAAACACTTCGGTTGAGAATTTTGAAAGTTAAAATTTAATATCACTAAAAATAAAGAACAAAATTTATAATTGAGACACTGTGGTCAAATTTAATGAAATAATATGCTAAGTTTCTCCCAATTTTTACATATTCCAAGGAAATTACTCCATTTTTTAAGAGTTACTTAACAACATTGTGTCTAATTCGGATATGCCTTCTTTTGCCATTTATAGAAAATATTTTTTGCAATTCCAATAGCTTCTTGTGAATCACAATGTATGGACACAGGTACAGGGGATCTCCCTTATGCTAATAGATTTCTCAACCATTCTGCCTCTTGACCAGCTAAATCCAAACTCTAAACTTATATTCCATAGTAAAACGAGCTATATAAGTTTGTTTGGCAAACTTTCACGATATGGCTTTTCTTCCTAATATAAAAACATAGCTACTGGTGGATCTCACTTCATTGTTATCGGTAACCCAATTTGCATCACAAAATCCTTCCAATACATAAGGAAATTTACTAAAATGCAAACACCAGTTTATAGTACCTTTAAGATATTTAAGTAAATGATGAGGTGCAATCCAATGTTCATGATTTGGATTATGAGTATAGCGAATTAATCTACTCATAGCATAGGCAATGTTAGGTCTAGTATAATTCATAAGAAACATAACACTTCTTATGATCTTGGCATATTCAGCTTATGAAACACTAGGGTCCTTATTTTTTCTTAAGTGACATACTAAGATCATAGGGAGTTCTAACAAGAACTACATCAAAGCTATCAAACTTTTTCAACAACTTTTCAATATAATGAGATTGACACAGAGAAATACCATTTTTTGTTTTCCTTATTTTGATACCAAGAATAACATCAAATTCCCCTAAATATTTCATATCAAATTGAGAGGACAAAAATAATTTGGTTTTATTTACCACATCTAAATTTATACAAAAAATAAGCATATCATCAACACGCAAGTATATAATCACATAATCTAATCCAAAAGATTTAGAATAAACACAAGAATCAGATGTATTAACATTGTATCCATTTGTTACCAATGTTTGATTAAATTTTTCACACCATTGTTTAGGAGCTTGTTTAAGCCCGTAAAGAGATTTTCTAAGTTTACGCACCTTACTTTCTTGGCCAAAAGTCACACATCCCCCAAGTTGCTCCAAATATATTTTTTCCTCTAGATTACTATTTAAAAATGTTGTTTTCACATCCATTTGATGTATTACTAGATTATGAATAGTAGCTAAATCAATCAAAGTTCTAATAGTAGCTATTTTAGTCATAGGAGAGTAGGTTTCAATAATTAATTCCTTTCTTTTGATTGTAGCCTACTATTAATAATCTTACTTTATACTTTTCTATGGATCCCTTTGCCTTATTTTTCTTCTAAAAGTCCATTTACACCTAATAGGTTTGCATCCTATAGGTAAATCTTCTAAATTCCTAGTATGATTTGTCATTATGGACTAAAGCTCACTTTTAATGGTTTCTTTTCAAAAACACACATCTATAGAGTTTACTGCTTCTTCATACATTTTAGGTTCCTTCTTCAATTAGATATGCAAACACTATGTCCTCATTTATCCTTTCAGAACTAGTGTTCTGAATTAAGAATGCAGTATTAAATCCGGTCCAAAATTTTGTTCTCTAAACTACTCAACCATGTACCAAATATTTCTTGCTTTGGTTATAACCTCAAGATGATGCCACAAGTCTTCATCATGACCCTTCAAAAGTTGTGATAGCCTAGCAAGTGTTGAATGGATACCGACAACACTATTGTCCAGTCGCAGACAGAAGTTGTCACGTAATCCACTTAATAACTCAATAAAACAAAAAAAAAAAAAATGAACCTGCTTTAGCAAAAGCCTACTCCATTTGAAAATTAGAAGACTTTCATTAACATCTGCCTATATAATTATACAGGTTTTTCCAGGTCTAATAAGATTTACATAGTTCACCATGGCACAAAACTTCAAAAGCGCTTATGATGTCAAAACTGAAGTTTTCTTAAATCATTTAACATTCTGTACAATGTCATACACTAACTGACACATGTGCAGATGCACCACCATAGATTCCATGGAAGTCTAGGCTTCCAATATGGAGTTGATGTAAACAGTTTTTCTACATAAAGGGGGTAGATTTTCCTCTTGTCATGATCTGGGAAAGAAAAATTCTCAAAATGTATCTGCTTCTAATCACTTACCATAAAATACATGAATGAGAAGAAAAATACTCATATTTCTTTTGATTCAACAAAATCAAAATTTGATCATACAGGGAAAGGTTGCCACTATAAGGATGGAGTCATTTTCTAAAGGCATCCAAAATCTAGATTAAGAAAATCAAGATAAAGAACAATTTGATGGTATCCCTTTTTACACTTCAATTAATTTGGCAAGAGCTAATATACAAAGATGTTATATAAAAGGAGTTATTTATTCACAAAAACTTATTTGAATTTATTATGCTTCATGGTGTGAAGAGTAAAGACATAAAATAACATTCTCTCTTGAATGGCACCAAATCTAAAACACTAACGAAAGAAAATTTCATATTAATGATAAAGAATAATTTGATGGTATCTCTTTCTACACTTCAATTAATTTGGCAAGAGCTAATATACAAAGATGTTATATAAAAGGAGTCATTTATTCACAAAAAATTATTTGAATTTATTCTGCTTCATGGTGTAAATCGTATAGACAAATAAAATATCATTCTCTCTCGAATGGCAACAAATCCAAAACACTAACAAAAGATAATTTCATATTAATGACATGCATAAGGAGGCAAATAAAGAGTAAAGAAAACTTATTTGAATTTATTATGCTTAATGGTGTAAAGAGTAAAGACAAATAAACTAACATTCTCTCATGAATGGCAACAAATCAAAAACACTAACATAAGAAATTTTCATATTAATAATATGCATAAGGAGGCAACAGCCCCTCGTTGCCTCAACTTAACAAACACACACTTTTTAAGTTAAAAAACATATAAGATTTATATGGTAATTCTCATACCCCTCTATTTAATTGTATACTTAGTGCAAGTGTAGTCAAGCTTTTGGGGAATAAGAAGGAAATTAACCAATGTAACAAGGATGCATCAACTCGATTCTCCAACTGAATGAGTCTACCTTACCACTAGACATCGAACAATTGCTCAAGAAGGAGAAGAGATATTAATTTTGCAGTTTTAGTTTTTAAGTGAGAGGCATGATTAAAGGAGTAGAAGTTGCTTCTGCAGAAGGAGCTTTTGAAGGAACATCAAAGAAAAGAATATAATTAACCTCTAATTGCTCAAAAAATTATCAGCAATTTTTTATATCAGCATTTATAATTAGTTTCAAGATGTTCAAGTTTAGAGAGATCAAGAAGAGTCCTGTTCATTGTGACACACATAAAAATAAAATTCGCTTTTAGATTGTTAGTAATAAAAAAAAAAGAAATGTAGAAGGCACTTATAAAGTGGACTGTGCTGTGGACTAGTCACTATCCTACAAGCAAATTTTGGCATGACCGTGGTGCAAATAAAAGAATGTTGTCTACATCCCAAGGTTAACACAATCAACCTCCAACAAGTGCACTCGTAGTAGAGGCTTGAAACCACAAGCTTACAATTGCCTAGAAAAAAAAAATCTCTAGAAAAACACAAAGGAATAATTTTTTAAAGCACACTCACTCCTTTTTGCAAAAACCAAACCTTATATATTTGTACTAAAAAAATGTAATCGAATTATAGTTTTTAATCATTAAATTTTTCTATTTCTTTTCGTTATAATAATTAAAACAAAATGTTGGTTTATAAAAATTAAAATTTCAGTTATAAAAATTGAAAACTTTTTGTTATGGAATTTAAAAGGTTAGGTTGAGAATTTTAAAAGTTAAATTTTAAAATCACTAAAAATAAAACACAAAATTTATAATTGAGACACAGCGCATGCATGATCTTATTTTCAAAACTCTTGCTTAACACAATTAACCAAATATAATATTTGAAGACAAATATTCCATGTAGGATAGAAGTTATAAATAAACTCAATACCATTTTTCTCATAACAAATATCGGTGAAAATGGACAATCCAAATAGAATACAATGTAAAGCTCAATTCAACTAATTAAATGCTCAAAGTTCAAACTGGTTTAAGCCAAAATTAAATATTTTGAAGTTAAAATCAAGTAGCTCATAAGTAAATCTAATAACTCATTTAAACCCTTTAACCTTTGCCATTTTCAAAGTTGGAATAGAATTACACTATAATTCTTCGAAACAAAATTGGAAAAATACAAAGTACCAATCCGACTTTTCCGTTACGACGATATTAAATCAAAGCAGCCATAGGCTTGGCGGCTAGAAATTTTGGACTTATAGTCGGACACGATGATAAATTAAACCTTGTTACGCCAACCCCCCAAAATCAAATCACAGAAAAAGGGCGTTCTAGGAGAAAAATACACTTTTCTTTGACAAATGAAATCTAATAATCAAATTGGTTCCTATTTTTCTAACTAAACATGTATACATAGACAATTCCGTGATTTGACGGGTCAAAGGGGCCAATAGGTCCCGGACTCCTAAACTTCGAAGAAAAAATTGGTTATAATAATATATTTAAATAGAAAAAGAATGTTTTATTTTTTATTTTTTAATAGAAATATAAATTCGCACTGCATTCGTTCCTACGTCAGAATGTTAAATGAGAAAGAAAGTCTGTTGCCTTAACTTTTATGCAGATGCATTGAAACAAAACCCTACTGGTTCTGTTCCACTTTGTATACTAATAATCAAGAATCAAAGAAAGTTTTCTTCTACAAGGGTATCGCGACAAAATGAGCGAAAGCTAAAATTTCCTGGGGCCACCATATTTGGTTGAGACAATTTCCTTATATGCTTGCTGGAACCTTATGACATACATCGCGTAACCTCATTAGACTTTAATATAAAAATCGAATGGATTTTATATTATCTTAAGTAACTTAAAAGTTTTATCTCTAATTTGAATTGATGTTTGGTCAAGTTATGCATCCATAACTAAGAATACAACTAAATAGATTCTTATAGGATACTTGATATGTGCAATTTAATAAATAGCCTATAGATTTTACCCTATATGGTTTGTGTGGATTTTAGAATTTTGTGTGAAAGTATGTAGGATTTTGGGTTGGGTTTTAGGATTGATATAAACCTCATTGGGAATCCAATTCAGTAAAGGGTGTATATATTTTTAAATTTACAGTTCAATTTAATAGAAATACAAATTCGCACCTCGTAATCATATGATTCTGCATTCATTCCTACAATAGAGTATATTAAACGAGAAAAAAATCTGTTGCCTTAACTTTTATGCAGATGCATTGAAACAAAACCCTTTTGGTTTTGTTCCACTTTGAATACTAAAAATGAAGAATCAAAGAAAGTTTTCTTCTACAAGGGTATTGCGACAAAAATGAGGGAAAGCTAAAATTTCCTGGGGCCACCATGCTTGGTTGAGACAATTTCTTTATATGCTTGCTGGCACCTTATGACATACATCGTGTAATCTCATTAAACTTTAATATAAAAATTGAATGGATTTTAGATTATCTTGAGTAACTTTAAAGTTTTGTCTCTAATTTGAATTGATGTTAGGTGAAGTTATGTATCCATAACTAAGAATGCAATTAGATGGATTCTTATAGGATACTTGATATGTGTAATCTAGTAAATAGCCTATAGATTTTACCCTATAGGGTTTGTGGTGGATTTTAGAATTTTGTGTGAAAGTACATAAAATTTTAGGTTGGATTTTAGGATTGATATAAACCTCATTGGGAATCTGATTCAGTAAAGGGTGTATACATTTTTAAATTTATAGTTCAATTTAATAAATGATACATGGATTTTCAAATTTGTTGAGCATTCGTTTTAATTAATTAATCATAATGATTTATTCTAATGCTAAGTTAATGAAGAATAAATTTAGAAGGATTTATTCTATACACAAATATTAATGGAAATAATTTTTTTCATAAGTAACAAGAATATTGTTTCGTTTTAAATAACTTTAAGCATAAAAACTATTGTAGTTGAAAATATTACCGAGTTCCTCGGATTCGAATTCAAGTACCCTATAGGATATACTGGCGAGGTTTTGGTTCAGAGGTAAAAAATCGTATAGAGTTTGTGATGGGTTTTAAGAACTCTATACTGGTTCAGGATTCGAGCTTGAGTTTTGCCATCCCAATTGCATCTGTATCCATCACACGGGCTTTTGAAATAATTTGTTGAAGTAATCTCTGGCAACTTTCATATCCATGCATACAACAAATATTTCTATTGAAAAGATCAATAGAAACCACAATCCTTTTCTTTTCTTTTTTCTCTTTTTTTTGTCATAAATAACAATCCATATTTACTCATACTTCACATCTACTAGTCATTTGGCTTGTGCATTGGCTCAACTAGCTTGTGGATGTAAATCTTAATCGAATTCAAGTAGAGATTTGATATTTTTATTATTTGATTGGAAAAATAAAATTTGTATAGCATTGAACATAAACATGTCCAATCGAGTTAAGCTTAAGTACAATAATTGCCACTTATAATAAAGCACTAGTTCAAGATTCTAAATTCAACTATATACATGTTGAGCTCAAATTCGAAACTCTAAATCAAACACAAACTCAAAAATTATAATTTAATTTTGAGCTTGAATTTAATATTATATCCTCTTAATTGAATTTATATATAATTCAACAAACTTCGTCCACCACAATTCCAAATGAATGATGAAAAACTTTTGGCGTGGGGGAAAATTGTGTAATAACCTTAGATTCAAATATGAGGATGTTGGATTATCTCATGCGTCTTTACAGGTTTAGTCTAATTTCAATTAAGGTTAGCATGGACTATTGAAATCACGTGCCGAAGTAGTTTCCAACAATTTTCATGTATGTGTAAGCAACCGATATTACTGTTAAAAGTAAACATACATAGACATGTTACTTGGATCAAGTCATTACAATCTACATACTACAATCTTTATATATAACCTACCACATCTACAACTTTTTAAACAAACCTACAACTTTGTTATAAAATTCAATGGTGAATCTTGCATCTTCTCTATAAATAATTTCACCCAAGTCCCACCCATGTTCCTAATTAATCTTTACTAAGACCGTTGCGAATGTTTACTCAAAACCTATTCTAAACTTGATTTAAATTTTGAAACTCAAAGCCCAAGTTCATAGAGTTCAATGAAAGTCACCTCAATAGAGTTTAGAATTTCAATTGTAGACTGACTATTGTCTTTTTAATCGAACGAGAAACTTCATTAGGAAAAAAAAAAAAAAAGGTATATTCAACTTTAATCAATAAAACCGCATCTCTTACAATGAACCTTTTGAATAAAAAAAATTCATTATAAGAATGAAATCCGATACTCTAATTAGAAGGGCGGGGAACCTGCGTAAGAAAAACTAGGGAAATAGAAAAATAAGAAACATAGAGACCAAATTAAAGAAACTCTTTGTTCAAGACCAATACTCTTAACAGCAGCTTTAAAATACTTTTAAAGTAAGCTTATAATTTTTAAAATGCTTACGTGTAAACGAGAAAAAAGAAAGGTCAAAAAAAAAAAAAAGATAAATTGTAGATTGGATTCTCATAATAAAGAAAAAGAAAAAGAAGCACGTACGTGGGACCCTTTTTTTTTTTTTTTTTTTTTTAAGCCTCCTCTCTTTCTACGGCATTCCGAGACGTTTGATTCTTCATATAATTGGAGGAACACAAAGTATCTACGGGACAATGACGCACACGAATCGGAAAAATGAAAAAGTCGCCAAGGCCACTTTTACGTTAAATAGATACTGGTGGTGCTGATTTACTGTAATAGAATAAAATTAAAAAAAATAGTAATTATTTATTTATAATTAGGTGTATTTTTAAAATAAGATATATTTTTTTATTAAGAATAGTCATTTTTCTAATAAAAAATAAATTTTTTATTTATTCCGTGATATAGATTTTTTTTTATAGAATATTTTGTAAAAAATAAATAAATAAATATTTCATAAAAATAAAAATGAAATACTCATTCCGTTCCTTGAACCGAAGGCAGTATAAATCAAAGCAGCAATATGCTAGGAGTATGAACTTTTGGACTTACGATTGTAGCCACGATAAATAATTAAACATAAATATATCAAACCCCCCAATATCAAGCCACTGAGAAAAAGGCGTGCTACGAGAAATAATACAGACACATATTTTGACAAATGCATTTTAATAATCAAATTGGTTTCTATTGGTTTCTATCTACATATTCCCACACCAATTAAAAATATATACGATCCCCATGATATGACAGCAATATAGGACAACCGAGGGGGAGGAAAAAAAAAAAAACACTTTCCTCAGCTTTTAGGTAGGTTTGTTGAAGCAAATCCCTGCTGGGTCCCAAACCCACTTTGAGTGCTGTGTTTGGGAAGTTGCTGTGACCAAGGAATTAGGCTCATTGGTGGAAAGCAACATTCACAGTTTTCTTGGCATGGTTCTGGCAATTTCCAGTTGCTTGATGGAGTTGCCAAAGAGGCTTCTCCATGCTCTTTATGGGTCCCTGTGGAAGGTGAAGCTGCATCTTTGAGTGGTCCCCAACATTCCACTTTGTTGTATTCAGGAAGGTTGGAGTGAAAGTAGACCCAAACCAATGCTTCTTGTAATTCTGGATAGTTGTTCAACAAATTTCCATCCCCATGGACAAAAGCCCTTAATACCTAAACCACGATTTTAACATGAATCTAGAACGGTTAACTCGAAGAAAAATAGCCGAGTTGAAAATAGAACATAGACCCATGTTTTAATAGTTAAGACTCGAATGATGATGAAAAAATGAGGAAAATCCAAGAAACTTACCACCGGGAGTTCTTTGCAGAAGATGAAGTATCTAAGTTTGGCACACAAGTCTAAAAGGAAATGACCTCCACTTATATGGCAATGGACATGAAGAGACATCTTCCCTTTCACTTTCTTCCATTCCGCCACCACTTCATCTCTTTGCAATCTATTGTACCATCCCTGAAGCTGCAACCAGGAATAACCAGTTTCTCAGCGTATGAAACAATTTAGTAAGCTATGTTCTAATAAATTGCCAATTGTATAGGAAATTGTCCCATGGAACCATTCATGAATCACTCGTACCCTTGTCAAACACAATCATAAACTTGTTTTCATGTTCTCGATGCCACATAATGGATAAAGCAACGAAAAAAACGCCATAGTAACTACATAAGTAATGAAAATAAATCTGGGTAGAAGATCTTCTACTATTGAACATGTTCTTATTACAGATTCCAATGAGACGGTATTTAGAACACAAAACAACATGGAACCAGTACTAACTTAAAGCCTTAATTGGACAAAACCTAGACTTAAATATAACATAAGATAGCTAGAAACCAGCCAAATTACAATCCACACCGACGAGCATACACCTTTCCAATCTGAGACAGAGTTAGGCTTGGAGACAGCTATTTTTCTGAATTTGGTATATCTTCACTCTCTAGACACTCATTGGCTGACTCAACCGAACTATGGCTTCCCCTGTTTTTCTCTTGCTCATGCTTTCCACTGGTCCAGTTAATCAAAGTCCAAGAGCCCTTCTTATAATGGTAAAGTAAAAGACCAACTATCACAATCCAAAACTAATAAACAAGACAACAGAACATGATCCAGCTCACAGACCACAATTTGAGGATTACAAAACAACAAATGAATTTAAGAAAGGGGAAAAAAATTAAAAAAAAGGGTTTACCTGGGAATTATTTATCGTCTGTGATATGGCAAGAGTAATCTTAGAAGTGACATCACTATGAGTAAGTGTATAGTTCTAGGAAGCTTCCCCGGATGCTTCTTTTCATCCACTCCCACAAACAGAACTTTCAATTTTGATGCCTCAAATATTGCTGGCCCAAATAGTCTAGCAACCTGATCCAATTGAAAAAAACAAGTGAAAAATCAATAAAATAAATAGTCCACAATGATCTACAAAACTTTTAGATGAGACAGCTGTGACATACCTTAAATAACCACTGGATTATTTAAGAATTGTAATAGACAATATACCGAAAAAGCAAAAGAAAAAAACAAAAACAAAAAGGCCCATAATTTTATGTGAATTGAACTTACAGGAGCCATAGAGAGATTTCTCTTTCTGGGTGGTCTTCCATAGGGAAACAGAGACCTGTTTTCTTCAAAAAATGAAGGTTTCAGCTTTGATGGTGTTACAGGTGCAACACTCAAAGTGCCCATATCTCGAATTCTCCTATGCTTTAACAAGGTCGGCCTGAAGCCCAGAAACCCAAAAAAAAAACAACACACACACGCACCCAAAGGACGGGGAAAAAAAAATCCCCAGTCTCCAAGTTTCTAGGAGATAAATAAGATAGGTAAACAAGAGACGAAACCTCCTAAGACTAGAATTATGTAAATATATTTCGTAGGGGGAAATACTAAAATAAGTGGAAACTTATATACCTAGATTTTTTTTTTTTTTTTTTAAAAAACAAAGGGTGTTTCTTTTACGTCCACTTTATCTTTCGCTTTAGCGATGAAATGGGTTTGCTTTGCTTGAGAGCATCAGCTTTGAAAAGCAAGTAATTTGCTTACGAAAGAAGCCCCGTATAGTTTAGACGAGCCAACACGACTTTATATTTCTGGATTTGATGGCGGTCGGTCTCTGGAGCTCTTCACACTTCACAGTTCATGGAGGATGACACGCAACAAGTTTACTGATTTAACACGTGTTGTTTCAGTCCTTTTGCTTCTTTTGTTGGGTTAAATTTGGAACCACATGGCACTGTTTGTTCTTTTTTTCCCTTCTTTTGGCCAAAGCACTGTTTGTTTGTTTGTTACTTTAGTTTCGTGGTTAGCCATATGACTGTACAGAGAAGACTTACAAAAGCAAACCAAAACCGAAAAATCACTTTGAAAGATATGCTTAACCAGTGTGAAATATATAAATAAAATTAATATTTTAAAAATATAAATAAATAAATAAATTATATTTTAAATAAGTTTTTAATTATTATGTTATAATTTGGAATATGAAGAAGATATAAAGTTTTTATTTTGTATATTGTTAGTATTGAATTTTAAGCCTCAAATTATAATTATGCTTTTTATTTTTGGTTTTATTATTATTTGATTGTTGTTATTTTTTTTGAATATAATTATGAGATAAAAGGATATAATTTTTTACGATTATAACGAAAATTTGATTAGCCGTAATTTTAGTTCATCATCATATTAAATGGTTAAAAACTAAAAATTAAACAAAACGGCTAATCGTTAAAACAGTTAACCGTTTTTCACTACCCTACTCTTTTATTATTTTTTGAAATAGCTAACAAATGTATTAAGTAGATAGTATTTAGGCGCACGAAAAGTTTAATTAGATATGGAATTTGATTTTTTGAAAAGTTTAGATACTTAATTATCCATTTCGTCAAAGTTTAGGTACCAAACGAGACATTTTCTCAAAGTTTTATTATATAAGGATCTGTACTATTTTATCTTGAAAAGACTTGGTATTTTTATTTTAGAAGCACTATGACTATATGTACATTTTGGCACTACCAAATTTTATAGAGATTTTATTTATTGTCCAAGTTCAATTAACGTAGAAGTAGCTCTAAAGTTTTTATTTTTAAAATTTGTTGCCTTTAATTCTGTTTACTATCACATAAATATATTCCATAGGTATTTGTCGCAAGTTTCAACTTTTATGCATAAACGAATTAGGTATATTGCAGAACTTGTGATATTAATAAATAACTTTTATAATTTCTTATCACATGTTTTTTTTTATGTTGAATATATGAAAATAAGATAGTATTATGTATTTCATAAAACCATATTAAAGATTATAAACTTGAATTTTTAAAAAGAAAAAAATATGTGGAGATTTCATAATTAAATCTACAGGTTTTTACATGGTACCCTGTACCTTACATATGTTTACAAGGTATAGGATAGACACAAGGTGCTATGAGGTAGGTTCTGGATATAAACTTCAATACCTTATATCTTACATGTTAGGGTATGAGTAGTATTTTATACCCTATCCATCTTATACTTACTCACTTCTAGTAAATCGTATGACCTACACCTTTTTCAAAAGTCAATACTTGTAGCTCTTGAAAAGCTATTGCGGAAAATGATGTTTAATTTTTACTTATTTAGTACTAGTGCGTTAACACATATAATATATATAATTAAATAATATTTTAAAAATATTTGAATTTTCTAAAAGAAAATACTCCAATGACAAAAGGAAAAAAATAATGAATCTAAAAAATGACATGATGAATGGTGTGTAAATTTTAAATCTTCTATATATTTACATTTCAAAGTGGCATATAGCTTACCATAATTATAGATAGTGTTGCTTGTATATTTAAGAATGTTCAAGTTTAAGATCACATAAATAACTACATTTTGATGTAGAATAAACTCTTTTTTTTTCCTTTAGTTGTTTTTTCTTCTACCACTAGATTTTTAAATAACAAGATATTTTAAATATTTAAAAAAATTCTTTAAATAAGTAAAAATTATATATTATTCATGGGACTAGCTTTTTAGATGTGTAAGAGGTAACTTTTGAAAAACTAAGGATTTATGCAATTTTTAAAGTTTTTAGAAAGCTTCATGTAATTTACATTTTTTAAAATTATTATTGCTATTCTATAAATATCGTAATATAATAAAATTTTGTTGGTATTTATTCACACCACCGATACATAATTATGGTGTGTGAAGAATTATTTCTATTGTTGAAGGACTTTTTCTTGTTAAATATATATATGTATGTATATATATTATGTATATTTATCATATATTTTGCATGCTTGTATTACATGGGACCTATTAAAAATAATAGCAAATCTATCGGCCCAATAAATTAGTCTCGACAGTACATAGTTTGTAAAATGAAATTGCTAAGGGTTACTGAAGGATATGGGTGAAAATAAGTATATTAGTCTCTTTTTTTATAATAATGGTGGGGATGGTAGAAAATTGTCGGCGGACGTTAAGCAAAACGAGAACCTTGTGGAAGCTGGAAATTTTGATCGTGGCTTTTTGACTTTTCATCAATTTATATTAGAAAATATAATTAGATTCTGAACTCGGAAGTTGACTACAGAGCTAGAGCAAGAAAGAGGTCCGTTTCATGGGCCCCTAAACAACAATTGCAAGTATGTGCTTCTCCCAAACTGTGTTTTTGTCCCTCTTTTTTTTCCATTATTAAATTGGTTATAGTATAATATTTACAACAAACAAATTTATTGAAAAACTTAGACAATTGTAAATAAACAATCATCTACAATAACTAAATAGCAAGGAATCTCGTCATTCATAAGATCCTTCATTTTGCAATATACATCTCTTTCATTACTCAAATCACTTTATTTTAACCTACATACTCGAATTATCAGGCATAACCAAATCCATAAAATTTTATAATTATAGTCACAAATAATTACAACTTTCACATGTAATGTTGCTAAAACTTCACCAAGTATCTATAGGTTTAGTGTTTACCTCATTCTCATACACACTACAAATATACATAAATTTTGTATAATTTTACAAATGATGTTATTTTACAATTAAGTGTTGATGTCTATTAAGAAAATCCCTTGGTAATAAATATACTAAGGTTTTTTGTTTTTTTCTCTATTTTTCTTTTGGTTAAAAGAAGAAAGTACATTAAATATAAATAGCATCTTAGAAAATATGATAAGTAGATAAAAATAATTAAGTGGGAACCAGCATCCTTAATAAGATTATAAACAACAACAAATAAGGAGGTACTAAAGCTATAAGATCCATAACTATAAGCAAAATACATAATCTTTGCAAGTTGATCTAACTCCATTTGTTTCCCTTGTCGTCTGATGCAACTCAACCTACTTAAAATCATGGAGTTATGCCCTACGATAGTTAATAGTGTTGGTAAATTATAACTTGATAGCAACATTTGAAGCACAAAAGTGCAATATATTTTGAATGCCTACTAAATTTATTAGATATTAATCCCTAATATATGCTCCAAAGCTCTGCTAGTAAGATGTCAACTTGGCTAATTATTTATCCCAAATCCAAAGATCCAACATACATTTTAATCTCTTATGATCCCAATAATATTGTCGGCTCCTCTTAAAGTATTTGTATTAATCTTCACCCTATCGTTCATTTGATGGAATACACTTAACTAATTGTTGTAAGACTTTTCTTAGGATATTGCAATTACTCAAATTCACTTTTTTTAAAAAAAAAAATCTTAATATAAATGCAATCTTTGATGACCAAAGTGTTTAAAGTGCAAAAACCAGGATGACTTGTTTAGGCGCAGCTATAGATATTTCATCCATATTCCACTAATTGCAATTCACCTTGAAAGATAACTACAATTAATTTGTCACATACCATCCATGCTTGACTATGCTTAGGCCAATAGGACCATTAAGTTAGGCCAATACACTAATGAGCTAGAACGATTTGACAGCACATCAAACTCCATTAGCATATCTTACTATAGGCAACCCAGCCTTAATGATTTCTCAATCGCCTCCACTCTATTGATCGCTTGGCATAAGTAGCTCGGTCGACCTTGACATGCGAGTAGTGGAAATGTGGCCTCTTCCCATGTTTTCAACAAGTACTTCTAACAATTCACTTACTCACTACAACTGTTGTCACGCCCCGAGAGATACCTTAGGTATGACAGTTTGCCATATATAATATTGAAGCTTAAGAATAACTACCTTAATCACACAAAGACTTCCACATATGCATAGGACTTACTTAGCAACAAAGGGAACACATTGAGTGGCACAATTTATGATGGTAGCAATTAATTAGTAATGCAAGAAAACTATTTATCGTTAAACATAAACAAAGTAGATTATGTTTCTTGAGGACATACCCCCACTAATGTCCTTAAATGGACCAGAGTATTATACATAGAAGATTTCTAGGAGAAACTTCATCATATGCTTTCAAATCTTTCATTAAAGCTCTAAAGTCCACTAGTAATTTCCTTGACGTCTCGTCCCTTTAGCATTCCTCTTTCAACAAAGATATATGGACGTATAAGCTTTCTTATTTATGAGTCTTTAGCTGCTTTTTTGCTATTTTATTTGTAAACTACTTAGATAGTGAGAAATAAGTTTGACGGTTTGGCACTACAGTAGTGGTACTTCATTCATTGGATACAACGTAGACATCATTGGTCAAATTTTTGTGATTGATTTGATTTTTGACTATATTGACATAAATATGATGTTTCAACTTTGAATGTTATTTGCTCTAATCAAACAATGATGCTTCCACAAAAATGATCAATCTGTCCTTTTCTCTTGTTTGTTATATTCCATCCAATCATATTCTCGTACTTTGCTTATTTTTTTCATTTTTGGAGAAGATAGAAGTTTTTTTGTTCATGTTAAGAATATGGAATTGTTGATTTTCAACATTTCTTAGTGAGATACTTCCCATCATTCACACCAATAACCACTAATAAATAAGTATATTAGTTAAAACATGTGATATGCTCATGCAACAACCACATAAAACACACAAATATGAATGGTCATTTCGAAACCACACATAGAATGGATTTGCCCCTTTATGATAAGGGTTAGGGAATTCGAATTGAGATTTTCCGCATTCTCTACTACTAGTCCATAAGCACCCACTGACAGCAATCGAGCAATGCAGCTCCTCCCTAAGGATGCATCTCCCAAACGTCTGTAATTTCCTCAAGATTGAGCATGTCAATGCCCGCGACAGGATTTCATAGGTCTTCCAACTTTTTACGTAGGAGTAGTAGCATTTAATGATGTGACTCTAGGATATGCCATGAATGATCAATTTTTTTATTATTCAATTCTTGATCAACTTACTTTTCCATTTAGAGGTAATTAACAAGATAACCACATACACAACAACATGATACTGGAGACATAGAGTATTAATCAACCATCTCAAGGTTTCGATATACTTATTTTTATTGATCAAGCATATAAGAATCACAAGCATAATCCCATGATATCCCACGTGCAAATTTGTTTTATCTTTTTCCTATATTCTAGTGCTTTACTATACAAGCATATACAAGGTAACAAAATTAAGTGAAAGAACTCACTCGTCCATTGGAGAAATTCCTAGTCGAAATAGTTTTCGGAAAATGAGTTTCATAATCCTCATCACCTGAAGAAAGAAATACATAAAATGAGTTTTTACTAACTTTATTTAATTTTTCTATCTCTATGAGTTCTTTTCTCGATAGAATTTTCAGTTACTTAGTTTAAACCTTAAAATAGCCATATTAAAGTCATTTTAACTCTGATTTTCGCATAAGAGTAGTAGATTTCTACCTACTTCGAATGCTCTATCATTTCTAAGATTATTTCAAGATATAAGGTCATTTAGGTCTCGAAACAACAAGGTTAGATTGCATCCAGACTTCTATTCAACTTCATTTTTGATATTTTCTAGAAGTTTCGCCTTATATAGACTTTCTAGTTATGTATTTATTATTCTTATACTCAAACATGATTAGAGCATAATATAGTTCATAATACCTGCATGATCCTAGTAATGTTGCTCAAAATTGTATCTTTGCAAAAATGGCATTTGTAATAAAGTGAATATGTTCAAATTCATGGGTACTAAATGTGAAACCTTGTAGTAAACTTTATTTTTATGTCTCTTCAAAATGAGTGATCCAAAAATTAAAAATGAGGTTCTACACTTGTTTTATTTATATTAAAAATTTTGGTCCACCAAAGAGTTTCATAAACAATTTTCATTTGGTAATTTATGGAACATTGAAGTCCATGTGATTTTAAGAAAAGAATTTTCATGTTGCATCTTTTCAAAACGATGCCGAGGGTCTTGCCATTCTTAGGAAAATAAGGTAGAAGAGTTGTTATTTGATTTTATCTTTTTATAAATTTAAAAAAAATCAAGTTAATTTGAGAATGAAAAAAATCAAAGTTCCACATTTCCTTCAATACCTATATGTCATGACATTGTTGAGAAAATTAGAAGAATGGTTTTATATCCAAATTTCCTTTTGAAAAACGATTTTCCATATATTAAAAAAGAGTTTTAAAAAATATTTTACATAATAAAGAATTGTCAACGTGTAGAGGTTCATAACTTTATGAATCTCTCATATCATGCTAGAACCTTTAAACTAGTGAGTGAATATAGTGATAATCTTAAGATCATCTCTTTGTTTTTATTCTTAAATTTAGAGACTTTTGGTCATCATAATATTTTAGTTTCAAAAGTCATTTTGGCATTATAATAACATCATTATGAGCATTTTATGTACATAAACATAAAAATTAAACTCATGAGCATAAAATATTGAAATGAGCATAAAGTAAAATATTGATAAGAAAATAGGGTGAATTACACCAGAAGGTTCCAATGTTTAGGAGTAAGTTCATTTAAGGTCCCAATATTTCGAGTGGTCAAAAAGATGTCCCAACATTTAGGGATAAGTTCATTTAAAGCCTTAACATTTGAAGAAGTTTGTCCATTTATGTCCCCAAGGAGATATATCAATAAGAGAAGAGTCTTCTAAGTTTTGATTAAATATTTTTTCCTATTGACACGTGTCCTTGGAGACCCAAATGGACCCACTTCTTCAAATGTTGGGGCCCTAAATGAACTTACCTCCAAACGTTGGGACCTTTTTTTAATCACTGGAAACATTGAAACCTTAAATGAACTTACCCAAAAATGTTGGGATCTTTTAGTGTAATCTACCCTAAGAGAATAAGAACAAGATGAAAACCACATAAAATATGGAATTCTTAGATTGTATTTAAGGCTCCTCGAGACTTGAAGTGGACAAGTCACTGACATAACAAATAACATAAACAAGACAAAATAAAATAAAGTGAGAGTCTTAGATTTTAGGCTAGGCTCCTCAGAACTTGAAATAATTCAATCTCCTTTTAACTTAAAGATGGATAAGTCCAAGACTAGAAGTTGACTAGTTTTATTATGACTTGAAATAGACAAGTCTTGAGCATGAAAATGAAGAGTATAAAAGTAAATAAATAGCAAGAAATAAAAGATAGATTAGTGAGTAATATGCTCTAAATATTATATTTACATATGCATATAGATACATATAAAAAAGTCAAGTTAGAGTACATAAAGCAAACAACATAAACTTGAACTTGAAACTTGGTATTTCTATCCCCGGCTTTTAAGCATCATGGGGAGAGTTTTCTCCATGAGAAATGCATAAAAACTCACATAAACTTCCATAAACATAACATATAAGGTGTATGTTTAGAGTGCCTATCTAAGAATGAAGCAAGAAAATGTATGTGTGGAGTGAAAGATACACAGCTAAGAGACTGAAGGAGAGAGGGCGAGGGGGTAGCGATGGAGGAGAAAGAGGAGAGAATTTTGAGAGTGTTTGAAGTGTAAAAGAGTATGAAGGAAGTTTAGGATTGTAAAGTATAATGTAGTAATGGTTTAGGATATTTATAAAGAGAGATGAGGAGTGAAAATTTAAAGGAAAGAAAAAAAAAAAATGAAAGTTGGGGGGGGGTGGGGTTGGGGGATGCGGGGAGGGAGGAGGAGGACGAGGGGGGAAGGAAAGTGAGAAAGTTGAGAGGATTTTGAGTGTTTAAGAATGAGATGTAAAGTGTGAGAATGGAAGGAAGATGAGGTATTCATAAAATTGATAACTTCTTTAAGAATCAGGGGAAAAGGTGATTGATGTAAATAGTGATTAATAGTAGTGAATAGTAAGTGAAAAGATAAAATTATGCTAGTAGAAAATAAGATACGCATAAAATTTGGCTCAACAGATGTTTTTATTATACGATAAAATAAATTGTGGTATTAGAAAAATAATTTAAAAATATTTTATTTTTAGTTGTTATCCAGTGATGTTATGTTGATCTATATGCTAGTAATCAGGTATGAAAACAGTTTGATTTATTTGATGAAATTATGACTCGATACATTAATATATCATTTGAAGTTATTTCTTATTACTTTATTATTAAATATTTTTTGTATATACTATCTCGATTTACATGTTAATGATCATATAAACGAATCGTTTAGCATAGGGTTTCCAAATCGAGCAATTATCGAATTTTCGTTCTGTTTTCGAAGGCACTCGTTTTCTTAAAGTTTGGTATTTGGAGTTTTCTATTCCCATTTTATTCATTAGACTTTAGAGTTATCCAACCTATTTGATATCATCTTAGGCTTCTAGGATTAAGATTAACTCATACCGGTTTTAGGGTTTCAATCCTGGTACTAACTTTAGGATTCTCACCTAAAAGTATTGAAAAATCTAAGGGTTTACAACCTAACCCCTTAAAGAAAGTTTTTCCTCAAAACTTGTTACATGCACTTGACTTATTGAATCGGTGCAAGTATTAGCGTCATACTTTGTATTTAGTTTCATCTTATTGTTTGTCCAAGTTGAGATTCCTCCATAAGACTTTGGCATATGTGATTTCCCATAATGCGTCATATCTTGTCAGTGTTCCTTGAATGTGAGGTTCATCATCCTTTCTATCTACTAAAATTGTCAAACCTCCGGATCTAGTGTTAAACCTTTATTGGCTCATCTTAGCTCTCATCACATAGTCAGCTATGTCTTTCTTCGAATCATTTTACCAGCAGTGACTCTTGAAGTCTTAACTCGTTTTGACACTGTTTAAGCATGCAGTCTATGTGGTTTCATTGCTTCTTGTATAACCTCTTTTGGTAGCTTTCATCTCTTTGGCATTTATAAACTTCCTCTTAAACATAAAACGCTATACTTTTTTATGATGGGGTAAGCATAGGTACTCTTGCTCTTCTTGTGTGTTCATTCATAAGGCTTTGTCCTGAGATTTGTAACTTGTTTGTTGAAGTCACATGATCAGACGACCATCTTTATATTTCCTCATGCTTGAGGACCTTGGTATTTGATCTTTTACATATAAGCTCCTCTTCTCCTCGAAACTCTTATGGTTAGTGTGGATGTTGTTTCTACTTATGGGGATGGTACCCACCTATTGGTACAACACACCTTAGGCTATACATGTTATTGCTTGTTAAGCTCGAGGGTATAACTAAGATTTTGTGGTATCTGTACTAAGTCATGAATCGTCATCTTGTATGCACTTCGACTCGTCATTTATCTGATGGTTTTTCTTACTCTAACTTAATTCAAAAATTATGCTAGCTTCTAGAAATTGTAGTAGTTGCTTCTTTAACACGTTCAAATTCGATTAACGGTTATTAGGTTGGGGCTTTAGATATTGGTTCCATTTTTAGGCATTAAGTTGATAATGCATTTAGATTGTTGTTTTAAAGGTAGTCCTAACAACTTGTTAGATAAAATGTTCAAACTCATTTACTATCGATATTTCTTCTAACTTAGGTCTGTCTTTTTTGTGTTTCAACACTTATATGTGACTTACTTCTTTCACCAAATGTTTTTCTATTGGAATCGAATTGAAAGAACTTGGCTCAAGCGTTCTTCAAAATTACTTATTCTTTTTTGAAGGTGGCCATCTTCCATGCACATCCTTGAAGATTCAATCATTTGTTATTTCAATACTTCTCATGGGTTCTACGTTAACATTTGCAATGACTGTAGGTAATCCTATTTTCCCAACCACGTTGTTGGTGATGAACGGGTAGGTGTTCTTGAGTCAACAAGATAGATGTGGTTCGATCCAATTCCCACTTTTGACTTATACTAATTACTACTTAGACAACCTTACATCTACCCATTCTATGCTAGGTTATTAACTAGGATGCTCCTCTCGATTATTTAACATATAAGTTATTCTCTTAGTAATATGTAAGGAAGTTCAAACAACTAAAGGTATAAGATTAACTTGATACTAAGTTGTAATCATGGCTATTTTCTTTTTCCAAAATGCGATCTTGATTTCCTCATCATTAAGTTTTTCACAAGCCCACTATCCTTGCATGTTATATACATATATTTTTCTTGGAAATGTTCTCAAGTGGTTCTCATTCTTATTCTTATTGTTGCTTCCATTCTTATTAAAAATTCTTCTACCTCTAGATGGGTGTGATGACTTGATACACTAGTTTTTCCTTCTGGAGCACTTGTTAGGAAGATGTTCTATCTTTGTGCAAATAAAACATACAGTGATAGTCTTCCTAAGATAATTTCGAATTTTGTGGTTAAGGTTCCTGCAATGGTAACACTTAGACGATGTAGATGTGGACATTACTTAGGGTAATGCCTCCCTTTACACTTTCAACATTGTATATCTAACATTGTCATGTTCTTATTCTTGTTTCGACAACTAGAGAACTTAAGTACCTTAAACTTGAAACTAGAACTTATCCTACCAAAGGGCTTCTTCTTGAATGTTATGATCTTCTTTTCTATCGTCTCACACTTCCTCTTTTTAGCATTTTCCATGATTCTAGCTCTTTTTACAAGTTCCCTGTAAATTTAACATCGAATTCTTCCAGTCTGACTTGAAGGTCTTCATTTAAGCCATTCAAAAACACTTAACTCTTGTGTTCCTCACTCTGCTTATATGATTTCGAGGCATATTGCAACAACCTGCTAAACTCGATTTCGTATTGTTTAAGGCTACGACCTCCTTAAGAGATGAGAAGGAAATCTGCACTATATCAAACTCTTAAGCTTCCCAGGAAAAAGTTCTCTAAGAATTCATGCCTAAATATCTCCCACGTGATTGACGGTAGCAGTTCTCTTCTCTTGGATTCCATCATACTCTTGCATTGAAAGTTAGCATATATATGCCATAAGTGAGCTTAAGGTGATGCGGTACTTCAAAAGTGCAAAAGGATCGCTTTATCTATGCTAACCAGTCTTTAGCCTTGTCAGGTTTTCCAAAAGCTCCGTCAAAGTATCGATTACTCTTTATGAAGTTAAGCAAAGTACTTCGACAGGGTCTAGGTGATGATAGTACAACCGATACCGATGCAATAGGTAGTGTCTGAACTTTTGGTGTGGCTTCTCATGTATGTTTAGCTGGTGTAGGTGCTGGTACATTACGAGTTCGTTGCATGAAATCCCCTAATATGCCAGCAAGTTATCCAATAGCAGCTAAAACTTCTCCTTGTTGGTTCAATTGTTAAGGTATTCCTTGGTTTTTAGGCTCTATAGGGGATGTAATAGGTTCATGTTGCATACGGTCACGTGTTCTACGTAATCTACGATTTTATTAAGTTTGGTGAGATTTTTTTTTTCTAAGTCTTAAGTGTTCAGGAAAATTCAAAGAAAAGAGATCATGTTAAAAGCATCTAGTATGGAAATTATATATATATATATATATATAAAAGAAGCATTGAAATTCGTTGAAATCATAGTAACGAAAAGGAAATTCATTTCATTAAAGCAAATACATGATAGTAGGAGGAAGTTTTGTTAACTCCTCTATTACAAAAGTCAAAAGAAAAGATGCAAAAGCATGACTCTAACTTCATCTTAACAAGCTCCTAACAACCAAGTCCCCATAGCTAACATTTCTTCGATTCAGACTATAATAAGTCAATAACTAGACAGTCGATAAAGCATCATCTAGATGGCATTATGGCATCATCAATTCCTTAAGAAAAGAACTAAACATAACAACACTTCCTAATGCTCTATGAGAAGTCTCTCTTCCATTCTTGTTTCAAGTGGCTCTTTATGTTGGGAGGGGGGCATCTCTTCGACGAGCTGATCTTGTCGATCCTTGGCTTTGTTGTTAGTGTCCTTTGGTAACCATTATCCTTCCAAGTTGCACGGTACCAATGCTGACTTTTCCAATAGTTTTCCCTCCTCATCACTTTCCTTGAAAGAGAGGTCCTCTCTAGATTGATGTGGCAGATAGGTTTAGCTTTTAGGGGCATTTATTTATAAGGTGTCCTGGTTGCTTGCAGAAGTAGTAGACTTTGGTTCCCTTCTTTTGATAGTTGAAAACCTTGTGTTTAGGATCTCCACAAAAGTAGCATTTACGCTATAGCTTTGGGTAGGATTTGGGGTAGTGGTTCTTTTTGCATTTGCAGCATCGAACATCACATCTTCCGGGTGTCTTTTTCCTGATGGGAGGGTCGAGTGGCTTGAGCCTTTTGGCTTTGGGATTTGAACTAGTTGTAGTGGATGTGGTTTGAGCTTTTTGCGTTGTCTCCAGTTGAGGCTCCATGAATTGAATAGGCATAAGTATGGTAGGTACTTGTCGTATGAATGCTCATAGCATATCTTCCAAGTGTCTTATAGCGATTAGAATTTCTTGAGTTCAATCTTGTGGTAGGATTGATCCTGGTTCTTGTTGTTCCTCAAGAAGGATGACTAATAGTTGCATGATCTCCTCGAGTAGTCTCCTCGAAACAAAATGGTATGGTGGCATTAGATATCTTTTTATCTTGATCATATTATACACATATGCTACTTAATGTCATAAAGGTTGAGGAAAGGAGAAGCAAAACACTTTATCAATTTTTTTCATTTCGTTTGTTAGAAAGTCAACAAGGGCATATGAATGGGTATTGTCCACTTAGTGGTCTCGTCGACAAAAGGGTAGTACACTATTTTCTTTCTAATTGATTAGGGCAAAGAACTGAGTAGGGTTACCATGCATTAAATCTTTTGGTAGTGCTAAGACAGGCTCACTCTATCCATCCATCATCTCAAATTCTTGCTTCTTAACATGTTTCTCCCACATTATCTCCTTAGGGATATTCCCCACTTGTTATCACTTTCCTCTAAATCTAGGTCAATATTCTAAGGCAAACTTCTCTAAATAGCATTCCCATCCATTTTTATAACCTCTTAGGGATTCCCTCAGTTTTGTATAAAAAATTTTCCGCCTTTTCCAAAACATCCAAAGTATCAATTTATTCTTAAAATATCAAAAGTCAAATCTTATGGTCATAGAAGTAGGGTTAGCACCTAAATTGACTTAAGGGACATCTACTATCTACTTCTTACTTCTAAGGTCAAATTTTGTTACTTATAATCATCCAATATCTTCTCACCTATTTCCAAAATCTTACTGCTCCAATACCAACTTAAACTGTCATGCCATGAGGGGTACCCTAAACGTGACAGTTCACCGTACACAATATTGAAACCTAGGATTGACTACCCTAGCCATGCAAAGGCTTCCATATTATGCACAAAGCATACTTCACAACAAAGGAAACACATTGGAGCGACACAATTTATGATTGTAGCAATTAATTAGCATTGCAAGAGAACTATATATTATTAAACTTAAACGAAGTAGATTACATTTCTTAGGGGCATACTCCCGTTAATGTCCTTAAATGGATTAGACTATTATAATCATTCATAATAGTCTCTAAATAATATCATATCACATATTCAATATAGAGGATTTTCTAAGAGAAATTCATCCTATGCTCTCAAATATTTCTTGATGTCTCGTCCCTTGAGTAATGCTTCAAGTATTCCCATTTCAACATAGATATATGGGGGTGTAAGCTTATAACACGCTTAGTGAGATATTTCCCGTCATTCGGACCAATAACCATTAACAAACAAGTATATTAGTTAGAACATATGCTACGTTCATGCAACAACCACATGAAACAAACAAATATGTATCGTCATCCAAAGACTACACATAGAATGGATTTCCCTTTTTGTGAGTTAGGAAATTTGAATTGAGGTTTTCCGCATCTTCTACTACTAGTGCTCGAACCTCGCTTATAGTAATAGGCAACACAGCTCCTCCCTAAGGACCCCTGAACATCTATAATTTCCTCAAGAAGGAGCAGATGTAAGCCTGTGACAGGATTTCATAGGTCTTCTAACTCTTTACGTAGGAGTAGCAGCATTTAATGATGTGACTCTACAATATCCCATGCATGATGAATTTATTATTATTCAATTCCCAATAAAGTTACTTTCTATTTAGGGGTAGTCAATAAGATAACCACATACACAATAACAAGATAATGGAGACATGAAGTATTAATCAACCATATCAAGGTTTCGATATACTTATTTTTTATTGATCACGCATAGAAGAATCACAAGAATAATCCCATGATATCCCACATGCAAATCTATTTTATCTTTTTCCTATTTTCTAGTGCTCTACTGTATAAGCACATACACGGTAATTAAATTATGAGGAAGAACTTGCTCATCCATTGGAGCAGTTTCGAGTTGAAATAATCTTTGGAAAAGGAGTCTCGTAATCCTCGTCACCTGAACAAAAAAAGAAAAAAACGAGGATTTTGATACTAACTTTATTTAATTTTTCTAACTCTATAAATTCTATTATCAATAGAATTTTCTGTTACCTAGTTTAAATTTTAAAACAACCATATCTAAGTCGTTTTAACTCTGATTTTCGCATAGCAGTAGTATTTCTACCTACTCCGAATGCTCTATCTATTTCTAAGGTTATTTCACATATAAGGACATTTAGGTCTCGGTACAACAAGGTGAGATTGCGTCCAGGCTTCTACTTAACTTCATTTTTTGATATTTTCTAGAATTTTTGCTTACGTAGACTTTCTAGGTCATGTATTTATTGTTCTTATACTCAAACATGATTGGAGCATAATAATAGTTCATAATATATGCATAGTCTTAGTGATATTGCTCAAAATGGTATCTTTACAAAAATGGAATTTGTAATAAATTGAAGATGTTCAAATTCATGGGTAATAAATGTGAAACCTTGTAGTAAATTTTATTTTTATAACTCTTCAAAATGAGTGACCCAAGAATGGAAAATGAGGTCCTACACTTCTTTTATTTCTATTAAAAAATTTTGTCCACTTAAGAGTTTCATAGATAATTTTCATTTAATTATTTATAAAACATTGAACTCCATGTGATTTTAAGAAAAGAACTTTCAAGTTGCATCTTTTCAAAGCCATGCCTAGGATCTTGACATTCTTAAGAAAATAGGGTATAAGATTTGTTATTTGATTTTATCTTTTTGTAAACATTAAAAAAAAAATTCAAGTTGATTCAAGAATGAAAAAAAATCGAAGTTCCACATTCCTTTTCAATACCTCTACGTTATGACATTGTTGAGAAAATTAGAAGAATGGTTTTGTTTCCGAATTTTTCTTTTGAGAAATGATTTTCCACGTATTAAAAAGGAGATTTAGAAAATATTTTACATAATAAGCAATTGTCAACATGTAGAGGTTCGTAACTTTATGAATCTCTCATATTATATAGGCTTTCTAAACTAGTGAGTGAATATAGAAGATCATCGCTTTGTTTTTATTCTTAAATTTAGTGACTCTTGGCCATCATAACATTTTAGTTTCAAAAGTCATTTTAGCATTATAACAATATCACTATGAGCATTTTATATACATGAACATAAAAATTAAACTCGTGAACATCAAAATATTGAAATGAGCATAAAGTAAAATATTGATAAGAGAATAAGAACATGACGACAACCACATAAAATATGGATGTTTTAGATTATATTCAAGGGTCCCTGAGACTTGAAGTGGACAACTCACCAACATATCAAATAAAATAAAATAAAGTGAGAGTCTTAGATTTTAGACAAGACTCCCCGAGACTTGAGGAGAGATAAGTCCAAGACTAAAAATTGATTAGTTTTATTATGACTTAAAGTGGAAAAGTCTTGAACATGAAAATAACGAGCATAAAAGCAAATAAATTGCAAGAAATAATCAATTTTTAGTAATATGCTATAAAGATTATATTTACATATGTATATAGATACATATATATATATATAAAAAAAAAGGTTAAGTTAGAGTGCATAAAACAACATAAACTTAAACTTGAAACCTAACATTTCCATCCCCAGCTTTTGAGCATCATGGGGAGAGTTTTCTCCATGGGAAATGCACAAAACTCACACAAACTTCTATAATCATAACATATAGCGTATGTGCATAGAGCGTCTACCTAAGAATGAAGCAAGAAAATGTGTGTGTGTAGAATGAAAGAGATAGTGCCGAGAGATTGAAGGTAGGAGGGAGGGGGAAGGGTGATGGAGGAGGAAGAGGAGAGGAATTTTGAGAGTGTTTGAAGTGTAAAAGAGTGTGAATGAAGCTTATGTTTATAAAGTATAATGTAGTGAGGGTTTAGGGCTATTTCTAAAGAGAGATGAGGAGTGAAAATTTAAAGGAAAAAAAATGAAAATGAAAGTGAAAGGGAAGGGTACAGGGGCTGACGTCTTTTACATTTTGGGTGGTGGGTGGGGGGTTAGGGGTGGGTGAAGGTAGGGGTTGGGGGGGTTAAGTGATAAGGGAAGGGAGAGGGAGTATTTATAGAAGTTAATAACTTCTTTAGGAAGTAAAGGAAAAAGGTTCTTGATGTGATGGTGATGAATAGTAAGTGAATAGTAATGAGTAGTAATTGAAAAAAACAAATTTATACGGTAGGAAAAAAGATATGGTTCAACAAACATTTTTATTATATGATAAAATAAATTGTGGTATTACCAATATAACACAACAATATTTTATTATTAATTGTTATCTGGTGATGTTACCGTGATCTACATGTTAGCGATCGAGTATGAAAATGGTTTGGTTTAACTGATGAAATTGTGACTCGATAAATTAATACTATATCATAGGAAGTTGTTTCTTATTATTTTATTATTAAATATTTTTTGGATACACTGCCTCGATTTAGGTGTTAGTGATAATATAGACAAATCGTTCAACGTAGGGTTTTCAAATTGAACGATTATCGGATTTTTTCTCCGTTTTCGAAGGCACTCATTTTCTTAGGGTTTGGTATTTAGGGTTTTCTATTCCCATTTTACTCATTGGATATTTAGGGTTATCTAACCTATCCATTATTATCTAAGGTTTTTAGGGTTTAGGATTTTTTCATATCAGTTTTTGGGTTTTGGGGCCGATACTAACTCTATGGTTCTCATCTAATAGTACCAAAAAATCTAGGAACTTACAGTTGTAACTGCCAGGTTATTCGCCTGGAAAATATTCATCTATCTCTTCAGAGATAGGTAATGTCGCACTCAATTACTCTATTTCATATGAATTAAGGCTTGCTATGATAAACTATAATTTAAGTATCAGAATAGCCAAGTGAGGCACATACCCGACATGCCAACTAATCATTTCCTATTTTATTAGCCTTATATCCAACATTGATATAAGCCCAGATTCATGAAGTCTAACCTCTACTAGATTCGAGCAAGCGACAATACCCAATTAAACTTTTCGTACTTCTAAATACTATTGTACTTAATACCTTTAAATCATTGTCTGACACACATCTATTACTTAAAGAGACAATGAAAGTAGAGTGTTAAGTGGGGTAATGTTTAATGAAAAGTTCAATTGGATATGAAATTAAATATTTTAAAATTCGGGTACCAAATTGGGCATTTTCCCAATATAAAACCTCTCCTTACTTCCGTAAACCCTAGCTACTCTCTACACTTTTCTTCTCATGAATCAGGTACAAAACCCTAATTCTCTTTCTGAACTCTCATAGATGCTTCTCTACTTATGACTATCTACCAATCCTTGTGTTTTCTTGTGTTTATTGTGCAAGATAGAAAATGAAAAGCCTAATTTAAGCTGGCCGCACTCCAGTTGTACTTATAGTATAATTTCAAGGATCAAGCTCACATACTTTCTTTATTTTTTTGATTCCCTTACTTTATATAGATTTTCTCATTGTTATTTTGTTATTTTTTGTTACTTGCTGTTTATAAATCTATTAGATCTAATACTGCTACTTGCATGTACAAGTATTATTTGACTACATGATCTATTGTAATGTCTAAGTCATGATAAAGTCCTTTGTCCTCCATGTTGGAACTTACTCCACTATAAGAAAATTAGCTTTTAAAGACAAAAATTCTACAATAGAAAATGGTAAAGAATTTTATATTTCTAAAAATCAAATCAGCATTGATAGTTTTTGTGATGGAAATTAACATTTAGAGATAGAATTTTTGTCTCTAAAGCCTAGCTTTCTTACAGTGTTCAATCTCAAACTTTGTCTTGTATGAGTAATGGTGATGAAGTCATGATAAATATGCACCTTCATTTAAAATCTTGACTTAAATGTTAGAATTACTATATTTTCGTCTATATTGAGTGACTTTAAGTCAAAGTCTTAAGATGGACTCTTTGTCTATGTGGAGAAAAAGTGTGAATGTTACTTTACTATATAATAAATGGGTAATTGTTACATTTGGCACTTTAACTTTGCCTATTATTATGATTAATTATCTAAATTTTAAAAATATCAATTTATTATCAAAATTTTGCTTATAATTGTGATTAATTACTTGAGATTTGTAGAATTTTGTATTTAGCTATTTAAATTCTACTTATTTTTGCAATTAATTGACTTACCTTATTACCATCAACAAATGTGAATGTTTGTAAAGTTCATATATCAAATGTGACACTTATCCTTGGTTTTTATTTTTCTTTCTTTTTTGTTTTTGTTTATTTTTTTATTCATTTATTTTTTTTTGATGTAGCATTCGATGGTTGGGACATAGTAGTCACAATAGATTTGTATTGGTTTTAATTTATATTTGCATGAATAACAGCCATAAGTTCTTCATGCATGGACCTATTGAGATTTTAATCAAATATAAATCCCTAATCTTACAATCAATAGGATCAACATATGTGAATATTAGGGCACAGAAGAAAATTGAAGCGTACCTTGTTCCATTAGATTACAACAATTCCAAAAGTGGGTGAATGATCTTTTAGTTGTTGTGTGAACAGACTCCTTTCTATAAGTGATGGAAGAACTCTATAGAATGAGAGAGTGAGAGAGAATGAGAAAAGTGTATATCTCTAAAGGCTCTCACAATATATTTATATAGTGCACATGTAACCAGGGACCATAACCCTAGCATAAAACTTATGGGCCAAGCTACTAGAGAGTCCTATTGATTTCAGTAGTGGCCTTAGGGTATTTACACATATAAAACATATATATATTATATATATATTATAACCGCACACTTATAAAAAATGACAAACCACATTACAATATTATTAATTGATCACAAATATAATTGCCAAATACTTTAATTTATTTGTAATGAACATACAACAACTTTTTACGCAATTACATGTGCGTCCACATACCCATATGCATTAAACCCACAAGTGCACCTGAATTAAGTCCAAATTCGAACAATCTCCCACTTTGACTGTACATTCATGTGCTCAAGTGGTCTCCTAAAGTTGTACGAATACACAACTTATCAAATAGCTAGCTATCAAATAGTCATCATCTTAACCAATCCTATCTATTAGTGTCTTTAATATATGGATGAAAGAGGCTTCTACCAAAACTAATTCTCAGCTAGGCCCATAATGGTCACATATACTAAATCAACTAAATGACCTAAATTGAGTGTGGATGTGTAGCATGAAAGTTACATGTCAATTGTGATCAATACATGTCTACTTCCAATTGGTCCTTCCAAAATGAGGTTATACGTTTCGAGTGAAAAATAAAATTTGTATAATTGAATAAATCAAATACAATGTCATGACATCATAAGATAGCTCAAATGAGCAAATAATACAAATTCCCACTAAGCCTATACATCATATGTTAAAATGACACCCATATGAGCAATGTGCTCAATAAAAGCCTTTAGTGCCAATGCTTTGGTTAACGGATCCACTATCATAGAGGTTGTATTTGTATGCTCTATGCTAACTAAACTACTGTGAACCCTTTCTTTTACAACAAGAAACTTAATGTCAATGTACTTTAACTTTGATGAACTCTTATTGTTATTCGAGTAGAAGACTACTGCCCTGCTATCACAAAATAATTTAAGTGGTCTCTTAATCTCATCTACCACAAGTAGTCCTAAAATAAAATTATGAAGTGTAATAGCTTGATTAATCACCTCATAACAAGCTACAAATTCTACTTCCATAGCCGAAGAAGCAACAAGTGAATGCTTAGCACTCTTCCATGCAATAACTCCTCCCGGTAGTAAGAAAATGTAACTTGAAATGGACTTTTAACTGTGATGGCATTCAGAAAAAGTCAAAATCTAAATACTTAATGACCTCAGCTTTATCCGACTATCTTTAGCAAGCATGTGACCCTTTTTCATTTGAATATATCATAACCCCTTTAGCTGTGACCCAATGGTCCTTATTCGAATTGCTTTGGTATCTTCTCAACATCCCACAAATGAATGCAAGATCCGGACGAGTATAGACTTGTAAGTACATCAAACTCCCTATTACCAATGCATAGAGAATTTTCTCCATAGCTTTGGACTCAAAATCACTCTTAGGGCATTGATTAAACTAAATTTATCACCCTTACTCATGGGGTATCATGTGATTTATAGTTTTGCATGCCAAACGTTTGTGGGACCTTATCAATGCAGGCCTTTTGTGATAATCCCAAGGTTCCATGAGAATGATCTCAATGAATTTGCATTCCTAATACAAAAGAAGCTTTGCCAAGATCCTTCATTTCAAGTTTTCTAGACAAAAGTTTTAGTCTCTGGCAACAAACCTACATCGCTACTAAAAAGCAATATGTCATTCACATACAAAATTAAGAAAATAAATTTACTCCCATAGAACTTATGATACACACAGTCATCAACTATATTTACCTCAAAACTAAATGATAATACAACTTGATGAAAGCTTTGGTACCATTGATGTGCCTATTTGAGCCTATAGATGGACTTCCTTAGTTTGCAAACCATTTGATTAGAGTCATTATCATTCAAACTCTCAGGTTACATCATATAAATCATTTCATAAAGATTTCCATTGAGAAATACTATCTTAACACCATCTAATGAAGCTCTAAATCAAAATGTACTACAAGTATCAAAATTGTCATTGAAGAGTCTTTCAAAGAAACCAGAGAGAAAGTCTCTTTATAATCGATGCTTTCACGTTGAGTGTAACCCTTAGCAATAAGATACGCTTTATATCTTTCCATGTTGCCTTGTGAGTCCCTTTTAGTTTTGAAAACCTATTTACCCCCGATGGGACTCATACCATTTGGCAATGGGAGAAAATCCCAAACATCATTGTCATTCATGGATTTCAACTCTTCGTTTATGGCATCAATCCATTTATGAGCATTTAAACTTTCAATTGCTTCATGGAAAGTGACTGGGTCATCTTCCAATGAGTCAATGATTTCCTGAAGCTCATTGAGAAATATAATATAATCATCTGATATTGCACTTCTCTGCTCTCTAGTAAACCATCTTAGAGGCACTAGTTCTTGAGATTGTTGACGTTTTTGAATAGTTAAGGGAATAGGAACATTGTCATCAAAATGTTCTTAGACCTCACCAAAATAAACTCCTAATTTGGTGTAGGAACAACCAAAGGAAGAGAAACATGATGTTGTTAGGCATTATGCTCTTGACTTAGATTCTAAACAACAGGCAATGTAATATGTTCATCTTCAAATACAAAGTCTTAACCTTATCTTCCCCCTCAACCTCAATATCCTCAAAGAATTACACATTTCCCGTCTCAAAGATTATTCTGTTTAGAGGATTGTAAAATTTATAACCCCATGATCTTTTAGCGTAACCAATAAAGTGACAACTAATGGTTTTTTAGTTCAATTTCTTTTCATTAGGCCTATAAGGCCTAGCTTTACTTGGATATGCCCAAACCCTTATGTGCTCAAGGATAGGTTTCTTACCTGGCTATAACTCATATGGGGTTTTAGTTGTTGCTTTAGTTGGTACTCTATTAAGAATATAGGCTGCAGCCTTTAATGCTTCACCCCAGAGTGAGTCTGGTAATTTTCTATGACTAATCATACTTCTTAGCATATCTTTAAGGGTTCTATTTCATTTCTCAACTACCCCATTCATGTTCGGTGAACCAAGCATGGTATACTAAGGAACAATACCACACTCCTCTGGGAATTTTGCAAATGGCCATAGACATTAATTGCCCGAACCATCATTTCTACAGCAGCATTCACCTCCTTGGTTAGATCAAAATGATTTAATCCTTTTGCCTAATTGATTCTCTTTGATTCTCAATGTCGACGTTAAAGATTTTGAACGTATCTAAAGCCTGTGACCTCTCATGAATTAAATATATGTAGCCATAACGAAAGTAATCATCTATAAACATAATAAAGTACTATTGACCATTCCACGAAATTGTAGGAAATAGCCCACATATATCTGTATGTATTAGTTCTAGGATTTCCTTAGCTCTCTCGGCTCCTACTCTTTTCTTATTTGTCATTTTACCTTTTATATACTCAACACAAATCCATTTATTATCAGAATAATCAAGTGTATTAACTATTCCCTCAGTCATAAGCCTATCAATCCTCTCTTTAGAGATATGCCATAATCGTTTGTGCCACAATACATAGGAATTCCCATCGATTGATTTTCATTTAGTGCCTCTTGAGCTAGCATGAAAGGTTTCATACATTGAATTAACATTTTCAAGAATACAGAAATTGTCCATACAAGATAAAATACTGGTACCTATAAAATTAGAATTATAAAAAAGGATGACATTGTCTATTACCAAATGACAAAACATAACCTGCTTTATCTAAAATAGACATGGAAACTAAATTTCATCTACAAGATGGCACAACAAATGTCTCTTTTAATTCTAAAACAAAACCAGACATTAAGGACAATTTGAAAACACCAACAGCTTGAACTTCAAATCTACTGCCATCCCCCATATAGATGAATCTCTCATCATCACTTAGTTGGTGGTAACTCTAGTAATCCTACATAGATATTCTAATGTGAGTAGTGGATCCTGAATCTAACCACCAAATATATCTAGGTATTGAAACTAAATTAACCTCTGAACAAACAAGAGTTAAAGGCATACCTTTCTTTACGTGACAAGCATGATCCTTAGGGCACTCTTTCTTCACATGAGAGGGATCCTTACAGAAAAAACACTTTATGTCCTTAGACTTTTGCTTTTTCTTCTTTGAAGCATCCATAGCCGATTTGCCCTTTAGTTTCTTGAACCCTTAAAAGTAGAAGCAAAATTAGTGCTTTCGGTCTTCTTTTGTCTCATCCTTTCCTTCTCTTGTACTAAATGTGAGATAAGCTCACTAACTATCTATTTTTCTTTCTAATAATTATAGCTCACTTCAAAATGACCAAATTGAGGATGTAAGGACATCAAAGCAAAATACACTACTACTTCATCAAGAAGCTCTAAATGTAGTGCCTTTAGCTTTGATACCATATGAGACATCTTAAGGACGTATTCCCTTATGTTTCCTAAGCCATTATACTTTATGGAGACCAATTTAAGAAAAAGTGTAATGATTTCTGCCTTATCGCTTTTCATAAAGCGCTGTTCCAACCGCTAAAGGAACTTCACAACACTTGACTCTTCTATCATGGCCCCAAGAAAAGTTTCTAGTATTGCATTCTTCATGATCATCAAACTAAGCTGATTCGAGCGTTCCTATTGAGCCATTTCCTTCTGTTGTACGGGAGTACTCTCCTCTATAAGCTCAGCAAGATGTGGCTCCTTAAGCACCGAGTCCAAATGAATGCAACCCAAATGAATCATGACCTTTTGTTTCCACAGCTTAAAGTTGGAACCATTGTGTTTCGGGATGTTAGTGGACGAATATGAAGCAAGGGTATATGTAATAGATGAAATAAAATAGACATATAATCAATCACATGCTCATGAACATAAAACAAATGGGGACAAAGGCTAAAACTTATAGTGACTATCCCATCGCAAGAAAACCAGTATAATATTGAGTCTAGTCTTTAGACAAAGAATTAGCTTATAATGATTTTCTTATCATATCAATCAAGCTCAAGCGATAATTTCTAATCAAGTGTTAGCCTTCCTTTGGGTTGACTAGAACTCACAATGAACACCTAATAATCATTAGATTTTTTCACCACATGTGATTACAAGCTTCAGCCTGACAGTGAGACCTTTCCTTTGAGCTGATTACCACCTGTATGAAACTTGTAATCACAACATCTTAGTAGTTTCCACTTAATGGTTTCCATGGGATAGCTCATTTTAGTGAGGTGCCATTTTAACCCATTGGATAAACTACTAGACATGCTCTATAGAAATTCTATACTTTGACAATTTGACCTAATGGTATCTATGAAAATATCCACTTCAACTAATTTAAAAGTGTCAAAACACATTCATAAGAGCAACATTATGTCATTATAAGTTTATATATATTCCTTAAAAGTAATAACGCAATATTGCAAGCAATATTCAAATCTTTAAAATACAATATTTCACAATATTATGAGCCATTTTATTTAATTAAATCCATATCATGAAATAAATAGGAAACCATATAAAATAAATAGATTAGTTAGCTAGACTATTTTTATAGCCACAAAAACAAACAAGGAAATTACTAAATCAATAACCAAAAATAGAAAAATCTTATATCCATGCCTTTTGTTTCTTTCCTAAATAAAAGTTATTATCAATACCATGGTTACTTTTCAACTTTATTAAAAAAAAAAAAAAAAACACCACATAAGCAAGCACGGCATTACTAAGGAATATTGCCATAACCAATGGATATATCAATGTAAAACATTAAAATATGACATTATATTAAATATTCCGATTCCTCTCCAAATTATTATTGGAATTCTGATTCTAAGCAAACATAATGTATGCATACATTACTTTAGTGACAGGAGACATTAAAAAAACTTTCATCTATAAATATATATATATATTATATTCCAATGTGCTTGTGGAGAACATGTCATGATGACTTGTTCATATATTATTGCAATCATCAAAAAACATAATTTCGTACATGTATAAAACCTATCAGACTTTTGAATCCATAGAACATTAAATTTAATCATCGACAATTAATCACGTCCCAGCTATAAAAAAATATATATCTATATATATTATACAAATTGAGGCTCTATTATCACATAATGGTTTTGATACCACTTGTTGGGATTTTAATCAAATCTAAATCCCAATCTTCCAATCAATAGGATCAACATATGTGAAAATTAGGATACAAAATAAAATGGAAGCGTACCTTATTCCATTGGATTACAACAATTCCAAAAGTAAGTGGATGATCTTCTAGCTACTGTGTACACAGACTCCTTTCTAGTGTATTGGGAGAACTCTATAGAATGAGAGAGTGAGAGAAGATGAGAAAAGTGCATATCTCTAAAGGCTCTCACAATATCTTTATACAGTGCACATGCAGCCATGGACCATAAGTCTAATATGAAACTTATGCGTCAAGCTACTGAAAGAGCCCATTTATTTCAGTAGTAGTCTCGGAATATCTACACATAAAACATATATATTATAACCTCACATTTATATAAAAGGTGATAAGACACATTATAATATTATTTATTAATCACAAATATAAGTACCAAATACTTTCATGTAGCTGTAATAAACATACAATAATTTTTTACATATTTATATGTGCATCCACATGCTCATATGCATTAAACTCATAAGTACAACTGAATTAAGTCTTAATTCTATCAGGACCATCGTAGACATTCTGGTTGCTTATTACGAAAAAAATTTACCTTACATCCTACGAAATCAAATGCCCTTAAAGATCGCTTAACAGCAAGCAATGTCTCACTCATAAAGACAAGACAACAAAAATATTTGCCCAACATTGCTATAAACATAATAAATAAATAAAGACAAATATGGGTTGGGTACACTGATTTAGTATTATTATGTCATCATTTTCAAACTGAATTGATACTAAATCGATATTGATATGATACGGATGAAAAACTAACAGTTTTACTTATGACTGATCAAACCAAACCGATACTAATTCGATACAGATATAATACTGATGAATTATATATGTTGATCTAATACTGACAAAAATTGGATAATCCAAATAGGCCCAAGAGGTTCTGATACCACTATAAGATTTTGTAAAATACCCTAATCATAAGTTGGATGCTTCAGTCTCTTGGTCTTCTCCATTGTTTCTTTTCGGCCAATTCTCCATGATTGATTACCCTCGAATTTTTATTACCGGGTGAATCTTGTAATCTGAAAATCGATTGTATCATTACGTTCATCCAACATTAAATTCTTTATGAAAATGTTTTCATCGCTGTCATCAGTATCTCCTTTTTCATGGCCAAAAAGAAGAGTTACGTATGCATTCAGAATTAGTATTTAAAACAGCTTCTTAAGGAGACGAGCCGAGCCAAGCTAAATTTTTAAAGATTTCGGCTCGGTTCGTTTAAAATTTAACGAGTTTAAGCTTGAGCCAAGCTTTTCAACGAACCTAAAATTGAGGTTTGAGATCGGCTCGTTTTTGAAATAAGCTATAGTCGAGCCGACCTTTTTATCGAGCCTGAAATTTATGTCTAAGCTCGATTCATTTAGATAGATATTTTCTGTTTTTTTAAATCTAAAATAAAATATATAAGTGTTGTTAAATATATATACATAATTATTAAATAGAAATTACTTTTTATTATTTTACTATGTAGTTATAAATAAAATATCATGCATAAAAAAATTCACAAAATGCTAACGAGCTTATTAACGAGTCTGCTCATGAACCTAGATGAGCTTGTTCACAAGTTAGCTCACGAGCCTAAATCAAAGCTCAAGTTTAGCTCGTTTAGATCAACGAACTTTATTTTGAGCTGAAGTTGTAAATCCCCTAATTTTTAGGGTAAAATTGAGTAAACCCTAACCCTAGTCAAATTGAAATTTCAAAAGTTAGCAATGATCTAGGTATACTAGTAGTTTTAACTCTGACAATCCTACGCTCGAAACCTAAGAACAATAGAATCAAGCTAATGATAAATTATACTTCGAATAGTATGAATTAGCTTAAAAAGATTAGATTTGTCCAATAATCAACTGTTTCGGACTCGAACGGGATCAATTCTTGAAAAATGTGTTCCGAGGCTTGGATAATAAAAATATCCTGAAAATATATTTAGACTAGTAATTTACAAGGATTTGTAAAATATCAGTTTCGTAATTTTTCAGTTTTTAAAAATATCATATTTAGCATTTTTACCCTATTTTCTTTACTACCAGTAATTTATTATCTAGTCTACTATTCATTATACCATCTCTGCTATTCACCTATTTCTACTTTTTCTTGCTACCTATTTTACAATCTATATACCTATCTCTTACAATTTTCTTTCCCCATAAAACTTTATACATAACTTCTCTTACACTTTATTACTTTCCATTACAAAAAATACAAAACAAATCAAATCTCTCTCTCTCTCTCTCTATTCACACGGGGCACCCCCCCCCTCTCTCTATCTATCTATTTTTTTCTTTTTTAATTTATTTTATTGCATCTAAATTTCCTCCACAAATCTCTATAAATACCACATTTCCCTTCATTTCTTTCGCACCTCTTATTTACACAACATTACTCTCTCAACATCTCTCCATAATTCTCTTCCTAATTCTCTCTCAAAACTCTCTTCTTTTCTCTCTAGAAAATATTTACCAACTTGTTTTTCCATCCCCACACTCTACATAAAAATTCTAAAACTTTTCTTTTATTTATATCAACATAATATGAACATTTTGTTATGTTGATTTCTAAAACCCCATAAGCTTTATACTAAGAAGGAAATCATGAAATAACAACTTATTCATGTTTTGTTCAACACCAAGTTTATTTACCAATATTGTTATGTTCTTATTTATTCATGCTCTAATCTAACCTCTATATTATTAAATATAAGTATGTATATGTTATTCTTAGAGCCTAATGCTCATTAATCTAACTCTTGTTTCATGCTTTTATTATTATGCTATTACTATTCTTGCTCTTATTTATTGCTCATTATAAAATAAGACTAGTCATTCTAGTTTTAGACTTGTCCTCATCAAGTCAAAACAATTTTTTTCTTTCTTTTGGACTTTACCATAACCTAAGTCCAGGGAGCCTTGACATAAATCTAAGACTCCCGTGATTTTTCTTATTTGTTTTTTTTTTTTTTTTTTTTCTTAAAGGACTTGTAAACCTCAGGATTTTTCATATAAGCAGAAATGAATAGAAATACAAATATAGAAGATAGAAAGTTAATATAGGACTCAACAAAGACCTTAGAATAAAATCACAAGTAATTATGAACCTATACATATATCTTCAAACCGCAAAACAAAGTTCTATAGATAGTAACATATATCAAGGTTAAAGATTTCACTACCAGTATCAAAAATTCAAAGTATAGAAATAATTTAAATAAGATTTCAAGTGTAATACAAAGTAAATAATCAATAATGCTTACAGTTAGGAAACGATAATTTAAGGATGAACTGTTAAGGTTAAAAATACACAGTTAGAATAAAAACATATTCATAACTCATAATAAAGACTCCAAATAAATATTTGGATCAAACCATTGTTTTAGTTAGGGAATTCTAAAGCTATGAAAGACTAAAACAAAAATTAGCTTATTAAGTTTAGAAAACCCTAATTGGGTGAGACAAAATCCTAAAATAAATTAATCACTTAAACTTTAAACCTAAGGTTGAACCCAATAATAGTTTGGAAAATTTGTGGAAGCTCTGAATAAATTTTTGGAGACCAAAACTTTTTGATAATTGCTATATTTATACCCGTTTAGCTTAATAGATTATCCTAAAACTAAGATAATTAAAAAATAAATATTATTATAATAATTCCCCCTTAATTTCGGTGCAAATTGGTTTTGGATGAGTGGCTGTGATGACCTTGATTTTCCCCATCCAACTTGTCTTGCAAATTGCCTCAAATAATACACAATAGAGTCAACTTTTCAACACACAAAACCAATTTAATTTGGCCACCTAGATAACTTATTAAATGAAGCGAAAGATCAAGCAAATTCATGTAATTTCAGTGGAGCACATATTCTTCTTCTCGATCGAAAATTGTAGCCCTCTATTGCCTCTATATATGCACATTTATTAACTTCAAACAAAATCATTTAGACACTCAATAATTAACAACAACACAAGCTCCCAAATCACTCAAAACAACAACTAGAACTCAAACAAAACACACACCAAAACCACCATTAAGAAGCTTCAACTAAGAAGAACAATACAAGTTTAGAAACTCAAACAAAGGTAAGTGCAATTCGTTTCAAGTTAGTTTACATGATAAACATTGGTTCAAACAAAGTTATTGTTAACCTTAGGATCATATCAAGCTTCGAGAAAAGGTTTAGCAACACCATAACAGCTCACACAAGGTAAAACTTAACCTTAACCCTATTTATATATTGTAGTACACGTAATAGCTAAGGAATCATGAAATATGATGATTATAAGTTGTTATTTATGTTGTTAAGCCATGAAAAATACTTGTAGACCATGTAAAAACACATAGAAGAAGTTTTAATATAAGTAGGGGTGTGCATGGTACGGTTCGATTCGGTTTGCATCTCGAACCGAACCGCACCATAATTTACGTTCGGTTTTTCTTTTAAATTAGAACCTAACTATACGGTTTGGTTCGTAATTTTTTCGAACAAAAAAAAAACTGTCCGGTACGGTTCGGTTTGCAGTTCGAACCATTTTTTCATAAAATAAAAAATATATTCTATCGAAAAAGTTCAATTACATATTTCTTATCACTAATGTAAATATAAACAATAATATTAAAATTAATCATTTATCAAATAAACATGTAAAACTTATAGGAAGAAAAAATTTCATCCATTATAAAATTATAACTATGACTAGTCTCATTTTTCCAAATTATCTTGAACTATAATGATACACTAGACCTTATCTATAAGACATAAAATGTAATTCGTTGTATGCTTCTAACTAACATATTACCAATTATATAAATAAATAAGTAACTAAATAATAGAACTAGATTAATTAGTAAGACAGATGGAAAAGAAATATGCAGAAGTTAGAATACTAGAGGTTAAATTCTAAAATCTACCTTACTTATAGATAACATAACAATTAAAACATATTATAAAAAATCTAATTTTATTCTAATGAATAACACATATCTAAGTAAAAAAAATTTACAACAATTAATTTTTTAAAGTTAGAATACTAGAGTTTAAATTCTAAAATCTATCTTACTTATAGATAACATAACAATTGAAACATATTATGAAAAATCTAATTTTATTCTAATGACTAACACATATCTAAGTAAAAAATTTTAAAAACAATTAATTTATTTAAAAAAATTATTTTTTTTTTAAATTTGTGACATAGATATGTACCATTAATAAAACAATTAAGAGTAAAAATAATATAATTAATTTTTTAATATATAAAACGGTTCGGTTCGGTTCGAACCATACGGTTCGATTCATGGTCTTAAACCAAACCGAACCGCGAACCATTTGCTCTTCAATGAACCGAACCGCGAACCGAACCGTTTCAAAAAAAAAACCGAAATTTCGGTTCGATTCGATCCGGTTTGGTTCACGGTTCGATCAGTTTTTTTGCACAGCCCTAAATATAAGTATAATACATATAATAACAAGTTTAAGTTTCGAACGAAGAAAAATTGAAGAAGATGATGATAGTATCAACACTGCCCCTATGCCAACAATGTAAGCACTCACGGCTCGTGGTGTACACAGGTAGGGCGGTAGTGTTGAGACGACTTACACTGGAAATAGAAGCTACGTAATATTTTTTTTTACGTAATATGAATGAACGTCGGTAATTCAAAGCTTTACGCCAGTGCCGTTGAAGCCAGCGTACGTTGTATACTGGTGACCTTCGAAGCCAGTGTACACTAGAACTTAAGACATATAAAAATAAAATGAACACCGACATCCTGAGAACGTCGACAGCGTAGAATGCCAATGTACATGCATAATATCCTTGAACAAAGTCTGTTTTATGCAAAACAGAATATATACAATAATAAACACACACACACACACACACATATATATATATATAATAAAGAAAAACATAACAAATTTAATAAATAAATAAGTACAAATATTTTGAGAATAATAGGTTTAATATTTATGAAGTATTTAACTCTAGAAACTATTGGAAAATATGATTATTATAGGATATGATAATTATTTAATACTTGTCATATATAGATAAATATATAAGAATGGAAATTTAAAATAAGTAAAATATCAAATAATGAGGATTATAAAAATAGCTAGATAATAACATAAAGCCAGATGAAGAGAAATACGATGAAACTAAATAATAAAAAATAAATTTAGTTACCATAATAGGTCAACTAAAAACCGATATAAAAGTAATAATAGTAGTAATGATACAACGTTGATCTACTAAATACAAACTCTACAACTACTCAATCAAAATATAAATATCAAATAAGATCAAGAAAAGCAAAATAAAAATAAAATATTAAATAATAATTGTTACCTTAAGACCATTAAAAGACCAATACGGTAATAGAAAAATTAAATTAAATATCAATATAGGATACTTAGACACCCATAGGAGTTTAGTTATACAATTTATGTCTCATTGATAAATATTTTTATTCATTTCAATAGGTGACCTTGATACCCTTGAGGATTTCCCTGCAGATTATTACGATTAGCCAATATGAGCAAGTGAGTAATTTATATCTATTATACTATCTGTGCTTGTAATTAGTGGCATATGTGATACAAAGATAATAATACAATTATTGTGAACAACATGATGAGAATGATTTATGACTTGAATTGGTTGTTTGTGATGTCAAGACAAGTTAATGAAAGTGATAACCCATTTGTTTGATGATTTGGAGTAGCATGTTGATTAATGTGTGTAATGTATGATCACCATATACCCGACTAAAAAATTATTGGCGTATTAAATAACCTGGTCATGTATTGCACGTACTGCATTATTGCATATTCAAAACAGGTGGCAGCCTGCTACGTATTAATATTTCGTTTCTTTGTTAATGCTTGGTTTTTCTAAAGTGTTAGTTCTTCCAAGATTTTCTTTGTTCCGTTGGTTCTACAAGAACTAAGTGGCAACGAAGAACACCGCCTGTAGTATCGATTTGAAATAATTAATACTTAGGGAGTTTCTAAGGATTGTTATAGGAAATAGTTAGTTAAAATACCTTAAAATTAAAGTGATAACCCTAAGATGAGAAATCGTTGATTTTCTTGTATACTTAGTCTCTCATGGGCAGGTGGGTCATGAAACTAATTGTTCTTCAATCCTAAAAAGAGAGCGTAAATCTTTTCATGCTTGGATTCTAGATCATCCAAGCTTGTATCTGAGCATATGTTTGATTGTTACACTACATATGATTTTTAATAAACTTGCTTGATGTGTAATATGTCTAGTTATTCACTGAGCTAGCGATTTCAATCACACTCCCAAAGACCTTTCAGGTTGACTCTATGACCTTGGTTGGTTACTTCCAAGAGCATGGCTCCGTAATAATAATAGAAGTTAGAAGAATATGGGATCTTCGGGTTATGTTATCTATTTTTATTTCTAATCATAAGATAGTTAGTACATGAATTATCATTTATGTATTTGGAAACTTTTAGAGTTGAATTATGGTCTGTAATGCTATTATGATATTCACTACTTATGATGACAAATATTTACTAATTTATGTCTTATATTTGTTTATCATTTCTTATCGATGCAACTAAAATCATGTTGTTTGAAATTATGTCATTCTCTAAAGGTTAACTAGTAATAGTATACAAGTATGGCTTGTATATTATCACTAGGGTACCTTCATAATGTGACAGGACTTGCCCATGTCTAAGTCTGGAAAGACTTGAATAAGAATCTAAGACTTCCAAATTTTCTTCTTTTTCTTTTCCTTTGCTTTTCCTTTCTTTCTTTCTTTTTTTTTTTTTTTTGGAACTTATCTATTCTAAGTTTTGGGAAGCCTTGATGTAAGTTAAGACTTTCCAATATTTGACTTTACATATGTGCTTAATTAATTTCCTATGTCTCTTTTATTTTATGTGGATTATTTTTCTTTTATCATATATCATAACTACAAGTTATATTCATGCATGATATAATGTGGTTGTCTTGATAAAAATTTTCAAGAAGTGAAAAGGAATTATTTTCTTTTATAAAATAAGGACTAAACTCTCTACAAAAGGTAATAGTAAATCTTGACACTTAGGAAAAATTTTCATTAAAAATTTAAGAACAAGAATCCTTTTCAAAAAGCTTAATTATGTTCATTATGAATTTTTATACAAATCTTCTTCAAAATAATAAAATAAATTTATTAATAAAACTTAATATTGATAATTCTTATTCACGTAAAATTTTCTTAAGAACTTACTTACAAAATTTTTCCCACACTTTGATAAACACTACAAACAGAACAAACTTTTCTAGATAAGCTAAAATCAGCTCATTATTTAAAAAAATTCATTTAGGGAATAAAATTTATAGATAACTTAAAGAGCAAAATTATTTTTGAAAGTAAATTTATTTTTAAATGTTATGATAAGGAAACTCTCAATTGTAATAACTTAAGCATTTTTAGTTTTCTTTGCAACAACTTAAAAGATGTTTGTAAACTTTAACTTCTTAAACCTTAAAATAAGTTGTTTTTATGAAAATTTATTGTTGGCACAACATCACTAGGATCATGCATATAATATGAGTATATATGTATATTCAAAGGATTTTTTCAACCATACGAATATTTATGTGTTTGCCATGAAGTTTTGGAAAAATATTAGAAAAATTTACGTTTAGGGCGTGGAATTTTCATGCTAGAACTATATCGAACTTTTTTCAAACCCAAATGACTTTGAATGTCAAAAACAACCTTAAAAATAGATATATGTTTTCGAGTAGGTAGAAAACAACTACTTATATGCAAAATTCCAATTTAAAATGAGCAAGTTATGGTCGTTTTAAGTTGGAATTTCCACAAATCCGATTTTTACTGCAACTAGAAAATAGAATTAGCAAATTTAAGTAGAAATTCTACGAAATAATCATTTTGGGTATTTCTTTTGTTTAGGTAACGAGGAGGATGAGACCTTCTATACAAAAGACTACTTTAATTAGGAGAGCTATTATCATAAGATGGCTGAGTAAGTTTACTTCCTTTATTTTTCATGCTCATGTTTGTGCTTGTAGATTAGTTGCACTAGAAATAGAAAAAGATAAAAATGAGAAGTGCATGTGCTTTATAAATGTTAGTGAATCTTTTATAAGCATATCGAGTCTTGAATGGCTTATAATCGAATGGATGTTTCATTATCATGTTGGAATGACTGAATATGTATGATCACCCTTAAGATATATTAATTATATGCTAAAAATTTAATTAAATTGATTATTACAGTTTACGTCGTGAGTCTCATTGCATTCACTATTATACATTTGTGGGATAAGTGCATAATAGTGGTGGTCGGCATAACCGGTAGTATCTACATGTGGCGAGTAGTAGCCGTATCATCTACATGAAGACCTTGGCGAGTAGCAGCCGGTAAGAACAATAAAACCTAACCTCGAGTGAAGGTGTAAATTCATTCAACATATGGTTCCTGAAAAACCATGTGTCTTGTTTGCTCGTGTGATTGTATGCATACCATATGCTTGTTAATAATAACTTATTTGATATTGTTGTTCAGGTATGAGACTTGGGAATATTCTTACTAACCAGTAAAGCTTACACCCCTATAGATTTTTGTATTCACAGGACCACTTACTCTTGTATCCACGATCACCATATTCCGAGTAAAGATTCTTTTGGAGATTTTGAGGGAAATCTAATCATGAACTTACATTGGACTTCCTTTACAATCTTTGGTGATAGTATTTATTTTTTTTGTAAAACTTAGTTTAATTTGCGATCCTTTGAGAACTTTAGCGGGAAGTACTCATAAGATGATGTATAAGAGCCATGTTTTTATATTATGTGGGTTAACATTTATCAAGATTCTTGCATACTTTATATTATCTGGGCAAACTACACTTTCCACCGGTGTCACCTATTGCCGTGTTCTACGCCTTACATATGATATCGAGACTTTTGCATGATTAAAAGAGTCATTCTTAAGTATTAATATTGTATGTGATGAACTGTCACGTTTAGGGTACCATTTGGGACGTGACACAAGCTTTGTTTGTTTATTAATTAAGCTTGAGCAGAACCGAACCTGAAGTGGGTTGAGTTCGAGTAGCTTGCAAATAGCTCTGTTCTTTTGCAGCTCTAATCTTGATGTATGATTTCTTGATTGCACATAGGACTACAAATGAGCTGAGCTGAGCTGAGCTGAATCGAGTGGAGCTTTTAAAGGCAAGGGCTTAGCTTGTTTAAAATTTAGCGAGCTCGAGCTCAAGCTGAGCTTTTTAACTAGCCTAAAATTGAGGCTCGAACTTGACTCATTTATGAAACGAGCTCAAGCCATGCTAAGCTTTTTATCAAGCCTAGAATTTTAGTTCGTGCTCGACTCATATAGACAACCCATTTTCTATTTTTCTAAACCTAAAATATATATATATGTGTTGCTATAATATGTATACATAATTATTAAATAGAAATTAGTTTTTTTTTTTATGTAGTTATAGATAATATATCATGCATAAAAAAAATTAATAAATCTACTAATGAGCTTGTTAACAAGCCTAGTTGCAAGCTTGTTTACGAGCCTAAATGAGCTTATTCACGAGACGGCTAGCGAGCCTAAATTAAAGCTCGAACTCAGTTTATTTAGATAAACGAGCTTTACTTTGAACTTGGACTCGGCTCATTACTAATTGAGCACGAGCACGAGCACGAGCTGAGTGGAGCCGAGCCCGAGTAACTCACAATTAACTCGGCTCATTTGTAGTCCGAATTACACATGTTGCGTCAAGTTCATCCAATAATAGAGCCATTTACTGAGGATTGAAAACATGATTATTATTACGAAGGTTGGTAATGTCACTATTATGATTTCTAGGCGCTTCCTCAATTAGAGGGCTGGATTAATAGGTTTAAATCGATTTCGTCTTTTTGGTGGTTTACGTAAAGACCAGAGTACGTAGTTGAGATGCTAGACTTGAGGGACGACACATGGGTGAAATACATCACTGTTAATCCGTAAAATAAAAAATTTATTTAAATACAAATAATGTAATTTTAATTACATAATTACTATCATAAAATTATATCTTATTAGATGGGATTTTATTTTTACCATATAAATCGCATTAATAAGATATGATATAATAATTTTGTTATCCAAACAAAAATCCTATGTATAATATGTTATTTATGTGCAAATACATAAATTACATTACTAAACACAATTTTACTTCGATATGTTGATAATTATTTTTATATAATTTCTATTCGTATAATTTTATTTTAGCGGATTAATTATAAAAAAAAATCTCTAAACTTTGAGAGAGAGGTACCACTTGTTTTTAAGGTTATATTTTATTAAAAAATACGTGTCCCACCCACTTGGCATAGTTTTTATCCTTGCCAAAAGATTGATAACTTGCAAGAAAAGCATATTTTGCACGCTATGATTATCTAACCATTTTAAGATTTTAAAAATGTTTTCTGTCCAAGGTTGTTGGTGATGATTGCGTTGGCTAAAACAAGTATATAACTGCTGCGGGCAGTCAAATAACGATTAATATAGCGGACTTTTAAATTTACCATGAATACCTCTTTTTTTTTTTTTTTTTTTTCTTTCTTATATATGTATATTTGTGTGTGTGTGTATGTAGGGTCACATTCTATACAAAAACAATTAGGAATTGTGCGATAACCCCAAGCTTAGAACTATTGAATTTACGATTTTGTAAAACGTTGTTAATTTGATTTTTATTGTAAGACTGCAAAATTTAGATAATTGACTATGCTAGGAAAAATCTTTCAATAATCTGTAATCAAAAATAGATTTTTCCTCTTGCTAATACGATAACAAAACAATAAACAAAATTGCAGAATTAAAATAAAGATCAAGATTTAACGAAAAACCTCAATTTAGGTAAAAACTACGGGACCAGTAGCATACAATTCTTCCATTATTACAATAATGGGATTATACAGTTTATCTCACTAGCAACACTAACAGTTCATACAAATCTTCACCACAAATGGTTGATCTCTTTTTTTATCACCATGACAATGGATTTATGTTTCTTCAACAAATTGGTGGATCTCTGTTTCTTCACCATGAAGATAGATTTCTATTTCAGGAACAAGGCTCTCTCTCTTTTCCCCTTTACACCTTACACAAACCCTAAGACAACACACACATATATAGATATGTATGCAAGGATGAGTCAGCCCAAGCCCAGCGGCTTTAATCCATCACCAACCCATTTAATGCCGGCCTTAGCCTTGAACTCCTAGGCTGGCGGCTTTGATATGTAGCCCTTGCGTTTTCCATCAAATTCTTCTAAGTTATGTGATATATCTAAGATTTTCTTGATTTCAATGTCTTCTAAATATATACAACATATATTTAGGATCTCCTTTATTATAAACCCATATGAGTTGCATTTATAACCCAACAAACTCTCCCTTCAACTCATATAAGGGGTTTCATCATACCCTTTGTCTTCCTATAAGAAACAAGTTTATATACTCATTTGTTCTTCAAAAGGTCTCTTGTCCTTAGGTAGTTTCACCAAGTCATGTATGTGATTCCCATACAAGGATTTTGTCTCTTCTTACATGGCTTTTTTTTTTTCCCTAACTTGGAGCTCTAATACCACTTGTTAGGAAAAATCCTTCAATAACCTATAATCAAATTCATATTTTTTCTTTTGCCAATGCGATAACAAAACAATAAACAAAATTTCGGAATTAAAATAAACAACACTAAGATTTAATGTGGAAAACCTCAATTTGATGAAAACCATGGGACCAACAATGCACAATTCTTGCACTATTACAATAATGAGATTACATAGTTTATCTCACTAGTAACACTAGTGGATCACACAAATCCTCATCATAAAATGATGGATTTTATTTCATTACAATGACAATGGATTTCTGCTTCTTCACCAAACCAGTGGATCTCTGTTCTTCACAAAACCGTTGGATCTCTGTTACGTTTCTCCACCATGAAGGTAGATCTCTATTTCAGGAACAAGGCTCTCTCTCCCCTCCCCCCCCCCCCCCCCCCCCCCCCCCCCCCCTCATTTCTCCTTACAGCTTACACAAACCTTAAGACAATACACATATATATAGATATGTATGCAAGGGATGAGTCGGCCCAAGCCCAACAGCTTTAATCCTTCACCAACCCATTCAATGCTGGCCTTAGCCTTGAACTCCTAGGCTAGTGGCTATGACACTTAGGCCTTATGCTTTCCATCAAATTCTTCTAAGTATATGTGATACATCTAAGATTTTCTTGATTTCAACGTCTTTTAAATATATACAATATATATTTAAGATCTCCTTAGTTATAGATCCATATAAGTTGGATTTATAACCCAACAAATGACACAATGTATAATGTAAATATAATAAAATATGCGATAACTTTATTTTACTATATCTATAAGTTCAATGATATACTTCGCTATTTATCAAAACTTAAAATTCAAATTATCAAATAAAACATGATGGCGAAGATATTGTTTTATAATGTTAATAATTAGGAATTATATATAAGGTATGTAAATCCATTGTGTTATACATATTGACATAAGAATTGAACGTAGGTGGCATGTCTAAATCATTATCCTTAGCAAAATTCGGAAGACAAAGTGCAGTATCGGTCGTTATTTTTAGTGTGTAAGCTATGCATATGTATCGATTATATTTTATATAATTATATAAAATATTGATAATAATTATTTTAAAACCTATTAATTATTTACATTATATATGTTAAAAATGATTAATAATAATTAATTATGTAGATGTATATGCGGTACTTGTTAGTTATTAAATTTCTTTTTCCAGATAAATACAAGTTGTTAGCATGCATGTAACGCCACCTCGACACTTGGAATGGAACAAGGACAGGATAACCAATATTTGGACACTTAGCTTGCAAGACATGCAAAGGCCACCGTGTAAGACACGAAAAACCAGCTCCAAGCAACATTGAATGGGTTTCCAAGTTCCAACACAAGAAAACGACAAACCCAAGGCAAATCAAACTTTATCCTATAAGCAATTGCAAAAATCTATTATCAGATGATTCAGAACCACCCGTTTCGGGTCACATCCTGCCAGCGGAACTCCAATGGGCCGGCAAACTGACCAAATATTAAACACAACAGCACTACAAAACTTACCAAAAGAGTATGTAAGACTCTTTCCATCGTTGGATCATTTTCAACTTTATGGCTGTAACAATCATTTTCAAAGATTTTTCCGCACATCAACGTTCGATTATCCTTCCAGTACCATAGGAGCCATAGTTTGCTGCTCTACCTTTTGAACCTGCATGTGACTGATAAAATATTTCACATGGGCTCTAGACTATTCTGATTAGGCTTCCGACCAAAACAAAGGCTTCGTTGTCCTTGGCAGTGGAAGGGGCCAACCGCTGCTGTTCCTTGCACCCAATCATTTGTTTTATTTACCGGTTAAAGGTTCATGAATCATGTGCCTAATCGAGATCTCGTATCGTGCAGGTGTGAGAAAAAAAAAAAAAAACTATAAAACAAGAAAATCAAACCGAACTTAGAAAATCAATCTGAAAAATATAGTTAATCGGTTCATCATTTTTTTGTTTAGGATCATGATTTTCATTTTTTTTGGTTCTCGATTTCAATTTTAGTTTAACCATAAAAAACCAACAGTTAATAGTTAACCATTTAAAAACCGATAATTTGAACATTTGTTTTAATTATGATGTTGTTATTGTGTTATAATTAGAAAAAAAAAAAAGAGAATACTCTAAGTTTTAATTTTTGTAATGTTATATTAGAGTTGTATTCCTAATTCGTTGTTCATGATGCTAATAGGCCTAGTATGATTATCCTAAAATTATCATACCACGTGTGTACCTGTAATACGAAAACTGTCTTGCAAGTCAGAGATTACAAGACTCTTCTCATTTATTACCTTCTCATACATTGATTATATATATACATATAATACTATTGTTGAAACTTAACTATGGTAATCCAATTTCCACATTCCACCAACATCGCAAAGAATCGGTATCTCCTACAAAATAGTAAAAATAGGGTTCTAAACTATAAAATACAAAGTCTCAAAGGTTTGTACCGTTTCTAAATTATATTCTAAGTTCACTGTGATCTATCTTTCTAACTTCATTGAGTCTGATGTAGAAATACTCTTCATACATTCTTAGCCCATTCCCGACAATCATTAATCTCGTACAAAAACTATTGAGAGGTGAGCGAAACCACAGCTCAATGAGATAAATTAACCTAACCACACATCAAGTAATAACAAACAAGTTTAATTAACAAACACATGCAATGTAATAATCAAGTATATGCACACGTACAAGCTTGGATAACGCGGAACCTAAATAGGATGGAGATTTATACTTTCTCATCGGGATTGAAGGGGCCAAAGTCAAGGAATCCATCCTTATGACCCACCTACCCAAGAGAATCAGAGAACCAAGGAAAAGTGGGCGCCTTACACCGTCATAAATTTATCTTAAACATTTTACTCATATCGTAGAACAAGAAACACCACTAAGTGTTAGTCATTTCATGTCATACCACGGTCGGCGTTCCTTCATTTGCCAATTAGTTCCCATGGAACTGAATGGAACAAAGATAATCTTGCGTAGAACTAGAAAATTTACATTTAAAAAAAGAAGCATTAACAGAGAACCAAAACACTAACACGTAGCGGGCTGTTACATCTTTTTGCAATATATGCACATTGTGCAATGCATGATCTTTTTAATTTTACAGGCCTTATAGTTTTAAGTTAATTTTAAGGCGATTAAACAATTCGCAACAATATCCACATGCTTCCAACCATTTTTACAAGCAATTCCATTATCACTTTGAATGAGCATATTCTTAACATCCATTTCAAACACCACTCGTCAAGCAATATTCCTAACCCCACATGCATCAAATCTCATTCAATTGATTTATTAACAGATGCAACTAGTATTACAATCACAAGTAATGTGATAAGGTTAAAGTTACTCACCTGTTGTCCTCACTAAATTGTCATAATATTCTACTTGAAGGTCCAAGAATTGATTAGTTTCTCCTATGAAATGAGATAACATATATTCATTACTATACTGTTATTTATATAATGTTTTTTATGATGCTTTTTGTATCCCAAATTTAAGTTTTACTAATCTTGATCCATTTTGCTTATCTAAATAGGAGTTTAGAATATTATAAGGATAAATTTTCTCTGGTAAAGTCATGAAGTCAGTGTAAACTTATTTTATGTAAGAGAAGTCTTTTTGAAGGTTATAAATATTAGTTTTTACTATATAATTTTAATTTAGGCTTATCATATTTATTTTAATTGTGGTTTCAGAATATAAATAAACATTCAAAAGCTTATCGAACGTAGTTTTCAATTATTTAGTTTAATCCTTAATTTTGTATATTTCTACCGATGCCATTTTAAGGATCCAAAGAGTGTCTTTATGATGCTTATTATTTTTATTTTGTATTTTTAATCTTTATTTCAAATTTACTATTTTGTTTTATTTATCTACTATTATGTTTTGGTGATTAAGTTGTTTTAAGTCCTTTGATCAACATTTGGTCAAAATCTATGTTATAATTTATTTTCATTTTGCTTGTTTTGATCTTAATTTTAGGTATATGTATTTCTAATTATGTTAGTCATACTACTCAAGATGTCTATGGTTCGTAATTAATTTAAATTTTGTAACTTAATGTTCTATAAATGCCTAGACTTATATTTTTATTTAGGTGAGTGGTTTTTGAGTTAGATTTTTCAATTCTAAACTATATCATCATATTACCTAAAATATACTCGAACTGTATCGAGTTTGTTTTGGGAATCCTAATTATATATGCATGTTACAACATACATATGTATATAGGAGTGTTTTTCCTTAATTTAACCTATGAGTAATAAATTTGAAATTCATAAAATTTTCTATTGTCTAGTTCTAATATAAAATTCATATTAATGTGTTATATTTATGAAGGTGGTCTAAATAGCCTCCAATGCTACCTTTTATTACGTAATCTTTAAGTAAGCCTATTATACTCATTCTAACTCGAATTTTTACATATAAATAGGCATTTGAAAGCTCGTTTCAAGTATTATATGATGATTAACTTAATTGATTCAATTCGTGTATTTTACTTTCTCTATGTATGTCGATAGATATTATAGGATATTTCTAAGTTTTGGTTTGCTTAATAATTTTATCATTAAGCTCTTATTATTTATACGGACCTTTTAATATGACCATCCTAAAATTATTTATTTTCTTAATTTCTATACATGTATAAAATATAAGTTATATGATGGATTAGAAATTACCTTGTTAGGTTAGAGAGGAAGATGATAAAATCCCCCTTTTTAATTAGACCAAAACCTACATATATGAGTATGGAGACGAGTTTATTAAATTTTAGGCATAAAACAACTAATTAAATATACTTTTATCTTTGACTATGACCTTGAGAATTTTGTTGTGTTATTTGTTTTATTTTTGTTGTTAGTTATGGTGGGCTACAAGAAAAGAAATATAGTTTTGTTTGTTCTAAATTGTGATGTGGGGTATGTGAATTACCATTGGGGCTTGTCCATTTTCTTCTCTTTTCTTTGGTGTTTACGGGTGAGTCTTTGCAGGGACGAAGCTTTGTTTATTTGTGTATTATATATGGGTGTTCGTCTTTATATATGGAAATTTGAGTAATATAAAATTTCCTTTGATTTTTCTAATGGCTTTCTTCGTTGGGAATAAATGGGTTTTTTATATTTCTGATTGTTCTTGTTGCTGTTCGGTGCTGGAGGAAATTTATCGCCCCTTACGAGCTTCCCAAGTGAGTCATCCAACTTGTATTAAACGTAGCATTGGTTTGGTGGATTTTAATTGGTTCATGTGTCCTTGGTTTGACAGTTTTGTACTATTTTCCTAATTCTACAAGCATGATTACGGCGGACAATTGGTTTGAATCATGGCCGGTCATGTGTTTTGTATTTTCACCATGAATTGTAAGATTTTTCGCGTGGAACACTAACAATGCGTAATATCTAATTAATTTCGTCTAAATCAAGCTCATACGCATATAATTATGGTAGTTATGTGAGAGTTTGACTCAAAAAATTATTTAAGGTTCTAAAATATTACTAGAGTATTGTTGAGTTTAAATTTTAAATTAAAGTTTTCACAATTAAGCATTTTTAAAGTTTTGTCCTATGCGATTAGGGTTTTAGGGCCTAATAGGTCAAAATGTAAAATTAATACCTATAGACTCTAAATGTTCTAACTAGAATTATGGTGTAGTCCAAATTTTTATTTGAAGTGTAGATTGACAGTTATAGATCTATTTTACAGTTTCTATTACATATTTATAATCCTAACGGTTTATCTTTAATTTATTATTTTTATTATACACATACTATGACTTACTAGCTTTCTAGTGCACTTGAAATCTAAGGTTACTTATACTTGCACTCTAGGTTTTCGACTCAAATTATGAAATCTTGTCTTTGGTATCTTCAGTATATAGAAAATTTTCTATTTAGGGTTTTAGGTCATAAGCAAACTCATAATACTTTAAAGCTTTTAACTAGAGTTTTTGTTGGTTCATTAATTCACTATCTATTCCATATTTACTACTCTGTTCATTTTACTAGCTATAAAAATTCTCAGTAATTACAATGGCAAATTAAGGTTTTCGCCTCCATAGACTTAGAATTTCCTAACTAGAATGTGGACATAGTCCACATATTTAATTGAAATCTAGATTCTTAGATATTGATCTGTTTTTAATCCTATCATATATTTTATAACCCTACTAATTAATCGTTAAACTATCTTTTTATAATCAATAAGCTCTAAAAATTAATCGTATTATATTGCATTTGAAATCTAAGATTTATTCTAGTAATTTATGGTGTTATATATTTGTTATGGAATATTGTGTTTTATTACTTAAGAATTATTTATCTTATTTATTGATGATCAAAATTTTACTATGGCTACTTTACAGTTTTAAAAGTTTGGAGACATTTCAAAAATCATTGTATTATTATTTAATGAGTGTAGAATTTATTTTCTAATCATCGAACTTAAGGTAAAAGAATATTGAATTTTTATAGTAACGATCGATTTATCAACGATCATTAATTGTCTATGGTTATGAAAGTTATATTTTTCATTTCAAAATTTTATTAGTAAAGATTCTAATTTTTATAACTATAATTAAATTTGTTCACACCTTAAAAATTTTAAATTACGAAAAATTGGTAGTGACTTTTGCAGCTTTTTTTCAAAGTTATTAAAGATTTTATATTGTATTTTTGGTAATCATTATACTTAAGTTATGTAAAATTAGGGGAATTACACATTGCTAGTTTTATAGATACTTAACTTGTTGATTTGCAATTTTTAATATAATTTTGATATTTAACTTGTTAATATGCTATTAATGTAATTAGGAAACAAAAGGGTTTAATTTTTTATGGACCAATTGAAAATATAGTTAGCTATAACTTTTGGTTAATCATTATGTTAAATGGTTGAAAACCAAAAACGAAAAATATTTAACTGAAAAAAATAGTTAATTGTTAAGGAGATTTTTTTTTAAACTTATTTGTTTAGGCGATTAACAATTAATAAGTGACCAGTTTAAGTTGAAATTTAAAAAACCGGTTATTTTTGTTTAGTTCAAAAAATGGGATCACGAACTAGTTGACAAAACCATGCCCATCCCTACTTTGGTGTGACAATTAATCTTAGCAAATTATATTTGTATCAAGATCGAAAATACATAGAATTTGAATAAAGATTATAAAGGTAATTAGCTTTAAATATATTCGTGTTATTTATATTATAATTATATCCTTTGTATCATGTGTAAGGTTTTCTCTTTACACTTACATTCTTATCATCATATTTGTTGTTGTTTATCATTTCGTAACAAAAATTACAAAACCCTTATCACCTCATTAATAGGTTGAAAATAGTGGATCTGATTCTCAAAATGAATAATAACCTTAAAGTATTCAATAAGATGACAACAATACTTGATTAATTTTTTTGTAAATAATTTGGAAAAGTTATGAGGGAAAGTGAAAAGCCTTAAATTAGGGTTTGTCATAAACTATTGATTAGCACACAAATACTGGCTTAAGGTTTTCAAAAGCATATTGATTCTAGGAATATCTAGGCTAATGGCATCAAAAATTGAAATTCTATGATGAATTCAAAATTTGGGAAAAGAGCAATGTCGACTTTATAAATTTTTACTGAAAAACTAATATATGATTGTCCGTTTGCCATAGGGCATACAATATATAAGGTAGCTTAAAAGCTGCTAAAAATAAAACCAAAACTATCAAAGAATAAAAAGGTCTTAAAATAAAGTACTTCAAAAGACAAAAATAACATCACAAACAGCATGTGAAACCAACACTCCTATAAAAAGTTATAAGAAAAATCAAACTTGTCAAAAACACTAAAAATGGCCATTTGAGACCTCAAACAAAGGAATTTAGGCAAAAATCGGCCTAGTTTACCACCAAAGGTAGTGACTTCTTTAAGTTAGCTCGTTTCCTTCGAGATAGGATTAATAGATCACCTAATAGTAATAGATCTGATCCTGTCCCACTTCTCTAGGTATCTATTTGCTACTATTCCCACCTCATCATCCTCTCTTGGGTGAATAGAATTCGCCATTGAATTGTCTTCATCTGAGTTATCTCCAATATATGGGATGAGATGTTTCACATTAAACATGTTTACTGTTCGAATATGGCTAGGAAGCTTCAATATGTAAGTATTTGGATTGATCTTCTCTAAGATCTCTACTGGTCCCATCTTTCTAGCAGAGAGCTTGTTGTAGTCACCAATAGAAAACCGATCTTTGGTAAGGATGGCCCACAATAGTCTCTAACATCAAACTCTATATGCCGTCTCTTTCTATCAACAACCTCTTTGTATTTACTTACATCTTTTCTTAAGTTGTCATAAACTGTTTTATGAACCTTTTGTAGGCTGTGTATAAGGTCTGCTGCTACCATGAATTCTGGTTCTATCTTGCATAGATAATAAATTAAGTGGAATATGGGGAGTAATAGAATAGACTACTTGAAATGGACTGAACTTAGTACGGCGGTTGACAGCATGGTTGTGTGCAAACCTAGCTTGGCTCAACTTATGATCTTAACTCTTCACATGTTCACCTACTAGGCTCCTCAATAGTTTCCTAGGGATTTGCTTACCATCTCAATGTGCCTATCTATTTAAGGATGATAGGCATTACTGAAATCCATATGTGTATTACCATCTTCTACAGACTTCGCCAGAAGTGGTTGAGAAACTAAGTATCCCTATCAAGAACAATAATGGTAGGCAAGCCATGTAACTAATATACCTCCCAAAAGTATAATTATGCAACACACATAACATCTGTGGTCTTCTTGCAAGGAATGAAGTGCATCATCTTGGAAAATCTATCTACTACCACAAATATGGAGTCATTACCTTGCTAAGTACGCGACAAGCCTAAAACAAAGTCCATGCTCATTTCCATCCAAGGCTATGAAGGAATGGGCAACGACATATATAACCTTGCATTGGTAGCTATTCCCTTAGACAATTGGAAAACTCTACACCTCTAAACATACTGCTCTACTTCCTTGCATATGGTCGCTAGAAATAAGATGCCTATACCAACTGCAAAGTTTTGTCTCTTCCCACATGATCCTCACGCTGTAGCTCTTTAGTTATTTGGGTCCTTAAACTATAATCTGGGATACATAATTGATTGCCCCTGAAGAGAAACCCATCACGCAGCAAATACTCTGTTTTCTCACCCGCCCTAACTCTTGCTAATATAATAGAAAAGAAAGGATCATCTTCAAGTAATTTAGAGAAAGTGCTAAAACCAGGTACCTCAACAGTCATTCTACCCAATGGACTTCTATGATGCCTCAGTACATCAGCAACTTGGTTGGTAATACCACTCTTATATTTCACGAAAAAAGTGAAACACTCCAAATACACCACCCATGATGCATGTCAGGCTGACACCTTATCTTAACTGTATAGGTGCTTTAGAGCTTCATGATCAATGTATAAGATGAATTCTTTACGAAACAAGAAATGATGCCAGTGTTTCATAACTTGCATTACAGCATAACATTCAACATCGTAAGTACTATACCTCAACTTTGCCTTTGTTAGTTTCTCATTGAAAAAGGCAATTGGCCTATTGTTCTAGCTCAAGACAACTCCAATCCTTACTTTAGAGGCATCTGCATGCAACTCAAAAGGTTGGTGAAAATTAGGCAGCACCAAAATTGGGTCCTTAGTAAGTTGCACTTTAATCATCTCAAATGCTTTTTTTGCTTCATCTGTCTACAAAAACTTCCCACCTTTCATACAATTTGTGATAGGAGCCATGACATTGCTGAAGTGGGGTATAAATCATCGATAAAATGATTCAAGGCCATGGAAGCTTCGAACCTCAGTCAAAGTAGTAGGTCTAGGCCATTACCTAATTGCTTGCACTTTAGATTTATCAACCTACAAACCATCAGCGGAAATCACATAACCAAGAAAGAGTACCTTTGAAGTCATGAAAATACACTTCTTCATGGTGGTATAAAGCTTCTCCCTTCATAATGCACTAAGAACATCTCGCAGGTGATTGACGTGCTGCGCCGGGTTAGCACTATAGATCATTATGTTGTCAAAGTACATGCTAACACACTTGCCAATAAATGGTCTCATAACATGAATCATCACTGTCATGAATGTGCTGGGTGCATTAGATAACCCAAATGGCATTATTAGACACTCATACAAACCTTCCCATGTCTTAAAAGCCATTTTCCACTCATTACTAACTCGAATCCGATTCTGGTAATACCTCTTCTTCAAATCCAGTTTGGTGAACACCCTCACACCACTAAGTTGGTTGAGTAAATCATTTAGGTGAGGAATAGGAAAACGATACCTGACAGTGATTTTATTAATGGCGTGATTATCCACACACATGCACTAGGAACCATCCTTCTTAGGTGTCAAAATTAAAAGGTCGGGACTGCATACAAGCCGAGGCACTCCCTAATAAAGCCTTTAGCTAGCAACTCCTCAACTTGCCTCCTCAACTCCTCATGTTCTGCAGGACTCATTTGATAATATGGTTGGTTTGGAAGGGTTGCTCTAGGCTTAAGATCTATCTGATGTTGAATATTACGCAGAGGTGGTAATCCATATGGTAAATCCTTGGGAAACACATCCCGAAACTCTTCTACTATTGGAACTATTACTTTAGGTAGCTCCACTTCTCCTTTAACTTCCTTACCTACTAAAGCAAAAACAATATCAGACTCTTGTATCTCCTTCTCAAATCTAGCTAAGGACAGAATGATGGAGCTACCACCACCGCTTTGTTTAGCAGGCTTGGACTTAGTAGAATCCCTATTCTGTACCAACACAATCTTCACCCCTTCATATATAAAACTATACATATTAGCCCTCTCATCATGTATTATACCCCTATTGAACTGCCAAGGTCTTCCTAACAGCAAGTGACATGCATCAATTGTCACCATATCACACTATATAGCATCCTTGTATCTAGAACCAATGGAGAAAGAAATAAGAGCACATTTGGAAACTGTTGCCTCACCAACCTTCTTCAACCAAGCCAGTTTGTAAGGCTTCGGGTGCTACTCTAGTTGAAAGTCCCGTTTCTACACAGCTTTTATAAACATGATGTTTTCATAGCAGAGTTAATCATGAATCGACACAGCTTACCTCAAATGGTACAAGTTGACTGAAAGATATTGTTTATGAGCCACTCTTCCTTAGTTACCTCGAAAGTGATATAGGATCTCCTAACTATCAGTTTCTCCCTACCATCTCTCATTACAAATTCCTCCTCATTATACTCAGTGTTAAAGATAAGTCCTTCATTACCCACAGCTTCATCATCCTCATCCTCTTCATTTTCAACAAAAGGAGCCTTCTTCTTAGCCTTCCTACATTCAAACTATCGATCACCAATTTCACCACATGTGAAGCACTTCCATGCACTATTGCTCGATCTACTGATACTAGGCTTATTAAATCGCCTAGTAGTGTTACTACTAGTAGTACCACCCTCTACACGATTTACTCCACTACCACTCCCGTCACACCACTACTATATGCACCAATCTCAGATCGCCTCTACTATTTCTCAACAATCAAGACTTTTCGTGCATTGCTGATACACTAACAAGGTTAAATAAATTGACAATATCCTTAATATGCATCCTCAAACCCCCGATGTATCTAGCAACTAACTGATCATCTATCTCTTGAATTTCATTCCTAGCTATTAACTAGTAAAATTGAAAGGTATAATAATCAACCAACCTGCCGCCTTGTTTTAGATTTTGTAGCCTTTGGTACATGATGCACTGAAAGATGTAGGGCAAAGATGCCGCTCGCAGGTGCTTCTTCATCTTCTCCCACGAGGTAATTTTCAACTTCCCTAGCTTACTCTTTGTCAACTTTGTTTGTTGTCGCCACACTATGGCCCTACCATGCAACCTAGCTGCTACTAGTTGCACTCTTTTGTCTTTATGAACCCTCTTAAACTCTAGGATCTCCTCTACTGTAGCCAACCGGTCTAAGAATTCCTCTAGCTGGAGGCTGTTATGGAATTCCGGTGTCTCTATCCTCATACCCATCTCCCAATGCATGTGGTCTTCTACACAAGGCCTACCTTGTCTACAGAACAATTCATCATGCTGCTCGTCCTTCTCAATGTAGGAGGAGCATCCTCTACCTCATCCACATCTAGCATCGAATTAGGGTTTCTTCCCCATCCAGGGTTTTCATTCCTTTAGTTCCCCACCAACGCATCCATCCTCTCTGCCAAACAATCAACTACTACATCCAAATGATGTTCCAACTTCGCATCCAGTCATTGATCAATCATTTGCCCTATCCTTCGATCTAGATCATCGCAATTGTAGATCTCATCTAGTGTAGGACAAAGTTGATGAGCTTATCTACGGAGTACCATTGTTGCTAAGAGTGAATCTAGCTCTGATACCAATATGATGTAGCGGTAAGGGTTTATCACAAACCATTGATTCATGTATGAATACTGACTTGATATCTTTAAAAGCCTATTGATTCTAGGAATACCAAAGCTAATGCATCAAAAATCAAAGTTCTATGATGAATTCGAAATTTGGGAAAACAACAATGTTGGCTCTGTAAAATTTTATTGAAAAATTAATATATGATTGTCCATTTGCCTAGGGCATACAATATATAGGCTAGCTTAAAGGCTGCCAAAAATAGAACTAAAACTGTCAAAAAAAAAAAAAAGGGTCTTAAAATAAAGTGCATGAAAAGACAAAACTAACGCCACAGACAACGTGCAAAACTGATACTCCTATAAAAAGTTATAAGAAAAATAAAACCTATTAAAAATACTAAAATGACCATTTAAGGTCCTAGACAAAGGAATTTGGCCAAAAAAAGGCCTAGCTCACCATTAAAGATCGTAACTTCTTCAAGTTAGTTCGTTTCCTTCAAGAAAGGGTCAATAGATCACCCAACTGCAAAAGATCCGTTTCTTTCCCACTTCTCTAGGTATCTATTTGCCACTATCTCCACCTCATGAGAAAGTATTTATATTTGTATCCCAGTATGAATAAAAAATGAACATATATAATTAAGTAAATTAAAAGTAAATGATATAGCATGCAATGTATATGTATGTATCATATTGACACATCGATAATACTTGAAGAGAAGACTATGGGGAAAATAGTTGGAAGAAGAAATGGTCATTCTTTATTACTCCTTACAAGCTAAGAACGGAGGATCAACCCACTATTTAATTGAGTATTAATTTGTTTTTCATTTTAAAGTTTCTTTAGAGCTTTAATTTCTCAAATGAGAAGAAAAGGTTGAATATTTATACATTGGACCCCATGAAGACCTTTAGATTAAATTCATTATGTCTTGGATTAAATTAATCATTCACTCAAATTAATAAAGGCAACCTTAATGAAATTGTAATCGGTTAGATGTCAGTAACCAATTCAAATAAATGTGTGACTATTCTTGATTGTCACTCATTTTAGTATAATCCCAATGAGATGTTGTGAATTTGATGTCAATAACACATTCTCTAATAAGCGTGACTCTTCTCAACATAGAGTTCAAGAGTAGATGGATTGGTCTAGTTATCCTAGTTACAAACCCACCAAATAAGATATTTTTTAGTCATTGTAATTATGGATCAGCCTACTAAATCTTATTACTTCGGAAAGGAGTCAACCAAATATTTTGAGACCTAAAATTTAGATAATTTATCATACAATACATGATGTAAATGTTATAAAATATTTGATAACCTTATTTTAATATATACATATATATAAGTAGATGACGTACCCGCGATGCATGTGCAAATAAAAAACCCAATATATATAAATTAAATAGATATATTGTTTTGACAGGTTAGAAGATGATAACCTTAATTCGTCCTAGAAATTAAGAAATTAATTATAAATCATAATTACAATTATATTTTTCACAAGCAACTTCTCCATGATGGGTAACTGCCATGTATAAATATGGTATCAAAGGTTTAGATTGATATATAAAGATACATGCTTAGACTAAAAAAGGAAAAGAATATGTCTATTCAACTTCTATTTAATTCTATTCAAAACCTATTTAATTTCATGATTTCAGGGATACCAAAAATATTTTATGCTCATATGCTAAAAAAAGAAAAAAACTATGTCTATTCAATCTTTATTTAATTCTATTCAAACCCTATTTAATTTCACGATTTCAAAGATACAAAAAATATTTTACGTGGAAAAGACTACGTCTATTCAACCCTAGTTAATTCATGATTTCAAGGATACCAAAAATATTTTACGTTTATAAGCTAAAAGGAAAAGACTATGTCTATTCAACCCTTATTTAATTATATTCAAACCCTACTTAATTTTCATTATTTTTGAGGATATGAAAAATATTTTATGTGTATATGCTAAAAATATTTACACTAATGACACCAAAGAAGGTAGTTTTACTTTAATAGTATAGATATATATAAGATTAATGATATACTTCGCTCTTCATGAAAAGATAAAATTCTAAGTATACAATAAAACAAGATGGTAAAAATATTGATATATAATGTTAATAACTAGGAATAATATATATAATATATATATATAAGGGGTATGTAAATTCATTGTATCATTTAGTATATAAAATATGTTTACACATGTTAACATAAGAATTACACATAAATAAATTATTTTTAAATCATTATTTATACTTAAATTTAGAAAACAAAGTGCTAGTCATTGGTAATAGACATCATCATGGGTTGGTTTGTGTGATACCCTCAAATATAGATGATAGAACTTTAATCATAGGGGTATCTTTTGGTGTAATAGCTTGGAGTTCGTTGGAACTCTGAAGTTAAGCATGCAATGTGTAGAGCAATCCTAGAATTAGTGATCTTCTAGGAAGTACTGGCACAAAAAGGAGACAATCGTACAGCGTGTAGCTAAAGCAGATAATACCTTAGTGGGTAGAGTTCTAGAGTATTATAGGTGGCATCAGAGTAGTTCACCAGCCATAAGTGGAGGAGTGTGTCCTTTCTGCCTAGTGTGGTTCTCGATCTGTGTAACGAAACTGATAAGGATGTTAGTTCTATAAGTTGGAGAGCATGTAATACCTCTTAAATATAGATATTGGAACTATAAACACAAAGGTGCCTTTTAAAATAATGGGTTAGAGTTCGTTGGAACTCTAAAGTTAAGCGTGCTCTGTACAAAATAATCTCAAGATAGGTGACCCCCTAGGAAGCGCTGGTACCAAAAGGATAAAACCATGTGATGTGTGACTAAAGAGGATAATACCTCGGTGGGCAGAGTTTTGAGGTGTTAAAGGTGGTACCAAAGTAGTTCACTAACCGGAAGTAAAGGAGTGTATCCTTACTGCCTAGTGTGACTCTAGACTTGTGTAATGAAACTGATGAAGACGTCAATTATATAAATGGGGGAGTATATGGTGTCATACCCTTACATGGAACCTTAGTAACATTAATGCCCCCACCCTATGACAACTTGGAAAATCATGAAATATAAACAAGCTAACAATTGCTTTTCGATAAAACTTGCAGGTGTCATACTATTAGGACACTCCATGGCATGGACATTTAAAATAGGATTGTGAAGTTGTCAAGATGAGAAATTTCACATAATATAAGTTCTTTACAACATGTCTCCTTACAGACAAACTTACAAGAAACAAACATAAGGGATCTTATACAAAAGATTATCTCCAACTTTCACTCGAGCCCTGGACTTTCCCCTCGAGATCTACTACATCCGTACACCTCAGGTTAGATTTACTCTAAAGATCCTGAAAGCACATAAAATCTATAAGAGTATGAGCATACTACAACTTAGTGAGATAACATGATCAAACTATACTTCAAACAGATACCAAATAAGTTTTAATTACAATCATATGGAATGCCACACTCAACCATATGTAATGCATAATTCAGATATGAAATCCAAACCAATGGGGATTTACGTCCTCCCTTAAGGGTTGAAGGACCAATCTCAAGTAGTCCATGCCTAAGAGAGACTGAGAACTAAGGAGGGAGAAACTTTTCCAAAATTACTTAGTATATATACATATATACTTATATACATATTCAATATAATCTCAACTTCACTATTAGGACCATCAAAAACTCTTTAAGTATCAACATCATAAAGCCTCTGCCACTCAGGCGATGTCCCTTAGCTCGACTTTGTTCTTATTGGGTTAGCAACCCTATGATAACCCCACCTGGACTCTCTCGACATGATAAGGTATTACCATAGGATCAGAATATCAATACGTGACATGAGTACCATGCTAATACAGCATGCTATCATGCAATGCATGATTATTTTATATTAAAGTTAAATAAGACTTAAATCATGTTATTGGTGGTTATACAATGTTTAGACAATCATCAATATTCATTACACATCAACATTAGAGATTTGTTATCACTTTGGATATTATAGCTTGTCGCACATTCAAGCACCATACAACATATGATATTCCCATCCCTACACATTTTCAGTTATGTTCATATTGAGACATGTGCAACTACATTAAAAGCACAATATCGTGATAAGATTCAAGTCATTCAGTTGTGTATTCTACTTAGAGATCGTAATAGTCTACTGGAAACTCTGGATCTTAATTGAAAGCACCCATAGAGCAACAAGTATTCATCACTAAACACATAACATAGAAGATAAAATTCTTATTAGAACAAATGCATCCTAGATTTTGATAAAAGCTTCTTAACTTATGTTTTCCTTATCGCTTACTACTTAAGTTGGGTCAAAGGTCACATTGCTACACAAAACTAAGCTCATACCAAAGCAAATTAGGGCTTGAAGGCAACTTAGGAAGGGTCGCGGGATACATCACTACAAGAAAACCATGTCGTGCCTTGACAAAATAGGGGTCACATGCTATCAAAAAGCTTCATAGCTTGTGTCGCAAGCACATTGAGTGCTTAACCTTAGGCTGCAACAAAAGCTGTGCTCGAAGCACGTTAATATATTTTGGTTGTGATGGCCCTTAGTGTTTGTTGTGGGGTACATCAAGGGCTCAATCGTAGGCCATGACGACACTGTGCTCTGACACTTAACATATTTTTAGGCGTCACAACGTTTAGTGTTTGTCGCAAGCATGTCAAGGACTCGACTTTTAGGCCATGATAGATACTATGTGCTAAAATTTTCTCCTCAACAATTACATAAAAGCTTCCCACTAATCTACCTCGATGGCAAAACTAAGCCGCAACACCAACAACAAATAGAACAACACCTAAATTTACTCCAAAACACTACTAACTCTAATGGAATAGATCCTTACCTCAAAACGTGCAGAAAAACAACTTGACACAAGAACAACAATAACAACACACCAATTTAATAGGAGACTCTGTCTTCTGAACCCTATCTTTAGATCCAACATAAGAGCTTATAGGGTAGATCTACTGTTATATTGCAGGTTCTGTTATTCTTTATTTAGATTAGATAAAATAGCTTTTGTTTACAAACACATAGAAAATATTTTTCATTTTAAGCCTAAACAAACTCACAAAACAGCTTTTTATTTGTTTTTAAAATTTCTTAGCAAACCAAGTTTTGTTTTTTAGATTTTCTAAAACATGATACTTACTAAAACAATATTTCACATATGAATGGTGAAATGTGCACATGCATTGGTGTATTTAACAAATATACTTTTTGAAATATAAGAAAATAAAGTAAATGAAAATACTTGTCATGCTTTTTAAGATCACTTTACTTTCTTCTTTCCAAAACTTTGGTTAGACAACTTGTAAACATGATCTTACGATTTTTCAAGCTAAAATGCGAAGGTTTGGAAGAACAGGTTTTGTGCAGGTAAAAGAGAGTATGTTCGAATAGTAAATTTCGAAAATATCGTGCTTGTTTTTAGAAAGCAACAATGCCCAGTTTTATGTAAACTTTCAAATCTCTTATTATTTTTCTTTTTCATAAAAGAAAATAAGTATGATTTAACTGGAAATTGTCATTTCAACATTTAATGAAAGAAACTTTATTTGAGAAAAATGATAGTACGTCTATGCTTTAAAATTTACTGTGATAGCTTGCAATAAATTTCTAGTACTTTTGGAAAAAGGTTCAATTATAAAATATGAAAATGACAACTTTTTTAATGTATGCAAAACAACATATTATATTACTAGAAAATATTGATTAATGTATTACCAAAACATTTATCATTCTTCAAGATATAAAATAATATTTAGATTTTAATTCTTTTTAAATCTTTTAACTCATGCTATGGCCAAAACCTTGGGATTACATGTGATACCCCTTAAATATAGATGGTAGAACTCTAATCATAGAGGTATCTTTTGGTGTAATAACTTAAAGTTCGTTGGAACTCTAAAATTAAACGTGCTTTGTACAGAGTAGTCTCATAATAGGTGACCCCCCAGAAGTGCTAGCATCAAAAGAACAAAACCGTACAGTGTATGACCAAGGTGGACAATACCTCAGTGGATAGAGTTTCTAGGCACTACAATTTGGGTCTAGAACCCAAGCCGAACTGCTGGTTCTCACGGTTTAATTTTGGTTCTTCTACAGTCGAAACTGTAAAATTAAAAAATATATAAAAAATAAAAATAATTAAATAAATAAATTTACTTAATTTAAGTAAGGAAAAAATGCAAAAAAAAAAACCTTTAACTTGGAATACCATTGAATTTAATTGTTTATAACCCATTACTTAAAAAGAAATTTTACAATTGTGTATTTATTTATATACAATCACTTGCACTTTTAGTCATTATGTTAGCAATGTGGATTATAAAATCCAATATACAACAAAGTTCCACAAATATAAAAATAAATATCACATTTTTAAGAAAAAAAAGTCCACTTAAATTAGAAGTTCATATAAACTCAATAACACATGATTTCAAGTATATTTATTACTTGTATTGTTAATAATACATTAAATGTCATGAATAGGAAATAAATTTTTACTTTTCATATGAAAATAGTTTACATATTTATTTTTAATCATAATTATTTTTCAATTTTCTTTACTCTTTTTTTTCAAAATTTTTGTAGTGTGGAACCGTGGAAACTGCCGGTCCAGCCAGTTCTTGAACTAGCAGTTTTGGAGGATGAAACCATCAAGACTCACCAGAACTGGTGAGTTTTAGCTGGTTCAGATCCACCTTCCACGACCTGGTTTCTAGTTCGAAACCAATCCGTGATGATGTCTAGTTTGCTCTGCACAAGTTGTTCTTAAGAATGTAGTACAACCATAACAATTGCAACCTAACAAGGACCTTTGGACAACTAGCTTGCAAGACATGGTTAAACCGCCGTCTAAGACACAATAAAACCAACTCCAAGCAACATTTGAATGGGTTTCCAGCACAAGAAAATGACAAACCCAAGTTAAACCAAATTTTATGCTGAAAGCAATGGCGAAAATCTATTTGAGCACGAGCTGCTAGTAGAAGGAACAGAACCACCAGTTTCGGTTGACACATCCGGCCAATCAAATGGCCTAAACTTTAAAAACTAGGGGTGGGCTAAAAAAAAAAAAAACAAACAAACCGAATTAAATCAATCCATAACCGAACCAAACCAAACCAAAAATATGATATTTTTTTAATAATTTGGTTTTAAAATTTTTCAATCCGAACTAATCTATAAATTTATGGTTGGTTTGGTAGTATAAATCAAACTAATCCGTAAAACTGAATCAAACTATTTTAGAAAAATGTAATAATACTTTACTTGTAAGTTATAATTATAAATTTATGATAATTGATTAAAAGTCATATATGTTCATATGATTTCATTTTATAGTTATTATTTTGTGAATATTGATTAAAATCAACTTGTTCATTTTTAAATTTGTTTTTTGGGCTCATGATATATATATATATATATATATTTGTTGATGATGAACTATTTCTTTAATAGATTTTAACTTTATAAAGTGTGAAATTTATTTATTTAGTTATAAACTCTTATTATATATTAATTAATTATTATATTTTGTTGGCGGATCATTTTATTTATTGATGATTTTTGTTGATAGATGATTGACTTGATGATTTAATTAAAAATTACAAATCATAACTTACTATATATTGGTTAGTGAATGTATTTTATTGGTGGATAATTGATTTTATAAAGGATTATAGATTAAAAGTACAATAAATTCATAAAAGTATTTTATCATGGTTTGTAATATAAACTTTGTAAAGTAATATAAATATTTAAATATCTACACAAATGTAAAAAAAACTAGAACAAAAGAAAATTTAATTAGAATTTTGATTTAATCCGTAAGACAAACCGAACAAAAAGGTTATTTAATGGTTTAAAAAATTTAACTAAACTATTACTTAAGGTTTGATTTGCAATAGAGAAAAAATCAAACTGTAAGTTATGATTTGATTTGATTTTAGGAAAAACAGAACCAAATTGATCCGTGCCTACTCCTAGTAAACACTTATTACAAAACATACCAAAGAGAGAGTGTAAGAATCTTCCCCTTGTTGGATCATTTTGATTAGATCTTGGTTGGTCGTAAAACCCTTTCTAAAGATTTAACGATGTTGTCCATCCAAAACTCAGGGGCTTGTTTGGGTTATTGTTGTGTTCTATGTTTTCGTTGGCGTCGCCCCCTATTTTTACATTTTATTTTTACTGCACATCAACCTTCGAATTTCCTTCTAGTGCAATAGCCACAGGAGCCATAATTTTGCTGCTCTATTCTGGAACTTGCATGTGACTAATAAAAATATTGCACTTGGGCTCTAGCCTATTCCATGATTAGGTTCCCACCAAACACAGGTTCGATAGTCCTTGGCCGTGGAGAGGTAGAGGATATCTGCAGTTCCTTGCACCAATCATGTCTGCCATTCACAGGCTAAAGGTTCATGAAACATTTCCATAATTGAGACCTCGTTTGGTGTGATAATTAATCTTACCAAATAATATCTGTATATTTGATTTATATTTAATTCGTATCAAAATCGACAATACATGAAGTTGAATAAAGATAATAGGTAATTAGTTTAAAATATAATCATGCTGTTTATATTATGATTCACCATTTCGTGACAACAATTGCAAAACCCTTCACCCTATTAGCAGGTTGAAAATGCATTTAGTTCTCAATATGAATAATAGCCTTAAAGTATTCAATAAGAATGACTAAAATACTTAATTAAATTTATTATAATAATTTGGAAAGTTATGAGGAAAAGTGTTTATATTTGTATCCTAGTATGAACATGTATATTTATCATTATATAAACTAAAAATAAATGATATAACATGCAATGTATATATAGATAACGTATCGACAATAATGGAATAATACTTGAAGAGAAAAGAAAAATAGTTGGGAGGAGAAATACCCATTCTCTATTATAGGTGAAAACTAGAGTATCAACCCCATTGTTAGTCGAGTGTTAATTGTTTTTTTTTTTTTTCATTTTTAGATTTGATTAGTCTTTTAAAGATGAGATTACTTTACACTCTTTCTTTAATTCCTAGCACTTTAAAGTGTAAATGACAAGATAAGTTGAGTATATATACACTTTTAGACTTGATGATAACTTTTAGATCAAATTAATCATTGATCCAGATTAAATCTACCAGTTTTAGGGTTATCCTATTGAGATTGTGATGGGTTTGAAGTTAGTAACCCATTCATCATTGACCAAGATTAATGGATTATCCTAATGAGATTGGAATGGGTTCGACATCAGTGGCCCAATCTAATGAGTGTGAGTCTTCTTTGTAGAGTTCAAGAGTGGATGAATTGGTCTAGTTATCCCTGTAGAAATTGATCAAATCAAACATCTCTATTTTATTGTAATTATGGATCAAACTTACTAGATCCTATCACTTAGTACAATGAGTAAAACCCAAATAAACAATATGCTTAATCTAATATTTTAATACAACAAATTATGTCCTTATGGAAGTCTACGTATCTCGAGCATATTGACTGCATAGTTTGAATAATTAAGTGATGATGCTTCAGGCACTGGTTTTGTTTTTGTTCTTGCATTTTTTTTTTTTTTTTTTTTGGTGGTGTCGTGGGGGGGTGGGGGGCATGTGGGGGGGGTGGTGGGTGGTGGAAGGATGGTGTGTGGGGGTGTGGGTGGGTTGTTGGCACGGCGCAAAACTTCAAGCACTATTGGACAATTCTTTTTTCTCTAATGCACATGATTGCACCACATTTTAGCTTTAGGTTTGCTAGAGTTACATTAACCTGGTATAATAATGTATGTTGGATGGATTTTTCTTTTTCAATGACTCATGGACTCACTTCATGTCAAACCGTTTGTATGACCTTCCTTGACCTTGATAGAACCACCAAATAAATGTTTCGTAAGATAAATTTCTTGTACGATATTCCTTGAATTTGCAATGCTATGGTCGAAGGATTTATCAATGTACTCTTTTTTTTAGTTTATGCTTTGTCGTGATTACTGCACAAGCCTCACTTTATTTATGATTTCAGAGAAGGGATTTATAGATCATATTCAATCAAACTATTATTTGTTGTGCATCAGTTCATGCTTTTGTTCTGAACTCTGTTTGATCTTTAGAATTAGAGATATCATAGTCTTGGAATTGTTTCCCCAATTTGTAAAGCTTTTAAAGTGACAAAGAAAGAGGTATAGCTAAATATTTAGAAGCCTTTAAACTTGATAATATTCATTAAATTATACCGATGATTAAAGGATGAAATAAAACTTGTAAATTTCCAAGTTTTATTGATAAGCTTATCCTAAGTTGAAGGTTAACAATCCACCTTATTATATGTGTGATGAGCTTGGAACAAGTTTAGCCATGTTTAGAGTCATTTTTTTTAAGTGATTCTAGTTATGGAACATTCTCACTAGGTTCTATCAATCAGCTAAGAAGTCAAGATGAAATAAGTAGCGAGCTTAGTTAAATATCTTAATTAAATATATTTGGCCTTCTACAAGTTCCCTAAGATTCACCTTCAAGTACATACAGGTGATGCTCTCATGATGAATTCATGTAATTATATTGTAAGGGTTAATTTAATAATGTGCTTGGTCTATATCTGTTGGGTTATGTATCCAACCCATATGGGTCCGTAACTTATAACAGAAGAAATCCTAAATATTGTATTTTTATAAGAAGACTTGGAAAATAAGGATATTGGTGCAACAAAAGGACTTAGAACAATGTACAACTTTCTACAATTTCCTATATGCCGGTGGCATGTAAGCCATTGGTGTTGTGATGTATGCTACTGACATAGTACCAGTGTTCAACTTTTTGCCAAGTACAATGATGTTTCAATGTTAGCCAAAAGCCGCTAGCATTGTGTCGGCCTTCAACATACATCGACCATAAAGACTACCGGCGTAGAGGCAGCTTATGTTGCCTGTGAGCAATCCTTTGGTTTACATATAAATACTCATTATTTTCTTTTGGGCATCACCTTGGCTATCCTAAAAACCTAAAGAGTTTCAGAGAGAGGCTTATTTCTACAATTGTTTGAGATCCACTGTTATGGTGAAGATTTGTAATCCACCAGAATTACTAGTGAAGAAAAATTATGTAATCCCATTGTTGTTGACAGTGGATAAATTATTTTGCTGCGGTCTCGTGGTTTTTCCCTAATTGAGGTTTTTTTACGTTAAATCCTTGTATTTCTTTTGATTTTATATTTTGTGTATCATGTTTTTGTTATCGCATAGGAAAGAGGAAAAATTACTTTGTTATTTCATATATTGGATTTTTCTTAACAAGTGATATCAGAGCCAGGTTAAAGAAAAAAGTTTTTTTAAGGGATTACAAGCACGGCGGAATCATTAGGTATGATGATAAAATTGAATTCATCGAATTATTCTATCTGGAAGTCGATGATGGAAGATCTGTTATATTGTAAAGATCTATATATGCCTTTGAGTGGTGATAATGCAAAACCAAACGATAAGTCTAATGAAGATTGGGCAATCATGCATAGAAAAACTATCTGTCATATCCAACAATGGGTTGATTACAGTGTATATCATCATATTACTCAGGAAACCAAAGTTGATGTTCTATGAAAGAATCGGAATCCTTGTATGATAGGCAAACTGCCTTGAATAAAACCTCTCTGATCAGGAGATTAGTGAATCTAAAGTATAAGGATGGATCCAATATAACAGAGTACTTGAATGAATTTCAAGGTCTTATGAATCAATTGTTTTCTATGAAGCTTGTGCTTGATGATGAGATACAAGCACTATTATTATTGAGTTCACTGCTTGATAGCTGGGAGACACTTGTGGTGTCTTTTAGTAATTCTACTCTAGATGGAAAGCTTACCATTGCAATTGTGAAAGATATCTTGATGAATAAAGAAGCCAGAAGAATAGATCTTGGCACGAGTTCTAAGACTCGAGCTCTTATTACTGATAAGCCAGAAGACGTGGTAGAAGCAAGAACAGAGGCTCATATGATAAATGTGATAGGTCTAATAAATCTAAGGGAAGATCTAAATCAAGAAGGAAAAATATTAAATGTTATTACTATAACAAGCCAGGCATTTCAAGAGAGAATATAGACTGTGAAAGAGAGAGCAGGGTAAATGTAAAAGTGATGAAAAAGATGAAGTCACAACTACTGCAACAACAACTGGTGAGATTATTATTACCTGGATGAGGACTGTGTTAGTCTTGCATGTAATGAGAGTGACTGGGTTATTGATTTTGGTGCCTCTTCTCATGTGACATCACATGATGAGCTCTTCTCAACCTATACTATCGGTGATTATGGCAATGTTAGGATGGAAACAATGAGATATCGAAAATTGTTGGCCTTGGAAATATTGTTTTAAAGACTAACACTGGTTGCAGGCTCATTCTCAGAGATGTCAAACACATTCCAAATATCTGCTTAAACCTTATATCTACAGGGAAACTTGATGATGAAGGTCATCATAGCCACCTTAGTGAAGTAAATGAAAGCTCACCAATGGTTCTCTCATAGTGGCAAAAGGGAAAAAAGAAGAATACTCTTTACATTTAATGTCAACAAAACTAAGTAAAGGAGATGTGAATCTAATTTATGAAACTTCTATGGAGCTTTGGCATATGTGGCTTGGTCACATGAGTGAGAAAGGGTTCCAAATGCTTATCAAGAAACAACTTTTGCCTAATGTAAAAGGTACTCCTCTAAAAAGTTGCACTGTTTGTCTTACTGGTAAATAACATAAAGTTGTATTTCAAACAAATCCACTTGTTAGGAAATCTCATATACTAGATTTAGTTCACACAGATGTGTTATATGAAAGACAGGTCAGTAAGTGGTACTCTTTATTTTGTGACATTCATTAATGATCACTCTAAGAAGTTATGGGCTTTTGCTTTAAGTCCATAGATCAAGTACTATATGTATTTAAGCAATTCCACAATAGAGTTAAAAGAGAAACAGGAAGATAGTCGATATGTGTTCGAGCAGATAATGGTAGTGAATACAGAGGACCTTTTCGAGAATATTACAAAGAATTTGGGATTAAATTAGAGAAGACAATTCCAAAGACCCCACAATAGAACGACAGTACAAAGAGGATGAATCACACTACTACAAGCGAGTGAAGTGTTTGTTATCACATGCCAAGTTACCAAAATCATTTTGGGGTGAAACAATGAGGATAGTTGTCGAGCTAATTAATCTATCTCCCTCTTATGCTATGGATGGAGATATCGTAGAGAGAGTCTGGACAGGTAAAGATATTTCTTATGAATATTTACATGTGTTTGGCTGCAAGGCATTGTGCATATTCCCAAGGATGAAAGAGCAAAACTTGATGCAAGTTCAAAGTAGTGCATTTTTCTAGGTTATGCATATGATGGGTATGGGTATAGATTGTGGGATCCAGTAGAAAAGAAGATTGTCAAGAGCAGAGATGTGGTCTTTCTTGAAGACCAAACCATTGAAGATATTGAGAAGCGAAAAAAACTGAAATCATAAGATAAGATCCCTATAAATGTAGATCCAGTACCCTCACTTGAAGATTCTAATAATGATGGGGGAGATGTGGAAGATTCAGTTGAAGAGCCCCAAGAGTCTCATCAGCAGATTGAGTTGATGAGATCTTCAAGAGAGCGAAGACCATCAGTAAGATATAGTCTAGATGATTATATGATGTTAACTGATAGGGGAGAGCCAAAATGTTATAAAAAGCCATGTTACGTGAGCAGAAAAAAGGAATAGGTTAAAGCCATGCAAGATGAGATAAAATCCTTATGTGAGAACAAGACATATGATTTAGTGGAACTTCCAAAGGGCAAGAGACCACTGAAGAATAAATGGGTATATAGATTGAAGACTGAAGAGAATAGCTCACTACCAAGGTACAAGGTAAGATTGGTTGTGAATGGGTTCAACTAGAAGAAAGGTGTTGATTTTGATGAGATTTTCTCACTAGTGGATGAAGATGTTTTTCATTTGGGTAGTACTCAGGGTTGTACTCAGTATTATTTCCTGTTTGAGCTTGTAGATTGAGCAAATGGATGTGAAGAGTGCATTCTTTCATCGTAACTTGAAGGAAGAAATTTACATGGAGTAGCTTGAGGGTTTTAAGATCAAAGGGAAAAAAATCTTGTATTTCAAATTGTAGAAGAGCTTGTATAGGTTGAAATAGGCTCCAAGGCAGTGATATAAGAAGTTTAGCTCTTTCATGATTGATCAGGGATATACAGGGCTACATCAAATCATTGCATCTTTGTAAAGACATTTGGCACTTGTGAGTTCATTATTCTCCTATTATATATTGATGATGATTATTGGCCATGATGCTAAGAAGATGCAAGATCTAAAAATTACACTGAGTAAGTCTTTTGCCATGAAAGACTTATGACCTGCATGCCAAATTCTTAGTATGAGAATTATTCGTGATAGAAAGAGCCAAAAATTGTGGTTATCACAGGAGAGATACCTAGAAAAGGCATTGGAGAGATTTAACATGAGCAAGAAAAAACCTATTTTTTCTCCACTTATAGGTCACTTTAAACTCAATTCTCAGCAGTATCCTAAAGTGAAGCAGATAGAGAAGACATGAAAAAGACTCCTTATGCCTTTGCAGTTAGCAGTCTAATGTATGTTATGGTACGCACTAGACCAAATATTGCTCATACTATTGGCATGGTTAGTTGTTATCTCTTGAATCCAGGTAAAGAGCATTGGACCACTGTTAAATGGATTATGAGATATCTCAGGGGCACTTCCAAATTATGCTTGTAGTTTGGTGGTAATAAACTATACTAGAATGGTTTTTAGATGCTGATATATTGACTCTAGGAAGTCACTTCAAGTTATCTGATTACTTATGCAGGAGGAGCAGTGTCTTGGTAATCAAAATTGCAGAAGTGTGTTGCACTATCCACCACTGAGGCAGAATATATTGCTGTGACTGAAGCCTGTAAGGAAGTCTTGTGGAAGAAGAAGTTTTTAGAGGAATTAAGTCAAGAGCAAGAAGACTTGAGGCTATTTTGTGATAGCTAGAGTACAATACATCTCAGTAAGAATACAACTTTCCATTCCAGACTTAAACACATCGATGTTAGATATCATTGGATTTGAGATGTATAAGAATCAAAGCTTTTGAATAGAGAAGATCCATACTGATGAAAACAATTTGAATATGATGACTAAAGATCTACCCAAGAACAAACTTATTTGTTGCAAAACAGATAGCCGGTATGATGGAACCCTCCATATGAGTTACATGGGGAGTTTGTTAGGTTATGGATCTAACCCATATGGGTCTGTAACTTATAACAGAGGAAATCCTAAATATTGTATATTTAGAAGAAGACTTGAAAAATAAAGAGATTAGTGCAACAAAAGAAACTTGGAACAATGTATGCTAGCCAAATGAGGATCAAGGCCGCCAGCCTTCAACAACACCAACGTCGGCTTTCTACAACTTCTTATGCATTGTTGGAATGTGTCGGTGTTCACATGTAAGCCGCTAGTGTTGGGATGTATGCCGTCGGTGTAGTAGTAGCATTCAATTTTTTGTTGAGAACAACGATGTTTCAACGTTAGTCAAAAGTTGCCAGCATTATACTGACCTTCAACATACGCTGGCTATAAAGGCCACTGTAGAGGTGACTTATGTTGCCTGCAAGCCATCCTTTGGTTTTCATATAAATACTCCTTGTTTTGTCTTTTAGGGCATCACCTTGGCTATCTTGAAAACCTAGAAAGTTCTAAAGAGATGCTTATTTCTGCAATTGTTTTAGATCCACCATTGTGGTGAAGATTTGTGATCTACTAGTATTACTAGTGGAGAAAAACTATATAATCCCATTATTGTTAATAGTGGAAGAATTATTTAGTGCAATCCCGTGATTTTTTTCCAATTGGGGTTTTTCATATTAAATCCTGATTTCTCTTTTGACTTTATTTTTTGTTTGTCATATTTTTGTTATCGCATAGGCAAGATGAAAAATTACTTTGTTATTTCATATGTTGGATTTTTCCTAACAATATCATATATTACATATACAACTTATCTTTAATTAGGAATAATTTAAAACATTTACTCTCTATTTACGTCTAAAAGCAAAAAGAGTGTGTGTGTGTGTGTATACCCTATTTATTCAAAAAGTATTTAGTACAGTGACACTTACAATAATCAATAAGGAATATAGGTTTAACTATGTTCGGTGCACACCCTCTCAAATATTTTGAGTTTTTATCAACCGACAGCTTTTGTTCAATTAACCAGGTGCATTATCCATTAAGGTCATGGAGTGTACATGTGGTATTCTCGTAATAGAATGTCCTATACGCACCAAAACATTTAAAATTTGGCCTTACACAAACATAAGAGTACAGAAGTGCGATGAAATAAATCAAGCAGTACAAACAATTAAAATTTTCATCCTTCCAAATCCAATCGTCGGCTCGAAGTATCATGTTCAATGTCGATGAATTGGCTCGATTCTTAACCCTGAGTCATAAGAAGGAAGAGATAATGATTTATTCACTGTGAGAGATTTTTTCAAGCATATGTGAGGTCTGAGAGCAGCTTCAAGTCCGAAAAATAGACGATGTTACCCCATAATCTCTGACTTTTAGAGTGGCAAGAAAATAAAAATATACCAATAACAAAATAAACTTAAATGTTTACTTTTTTAAAATATTAAGAAAAAGTCATAGATGCTAAATTGTCACATCTCATTAGCATAATTAAGGTGGTCCCATTGCATATTTTAAGTGAAAAATGATAGTTAATGGTTTTAACTATTATTAACAAGTAGAATATACAAAGCTTATCTCATTAAATCAATCTATTAGTAGTTGTCAAGTGGTGACCAACAAATAGAAATACAAATAATTTGATGAAGTATACTTCTTTTATACCTTTACAATAATTTAACACAATTTCAATTATCCTCATATGATCCCCATTCTTCCCATCTTCTATATACTGGAACCAGTCTTAATACTTCCTAAGGAATCTTGCATCTTTATAAAAAGTCTATAAGGATATGAGCATATAACCACAGCTCTGTAAGTGGACATAAAAGGGATGATTATAAGTACTATCTGACAACTTACAATCATTATTTATTATTAGAGTGAAATGTGTAATTAATTAGGATGTCATCTGCGTGATGTTAACTGATATATCACGAGGTTAGAGAAATTAACCCCACTGGGGTTTGGCACAAAAATGTCTTCCATTAGATCCAGGAAAGTGTAATGGACCGCTGTCCTCCTAAAAATTGTTGGGAATCGAGCGCAGCGGAAATAATAAATATGAGCCGGATAAATGATAAATAGAATACGAGCAAAGCAAATTAAAATAAAAATAAATGACACCAGAAAATTTAACGTGGTTCACCCTTTGTATAGGCTACGTCCACGGGACCAATTTCGAAAATTTCTTCCACTATATAAATAACAGGCTTACAAGAGAGATACTTCTCTAAAAAAATAATATTCTAGGGGTACAATACAAATAATTGAGATAAATCTTAAATAATGTGACACAAGTATTTCCAAAACACCCCAAAATATCCTCACTATTTTATCACTCCCTAATTCTCATAATTGAGATAAAGCAAAACGTTGCTTTAGATTTTTTTTCTTCTCCTCTCATTAATTCTCATACACACGAATCAGCTTTTTATATTGGCAACAAGTGCCTATTTATAGGCAATACTCTTTGCCAACTCAAGCCGGTCAAAATATGATAAACAACCAGCTATAATCTCCAGCTAAAAACGTGTAGGATACAAATGCTTAGCCATTCACGCTTACCAAAGTCAGCTAATAGCCAACTGGAAGAGGCTTGCAAAAGAATGAGAATTCTAAATAATTCTCTAGTGCATATTTCACGTAGCTAATTCGGCTACGTCATCCTTTATCTTTTCTTTTTTTTATAATAATAATAATAATAATAATGTAAGAGGGATCCATCAAAGACCACCCCAGACTATCTGCTGAACTCTTAATTTATATTGCGACCCCCTCTCTTGTCACTTAGTTCAATATAGATTAAAAGAAGAAACATGAACTTGGTTTCTCACCTTGATGGTTGAAATATGATGGAAGCAAGAATGCGAAATGCGATATGCTATGCATGATCGATTATTACTTTCATTATATTCTTAATGATATATTTTTATTTAGGAGATCGAACAGATAGTTCACACCAATATAACAGGGTAAGTAAACATCCAATATCAAATAAAGTTAATCAACCACATACACTTTATAACTAACTTACAAGCACAAACAATTATAATGTAAATAATATCCCCTTTTACAATTACCTTATAAATAAACCACTTACTGGAATTGCGATTTATTAGCACTTCTCGCGAACACTTAATAATATCAAATAAGAAATATTTATAAGTACCTATGGTTTCATATGTAGGTCAGTTGATTTATTTTATCATTTTTCTCATTTTCCTTGAGGTATTTAGGAAGGACAATAATTCTTATTTAGCTAATTAGGAATATATTTTAGGCAAATAGATTACAATTATAGTGAGTTGTAGGATATATTTTAGTATGGTCTAAATAAAATATAATTTTAAGTACTAATTATAGTTTTATATTAGCTTTTAATGAATAAATAACTTATAAATTAGAGTGTATTATGGGAGAAATACTAAGATAAGTAAGGTTAACATCTAAACTTAGTCATTTTGATAAATATTTTTAAGTGAGCTAGAAGACTTTAGCTATCTTATACTAATTTAACTTTACAATGGTTACTTTACTTAAATCTAGAATCTTTGAAAAATTATTAAAAATAGCGAACGCATAATGGAAATTCTAGGAAAATTATGGGATATTGATCAAATTATCTAAAATTTACCTCTTCTCACAATACCCTTAATAATTACCCAAGATTGGGAATAAGTAAATATATGTTAACTATGTCATATGACCTTAAATACGAATTTCTTTTAGGCTATTGTAGGGTTGAATTATTGAGTATAAGTGTCCCTATAATTAACGCTATAGGAGTAGTAGTTAAAAGATTAATTATAGTTAATGTTATATATAAGCCCTATAATGGCTATTTAAGGTATTTAGCCAACAGTTAAAGGAGTATTTATAGAAAAAATAGTAACCTATGTTATAGAATGATAAAGTCAGTATCTAAACTTTATATTAAATATTTAGAATATGATTTAAAATTATCATGCATAAAGGAGTTGTTTACTTTTAAAAATAGTAAATGACCAGAAAAGCTCTAAAATTTTACGAGAGGAACTTAATATTATATAAGCTTACCTATAAAAGGTTTTTTCAAAAGGAGTTGAATAATTTCGTGAAAATTCCCATAATTTCCACCCAACTGTTGCGAGAACCGCTAGCTTCGGCTATCCTTGTGCTCCACCACCTTGTCAAAAGGAAAGAGAGGAATTTTTGGTGTCCAACTGTAAATTTTGGTAATTTTATGATACTCGAAAAGTTATGCGAATTTTTAAATCTAAATCTTGGTATTTATAGGCCTTTCACCACGCAGTAAAATGTCAAATGTCAAGATTTTTTCAAGAAACTTTTTCTCTAGTAATTTAACATTAAGACATGTGTCCTATTAAAGTTTTAGAATTTTAGGATAATTGGTGAATTTTTGGTAAATTTTTCCTTAATTTTGACTGTTCATGTTGTTATTTTCCATGAAAAACAATTAATTGTTGATGTGATATGTTGAGTGTTTTGTCTTGGTAATTTGTGCCTAATTTATGTAATTATATATCATATAATCTTAATTTATGATATAATTATAGGTGTAATTATGATTATTTTATTAATTGGTTGTTATTACTTATTATTTATCTCTAGCTTAGGGATGACAATTTGTTATTGATATGTTACATCATGCCATAAACATGTTTCTTGAGGTAGATTTACTAGTTTGCCCCTTTAATGCCTATTTATTTACACTCAAGGGCAAAATCATCTTTTCACCATATATATATATATATATATATTCATACTCATTATTTGAGAATTTATTCTGATTCTTCTACTTAAGATATCATTATTTGTTGATTGTATCATAGTGCTTAGGGTTTTTAATTATGCACTTATCTATACTTTATTTTATTTATTATTATTATTTTTACGGGGTCTCACATAAATACATGTATAAAGATGAAACTTTTATATTTTACCATTTTATCACTTTTAAATAATATATTTAGGGTCTGTTTATTTTATCATATTCTGGTTGTTTTTGCATTATATTTTTATCATTTTCAAATAGTTGTCTATCAAGAAATAGATATAGATAAAAAAAAATTAATAATTTTATTCATAAATTGACTATGCAAATACGATACAGATATGATATAAATATAATATAGATAAGTTATAAATACTTAAAGATATATATATATATATATGATACAGATAAAAATATCACTAGTAAAAAACTAGGCATTTGAGGCAAATTAATTGTCTCAGAAGATCACAATTTTGCCTTATTAAGTTATTTCTTTAAAATTTCGCTTAGAATGGTTTGCCATGTTAGGTCTAAAGAGGCAAAAATTGCCATTTATTAGAGAAAAGAGACGATTTTTGGCCGAGAGAGGCGACATTTACCTTCAATTTTCGCATCCCATCTTAAAACTTCTACTAGTGTCCGACAATCCAAATAGGCCTTTATCTTATTTCACACGTTCACTTCAGTTCAGGTTTTTTCAGCTGATGTTCTAGTTTAACCCTCTAGTCCGTCAGTAAATTTTTGTTGTAGACCTAACAGGAGCTTGATTGAACCAGATTGTTGAAAACTATTATTCGAAAAATACTTCGATGATGAATATATAAAATAATTAAAAAAATCTATGTGATCCTCATATAGTAAAATAATTATGAAATACTTGATCATAAATTATTTTGATGATAAAAAGATTATAAAGAACGTCACTTGCGTATCAATTTTTTTCCCTCCAATTCTCTACCCTTAGAACTTGGAGAACGGAGTAGTTAAACTATTAATAAATTAAAACATTGGAGCTAATGCTTTAATTCCATATATAGTATTTTTCTTTAAAGGAAGTAATAATAAAAGGATGTCATGCTATTATTATTATTAATGGCAACCCACATGTAGTACATTAATCTTAATCTTTCTCAATAATTATATTTACTACTCAAAATCTAAAAGTGTCCATTTACTAATTATGAATATTTTAAATATTATTTATAAAACCTAACCAACTTTATTTACATGGTCATAGGCAAAAAAGGGAAAGAAAAATAGAAAAAGGCAAAGATGGAAGAAGTTAAGAATTAAATGGACAATTTTAAACTCCAATTAGCTAGTTATATATGTTTAATTCTCTCCCTTTCGTCTCCCCACTTTGATTACTACTACTACTATTATTATTATTATTATACCATCATAACACTATCATCAACAATCAATATCATCGTTCTATATCTACAAGTTCACCTCTCTATAGACTTGGTTAGATTGAAAATTATAGAGGTTAATGTCTGTTTGAATGGTTTGTTTTTCATTTGTATTTGTATCAGTATCGAAATGATATGTAAATATACCTAATTTGCATCTATTTGATATTTTCATGAGAAACTGCTAACTTTTTTTTATCTGTATTATTTCTTGATAGATAATTTACTAGAAAAAAATTAAAAAAATATCTGTATCTACTGAAAAAAGCTAGTTAGACCCTTAATTTGTAATTGTGCTTTGAAATAAGTGTATTTTTTTTGTATCTTTTGTTTATATTTTCCTTCCTTTAATCTCTTACGTGATAATTGAGATCATGCTATCCATTATGTAATGTTGCAAGTGAGTTTTATTCTTCTAAGAGAAATCACATTCCCTTTTATCGGGGATGGACCCAGTTTGGGGCCAAAAGGCCTCGCTCTCACTCGGGATAAAACTTGATTATTATAATATATTTAAATAAGAAAAAAATATGTTTTATGCTTATATTTGTAATAAAGTAAATTTGTCTCCCCTTAATCATATGGTTCTTCATTGTCCTTGCCTTTGATGAACATTTTAACACTTAAAGAGATATGCTGTTTATTCATACGGGTTTGCATATCCCTAATCCTTTGCCACTAATCCTCTTATATAATTCATTTAACTTATGTATTTTTACTCTAATGGATGAAGTTGACTTTTGTAGGAATAAAAGAAAATCCAAGTAATTAATTTTAGGAATGGACAAATTTTGGTCTCAAATGTACATTTATCAATATGATATATGAGACCTATATTTACCAATTTTTATAATTAATTATTTAAAATTTGAAAGTATGGATCTCTTACCAACAAACTAGTTGAGGTTATCAATAATGCTTGAATTAATTTTTATTAAATAGTTAATTATAAAAATAATAAAAAATTGAATACCTAATTACAAAAACAAATGAAATTTAAATATTAAATTAAACTTTTAAATCTAAAATAATGAATTAAGAATAATTAATATTTAGATATTATATAAAATTTCGCCTGTTATTAGAGTAATAGTTTCTATTCGATTTTATTATTTCCTCACTTTCAGGCCTTAAGCCAACCCCTATAAACAAGGCTTATTCTGGGAAAGCTATCATTGGAACAGCACAAAGCACAATGTGTTGGAGCTATCCAACACGAAGTGCAACAGATCTGCTTGTCGGACAGCCTAAAAGGTCCAACCTGTTCACTTGTTAATTTTGCTCTAAACCTCGGTATTATGCCTATTCGTTTCTTGTGCTTACTATTTACATTTCAGCTATATGTTAGATTTTTTCAGGGTAAATATTTAATAAAATAGGTAATTAGATATTTAAACTTTAAAAATGATTAATTTAATACATAAATTTTTAAATTAATCAATCCAGTACAAAAGAAAGTTTTCATGTATGCCAACAGTATTTATGTCATATTAGTTAAAAATGTTATGTGGATAATGATATTAGCCAATTTGATGAAGTTAATATTAACATACACGAAAAGTTCATCCATGTATTAAATTGATTAATTTCAAACTTCACCTACCTAATTACTTGTTTTGTCAAAATCAGGTATCTAATTGTATATTTTATCAAAGTTTAAGTATTATTTGAAACATTAACTATTTTCTATTCCTATCTATCTATCTATATGTGTGTATGTGAATGTATATCCAATCCATATATACAAAAAAAAAAAAAAAAAACTTTGTTAGAGTTGTACAAGAGAATTACGTAGGCTAACTCATTTTGTCTCACTTCAACTTATGGGTCATATGGACCAACCTGTGGGTTAGAATTTTCGGCTCAATCCATCTCGTGCAGGTCGGTGGATTAAAAAATTAATATTATAATATCATGCTATTAATAGTATAGGCTATTGTTTGGGTATGACCTATGTGTAGTTTTGTTTTAAATTAATGTCATGTAATGACAAGATAATTTTACCTCTTAACTATAGCGATCAATAATATAATAAACTGAATATAAAATATAATAAGCACCAAGATTTACGTGGAAAACCTCATTATGGGAAAAACCAGGGGACCGTAATGCAAAAACTTCCATTATCAATAAATGATGGGTTTACAATGTTTTTCTTCATTCGTTATATTAGTGGATAACCATTTCTTCACTATAACGGTGAATATCAATAAAATTCCAAAACTATTTAATTTGTGAAAACACAAAAACACCTATTCAATCTGGACAGTTGAGAAGAATTAACGAGAAATGGAAATAATCACCTTAGAGTAATCCATTCTACAAATCCAATGGAAAAAGTTTCATCACAATCGAGATTTAATAAGCCATCCGAGGGTGGATCCAAAGTTGCTATTTTGAAATTGATTTTTCCCTTTTATAGTTCATATACGAAAAATAAATCAATATGTTTCTCCCCTTCTCGATGTTAGACACTTAAATGCCTTTAGTACGTAATTGCAAGCCATAAAATCCAATTCCATAGCTCCAAGTTCATCCTTCTCAAAATAATGAGAGATGCACCTTTTTTTTTTCTTTCTTCTAAATGTGTATATATATATGTATATTTAGGGTTTCCTCTATTATTTATTATGGGCTCATATGGGTTGGACCCAAAGCCCAATAAACTCCCCTCTAACTCACATGGGGGGTTTCATCATGCCGGCTATCTATCTATAACAAATAAGCTTACTCGTTAGTAGAGCCTTAGTCATCATGTCTGAACCATCGCTATCAGTGTAGATCTTTTCAAGCATCAAGAGTTTCGCTTTGATACATCTTAAATCCAATGATATATAACATTAACATGTTTGGATCTTGAATGAAAAGTTAGATTCTTACTCAGATATATAGCACTCTAGCTGTCACAATATAATTTTAAATCTTCCTATTGTTAGCCCAACTCTTCTAAAAATTTTTCCATCTACAAGACTTCCTTACAAGCTTTTGTTAGCAATGTACTGTACTTCTATAGTGGATAGTGCAACACATTTATGTAACTTGGACTGCCAAGACACTGCTCCATGTACACGAGTAATCATATAACCTGAATTTAACGTCTTAGAATTAAGATCTCTTACCATATCAGCATCTGTAAACCCTTCCAATATCGGTTTACAGCCACCAAGCTGTTAACTTAAGCTGGAAGTGCCCCTAAGATAACTGAGAATCCATTTAACTACGAGCTAATGCTCTTTACTTGAATTTGCGAGATAACAACTAACAACACCAACAACATGAGCAATATCTGGTTTAATGTACACCATAGCATACATTAGACTGCCAATAACTGAAGCATAGAGTATCTTCTTCATGTCTTCTTTGTCTGCATCACTTTTAGGACACTACTGAGAACTAAGTATAAAGTGACCTGCAAGTGGAGAACAGATAGATTTTGCCTTACTTATGTTGAATCTCTTAATAACCCTTCTACATATCTCTTCTATGATAACCACAATTTTTTGCTCTTCCTATCAGGAATAATTCTCATACGAGAATTTAGTGCATGGATCCTATGTCTTTCATGAAAAAAGACTTGCTCAATGCCTTTTTAAGATCTCGAATTTGCTTGGTGTAAGGACCAACAATAAACATATCATCTACATATAATAAAAGAATAATGAACTCACAACTATTGAATTTCTTTATAACGACACAGTGGTCTAATGCAGTCATGGTATATCCTTGGTCAATCATGAAGGAATCAAACTTCTTTACCACTGTCTTGGAGCTTGTTTCAAGCCATACAAGCTTTTCTTCAATTTACATACAAGATGCTTCTTCCCCATGACACTAAACCCCTTAAGCTGCTCCATATAAATCTCTTCCCCCAAGTCATCATGAAGGAACGTTGTCTTCACATCCAGTTCCTCAATCTCTAAGTTTAAACTGAGAGCAATACTGAGTACAACCCAAATGGAAGACATCTTCACCACTGGTGAGAAAATCTCATTAAAGTCAATACCTTTGTTCTGACTATACCCCTTTACAACCAATCTTGCCTTATACCTTGGTTGTGAGCTATATTCTCCAGTCTTCAATATACCCATATATTCTTTAACAGTCACTTGCCCTTTGGCAGTTCCACTAAATCATATGAATGATTCTCATAAAAGGATTTCATCTTATCTTGCATGGCTTTTGCCTATTCATTTTTCTGCTCATGTAATATAACCTCTTAATAACATTATGGCTCTCCCCCATTTGTCAGCATCACATAGTCTCCTACATTATATCTAGCAATGGTCTTCTCTCTCTTATTGACCTTCTCAATTCAATCTACTGATTAAGCTCTTAAGATGTCTCATTATCTTCAACTGAGTCTTTCATGTCTCCTCCATCATTATCAGGATCATTAGGAAATGGCACCGAGTCTACATTGACTGGGATCTCACTTGAGGATTTGGACTTCTCTAGCTTCTATATATCTTCAATAGTTTGATCTTTTAGAAAGACCACATCTCTGCTTCTCACAATTTTTTTTCCTACTAGATCCCATAACTTGTACCCATACCCATCATGTGCATAACTAGAAAAATACATTGCTTTGAATTTACATTAAGTTTTGCTATTTCATCCTTAGGAGCATGCACAAATGCTCTATAACCAAACACTTGTAAGTGACCATAAGATATAATTTTACTTATCTATACTCTTTCTAAGATATCACCATCTAGAGCATAAGAGGGAGATAAGTTGACCAAATCAACTATTGTCCTCATTGCTTCTCCCCAAAAGGATTTAGGTATATTGGCATGAGATAACATGCACTTTACTGTCTCTGTAATAGTGAGATTCATTCTTTCTATAATGTTGTTGCTGTGGGGCCTTTGGAACTGTCTTCATAAGTTTAATTCCATGGATATACTATCTAATTTTCTTTCAAATATCAGGTTTAGGAAAATATCTAGAACATGTCTAACATCTTTAAGGATGAGTCTGCAACTAGTATTAGTCTTCAAAATAATATTTTCAATGCCAATAATTTTGGATATACTATCGTTTCCCATCTTAACATTTCCATAATCACCAGCAGTGTAGATTGAGAAGAATTCACCATGTGATATCACATGAAAAGAGGCACCATAATCAATAACGCAATCATTATCATAACATGCAAGACTAACATAGTCATCATCCTAAGCAACAACAATCTCATCATCTACTGCTGCAATAGCCATGTCATCACCTTTTTCATTACTTTCACCTTTTGTCTGCTCTCTCTTCCATATCCTACATTCTCGTTTTAGATGTGCTGGCTTGTCACAATGATAACACTGAATATTTCTTCTTCTTGATTTTGATCTTCCCCTGAAATTGTTAGGTACATCAGAATTATTAAATGAGCCTCTAGTCCAATTTTTGCTATGTCTTTCCCGTCTATCAATAACAAGTGCCCAAGTGTCAACACTTGCACCGAGTTCTTTTCTTCTAGCTTCTTTGTTCATTGAACTATCTTTCACCATTGTAATAGTTAGCTTTCCTTCTGGAGCAGAATTCCTGACTGACACCACAAGTATCTCCCAACTATCAGGCAGTAAACTCAATAACAAAAGTGCTTGTATCTCATCATCAAGCACAAGTTTCATAGTAGATAGCTGATAAACAAGACCTTAAAAATCATTCAAGTGCTCTGTCATATTGGATCCATCCTTATACTTCAAATTCATCACCCTCCTAATCAAAAAGGTTTTCTTCAAGGCAGTTTGTCTCTTATACATGGACTCCAATTTCTTCCATAGAGTATTAGAAATAGTTTCTTGAGCAACATGATGATACATACTATGATTAACCCATTGTCAGATATATTCTATAGTTTTTCTATGCATAATTACCCAATCTTCATCAAACTTATCTTTTAGTTTTGCATTATTGCCGCCTAAAGGCACATATAGATCTTTACAATACAAAAGGTCTTCCATCATCAACTTCCAAATTAAATAATTTGAAGAATTCAACTTTATCATAGTACTCAATGATTTTTCCATACTTGCCGAACAAGAAGCAATTTTTTTTTTTTAAATTGTGCTCTCATACCAATTTTTCAGGAGAAGAGAAAACCATCAATGGGGAGAAATTCTTCAAATAGACCTTATGAAGGAACACAATAGTGGGTTTAACACTATCTATAACTTAAAACCTTAAGATATTGGGTTACTTAGTCTTTCCTCTTATAAAACCTTCACTTAAGTCTCATATTTCCCATGTGGAATATTTTCAACCTCACACTTGCATCCCAACAGGTTTCATTATTTGATGGAAAATAATGCATGAAAAGTGTAATTTCCATAATTGATTAGAACAAGTGAAAACAGTGTATATATATATATACACATTCAAAGTTAATTAAAGATTATCAATGTAAATCTTTGAGACATAATTTAGAAAATTATAATAGGAAAAATCTTTCTTGAAGAGTTCTGCTAGTTGCGGCTTTGAAAGTTTGTATCCATAAAATTATGATTAGGATTTATATAAAATTTGGAAAATTTTACAATTTCATTGACAATACCATTTAATCAATAATCTTATCATTAAAATAAATATAGTAATTGATATATTATGTATTTCAATGGCATAATCACGGTTGGTATGAATCTAAGCCATTAAATAACTGATAACTAATGGGACTGAACCCTTTAATGACATAATTAGATCATAAAATTTTCCTAAAGCTTTCTCACAATATCCTTATTTATTTAATTCCAAAGCTTTTCAATCAAAATCTTTTTGTTCATTCTTAGGATTTCTTCTCAAGGTTCTTTCTTAAAAAAAAAAAAAAAAACGGAATTCCTTATAATAAAAAAAAACTTCTATTTTGAATTTGATTCCTTTTCGACTTGTTTACTTGGAGGTAGTATAGATGGAATAAAATAATTGTTCCCAAGAATCAATCTGTTGCTTTGTTTACTTATACAAATGAACTGAACATAATTACTACTAGTAATCTTTCTATTCCCTATGCTGAGGGAATAAAAAAGAAAAAACCACTTGTGGTTTTTTTTTTATTACCTATCTATTCCCTCTCTAATGGGAATAAAAATTCAAACAATGTTACTATTTTACCTCTAGTAAATCTAGTTATTAACAAAAATGCCCATATAAGTACTGGAAAAAAAAGTACACATATAAGGAAAATATGTTTTATGCTTTATAATTATATTTCATACATATATAAGTTGTATCACATATGTAAGTTATATATATAAGTATTTACATAATATATTAATTATATACGTAAGTTATATATATGCCAAAAATATATAAATAGATGATCTAGAGATTATATATCAACTGTGTATTAAATATGTTATATATATGAGAAATAAATAGTATATTGACAAAATACATAGGTTGTGCATATAAGTTATAAGTTATACATATAAGTTATATATTATAAGTTAAATTATCTAGTATATATAAGTTATAAAGTTATAACTTATATATGTTTTATGTTTTATAAGTTACAAGTGTTATATATATATATATATATATGTATATATAAGTTATAAGTAATAAGTTGTATAATATATCAGGTAATATATAAGTTATAAAAAAATGTAAAAAAAATACAAATATATAATCTAGATATTTTAAATATAAAAGCAATATATTAACGTTATATATATAACAAGTAAGTTGGGTAATGATAAAATATGTAAGTTATATATATAAGTTATACATATAAGTTATATTTTATGTTTTATAAGTTATAAGTTATACATATGGATTATATATGTATAAGTTATATAGATAAGTTATAAGATATGTAATATCGTTTTTATTTATAAGTTATTATATATTATATATATAAATGTCTAAAAAATATAAGTACATAATTTAGAGATTATAAATATTGTATAAATGAAATATAAATAGAGAATTGATAAAATATATAAGTTTTATATAAATGTTATATTTTATAAGTTATATATATAGGTTATATATGTTATATATATGTGTGTGTGTGTGTATGTGTGTATTTGTGTGACATATGGACTGATACATAATCTATATATATATATATATATATATTTCTATATGTGCGTGTATTATATATATCATATATAAATTATATTTTTATATATATTTATATATAATGTATTTGTTATGTATAGTATATAATGTGTATATGTGTGAGCATGGGTATGAGTATATGACTATATTTATTTATGTAACCTCTTATTTTCAATAATAACCAAATAATAATGGTAATTTTAATTTTATTCTTAGTTTAACACTGCAATTAATAAATTAAATTAAACGATGTAATATGTATTGCTGGTAATAAAACTTTAGATAAAGTAAATACCGGAATATATTATCCCTTATTGATTACGGCTAATACCATTCCTAAGGTATAACTCCTTCCATTCCATTCCTACAAGTAAACAAGCCATAGTTTTTTATTAACCTCACAATTCTTTGAGCAGGTGGGGAAAAATGAAGTATGGCCAAAACTTGCAAGCACTTCTTCATTTTTTAATGGTTTGAATAGAATGGCTTACATGACTTGTCCTACTTGCATAAATCTAAACATACTCTTATTCTTTTGCGAGAATTTAACTTGACAAGTAAAATTGATCTTTATGGTGTGCTATAATAGATGCTTTTATTTTTTTTTCTTTTTCTTTTTTAGAAAGAGATGAATATTACGAATGAATCAAATAATATCAACTTTTTTCCTTACTTTTTCCAAATGCTATCTACTTAAAAGATGAAGGAATCCAATTATGGTTAACTTTGTTAGGAGATTGGTGTTTGCTACACTTATATATAAGGGCCTTATCTAATAACACATTAACTAACTTAATTGATAGAAGAGAATCAAGAAATGTAGGATTAGAGTTCGTAAACTCATCCAGTGGATTGGTACATCTCTTCAAAGCATCAAAATATCTCATCATTATGTCCTTTATACCTTAAGGAGTACAAGTATTACAATTGTGACAAATAGGTCGATCACCTCTTCCCCCAAAAGGAACAAAATTTACCTAACTGATTAAGTGCAACATATCTCAATAAGTATATAGCATCGTCCCAAAAGAGGGATGAAAACAATTGAAAAATGAAATATAACAAATTAAAAAATAATTACTACTTATTTTAAATATTACCAACACTACTATTAGTAGTATAATATTCAATCTAACTAGAGTTGTAGAAATGGAGTTATGAAAGTGGAATCACAATACCTATAGATAGATAAGGTGAGAATAATAGAAAAGAAAATATTAAATCAATAGTAGCAAATCTATAGTACCAAGTGGAATATCATCCTACAAACAATTCAAAGCCATATTTCCAAAGTTATCATCAATCTCTTGTTATGAGCTACTAATAAAGCTACCGGTAGATATCATTATCATAACCATGAAGGTTTTCAAAAGGTCAAGCAAATTTCGTAGTTGGCCAAAAGTTAGAATGGGACTAATTTAAAGTTTAAACCTCATCTCATTTACTCATAAGGTAAATGACAACATAGGCCCTTTGACTTATCCTTCTAGTTGTCTTAGGAAGACACTCAACTAGGTGGGACTTAGGTCTTAGAATATTTCATTCCACATTAATAAGAAATAATGATAGATTGCGACATGGATGTAATGGAAACCCTCCCCTATTAGGTGTCCTAGGTTACGATGGTAGTGTAAGCTTGTTGGTGCTATCTCTAGGCCTACCCTACCTCACAACCTCTTCCATATCAACATACTCACTTAGCACATCAATTGCATCCTTACCAAGAGGTTAATTAAACTTCTCATTCAAAAGCTCATTGAAAGAGTTTTTTCTTATTATTTATAGTCAATACATTCAAACTAGAGTAATATTGCGTGTAAAACCAATGAGTGGACTCCAATGTACATGAAAAAACATAAAGCTAAAGAATGACAAAGTTCCAACATAGCAACAACTTTAGCATCATTTTGCACTGGCTTAAGACCATTATACGACAACTATTTTCGAACTATGCGAAGTAGATAGATGCAATTTGTGCTTGTCTTAATTCCTCAATAACCCTTAGGCTATACTAGATTTTATCAAATTAGGATTTATAATCTTTTTTGCTTTGACAAGCCTATCATCATGCATTTGAATCACTCTTTTCATGGAACCTCCCATAATTGTCGATCTACAAATTCATTAGATTTAGGATCACCATAGCTTGATACTACAAAACATTTGAAAAAAGTTATTTTAATCTATGGTTATTGCACCTCTAATGAAAACATTTAAATTGAAGAAGTTATAGGTATGAAAAGACTTATTTGAATCTTTACTCCATCTGAAAAGTTAATCTTCTTGACAGTCAACTTCTCTAAGAATGTATTGAAAAGTTTTTCATTAGCTTTTGGATACAACTTGTAGGACATGCGTTAACATATATAACTCATACACTTCACCTCACACATTCATTAGTACAGTCACACATTAAATAAGTTACTCCGAAAAAAAATTTATAATTCTATCATGTTTTTTAAGTAGATTGATCCTATTCACAATTCATCAATTTAGATTCACTGCACTACAAAGATACTTAATATATTATTTATCATATTTATTTCATTTCAATAGTAAGATAATTGACTAAACAGTTCCATTGATAGGACTGTGTAAGTTCTCTCACTCTAACAACTTATACTTATTATCAATGGAATTCCTAAATACCCAAAACCCTCCCCTAGTTAATTTAGAGATGATTTAATTGAATAATATAATAGATAATTAATTTTGAACATGGTTAGATAGTTTAAAAAAATAAAATGAGTAAACAATAGAGAACGGAATAAATAATTTGATATAATTAAATTAGTAACATCGGTTAAATTGAGATATGAGATTTTTCAATATTCTTTTCAAATTATCTATTTCTTCTCCTTCCAATTTTATAAATCAAACTATCCGATTTCTACTCAATTATTCATTTTAGTTAAACTTCTTTTTCTTCAAATTCAATTCATTTTTTGTCTCAAAATAAATATTTTATATGTTTTGAAACTCCTAACCCTTAAACTTTAGTTATCCTTCATTTTGTAAAATCTTAATAATTTTCGAAATCAAGTACTTGTTTAAAAATATCAGTTTTAAACCTGAAACCAAGTTATATATCATATTTTCACACATTATACTTTTGAAATTATATTTTTATATCAAGCTATAAATTCCTAATATATATGTTCTCAAATTGTTTTCTAATTACTTATGATACTAATGATAATTATCTGAAAAGTTTAACCTAAAACCTTTACCGTATAAATTTTCCTAAAATATCTATTAATTCCCATCCTTTTCCCCCTTTTCTTTTCCTTTGTTTTCTGCCCTTACTTTCCTTTTTCATTTCCCATTTTCATCTCTTCCATTCCTCTTCATTTTCTTTTCCTTGTTTTCTTCATTCCATCAACCTCAAATCTATATCTAAATAAGATTTAAGAAGGAATTAGAGTAAGGAAAGCAAGTTAGAAGTTAAAGATCATGCATTCACAAGCTTCAAGAACTTGAGAAAATTAAAGATAAAGAGAAATGAAGAAGTTAAAGTTTCCTAAAAGAGATAATTTTTACTTTTCCTTTGCTTTAATTTGTTATTTATGTTAGAATATGTTAATTTGATGTTTGTTGTATGTTGAGTGGATGAAGAAAATGATAAATAGTAATTATAGGGTCTGTTAGAGGAATTGATGATGTTTGATGTGTTGAATGAGAATAACAGTGTTAAAAGCATGAAAACTAGTTTATGTGATAATGAGATGATGTTTGATAGAAGTAAAATATGTAAAATTTGATAAATAGATGAAGAAATGCGGAAAAAAATTCGTGACAAGAGAACAGGGGTAGCATGGGATGTGCCCGTGCCCATGCTGGTGCATACAGGGCATGGTAGAGGCCGTAGAGGCCTTTGGCCATTTTTCATTAGGCAAGCATGGTTGTACAAGCAATCAGGCACCCTCAACCTAAAAAAAAAAAAAAAAATAGATAAAAAGATTAAGGGAATAATGTATAATATCTAAGGTATATTAGTGTTTATAATTAGAAATTAATTGCAAGGATTAATGGATTTAGAATTTAGTCAATATAACTTGATTTTTTTAGTTTAGAATGATTTATGTAAAGAACTTAAGTCCAACTTAGTTTAATAAACTCAAATGAACTAAAATGAGTTGAATTGATTAAGTGTAATCAATTTGGCAAAGATTAAGCTAATATAGACTTAAGCTTATAAAATGAATTTAATTGATAAACCTAGGTTCAATTCAGTTTAATAAATTATGATGAGTTAAAATGAACTACCTTAATTAAAATCTTGTAAAATATGTAATTTTATTTTAATGAAATGGATTATTACAACTTAGTAACTAAACTAAGCTTAATGTGAAAATTGAGTAGAAAGTGAATTAAGTAATGAACTTAAGGCTAAAGTTAACTTATAGAACTAAAAGAAGCTAAAATGAACTCAGTTTGAAATAAGAGATTTAATTGGATTAAGGTCTTAATGGATACTTGAGAATGAATTAGAGAAATTAATAAATATAATCTAACAATTAGATTAAATAGTTAAGTTAAATTTATACGTACTCAATGAATAAATGACCTAGGGGTATTTGTAGTATGTTGAACTTAGTTTGACAAAGAAAGCATGTTGTTTTAAATACTTGTTATGTTGTTTTAAATGTTGATTATTTTGAATATGAGTATTGTTAGTACATGTATGTGTAGATAACCTTCTTGTAATAAAAGATTATAATCAAAGAGAAAAGAAATACTTAGACAGACAAAAAAGAACTACTCGTAATTTGGCCACAGCTATAGCGGGGTTCCTATTTAGTGTCTAATCATTTAGGGTTTTAATAAAAGTTTGAGATAAGTGAATAATGAGTATAGTTTTATGTATAAACCAAACTTAGTTAGTAGGTCTTAATTGAACTAAATGGATCTTTAATTATTTTGTAAAAGAATTGCTAGCTTTCTTTCAAAAAAGGAAATAAGCTCATTTGAGCTTCCATCAAGTAATGGACACCATCTTTGGGATTCACATGTGGTACAATTGGAAATGATATAAAAGATACACTGTAACTTTGATTGTGGTTTAGTTAGGATAAGCATATTTTAAATCAATTCTAATAAAAAAGGAATTATAAATTGTTTGAATCAGTTGTGCTTTTTGCCGTTGAATCTGGTCCAAGGAGTGGCAACCTTGTCCGAGCAGACACGGTAGTTTAAGCACTTAAGCCAAACCCGTCATGATGCAATGACATTTGCAGGTGGATCGTTGGGTAGCTGATAGGGTAAATAATATCGATATAACATCTATCTTGATAGGAGAGAAGTAATATATTAGGGTTCACATTTATAGGACCAGTTGAACCCTTTTATATTATGCATTCATATGGGTAGAGTACGTGTAATGGCTGTAAACCCTAGATGAGGCTTCTATTCTTTTTCGATTATATGACATAGGAGACATAGGTATTCGATCTGCCTATGCCAACCTCCTGAGAGTCGTATGGTTACTCAAGACCCTCAGATTCCCAATGGCTTGTCCTGAAGTATGAGTGCTCTTGTGTTGCTTATTTTTATTACAATGAAAGATAATAAATAGTTATTTGTTGCATTGTATTTAGTTAGACTTGTGTGCCATTCTATGTGTGTCAGTATTATTGTGTATTGGGCTTTGGCTCATTATTTGTTGTTGTTGATGTTTTTCTAGTTACTTTACTAAATTGATGATAATGATGGTGATGATGATGTTGATAATGATTTGAGAATGTGATGAAGATGATGATGGAGTTATGGTTGTTGTTGATGATTGATGCTGATGATATTTGGCTCGAGTTTTGGGGCAATATTGGAGGAGTGAATTGAAGTAAGACCATGGATTCTATTTTATTTGCTTTTTTATAAAGGACTGGATTTATTCTTCTATGCTTGTTATATTTTTTTAAAGATGCTGGTTGGAGTTTGTGTTTTGTAATCTAAAGTTTTAAAGTTTTGATCTACCATCATATAAAGTATTGGAGATATTTGACGGTAGAGTTTTGTTTTATGAAAGATGATCTACTTAAGTGAGTAGATATATGTTTTGTTTTTAATAAAATTTTATTTTGGAAGTTTAAATCTAGTTATTTTGTGAATCTAACTAGATGATTTCACAACTTAAAATCGAGTAGCAAATATTTCAAAATAAACATATCATTCTAGGAAGTCTGAGCATATAATGCACTTAAGTATTATACGTGGTAATAATGCCTTAATTAAATTTAGGGTGTTACAATTCCGACGATTACAGACATGCACATATTTAATGTAGCAAATTTTTATTTTGGATAATAATGTTTGGCAAAATTCTACAGCAGTAGACATATTATGCTTTATCAAAATCTAATCAATCTATATCTTTCATAGTCCAACAAAATCATTAAAATATAATAATACTTTAAACAAATCCATCCATTGACTCCTACTTTCCTTTGTATGAAAAAATAATACCGTTACAAAATGTCTTGGCCCATTATTTTCTAACCTATCTTAATTTAATAAAAAGACCACTATTTTCTTTTATACAACAAGAGATATATATATATATATATCATTTGACCATAATGTTTTATACGAATTTGTAGCCCCTAAGACATATTAGTTTGTTTTTCAATTGATTTTGTTTTTCTAGGAGAGATGAATTTTATTCCACCATAAAAGATTACACTAATCCAGCCAATTGATTAAAAAAGACGAATAGACAAAGAATTAAAGGTTTAAAACTCAAAATAATGAGTCCGTACATAATTTCAAAATTCAATCAATCCTATTTTGGTTAAACACCGGTAACACTTCATCTTCGACATACGACTAGACTCCTGAACTTTAAAAAATGTCAATGAAATAACGAAATCGTCAAACACCACAACAATATTGTAAGGATCTGAATTTTTTTTTTTTTCATCCTTATGGGGTATATACGTTTGTTCGATTAGAGCTACAACAAATTTGGCAGGCCTTTTACATAATGGAAGCAAGATATGTCATAACCTTAATAGAGGCCTAGTAGGATTGTCCTGAAGTTATCATATCATCTGTGCACTTGTAATATAATAACTGTCTTGCAAGTAAGAAATAATAAGATTCTATCTATTTGTTTATTGCATGTGGCTAATACATATTAGAATATGTTCATTCAAATACAACTAAGGAAACCAATTTCCCATAGCTCACTAGAATCGCAAAGAATTGGTATCCCATACCAAAAAGTAAAATTGGGTACTAACTTACATAGTACAAAATCTCAAATAACTATGCAATTTATCTAATTCTTATTCTAATTTCATCCTTCTATCTTCAAGGACTTACAATGAGGAAGCACTCTATGCACAATCCTAGCCCTATCCCAATATATGTTAATCTTACACAAAGCTTTAGAGGTATGAGCAAAACTACAGCTCAATGAAGTAATTAGACCAAACCACATATCAGGCAATAACAAACATGTTTTATTAGCAAGCACATGCAATGCAACAATCAAATACGTGATGCATATATAAGTTTGGATAATCTGAATCCAAATAAGTTGTAGATTTACACCCTTCCACTAGAGTTATAGGAACTAGCCAATTAGTTAGCCGCGCTCAGGAGAGACTAATAACCAAGGAAGAAGTAATACCATTCGTCTTTTCATATCACTTCATACTCAGATGTTTTAACATCTCAATTTAGCTTTGAATTTAGAAACTACTAAGTATTAGGTAATTCATGTTGCCACAACAGGTGGTGTTCTTTTAGGTGTTTACTTAGTTCCCGTGGAACCAAATAGAACAAAGGTAACCTTGCGTAGAACTAGAGACATTTTATTAAGAAAAACAAAGTGTTACTAAAGAATCAAAAAGCTAAATATGGTGGAGCCAACAAAAGAAATGCATCACATGCAATCGTATAATACATGATCGTTTAATTAAATAGTTGAATAGTATTAAGTCCATTTATTAAAGTGATTATTCAATTCATTAACAATAGTGTTGACAACGAAATATAGCCATCGATCCACTTAATCCTTTGGACCTCAAGGCCTAAGGATATTAACAAACCCAAAAAGAACCTACTGCCAATGATGCCCCGACATCCCAGAAAGGTCATGAGACCCAAGGATCCATTAAGGAAAATGACCTAAGATCTTGTTAGGGACCCTCACCTCGGTAAGGTTGGTTGAGCTCGCCCATAGTTACCTTGTAAGCTTGACCTCGACAACCTCATGATCACCAAACAAAGCAAATGCTTCAATCACGCCCTATGACCATGCTCCATGAGGTCCTGACTCCCTAACTTAGGTATCTCGATCACCATGGGTACTAAATCAGCTATTAGGAAGAAGCCCGCCCTAGTGTGACCCTAAACACTATAAATACCCCCTTCCTTTTAGAGGAAGGGGAGGAGAAAACGTCCTTGTCTTATCATAGACATACTATCCTTACCCATGGACTGACTTAAGCATCAGAGTGGCCGTGCTAGGAAACCCTCTAGTGCCCCTCTAATTTTTTCGTGTTTATGGGAGCCATCTCTATCGACGAAAATTAGCTCGTGCAACATATAGCAAATCAACTATTACAAACAATGGATGGTCACTTTTATTATGATGAGTTATCAACCAAATCAATTACCACGCAACAAACAATTACCTGATCCCCACACGCATAGCCAGTTATGCTTATATTAATACATGTGCAACTACATTATAAGCATAAATAATGTGATAAGGTCAAAGATACTCACCTGTTTATCCTTGCTTAATTATCATAATAGCCTACAAGAATGTTTAAGAACCGATCTGTTTCTCCTATGAAATGTGATAACAGATACTCATTACTATACTCATATTTACGTAATAAATCATATTGTGCCTTTGTGTCCTAAACTTGAGTTTTAATAATTTTTTTTTTATGTTCATCTCTCATTCTTAGTCCAATCTTATGATATAGATATTTGTTTCAAAGCTTGTAAAGTCTATGTTTCTTACATTAAGCTATAAAGGTCTGTATGAACTTATTTTTGTTAATTGATTCACGCTTGATTGAAACCTATATTGAAATTTTAGTCACTTGATTCTAAGTTATATCTTCAGATTAATCAACAAACACTTGAGTTATAACAAGTTAGATTTTAAAACCTTAATTTCCCTAACATATTTATCTTTCCATTACTTAAGAAATTTTTGTATGTTGCAAAGCCTTGGTGATAAGGTGTAAGTAATGGGTGTGGTTTAATCCATGAGAGAATAGGGTAGTGCTTGAAGTGTTTTTGCTTTCACTTAGATTTTATGTTTGTTAGACAACTATAAATGTATATTTTAATAAAAATAATTAATTTCAGTACAAAAGCCACCGGCAAGGATACCGATCATGCAAGTATAGCTAAACAGGAGTATTTAAGGTCACGATCCATAGGGAGCTAGTTCAGTAAGTACTAGAGTATAGTGATTCCATTCTAAGCTAGACAATCCAATTGAGGGTTTTAAGATTTCTAAACTAATTTAACTACTTGAAACTACCGCTATAAATTATAACTAATTTAACACTAAAAACTAAACTAATTCTAAAATTACTATGTGAAACTCCTTCAGTAGATAGGAGTGGGATTATGTAATGGTTTTAATTAGGATTTCCATTCATTGCTTTGTAATTATCATCGGTTTGTTCACTTGGATTTTGATTAAACTCCCAAGAATTAGCTTCTTTCTCGAGTTGCAAAATTTTAATTATAACATAGATATCCCTTTTGAGTAATTCATTTATAATTATCAGTTAAATAACACGCTCCTCTCCATAAGCCATGTTATTCTAATTGAATTTGTGGTTCAAGAATGTTTAGTGTCAATAAACCACAATTTCAACTCCATTAAGAAAGTGAGTTAGATAACTTGAGCTGAAACCACACGTGTCCATGTAAGTTTTGAAGTTGCATTTTCTATTTTAATTGGATCATCAAATCCCTGTCAAATGTGTCAAATCCTAATTCATAAAAGAATTCATAGACAAATTTTATCTCATGAACATTGAAATAGAAATAACTAAAGGTTCAAATCAACAAGACCTGTTATAATATACTAATCAACTACTCAAGAAATCTATCAACACATCACATAATCCCACAGAATAAGTCTAGATCATAACGAAAAGTGGAATTTCATTCATAATAAGTTGAACACAATTCATTAAAAAGATAAAGGACAGAGATCACCTAGAAATTATAGGAATATCCTCCTAATGATTCGAGAGCCACTCCATTGTGAATGTGTGTAATGAATAGTTCGAAGCAATAGTGTCCAATAAGGTCAAGGTCAATGAAATGAGGTCTAAGTTGATGAGTGAGGGTGAATGTGAATGGAAATGTGGAGTGTCTAGACCCAAGAGGGCCAGATTAAGACCAAGACTCCCGAAAATGAAGATGAAAAATGCTATATATAAGGTCTTGTAGGAAGTGAATTGGTGAATGAAAGTATGGTGATGTGAGGATTGATAGAATTAGGTGACTGTGATGTGACAGGTGTGTGGAGTGGATCCTTAAAATTCTATAGAAAGTGCATCACCCAAATTTCTACTTAATGAACCTTTCTATCTTTTATTTAGGAATTGTTTAAGACACTTTGTCACTATCATCCTTCTTTTCCTAGCAACCTCCTTAGCTCGTTCCTGTGACCCTATGATGGCCTCTTCTCTAAGGATTCCATCATTTTTGGAAAACAACACATGATCAAGATGGGATTCTTCCTCAATAGTACGTTGGGGTGTAGGCTTTTGTGATACACTTTAGCATCCTTTAGAATACTCACTTTGCTCATAAACATTTCTCCACAAACAGGGGTCCAAAACTTCATCATCCGATTCAATCATCACAACTTAGGTATTCGGGGATCTCGGACTAACATCCATCATTGAGGTAGCCAAATGGCACTTTGCTAACAAGTTTACACGAGCTTCCCTTTCTTCATCTCTTTTGATATTTCCGTGGGGGTCATACCCACAATTGGTGCGCCTAATGTATGGCGGGGTCAAGTCCAATAGGTTCTCCTCTGGGTCTTCCTCTTCTTCTTCCTCTTTCAAGTTCTTCTTTCTCAGCTGCTTCCACTCCAACATCTACTAGCATCTCGTCATCTTCGAGCTAAATTTCAGTTAAGGTTAGTGGTTGCATTGGTACTTCTCTAGGTGCTTTGAGGATGTTTTAGTATACACCTTATCAAAAGAAAAGTCCTTCATAGTCAGCCTTCATCCATTTTCTATGATCTTTGAGCTCATCATGAGCATAAGTAAACAATGGTCCAATTGCTCTCCATGTCTGAAAATCTGGAAATGTAGGATCTCCTTCTCTACGGAGCACAAACGTGACTTCTTGCAACATAGCTTCATGAAACGTTTACCTAGCAATCCTTTCGATAACATAGATAACTTCTAATTCTGACAACTTTTTCCTCCTTATCAAGCAATACCTGATCTTCTCCACTACTTTTTCCCATTGGTTATTTCTCGATCCTTTCTTCCACAACATAAACATCTCCTTCAAGGACTTGGTTCTCCCTGCTAGGGTAAATTCTTCACACAACGCTCTTAGTCTTAGGTGATCATTGGCAAAAGTTTTGTAGTGGCTTCTTGGCATCAAGTTAGGCCTCATCTAGAATCATCTATTCATAAAAGAAGGAAGTTAGCAAAACTTATTCTACCCATGCAAAGTCTATCTAAATCCTTTCTATTCTCATTCTACTTATTTCTTCTTAAGTCCATTTTTATTGCTATGATCTTGAATTCTTAACCATGCTCTGATACCAACTTAAATTGTCATGCCCTAAAGGGTACCCTAAATACGACAACCCGCCACACTCAATATTAAAGCTTAAGTATGACAACCTTAGTTATCCAACAACTTTGATACCAATTGTAAGGCGTACTTTCACGATCATAGAGAACCATATTTTGAAGCAAGTTATTTAAGAAGATATGCATAATAACAATTAAGAATGAAAATCATAACATTACATCTTAATCATAATATAAGGAGTCTTACAAGTATCAAGGGGCATTTCACCCATCAAAATATATATAGTTTATCAAAGTCTATCTTTCATAAGAAATACACCGGAGTTTTCCTTAGAAGTCTCAATCTACTTTTAGGTCATGACTTCTTTCCAAAAGCTCCTAAATCAGAAGATGGTACCTGAGTGAAATTGCCCATGGGCTTCAGCCATAGATAAGGGTGTTGTTAAAGATATCTAAAAAGGTGTAAGCTTACTTGTTTAGTGAGAAATATTTCCACAATAAAGTACTCATACAACCAAAATTCAAACAAGTTAATTAAACAAGCATTGAAAATGCAACAACCATGTGAGCAAACAATACATATGATTAATCGGAAATTATATATTGAATGGATTTACGCCCTCCATTCAAGGTTAGATGTTTTGGGCCCTAAAGACTGTTGTTTTGCAAATAACGATTTCCGTGGTTCATTTGAGCCACTACTACCCATTAGAATGTAGTTCATTTAAGCTACTACTCGCCATTAGTATGTAGTTCATTCAGGCTACTACTCACTGTTATACAGATTTCAAGTCACTGCTTACCACATTACTATGCTCTGTCCCACCAAATATATAGTAATGAATGTAATATGACTCACTTCGTGATATGCATGAGTTCATTTAATTAAATTCATAAGCATGATAGTAAGTATCTTTATTGGTGATTATAGAATCTTGCAGATACTTCACTGTAATACTAAAACAACCATGTGATTATAGACAATTCAAGCCTCGATATACTTAATATAATTTCAACAATAATATAAGGCACATGCATTTTCCCTTTTTATCTTTTCCAAATTCTAATGCCATTGTTCTAAAAGCAAAATCATAAGTACAAAATGTAGAAAACAAACTCATTCAGCCATAGTGTGGTAATCCTCTAGTCGTAATAATCGTCCAGGTAAGGAAAGTCGTCCTACATGTTACGTAAACAAGACAAATACCCAAAATGAGTATTTCATGAAAGTTCTACCCAAACTTGTTAATTATACCATTCTATGTTCATCAAAATTCGGATGGTGTGAAATTCCAACTTAAAATGGTTATAACTTGCTTATTTTAACTCATAATTTCGCATATTATATGTCATTTTCTACCTATTCAAAAATATCTATCTATTTTTAAGGTTATTTTTATCATAAAAAGCCATTTAGGTTCCAAAACGGTTTGACACAAAATAGTTATGAAATTCCCAGCCTTAAAAATGGAAGTCTTCTAAGCTTTTCCTCATCTAAAAATCCATAAACAAACATATAGATATTTATATAGTTGAAAAATCACTTTAATACATATATGAACTCATATTATATGCATGATTCTAATGATGTTGTCTCAACAATAATTTTTCATAAAATAACTTCTCTATGGAGTTTGAAACATTGAAACTTTGACAATTTCTTTTAGGTTGTTGGAAAGAAAACTGAAAACTCTTGAGTTATTATAAGTGGGTGGTTTCTTATTATAACTATATTTCCTTAATTTTTCAAAGATGAATTTATTTCTAAAAATTTTGTCTTTAAGCTATCCACTAACTTATCTAGTTCTTAGTTTTTGTTAAAGTGTTGGTGATAATTTGATAAATAAGTTTTTAAGAACAATTTGCATAACAAAGAATTATCAACATTAAGGTTTAATAATACATTTTTAATTTAATGGTTTGAAAAAGAAGGAGAGTAATGAAACTACTTAATTAAATCTTGAAGAAGTCTTTAATGTTAAATCTTAAAAATTCATGATGAACTTGTCTGAATTTTTTAAGAGAATTTGTTGAAACAAAATTCCAAGTTCTAATGGAAATTTTTCCTAAGTAACAAAAATCATTTAATTATGAAGAGTTTAGTCTTGTTTTCTTTATTAAAGAAGGAACTTTTTTTATTTTATTAAGACAACAACAATATGATCATGCATGAATATAGACTTATAATTCAGTAACATGAACAAAAAAAATTCGTATAAAAGATAAAAGACATAGAAATCAAAAAGGTCAAGTATTGAAAAGTCTTAGCTTTTATCAAGGCTCCCCAGACTTAGACATGCACAAGTCCTTAAAGAAAATAAGAGAACAAATAAGAAAATAATGGGAGTCTTAGATTTTGTTTCAAGGCTCCCCAGACTTAGATTATGGACAAGGCTAAAAAGCAATAAGAAAATTGTTTTGACTTGATGAGGATAAGTCTAAAACTAGAAAGACTAGTCTTAATAAAATTGCAAGAAATAAAAAAATTACAATAAATATAAGAGCATAAATAAAAAGTTATATTAGTGAGCTTATAGGCTTTAAGAATATATACACATAAATATACTTAATAATGTATAAAAGTTAGATTATGAGCAATAATAAAACATAACAATATAACACTAGTAGTAATATTTGAATAAAGTTGAACAAGACATGAACATATTGTCGCTTTCATAATGCCAATGGGTTTAGAAAACACACAAATGGTCATGTTATATTAACATGAACATGAATAAGGTTTTAAAATTTTTACCTAAGGTTAAATGTGGGTGGTAGAAGAAATAAAGTATTAGTAGTTGTACGTGGATGATAGTTATATGAGAAGAAGAGAGTATTGGAAGGAGAATTTTGGAGAAGATTTTTGTGGAGAGAATTTGAGAGGGTTTTGGTATGTAAATGAAGTGCGTGAAAGAAATGGAGGGAGAGAGGTTATTTATAGATAAATTTAGAGGGAAATTAGATGTAATTAAATAAAATGAAAAAGAAAAAAAATTAGATAGATATGAGAGGGGAGGCACCGATTTTGGCCATGGAGGACAGAGAGAGTTGATTGTTTTGTATTTTTTTCTAATGAAAAGTAAGTAATGTATAAGAGTTGAAAGATATAAAGTAGTATTAGATATGAAAATTTTAAGAAATAGATATATAGGTTGTAAAAATAGGTAGTAAAAAATAGAGATAATGAATAGTGTAGAATAGTAACTTGAATAATAGACATAACAAATTAATACTGGTAGTAAAGAAAATATGCGTAAACGAGTTATCTCTAATATGTTTAGATACAAAAAAATCATAAAACTGATATTTTATGAATCCTTATATTATTACGAGTCTAAATGTCTTATCAAAATGTTTTTATCGTTTCAAGTGTCTAGACCTTGTTTTCGAAATATGATCCCGTTTAGGTATGAAACAAATTAAATTTCGACAAATTTGATCTTTTTAACTTTATTATATTATTATAGACGATAATTTACGATTATCTCCATTTTATTGTTCAAGAGTTTAAAGCAAGAGCTTGCCGGATTTAGATTCACTACAATTTGTTATAGACTTGTTGACTTTAGGGTTTCCGATTGGCTTTTGGTTTTAGGGTTTAGGTATTTACTTAGCATGAAATCTAAGGGTTCAGTAGGGCTCTGATATATCACATTTGTACTCTTCATTATTGGTGCAGCAATAAGTTGAGCTCTACTTCATTTAGACCCCAATCTTTGAATGATTTCTTATTTAATTGTTTGAACTCACGAACCATATTATTTGGCCCTTGTTCAAGACAGAGCTCTCAATTCCTTGTAATTCGTGTTATCAAGCCCCCTAAATATATACACTTACACTGTAAACTGGCTTGATACTTGATTCTCTAAGCTACCAATAAGCCAACATTAATCTTCCTCTGCCTCATCATGCTTATCATTGAATGGAGCTCAGCTTCAGCAATGGTAGAAGCTCCTTCCAACTTGAAGAATATGCTCCTGATGAGCAGATAATGTAATATTCTTGCACTTGAGCTTCTAAACTTAGAACAAGTAGTCTTTGAAGGAGCAAAAGTGCCTTCGATTTCTCAACAACAAACTTCCTAACTTCCCTTCTGGTATCTCTACATGCAACTCCTTGAATTCTGGCTCATAGAGAAATTCTTCACCATCATATAAGCTATGGAAGATATAAACTACCTCATAGACACTTGTCTATTCTCCAAATGCATTAAAGTCAACTACACTATCTACACTAGGTTCATCACTTCCAATCTTAAAAACTGGCCATAAAAGCCATTATCACTTCTCTATAAGCTTCTTCCTTTATCTCAAATACCCTCTGCAGGTAGAATCTTCAAAACATTTCCTCAAATCTCCTTCCATACCATAGTTTCTAGAAAAATCCCAGTTCAACACCACATTCTCAATAATTCTCTTATGAACTAAACACATGTTGTACCTTTCCCTATCTTCAGCAGATAAACCCATAAGAGTATGAGGGGAAGTACTTACTTGTACTAGGGGCCTAGACTCATGTCTAGACTTTTTGGATTGTTTATGGGATTGCATTTGTGTTCTCTTAGGTGACATTTTTTGAAAAATAATGCAATCAACATAAGTAACATTATATTTAAAGCTCATAAATAAGTAGAAGTTTGCCCTAAATTCTTCAAAAAACATAATCTCATGGTAAAATTTTCTTTACAAACATCTTACTCAAGCATTCATCACATTGTTGTTTTGATTATATTTTTACTGTCTTTAATGTCTTTTCCAAGGAATCCGAAACAAATTAGGTTTATATAGAGCTTCGATGAATTTAAAAAATCATAACGAAGTTTGTGACCGAATACTCAACAATTTAGCTTATAAAAGTTCTTAAAGCATTTGCACAAACTCATATTAATCATCAAATAGGTTTCTTTCATCAGGCATAACAAATGAAAAATCATGTTTATATATTAAACCCTAGAATGTGCAAACTAAATCTATTATCCATCCTTCAATAAAACAGTAAAGAATGAGTAAAAAAACAGAGCTTATCTTAGTATGTTGATGCTTGAAATGATGAAAAGGAGCGATTTTTAGTAAGTTTTTGGATTGCAAGAAAGTTGATGGTAAATTTTAGCTTTATTGGGTTCGATAAATTTTGAATGCAATATGAGAGGGAATGAACAGTTTTTATCCTTTTTTATGAAAATGAATCGAGGGTCAAATTTTGGGCGCGACATTTAGGCCGTGGCTTATTTATTAGCAAAAGAATAAAAGAATTGCAAAAGCATGACTTAAATGTTGGTTGTGGCTTATTAAAAGAATAAAGAATAAATGAATCGATGCTTAAATATGAGCCTTTATTTAATTCTTGCAAAAAGAATTAGATGTTGTGGCCTAACTTAAGGGCTTAACGTTAAGGCTGACCAGATTTCTGCAAAGAAATTCAATACAATTTCTATATTATCTTCTTCCTCAAGGCTAAATTCCTCCAATAGATCACCTGCAAAACAACTAAAAAATATGTTTCATTCCACAAATTAATCAAATCCATGTCATTCATTCAAAGAAATATATCCATGAACTTCAAATATCAACAATATTCATTAAAAAGAGATTTTGAAAACCTAAACCAAAGTCATACAATTAACAAAAAAATCCTTTTGACGACAATCTCGTTGTCATCAATCTTTCCCAACAACTTTAAACAAGCTTTAAACAAACTTTAATAGGTTTTAAAAATTAACAAAAATCAACTATGTCATCTTTCATAAAAAACAAACAAATTATCTAGCAAACAAATAAACAGAAATGTAGGACAATCATCCTAAGAGTCATGGCTTTGGCTGCTCTCTTGGATTAGCTCTGTGTTGGATGGTAAAGATCCTGTGTGTCTTTCTGAAAGGAGTTTGGAGATTTAACCTAACTAGGTCTCCAAATTATGTATGATGGCTATGTGGTTCCTTAAAGTTGCATCAATTAATTGTTGCATGGCCTTTGTCGCCTTAATAAACTGAGGAATCAACTCCTCCAATGAACTCTTAACCTGGGGAACTCCTGACTTTTGACCCTATGGCTTTTGATAATTTAGTGGATTTCCAACAAATTGGTGAAAATTGCTATTACTTCACTTAAAATTTGGGTGATTTTTCCAGATAGGTTATAGGTTTGACCATATGGGTCATTCCTTTGGCCATTATAAACTCTCACATACTCAACACTCTCAAAGGTCGCCCCCTTAGCATTTGGTCTAAATCTAGAATCAATCATATACACTTGGCCATTTACCACAATCATATTATCAACTTTCTTATCAGTGCCTCTATCTTGGAGGTTAAATTGGTCACTGCATCAAATTTACACTCCAAATTTTTCCTTCCTTGCTCTAAAGAGGACCACTGATAATGGTTATTCACCATATCCTCAAACAAATTTAAACATACTTTAAAAGACTTATTATTTAAGCTCTCACTCTGATGTTACGTTAATCAATTGCCTAGTCCTATAGTTAAGTCCATTATAAAAAGTTTAGACATAAGTACACTCTGACAGTCATGATGGGGGCAATGACGTAATAACTCTTTCACCTCTCAAAGATTCATAAAGGGTTTCACTATCAAGCTGGTGGAAAGAGGTAACGTTAGCTCTAAGTTTTGCAGTCCTAGATGGTGGAAAATACTTTCACATTAATTTTCTGGCATTTGTTGCCAGACGCAATAGAATTCTTGGCAAATCATTTAATCATTTTTTTCACATTTCCTCTGAAGGAAAATGGAAACAACCTCAACTTGATTGCATCATCCGAAGCACCATTGATTTTGAATGTATCACAGATTTCTAGGAATTGTTGCAAATGGTTATTATGGTCCTCATCTTGCAGTCCATCAAACTGCAATATTGTTGAACCATCTAAATTATATTAGGTTTAATCTCAAAATTTTGGTAGCAACCCTCGCCCTTACTACGCTAGTATTAGTCCTTACCAAAGTTGGTCTACTAAATTTAAGCACGGTTCTTGGTTGATTAATCTTAGTAGGTTCTATCTCTTATTGCACTTCTCCTTCATTGTTTTCAGCTATATCTTCCACTCTTCCTATTCTTTAGGGCTCTTAAGTAAATGGAAACAATGTGTGAGAGTGACTCCTAGTCATAATCCTACATTTTTTTTTTATTTTAAAAGAATCAGACAAAGAAAAACAACAAAAACGTATACAAACAGCAAGAAAAAATAAACAAATTAACAAATAAAAGAATAACGAATAAAGAATTAAAGAAATAAAGAATGGAACAAATTAAAGAAAAGACTGTACAAAAGAAGAAAAAATGATATAAACTTGAATATTTACAAACATAAAGAATGTTATGTACAAAAACAAAACAGAACAAATATATACATGATATACATATATACAAATGAAAAGAAAAAGAAAGAAAAAAGACAAGGGGGGGGGGGGGGGGGGGGGGGGGGGGGGTTTGGATGTTGGGTGGGTGGGGGAAGGTTTAGCGCATATTTACAAAAATAAGAAGAAACAGATATTTATAGAGAAAAAATATAAATAGAAACATATATACATATAACAAAAACAAACTATTTACACTATTCATAGATATTAGCGACTAGGATAATAGATGAAATGTTTTTTGATATTGCCATGTTGGGCTTCAAATAAATGAATCCAACACTAATCCCTAGCAACAGTGCTAGAAATGCTTTATGGTGTTATTGGTTTTTGGGTTGAGTTATATAAAAACCCTTTTAAAAGAACAACTCGAAGTAGAAGCTTTCAAAATTCATAAAGCTAATTGGTTCTATCCAACTTTGGTTATCAACTACTAACAAGTTGACTTTTGTCACTCTTCCATCAAGGGGTAAATTGACTGCTTCAAGGGCTCGAGACTTTGAGGTGCGACTCAAATCAAGCATAGGTCTAGTCTTCCTTAAGTCTTCATCATGGGTCAAGGTTAGGGCTTGACTTTATGGTGCAAGGGAGACTTCTCTTCAAATTTGTGGCTCGATCACCTCAAAACATATGTCAATGGTCACATCGAGGGCTAAACTTAAGGTGCAACAGACCAATTTTGCCTCGTTTTGCCTTTTGTAGGGCTCGACTTATTCTGTCATCAAGTATTGTTGCTATTTTGCTCTATATCTGATTCTAAACACTTCAGTTCTTCTTTTTGATTCAAAGAGCTGAAAAACAACAATTAAACATTAAAAGCACATATTCATCAGAATTCTTCCAAAAATACATTAATTTAGGCCTAAATTCCTATGAATAGAATATAATATAATAAAAAACACTTATCAGCTGCAAAAGTATTTTTAGCCTTGGATTTTATTTGGCAAATCAATGATATAATAACAATTTATTTCTCCAAGATCAAAGTATCCAACGGGAAACACCAAAAAAGGATGACCAACTACAATTATCAAATGATTTCTCATTTAACAAGTTATTTACTAATCAATAATCAAAAGGGGAATTAGGAAAATCATTTAACAAACCTACTTTAATTATCATACACCAAACTGCATACACTTTGTTGCACTTCCTCAAAACATGATAACATCTTCTGTATCACCTCTATAAATTTGACAGCTTCTATCATCTGTTAAATGCCGTATCCCTCTTTCATCACCAGTCAGAATAGCCTTATGCAAAACTAACCATAAGAAATATTTAGCCCTTTCTGGACCAATCCACTGACACACTGCTTTCCACTTTTCATCTTTAGTATTCTAACTAATATGACATTTCATCTCATAAGCAATCGATACACTAAAAGTGCTAGACGAGGAAGGCCCCTAAAATATAGCATCTTTAGGATTAAAGGATCAAGTGTTGAATCATAGGGCTCAAGTCAAATTTTGACAAGGAAATTCATTGCACAAATTACTCAAAATGACATAGTAAAGTTATAGTTAAAAAGCAAATTACATTTTTGATGTGTTGAGCCTTTATATGCAATATATATGTGGTTCTACTTGTGCTTGTATGTTATAGTTTGATACAAATATGTTTTAGGCCTTAATTTCTTTAGCATTTCTTAAAGCTCGAAACATGAAAGCTATAGAGCTCTCTCTAGACTTTCAATAGCATCTTAAATCACCTTAATCAGAGTCTGGATGAGAGGATTTGACCAAACTACAAAGTAGTATCGAGCTGTATCAACAAGTCTAAACTTGTTAAAAAAAGGTTTGAACCTTTTGGAGCACAAAATGTCTATTTGATTAAAGAATGTCCAAGTGGTTTGAACCAGTTGCAAAAGGTCTAGACCTATTATGTTTTTCAATAGATGTTGGAGCATTCATGACAAAGAAAAAGGAGAGGGAAAGAGGACCAATAACCATTTTTAATGGATAAATACAAGTCTTTAGGCATTTGAAGAGGGTTGTCAGAACTTATTAATTGCTATTCAATTATTGTAAACACTCTCTTGAAGCTTGATTTATAATTTGTATTATTTCACAAGTGAGAGAAAATAAGTGTAGTGCCATTTGTTTTTCAAGTTGCTAATCCTTATAAGGCCTACACTTAAGTTCATGAATGATTAGTTGTGGAATCTAGAGTTGTGCCTAGTTGCTAGATAGCTTATTGTAAAGGCATAACTCAAGTGTATTGTTGTGTTGTTAATTATGTTGTGTAGCTCCTGTAGAGCATTTTCTTAGTGTTAAATGAAAGCATATGGAGCCCTCTTTGAGTGAGGCATTGTTTGTGAACCATAAAGACAAGGAGGCAAACCGAACTCCACATTAAAACCTAGTGCAATCTTCTCAAACCCTCATTCTTTTTATATTGTTCTTAAGTATTATATCAGTGTTCTTACATCAAGTGGATGAACACTAGTAATAAGTGAAAAAATTATAGAATCAAAGAAATGCTGCAAAAGACTCCAGTTCTAGTCACCATCTTGATCAACAAAATCACAAACTTTTTATGATTGGAAATCGATAGATAGATGCACCAAACACTAACCAACACAGACCTTGAAGAAAGAGGTGCCAAATTCTACTTAGTCCCTTCCAATGATGAGATGATTTGGAAACATCAATATTCTCAAGAACGGCATATATTTATCTCAAAGAACCTTAACCCACAATGAGTTTGTTTTGCAAGCACTTCCCATGCAACCTTCATTAATAAAGAATCATTAATATCCGACATAAGCCTTCTCCTAAGATCTCCATGATCCTTTGGCTAACTTGTTTGTTGAAAAGATCTAGGGAGCTTTACTATCCCTTGCTTAATTGGTAACTTGTTTGTTGAAAAGGCATTAGTTGATCTTGGTGCTAGTATTAACTTGATGCCTTATAAATTGTATAAACAGTTGGGACTTAGAGAACCTAAACCAACATTATAAGTTTACAATTTGCTAATCATTCTGTTAAGTTTCTAAGGGGAATTATCGATGATTTGTTGGCTTAGGTTGGGAATTTTATTTTCTTAGTGGATTTGTAATTTTGGACATGGATGATGCCATTAGTGTTCCTCCAATTTTGGGGAGACCTTTGCTAGCTACCTTTAGAGCTATCATAGATGCTAGTGATGGGAAATTGATCTTGAGAGTAAGAGATGAGGAGTTAGTATTTAAAATTCTAACTTCTATGCAAAATTCTCTATCTAATGATGATGTATGTTTTTTATAGATGTTGTTGATTTTTCCATCTCTTTGTAGGTGTAGGAGTTGTTGAACAAGAACCCACTTGAGACATGCTTAGTACAAGGAGAGGAGGAACATTCTAAAAATCCTGTTGTTTTTCAACTTACATCTCTCCTAGATGCCAAAGAGAGCCTAAGGAAGAAATGAGGTTTTGAAGTGATTGATAGGAGTGAGGAGGATCATTTGCAACCCTTTATTATTGAACCACCCGTTTTAGAATTGAAGCAATTGCTTGAATATTTGGAGCATGCCTTCTTGGATAAAGATTCTAAATTAGCGATGATCATTACCTCTGATCTCCAAGAACCAAAAAGAGAAGTTACTTCAAGTGCTTGGGAGACACAAACAAGCTATTGCATGGAAGATATCCGACATCAAGGGAATTAACCCCTTCTTTTGTGTAATAATCCAAAATAGAATAACTCAATTATAAAAATTATTAAGTAAATAATGTGAAGTTTTTAGAAATGTTTTAAAATGTAAACAATCTAATTATTGATTAACAATTTAAATGAATAATAATAAAATTTTAAGATACAATTTTCTATAGTTTTATGCAATCAATAACTAATAACAATTCAATAACAAAATGAGATAACCTAATTTCAACTTTAATAAGATAATGGTAATTGGGACAAATATTCAAAGAGAAAAAATGAGACATCTTGATTTCAAAATTATCAAGATGATTACGTTAATGAAAATTATAAAACATGATACCTTTAATGACTAAAAAATAGGAGCATTGTATATTTTATATGTACGCTATTATATATATTCGGATAAGAATGGAAAAGCGAGTCTATAACCTTCATTTGTTGAATGTGTTGTGTTATGTGAGTCAATGTTATGTCATTATGAGTTGTCCCAAGTTAAGAGACAACTAGAGTCAAGTCTAATCGTGTTGTCAGTCGATTGTCGTCCTTGTTGGGTATGAGTCTTTTAAAAAAAATTAAGTGGAGGTTGAAATTGCTAAACTAATTCTTATTATTTACATATGCAATATTGCATAAAATATCAGTTATGTAAAGTTAAAGAAACATTTAAATCCTTGAAAGTATGCAATTAAAGAAATAAATAGTGGGTAAATAATTGATTACAAAGAAATGATATGAAACAAAACAATCATAAATTTCAATACTTTTCACGAAAATGAAAATAGCAAGAAATATTAAATAAATATGATAAAAGATAAAAAAATGTAAATATAATATCGATAATCAATAAATAAATTAACTAAGATTTGAGATCCCAAATATTCCTTACATTTCGCCAATTCATTTTAACAATCCTTTTTAACAAATCAAATTCTAATTTTCTTTTATAATTTTCAAACTAAAGCTCTTTTCTTTTAATTTTAAATCCCTAAACCTTTAGAAAGATTCAATTTCAAATGTTTATTAAATTTGTGGACTCCAAATTTTAGTCTATTTCATAAATTGATTCATCTAATTCATTATAATTAATAATTTGGACAATTTTTCTTTCAATTTACAATTTGCCCAAATTTCTCAAATTCATTCATCTAAAATTATAAAATGTCCTAAATTAGCTATTTTAACTTAAAATTCTATTTTCTTAATCCCCACAAATTTCGTGTTCAATTGGTTATTTAAAAATATCAATTTCTAAGTCTAAGCTCAAAGTAAATATCAAGTTTTTTAAAAAATTAAATTTCTAAACTAGATTCCATTTCAAGAGATATTGATTTTACTTCTCAATTGTTTTTAATAGATAAGATAATGATCTAAAAAATTTAAATCAAAACCTTTAACCATAAATATCATTAATTATTTTATCCTCATCCTATTTATTATCTTTTCTTTTCTCTTTGGCCGCCATATTTTTCCTTCTTTCTTTTTCCTTTCTTCTTCCTTTCTTTCTTTCTTCTTTCTTACATTTCTTTTCTGCTCCTTTTTCTACAAAAGCCCAAAACTTTATATGTCAGATCCAATAATATTAAAGAAGAAAATAAAGATGGGAAACAAAATCGAAGATAGAAATCATGCATGAAAAAGCTTCAAGAACTTAAGAGTAGTGATAAGAAAATTAAGAAGTTTGTATGTCTATAAAGATAAGTTCCATTTTCCTTTGTTTGGTTGTTGTTTACATATGTATATGACGAACTGGGGCTAGATATGAGTTGGGTTTGTGGAAAAGATGATGAATAGGAAATAGATAAGCATGTAACATGAATTAATGGAGAAGGTGTTTGGTGAAGTGAGTTGAATGATGATTGATGAAGTCGAATGAGTATAGAAGTGTTAAAAATTATAAATATGAGTTGTATGTTGTTTATATGATGTTTGATGTGAAGTAAGATGTGTATAATTTGATGAAATTGTGTAAAAAGAATAAAGGAGGATGTCAAAACAGGAGATATAAGAATCACAACCATGATTCTCCCCTTACTAGCCTCTAATCTTGACATTTTCAAAAATCATGGGCGTGATTTAACCCAAAATGGTCTTATTTTGAAAAATTTTCAAAATCATTGGTGTGATTTTACCTTTACTACCCTCGGGTTATTCTAAAACTTCAAAAGTTGAGAATCACAAGCATGATTCTCCCCTTAGTAGCGTATGGTTTACATTTTTGTAGAATCATGGTTCTCTCTCTACCCTTGCTAGATTATAATCATGACACTATTTCGTATTTTAATAATAACTTTTTCATTAAAACTCACCTTAATCTAAATGCTAGAAAAATTTAAAAAGAGATCTATAACTTTTATGTTCTAAGTTTTTGGAAATTCTAAAAGTATCAAGACCTAAATTTTATTTGTTTTCAATACCTATATCAAACAAAGTTGAAAACTTGTGTTTATTAGTTAAATATATGTAGTTAAGATAAGTTAGATTGATTAAGTTTATTCAACTTAGATAAGCTTAAGTTGATATAGACTAAAGTTGATATAAATTTTAGATTTAAAATGAATTAGTAATATATCTAAGCTCAATTTGACTTAATGAACTTTACTAAGCTCAATTGAATTAGATTGGTTAATTTTAATCAATTTGGCTAAGTTAAGCTAATAAACTTAAAATTTGTAAATGACTTAGAGATAGTATATTGTAATATGATAGATTAAACCATGTTTAGTAAAGGAAATATGTTGTTTCAAATGTATGCTTGCTTTGAAATGATTGTTTTTGAAAATGAATGTTTTGATAATGTTTTTTTTTAATAATAGATTCATAAACAAAGAGAAAAGAAACACTTTGATAGGCAATGGAGGATTGTCCATATCTTGGCGGTACGATCTTCACAGCTATGATGGGGTTCTTACTTAGTGTCTGGTCAAATAGGATCTTAAAATAAGTTTATTTTCATGAACAAAAGTTTGCCTTCAATATATTCTTTGAAGTAGCTCTAGCCAACCTTCTATCTTTATTAGGATTTCCATATGAAGGATGATGATGATTTGATGCTAATGATGATTGAATTTTGATAGTGGGGATGATTTGGATTTCCTAGAAGGTTATTATGACTTAGCTTAGATGATGGGTGGGTAATGTTGACCTTATCACTTTGTTTGTGATTATAATATAGTTGCACCTAAATCAAGATAAACATAATTGAATATGCATAGGGAATCGGGTATTCATATGTTGTTTAATGATTGTACAGTTTGATAAATTATTGAATTAAAAGTGATCATACATTGTTTGTAATAATTGAGTGGTTTTCATTATTGATGAGTATTTGCCAATTGATTGGTCACCCTAATAAATTGACTTAATACTATTTGACTATTTAATTAAATAGACATGCATTGCACGACAACATACTTGCATTGGTTTTCACATCACGTACTAGCATGTCGATTTTGTAGTATTCCTAAGCTAAGTCAGTGGATCTAGTTCTCCAATTGGATGTCACAGGGTTGTCAATATCCTAAGAACTACAAGGTACCAAAGGAGATCACCTATGTGGGTATTGGTCATGGAGTGTTAGTACTTTGGGAGCTTTTGAGGTTCTAAGATGAAGTGGAGTTATATTGGCAATATATATATACATATACATATACAAGTATAAAATGACTTTTAAAATGAAATCCTCCCTCCTTAGTTCTTCTTAAGGAGAAGTTTGAGGTTATGTTTTAACAAAATGAGTTTCAAAATGAAATCATCTCTCCTTAGTTCTTTGTAAGGCAAAGTTTGAGGTTATATTAGTAATATATATATATATATATATATGTAAATGGCAATGAGTTGAGAAAGCACATATTTCCTTAATTCTTGGCTCTCTTGGGCATGAATGACTTGAGTTGGTCCTTTGACCCTTAAGAGAGCATAAATCTCTATTGGTTTGGATTCTGGCCATCTAAATTGTGCATATCATATGGTGGAGTGTCATATTGCATATGTTTGTTAATAACAATTGCTTGGTATTTGTTTGTTGTGTGGTTTGGTCATTGTTGTTCACTGAGCTGTGGATTACCTCACACCCCCATAGTTTGTGTGCAGGAATATCTCAGCCGAGAACGGGTTAAGAAAGTGTCTAGTTCTTGAAGATATGAAGATTAACATAGAATGTAATCCATATGTTAGTATTTAAGTTTGAGATTATGTTATGTATGATATAATCTTAGAAGAAGAATTTAAGCTTTTGTGTAATAGTTTTGAGATTTTAAGAAATGTATATGATCGATTCTATTTTACTGTTTAGTGGGGGATATCGACTCTCTACGGTGCTGGAAGACTATGGGAATCCGTATTTCCTTAGCTATACAAATGTTTTTATGAAATTAAAACTTGTATAGCATATATTAAGTAGCGTTTTGCAAATCTTTGACTTGCAAAACAGTTCTTATATCTTAGATGCATACTTGATATGATAACTTCAGGTTAATCCTCCTAGGCCTCCTTTAGGATTATGACATTATGCGCCCATAAGATCCTCATGGAGGATGGGTATAAGCCAGTGGTCCAACCACAAAGATGCTTGAACCCAAATATGAAGGAGGTTGTCAAGAAGGAGTTAATCAAGCTACTTAATGCAAGCGTGATTTATCCTATTTTTTGTAGTACTTGTGTACGTCCTGTGCAGGTTGTTCCAAAGAAGGGAGGAATGACGGTATTACATAATGACAAGACCGAGCTCATTCTAATGACAACCATCATGAGGTGGAGAGTTTGCATATAAGATAGATGCTTGAATGATGCTACCTAAAAGGCCTACTTTCCACTCCCTTTGTAGATCAAATGCTTGAGAGGTTAGCGAGCCATAATTACTGTTGCTTTCTTGATGGGATATATGGTTATTTTCATATTCCAATTGCTCCGTAGATCAAAAAAAGACAACTTGTACTTGTCCATATGGTAAATTCTCTTATTGGAGGATGCCTTTTAGATTGGGAAATGCACCCGCTACTTTCCAATGATACATGAGTGCCATCTTTGCAATGTTCATTGAGAATATAATGGAAGTATTTATGGACGATTTCTTGGTGTTTGATATTCTTTTTATAAGTGTTTGGGGAATTTAGAGAAGATCTTGATTAGATGTAAGGAGACCAACCTTGTTCTGAATTAGGAGAAGTGTCATTTTATGGTGTAAAAAGGGGTAATCTTCGAGCACAAAGTCTCTATATGGGTTTGAGGTTGATAGTGTGAAAGTTGTCACAATTACAAAATCACCCTCACCAACATCAGTTAGGCAATTCGAATTCTTCTTGGACATACCGGCTTCTATAGGCGGTTTATTAAAGACTTTTCAAAAATTGCTCTTCTGATGACTATATTGCTTGAGAAAGATACTTTAATCAAGAATGCTTTTATGCTTTCAATACAATGAAAGATAAGCACCTAAAGTGCCAATCATGGTGGTTCCCGATTGGTCTCTCTATTTGAAATCACGTGCGATGCAAGTTTTTTGTGATAGAAGTAGTTTTTAGATAAAGAAAAGATAAGCACTTCCAGCCTATCCACTACTCTAACAAAAATCTAACGACGCTCAAGAGAATTGTACCACTACCAAGAAGAAATTGCTAGCCATGATGTTTGCTTTCGATAAGTTTCTCTCTTGTTTGATTTTTTCCATAGTTATTGTTTACACTGACCATTAGGCTTTGAAATATTTGATGCCAAAAAACAGATGCCAAGGCAAGATTAATTAGGTGGATTCTACTTCTCTAAGATTTTGATCTTGAGATCCAGGATAAAAAGGGAGCAGAGACCTTAGCAACTGATCACCTCTCACACTTAGAAAACTTGCACTTGGAGAAGCTAAAAGAAGATGAGATTAATGATAAGTTTCCGAAAGAATGAATTTAAGAGGTATGTGACAATACTTTCCCATGGTGTGTGATGTTGCTAATTATTTTGTAGCTAATATCCTCCTAATAGCTTTACTCATCAGCAAAAGAAAGTTCTTTGCAGACTTAAAACGCTATTTTTGGGATGAGCCCTTTCTTTTCCAAGTGTATGCAAATCATGTTATCGTCATTGTGTTTCTCACTCTAAGGGATAATGGGATATCCTTCGACATTGCCATTCTAGACCCACTAGAGGCCACCATAGCACCAACTGAACCACATAGATGATACTCGAAGCAAGGTTTTATTGGACATGTATCTTCTAAGATAGTCATAGGTATGTATCCTTATGTGACAATTGCCAAAGAGCAGGAAACATCTCAAAACGAGATGAAATGCCCTAACGAGGAAATCTAGCTTTAGAAGTTTTTGCTAAAAGGGGTGTCAACTTCATGAGGTCGTTCCAAACTCTTTACGAAACAAATACATCCTAGTGAATATAGATTATGTGTCAAAGTGGGTAGAAGCACGAGTTCTACTAACTAATGATGCTAGGTGGTTGTTCATCCCTAAAGAAGTTGTTCTCAAAATTTGGTACTCTTAAGGCCCTTATAAGTGATTGGGGTACACATTTTTGCAACATTTAGATTGAAAAGTTCTTAAAGATATGGTGTGACATTGTAGAGCTACCTCATATCATCTTCAAACAAGTGGTCTAGTAGAGATATCAAATTGAGAACTCAAATGCATCTTAGAGAAAATGGTTGAGCATCATAAAAAGAATTGGTCTATCAAGTTAGATGATGCTTTATGTGTCTATAGAATTACTTTTAAAACTTCAGTAGGTACCACTCCATACCAGTTTCTTTACGGAAAAGCTTATCACTTGCCCGTTGAGATCGAGTACAAAGCATATTGGTTCATTAAAAGTGTTAATATGGACCTTGAGTCAGTCGGGATACATAGGAAACTCCAACTTAATAAACTCAATGACTGAAGTCTCATGGCATATTAGAATTCCAAGTTGTATAAAAAAGGACCTAAACAATATCATGATTCCAAAATAAGAAAGGGTAGGGATTTCCAAGAAGGTGACCATATATTACTTTTCAATTCATAACTCAAATTATTTCCCGAGAAGCTAAGTCAAGATTGTCAGGCCCTTTACCATCAAGAAAGTCTTTCCACATAAGACTCTTGACTTTGAACACCAAAAATGGGATCCTTCAAGGTAAATGATCATAGGCTCAAACACTACACGAAAGGAGACTTTGGATAAAGCAAAATAAGGAGTTAAGGCTCCAATCACCACCTACGTGAAGCAACACCACCATCAAACAAACGATGATAACCAACAGCTATATGGGTGGCAACCCATACCTAACTCACTCTTCATTCTCTTTCTTTCTTTTTAATTTTATTTTCTTTCTAGACCCATGCTTACATCATATTCTTTTTTTTTTTTTGTTGATGATTAGGTACAATTCTTCACTTAAAAGTGGAATTAAAGGTGATACATAGTGGAAAAATCTTAGGTAAAGTTGTTTTTTGAATGACATGGGATAGACATGACTTGTCCCCTATGTCGTGCAACTTTCTATAGGGATAAGCATTCAACGACATGACTAGGACATGACTTGCCCTTGAGTTGTATCCTTTTTGTGCCCCTAGTTCAAAAACGACACAAGTAGAAACCATGACTAAATTTTTTATTTCACATTTGACACTCCAAAAATGCTCTCAAATGCATACACCCACTCAAATTCGATTTATTAACCACGAAATCACCATCTAATCAAGATCAAGCCATCTAAGTAAGTATATTCCCACTCTATCTACTTTCTCTCTTTTTTGTACTATTTTTCATGACTAAGGTTAAGATTGAATGAAGTACTAATTGTAGAAATTAGGGTTTTAATTGTACATGCATGGAAACTCTCATTGATGGTAATAATTTACTTTCTATATGTTCTAATTCATGATTGCTGATGATGTGGATAAGTTTGATAAACCCTAAGTTTGTACTATCTCTCTACATACATGAGAAGTGAGTTTGATGTTTGGGATACTATAAAATGTTGAAAATGTGTTATAAAATGATGATGAGGTGTTCAAACATTGACTTATGGAGCAGATTGAACAAACACAACTACCTCCCTCCCTGTTCTTTACACATTGTCGCAACAACATGACTATGACATGACCTATTGCTAGTTGGGTCGCATTAAGAAACTTAGAACCCCAATTTTCACCGTGACACGACTTGAGATAAGGCATATCTCCACTGGTCAATCTAGGGAGGACAATTTGATGAATCATGTTACGTGTTTTGCCTCTAATTGACAATTATCATACTCAATTGCATTTCAACATCTTATAACATGTTAAGTGCATATGTTTTACTTGAATTAACTATATTTTCACTTTAGGATGAGGCAAAAGCAAGTGGTAGGGAGGCGTTTACCTGCTAAATGCCAACTCCTTAGGAATGCACCAAACCTATAGTGACTTGCTCAAGCTATGACCAAGTTAGAACAAGGTAAATATAATATTTTCTTGGGAAGGAAGATAGAGGGTAATATGTTGTTTAAATGGAAGGAGTTGGTAAAGTATAGCAAAGATGGCGAGATTCATACACTTGTCAATCACGACAGTGGGATAAGTGATTTGAAGTGAATGAAAAATGTATAAGCTTATTACCCTTGATTTTCTCTCCACATTCAAGGTTACAAGCTAAGCAAAACACTCTGACATCAATAACAGCATCACATTTAGAATGGATGGTCAAGAACAAAATGTTTCAATCCAAGTTTATACAAAGCAACGGGCTTTTACTTAGATGAATTTTTAGCCACAGAGGATTTTGTGTGTTTACCAGTTGACTAGCTTAATGTGGAGTATAATTATCTTTATTAGGGGAAGCTTAGCCCTACTACTCCCAATAGAGCCAAGCAAGAAAAGGTGTCTACACTCTAAGAAGGGAACCATAGAATAATCCATTAGGTCATTACCCATTCAATGAATGGAAAAGGGAATAGCACAAGTGTTCTAGGAACTTGCGAGCTATCATACTTATATAGTATCCTTGAGAAGTTCCCTTTGAACCTTAAGGTGATGCTTGCTCTATTCTTTCATCATCAGGCCAAGACCATTCTAAAGGCATTATCAACTGTGGTGCCTACACTGCATGCCTTCTAAAGGGCTTAGCAATGTTTCCAACAAATTAACCCAATGATGAAATTGCTTGCTTTCATTTTATTGGTCCCTCCACCTTCCACAAATGGTTTAGGGCACTAGAATTGCTACACCTTCGTTCTCTAAATCCAACCCATCTCATTATCAAGAACTTACAAGGACGATTAAGAAGAATAACAAATTTTGCATGAGATGAAATCGATGTTTAATGCTCTCCTCCGCACGATAAAGCGCCAAACTTAACAACATGAGGCAATTTAGTCTTGCCTTAAAGCTATAGTTAACAAGACCAATTTGGAGTTCTCTCTTCATCAAGGTGGTCCTTTTGAGAGCTTCGCATCTATTATGCCCCAAAAGATACCTTAAACGTGGTAGCTCACCAAATACGGTATTAAAGCTTGGGAATCACTTCTTGTAGTCATGCAAAAGCTTAGACACCATAAGTAAGGCGTACTCCACAGCGCTAGGAGACACTAGTGGGATATATAGTTTGAGATAGCAACATATGGTATAAAAAATACTTCAACATATCATCATAACTTAAAGATAGATAGTTTTTACATCTTCACAAACGCATTCCCCGATAAAATTCTCCAAGATTCACTATTCTTTCTTAGTCTACTTGTAAAAAATAACCATGAGCTAAAATATTTTAAAGGAAATTTAATACGTAGTCTTCAAGTAAAATTCTCCTAAAAGCTTCCCAAAAACGCATGTATCTTACTCGGAAATAAGGTGACCTTAGGTACAAAAGCAAATGATCCTGCGATAACAAAACTCTATTGGGGTGTAAGCAAAACTATCTTAGTGAGAATATTCTTGTGATAACATACCCATATAAGGAAATCAACCAAGTTATTACTAGATAGGCATATGAAATGCAACAACCACATGAGCAAGCAATACATATGATTCACAAAAAATCATATGTTTAAATGGATTTATGCCTTCCATTTGGAGTTAGGTGTTTCAAGCCCATACGACCATAGTTCGCAACTATGTTTTATAGATCTTTCAGGCTACTAATTGCCACTAAAACTTGTAAATCTTACAGGCTACTACATGCTATTTGTAGATTTTTAGGCTACTACTAACCAACACTATTATATTCTTGTCCCATTAAAGGTATAGCAGCGAATGCAATGCAACCTACTTCGTGATATGCATGATCAATTTGTTAATTTATTCTTTAACATGCAAATAAAGTACTTTAAGGGTGATCATAGAAATATTCACAAATACTTCAACATGACATAAAGAAAATAATTAATTTACCAACAGGTCAAGTTCCAATATACTTGCATGATTTCAACAAGCACCATAAATCCTCATGCATATTCTATTTTATATTTTTCCTATCTCTAGTGCCTCTAAGCTACAAACACAAGTATACGTACGTAAATTTGAGAGATAAAATCACTCGGCCATTTCTTGTAAAGTACTCTTCAATCATAGTAGTAATCTAGATAAGAATCCTCCAACTCCTCATCATCTAGATGAGAGAAATACCCCGAATAAGTATTTCATAAAGATTCTTTCTAAATTTTCTAATTTTATTTCACTATATGCGTCACTTTTTTTTCAATTAAGGAATTTCCAATTTGAGCTCGAAATTTCGCATATTAGTAGTCGTTTTGTACCTACTCTAAATAGATTGGTACAGATTACATCATACATGTTCCACTCTTGATTTTCTTGTTTTTCAAGGTTTTAATTCATTTGAATACTTTATAGCAAGCATAAAATATTAGTACGTTTGACAAAAATAACCTTTAATATTGTTATTAACTCGTATTATATGCATGATCCTAGTGATGTTGTAAAAAAAAAAAAAACAATGATTCATATATCATAAAGCAATCTTTCATAGAAGCTTGAAAAGTTAAGTTTATGGAAAACTCACGACTCCTAGTTTGTTGTAAGTGTCATATTTAGTTAGGAATATTTCTATTTTTATATTCAATTGTCTTTATGGAGATTTTATGTTCAGAATAAATTATTTTTATCTATCCATGGTTCAAAACATGAATTCTTGTATTTTCCTTTGAATTTATTATGTGTTGGATTCTTCTAAAATTTGTTTTTAGTTTAAACTCTTAAAAGAAACTTCATGGAAGGTTTGTTTGAAATTCTTACTCTTCATAGAGAGGTTGGTATATGTTTCATGAGTACATAAATTGAAAATCTTTCCTAACAAAGAATTATCAGCATTTGCACTTGAGGAAAATTTCATTTAATACTTTAGAAATTTATTGGATGCCTATTCTTACAAATAATAAATTTTTCCTTAGTGTTGACAATAAGGTTCTTTGAAGGTTAATTTTATAAAACGAAGGATTATCAATATTCACATCATTGAAGTTTCATCACGACAACATCTCTTTGATTATGTATGCATACAAGGAAAGTGTAGTAATTATACCAAGGACAAAAATCATTAACTCAACTTCATAGAAAAATTAAAGATAGAAAATTGAAGTATGAAAAATATCAAAATAAAATTATGGGAGTCTTACCTTATTTTCAAGACTTTCCAGGACTTGAATAATTTCTATTCACCATATAAATAAGAAAAACATAAAGAAATAAATCATGGAAGTCTTAGATTAATTTTCAAACCTTCTCGAGACTTGAGATAATACCGGTCTCATAGATAATATAAGAGGTATGTTTGTTTAGTGTTTTTGGACAGATACAGACACTTTTTTCAAACTTTTTTTCTAACAAATTTTTATTAAGAAATAGATATAAATAAAAAAAATTGGAATTCTCATGAAAAGATCAAATAGATAAAATATAAATACAAATTGAATATATTTACATATATCATTTCAATACAGATATATATAATTGAAAAACAGACCATCCAAATAGACCTAAGAACAACAAGAAAATAACTATGGGAGTCTTAGACTATAAAGTACAAGTAAATAAATCATAAGAAGGGTAAAAAGGTAAATTTCTAGTTATTCTAAAGGGTATTTTTGTCCTTGCACAATAGTTATGAGCCCGAGAGAGTCATATTAAAGAATGGATGAAAGGAATTAAGCTGACACTTAGGACGCCAGCTTTCAAGTAAAGGCCGCCGGCCTACATGTATAAGACAGCTTAAATTTTTTGAAGGATTTTGTACAGAATGGTAAAGGCCGGCAAGAAGGCCACCGGCTTTAGCATTTGGTACTTAGGTCGCCTGCTTTGGAGCTAGCCTTTCCTGTCCAAAGTGTTTCCTATATAAAAATCCTAGGGTTCATGTTTTTCATTTGTAACCTCCTTCCTTCGACCAGAGAGAGAGAATTGAGGGTTTTTGAGTTTTTTGAAGAACAAGATCAAAGTAGATTAGATTTGGATCAAGTAAGTAATCTTGCCTTTATCTATCAAGATTCTTCGTATATCGTTTCGTTTCCTCAAATTTATACTTGGATTTGAAGGGGATCTTTGGAGAAAACCTAGTTTCTTCAAGATCTGATCTTTTAGAGAATCAATTGAAGATTTTAGATTGAATCACAGATTTGATATGTAAAGATATATATATTAGATGAATCATGTATGTTCTTATAGATTTTCCAATCTATGGTTTTGGAGAAGTTGTGATTTTTAGGGTTCTAGTCCAATTTTTGGTTGGAGAAATATGAGTTTAGATTCTAAAGAAATCTAAGGTAAGTTTTTTTCGTTAATCCATAAGTTTAAGGAAGAATGATTTCATTTAGTGATTTATTGTTCTTTCTAGATTTATGCAATTAGGGTTTCGTGGAGATTTGGGATTTCTAGGGAATTGATTGAAGAGATTCTGCAATTGTGATTTCTTGAGAGGTTAGGGTTTTGGATGATTTGGAGAATTGGATAATTAGGGTTTTGATGTAATGATTTATATCTTGTTCTTGCTATATGTTATATTTAGGAGATTTGGAGATTTCTTGTTGCTTTTAAGAATTTGAGGAGTTGGAGTGATTGTTCCTGGAATTGGAAAAGGTACGACCTTTCCTTGTTTGCTATATTTTCTTGTAGGTTTAGTTTTTTATTGTTGCTTGTAGGAACAGATATATAAATGAACTTAATTCTATTTGGCTTAAATTGTTTTTCTAGATGTCTTTGGCTTTGACCAGTAAAGACCTAGCAACAGTAATACTAGTGAGGTACCCTGATGATCCTTGTGCACCGTTCTCCCTAGTGGAGTTGCACTTGGAGATGATTCCGGTAGATATAGGTTTATTGGTAGTATGGCCATGGGTATTTTGGGGGTACCCATTCACCAATATATGTATAGTATTATTTATCTTCAATATCTAGTTGTTTTTCAAGAGTCTGAATAACTCCAAGTTTGGGATCAGATCTATGATTCTGAACTGTGTTGTTTTGCAGCGTAATAAAGATAATAATCCTGTTGTTTGCATTTAGTTAAGTTGCAGAATATATACATGTTGTTTATGCATTTGTTTGTGTTTGTAGACTAGCGTACTAGGCGTTTTGCTCATTCCTTTCTTTTTTAGGTACAAATGATGGAGATATTGTTTATGACTTGTCTGGTTATGACTTGTATTTTGATCATGGGGATGGCGATGGTGGACCAAACTACCCTACAGAGGAATATGATGTTATACAGGATCTATGAAAAGGATTTCTTGAGTTTTAAAGATTCTTGAAACAATATTTTGATTATTTACCTTCCAGAGGATTTGAAGTATTGGTTTTTATGTAATAGTTTATTAAATAGGATTATTTGATTTTATTTGGAAGTTAGATCTTTTTTGGATTATTGTTGGCTTAGGTTTTGCCAACTCAAGTTTAGCTTATATTACAGGAGACATTTGGAAGTTATAAGTTAAAGGTTTTACAGGTTTTATACCTTATGGAGTACCATAAATTGTGAGTTATGGAGATTTTTATATGTTTATACTTTGTGAAATTTAGATTTAAAGCCTTTGGGGTCTCTTTGAAGAGAGGGACACGTGGCAGGTTGTAATGCCTTATTTTAGGGCGTTACATAGAAAGCTCTTCGAGATTTGAATACCTCCAGCCTCATGAATAAAGCAATTACATCAATTTCAAAGCTTCTGGGACTTAGATTGTGGATAAGTCTCTTTTTTGTTTTGACTTAATTAAGGACAAGTCTAAGAATATAATTATGACTAGTCTTAATTTATTGGCATGAAATAGATCATGAAAGCATGACATAAACAATTAAATAAACGTTAGATTAGTGAGCATTTAGGCTCTATAATATACATATTACATATATTTACTAACATATACAAAGTTAAAGTTAGAAATAACATTTAACATAATATAAACATGAAGATGAAGTTAACAAGACATGAACAATATGTTATGTTGTTTCCATGTTTCCTTCCTAGCGTATGCATCATAGGGATTTTAGATACATAACACACACATTTTGCATGTTATGTTAACATAACTAAGAAGGGATTTTAGTGTTTTACCTAAGATGGAGATGGATGAAGGAAAAATTTTTGAAAAACACAATGGGGAGGGAGATGATGCTCATGGCTTGGAGAAGGAGAGAGGGAGTGTTTGAGAAATCAATTTACAAGAGTATTGTTATGTTTAAGAAGTGTGTGTAAAGAATGAAAGAGGGAGGGAGTATTTATAGAGTTTTGAGATGAAAATTAGAGGGAATTAAAATTAATGAGAAAGAAAATAAATTGAGGGAAAGGAAAGGGAGGGGCGCTGGCCATGCTTGAGGGAGAGGAAATGAGAGGAAAAATTAATTTAGTAAAGAAAAGCAAGTAATATGTAAGATATGTTACGTATAAAGTAGGATTAGGAAAGAAAATGTAAGAAATAGGTATGTAAAGTTGTAAAAGTAGGTAGTAAGAAAAAATAGAGATAAATGAATACTAAAGAATAATATTGAATAGCAATTAAATAGTAAACAAGACAATTATTTACTGATAATAATAAAAATATGCGTAAATGAGCGATATCTGACTTTTTTAGGTGGTGTAAAAATTTATCTGATATTTTTATGGTTTCTTCCTACATTATGAGTCTAAATTGATTGTTGGAATATTTTTCTTGTTTTGCGTATTGGTGCCATTATTTTGGAAACTATCCTACTCGGGCTCAAAACGAATTTTTGGCCAATTTGCTCTTTTAGGTCACATGACATTTTTATGGGTTATAATCTAGGGTTATCTCATTTTTATTATTTTACGGTTTCTAGCACGGTCTTGCCAGATCTAAATCCATTAAAACTTATTGTTGACCTATGTTGACTTTTGGGTTCTGGTTTGACTTCCGGTTCTAAGGTTTATTCATAAGACTATCATAAAATCTAGGTTTTACACCATCATCACCTGATGATGTTTTATGTTGATTCCTTATATACTCTTTTATAGTAGAGAGACGATAAGGAAGTTGACGCTCAGCTCTAGCCTTTTAAGTAGAATATTGATGAAATAGTAGCTAAAGCGTATAAAGATGACGAGGAAGATGATGATGAGTACAATGCCCTAAAATTACTTCAAGGAGTGTACAATGCCATGTATAACACTTGTGTGTTATACACTCAGGCTTCCTTAAAAGATATTGTTTATATGAAACATTTGCTAGTTAGTTTTAATTACTGAAATTATTTAATTAGATTTTTATAGATAATTAGATTTAACAACAGTGAAAAACAAATTTATAAAACATTTCTAACTTCTACTTACACGAATAAATCAACTTTTATAAAAAAACCATACCATCATGAAAGGTATATGAGACACATATGGTAAAATAAAGCTTAAAACTCATTAAAAACATGTGGACTCCTCAAATAAGCTGTTAAAGAAAATTCAAACTTTAAAAGATAAATTTAGTTATTTAAACGAAATAAAATAAAATACAGCCATGAACATAATTCACTTCACTCATCATCTAAATCCTTCAAATTCCTCCCACACATTTGATTTAATCATCATCATCAACATCACCACCATCATCATCATCATCACCTGGAAGGATAACAACAACCCAAAGCCCAGTTACGATAGCAACACGCACACATGAGATGGCACACATGTTTATTTTAATGAAATGCAACAATCTATAGTTTATATCTTTAAATTAAAGTGAAACAAATAATATGAGAGCATTCACACTCTAGAACAAGCCTTTAGGAATCTAAAGGTCTTAAGTAATAGCAGCTACTTAGGAGGTTATATAAGTAACCCGGATAATTATATCACCTCTATCTAATCGAAAAAGAGAAATAGCTTAATCTAGGGTTCACAACCATTAGAAGCTTTACTTATCTTAGTTGATAATATCGTTTAGTTCAACCGGCCTCATAAACATGAACTAAACCATGTTACTTTACTCCAAGTTTAAGCAAATGTTACGCCAATTCTATTTGCCCCATCAACTACCTGTTAAGCACTTATGAATTGCCATTGCATCATGGTTAGAGGTGGTATAAGTGCCTAACTACCATACCCAGCTACGGACAAGGTTGTCACTCCCCAAATCGGATTAAACGATCATGTATAAGAAACAAACAATTATTAGATCATCTTTAAGTTTTTAGTTCATTTAGATTAGCTATCCTAGTGTACAACACGCAAGTCACTACATAGCTTATCCAAAATCTAACAAAGATTAGAAGATGGTTTAGAAGATAAGACTGAAGGTAGATTCAAGCATCTATTCAAGAAATTAAATTAATTATTAACTTACATTAAACTCATTTTAAGAACCTATTTGATTAGATGCTACGTAGGAACCCCGCGATGGTTGTAAAAATCGCTATGCCAAGATACAATAGTTCTTCGTTATCTTTCAAATTATTTCTTTTCCTTTGTTATAATTCATCCATTATAAAAACATTATCGTCCCTAATTACTTATATAAATATATAAGCAAATTACTAACTTATAGGAAATATACATGTTTCCAGCAAGCGCACATTTGAAACAATATATAGTTTAACCTAACATATTAATCTAAGCCAATTCTGATTAAGTCCATAAACTTAACTTAGCCAAGTTAATTAGAATTAATCAATCTAGTTCATTTTAGCTCATTAAAGTTCATTAAGTTGAGTTGAACTAAGTTTATAAACTAAGTTCATTTTATACTTAACTTCTATGTTTGGTCAGTTAGTTATTAATCTATGAATTCGCTTAACTCACTTTTAATTATATGAATTAATTAACATATCATATTAACTATTAATACCTATTTATTTTATTTTTATTTTTATGAAGAACATGGGCAGATACATTAGCCGTGTTTCACATGTGTACAAGCATATAAAGAAGCACGGTCAAATACATTTAACGATGTTCCCATCATGTTTTATTCTTTAGTTAAAGAACAGAGAGAAGCATGATGAGATAGGGTCAGTCGTGTTCCTCCCGTATTTCAATTAACATTTAAAGCACTCAAGGATCATAGGAAATACGGTGGAATAAGGAAAGCTATGTTGTAGTCATGCTATCATGGAGTTATTTTTAATGAAGAAAACAGAGAGAAGTACAGATAGATAGGATAACTTGTGCTCTAGTCATGTTTCTGCTTGGGTGAGAAACATGACGAAATAGGAAAGTCATGTTTCTAGTTATGTTCCTTAACAAAGAGAAACACAAGGAGATAGGGAGGTTATGTACCAGTCGTGTTTCTTCTTGGGTGGGTAAAAATCCCTATGTTTTAAGCATAGAGAGAAGCACCACTGAATAGGGTACCCTATATTCCCCTCATGCTCTTTTTACGAAAATAGAGCATGCCGTTTTTAACCTATTTTAACCACTTGTTTCACATCACACTTAACAACTAACATCTTAAAATGAACACACAACTTATATTCCTAATTAAACACATCTAAACATGTGTTTTTAGTCCATATATCAATAAGATCATTCCATTAACTTCTAATTTACACTTACATGAACACAACCTAAGTTTATCTTCCAAGGTCATATATCATCGTTTACTAATTTTATCACAAATCCTATATATAACAAGCATCTGTTCATCATATATAATAATCAAAACAAGAAAAATAATAACTTACTTGTTTATCAAATCCTAGTTACTTGATTTTCTTTTCTATTCCTTTTTTTCCCTAGTTGATGAAGCTACCACAATCTTGCTTTCTATCTTTTATTTTATTTCCTAACTTTAATTTCTCTTGTGATTCTTGTTGAAACTGAGATTTTGGGATATATTTTGTGAGAAAGAACAGAGAAAAGAAGAGAAAGAAAAGAGAAAAAAGAAGAAAAGAAAAAAGTAAAGGAAAGGAAAAGGTGGGGGAAAAAAAGGAAAATGAAAGGATAAAAATAATTTAAAAGATAGTTTAGTATAAAGGTATTAGGTTTAAACTTTTTAGATAAATATCTTTAACTCTAAAAGTGCTTAAAAAATAATTTTGAGAATTTATATACTAGAAATGAATAACTTGAAATAGGCATTTAGTTTAGGAGTTTGGTTTATATCAAATTGATATCTGATTTGAGCTAGGGTTAAAAATTGATATTTTTAGGCAAATAATGGAACTCAAAATTTATGAGGATTAAGGAATTGAAATTTAGATTAAAGTTTAAGAGTATGAAATTTCAATTTGAAAAGATATTTGAAATCTCAAATTTCAACTTAATTTATTACTAATTTAATTATGTCAATTTATCTATTATTACCCTATTGTATACTTATTTTATTTAATTAAACTATATATGTTCATTTTCTAACTCAGGTGAGGATTTTTAAGATGTTTCAATGAGAATGAAGATGAAGATGATGATGGAGAGGATGAGGAGGAGGAGGCGGGAGTGGACATCCAGCCACCACAACATCCACTTCAACAAGTAAGAGGAAGAGGAGAACTATTGATGATGGTGACCTCAACTATAGGGGGGATTGATTGAATGAACTGCTAATTTCCTTTCCTTTTTCTGAACTACTAGAAATGAGCAACCCTTCTTAGTTAGACTATTTAGGGGGATCATTGGAAGGATCATGGATCTTAACTACTACTATAACTTTTGTTTTGTTTTGTTTGTAAACCATACCCAAACACAATTACATATGTCATGACTTGCTACAATACTAGCTATATATCACTTTTTGCTATATTCTATCAAATTTTCTTGTAGCTGAAATTTACTTGCCTTGCATCCCTACCATCACACGAGGGATGTCATGTTTTTTTCTTCTTATATTTTGCTTTCCTCACTTTTTGCTTATATTTTGTGACATTGGGGACAATGCCAATGTTAAGTGTAGGGGAGGACTTATAGGAAGGAATCATGGTTTATCTTGTAATTAAATAAACTAATCCCACTTAAATATGATTTTTCTAGAAAATAATTGTGCATGCTACTATGAAAAACCAACTTGATTACACATAGGAGTGATACAATGTTATCTTGCCCTCACAATTGAAAGTAATTAGAATTAATGTAAAATTTGCCTAAAATTTTCAATTTTATGAAAATTGCATTACTCAAGTATTTGTGTTCACTATACTTTGCGAGAATTGAGTGGTAAATCTATGTGGAGTAAAGTTACTTGTGATTTAAGCTTGGAATTTAGGTTGGAATTAGGCAAAGACTACTAGCTAGGGGTTAAGCGGTTATATTTTTAAGTTGACTTTTGCGTATACTCATTCCTTGAAATTCTTGAGTGCACTATGATTCTTAATGGAGGTTCATATGAAATTATTTCTTGGTTAATTTTGAAAACAAAGTAATCAATTCATTAGGAGTAAACAAGCAAGTTAATGAAAATTGGCAAGGACAAGCCTTTGTCCTTCAGAATAGGAAGGTTTAATCCACAATGCCAAAGCACTTTAAAAAAATGACTCATTAATCCATAGATATGAGCAGGCCTTCGTCCCTAAGAAGATGAAGGTTTAACTGCACTATCTATGTGGTTAGAAAAAGAAAAGTTGATTAATTCCATAGATATGGAACGAGCTTTGGTCCCTTAGAAGAGCAACAATTTGACCACCCCACCCCCACCCTACCTTATTTATGGAAGGAAAAGCAATAACAGTAAAAAGGCTCAGTTAGTATGGGTGGGTCTTGATATGTTAGAAGAGCGAGAAGTCGACTCTATTGCTAATTTTGAGTAATAATGATAAAAAAAATTACTCCAAAAACATAAAGGAAACTCAAAATAGAAGAAAATCTAAGGGATAATGGATAGAAAATGCATGCATTCTTAATTGTGGTGCTTAGATAGGAAAGATAGGTGTATACTTCTTAGTTAGTGTACAAAGTGCAGCTGAGTCTCACTTGGTTGGCTAGTTTTGTGCTTGCTTTTTACTTTAGAATCTAGGTTTAAATTGTGAGACTAAACAATTGGTTCTTTACTTGAGTATAATTAAGATACATGGACTATAATGTTAAATCTTAAAGTGGATGCAAGGAGGGGACTTTGAGCTTAATTAGATTCCAAGCACAATTCACAATCAGTTTTCCTAAATGGTGTGATCCTTTTCAAACTAACTTATCATTGTTCTCAATCGAATTATTTATTAGATTTTATTTGCTTAAGGACAAACAAATACTTAAGTGTGGGGGGAATTTGATCAATCAAATTTTCCTATTTTATGATTGCTAAAATACACTTTTATTGATCATTGTATTAATAATTATTATGAATTTAGAACTTAAAATCATTAATTTATGCTTTTAGGTCTTTAAAGGAGATATCTTACAAAAAAAAAGTAATTCAGGTAAAAAATACAAAGTTTGGAAGCAAAATATGGTCAACATAACAAGAACATGTTATGTTTTCAAGTCATGTTGAGAAAATGTGTGCCTGCGGTGAAATTTCAAGATTTAACATAACACCACTGCGACATAATCTATCACAAATAATGTAAATCTAGAGAATTGGTTTAACAACGGACACGACTGCGACATGACTTGTCACAAGTCGTTTCATTTTAAGAAAAGTGGCCACAAAGAGTTACATGACTCCAAAGACAGGTTGTTTCCTAGTTATGTCGATTTCCACATTATAAAAAGACCTAAACATAACTAAAAGACTTGCCCTAGTCGTGTTAATCCAATAGCAAGTTATTTTTTAGGAAATGACTTAAAAGGGAAAGTTATCTTCTTGTACTTTGAAATAAAGACATCTACACTCAAAATTGGAAGTTTTAGAGGCTCCATTCCTTACATTCAAGAAACCCAACAACTTTCCATTCCTAAGAAGGCTATTTCCCAAATCAAAACCTTAGCTTACTCATCAAGTGCATGCAGCTTTCCTAATCTTTAAGATCTTGACTTTCCTCTTTTATGCAAAGGAATTTCCTCTTTTAGGACTTGAAGAACATCTATAAGATGGCAAGATTAAGAGCAGTAAAGACATAGGTCTAGTGATACGAATTTATGTTGATTATCTTAGCAAGTCAATTTTGTGCTTAATTCTCTTAATGTAATTATGGGTTATGCTTATTTTGTTTTTGATGATGAATACTTGTCCCATGGAGGAGTAAACTTTCTGTTTAGATTTTGATACTTGTCCCATGAAGGAGTAAACTTTCTGTTTAGATTTTGATAAACCTTGGTTGAGTATGTGATTTATTCTTTATTGGTTTCAATATATTGCTTCAGTTCTTAAATTCAATTGTGTTGTGCTTTCTCATTATCTTGAATTAATAGTCCAAATTATTAGCTCTTGTTTTGATATTTATGCAAATTAATAGAGATATTGCTTGTGGATCAGATCTACACAATTGAAAAGATTAAATGCAATCCTATAGTTAGGACAACATCATTCTTCGAGATTGGGGTGAAACCTAATAAGGAGATTCTAGATTTATAATTGCTATCTTTGGAACTTCAACTAAGAAGAAATTCTAATTAATTAACCAATGATAGAATTTCAATAACCTCAATAGAGATATTAAATTGTCTTCGGAATCTCTACCATTCAAGAAAACCAACAATAATATTAGAATTATCTTTTGTGTAATCACATATCACCTAATGGGGATTAGAGATCCAAATAACTTTTGCAATTTAGACTATCTTTTGTTGCCTTGTGTTGCTATGATTTTAGTATTATTATTATATAATTTGCTTAACCACTCTCTTTTGTAGGTTGAACAATAGAAGAATAGTAAGTATTAGTATTTATTAGTCGATGTGGGATCGACACTTGTGCTTTAAATCTATACTATTATCATCGATAGGTACACTTGCCTTAAATACATTATAGAGATTTGGCCATAAGTTTTAATTTGTTATTGATTTTGTTTTCTATCTATTATCATATAATACCACATGACAAATATGTTTTAAAGAAACCATCTATAAGAGCAATATTAATTAATACCATCATGTGTCCTCCCTTAACAACAACATTCTAAAGAAAAGTGCTATGGGTATTCATACATGCTATGGTTTGTAACTAGTTTCCATTACCTCATTAAGAGACACCTTTTTCTATCATTTTAGCCATCTTCTCTCTCAGGACAATTATCTTTGAATCCCTCTTCAATAGCCATAAGATATTTTCTTTTCACTGCTGTCTAAATATCATGTATTTTCCTTTTTCTCATAAGCAACATGACAGGTACAAAATTGATGATCATTATTTACCTTGGAGTAGTTGGCTCAAAACTTCTTCTTAAAATGGCTCTTTTTTTTTTTTTTTTTTTTGTAAGATACCCAAATTTCTTACAATTTTGATATTGTGGTCCTGCTTTATGCATACAATCTTTTTCTTTAACCTCAACTGATGTGCCTTAAGAGAGCACGTTAATTCTATGACAAAAGAAGTAGATAGATCCTTTATTTCCTTATTTTGAATGAACATTACGTCATATTTTTATAGAAGTATGATTAACATTTTTTAACTACCTTTTGATTACTAATATTTTCTCTAAATATTCTTATTTGAATTATCATTTCATTAATTCTAATATAATAATCCTTTGCAATGTTAAAATCCCTCATTTTAATATTTTCAAATCCCATCTAAGAGTTTTGAGTTTTAATGCGGCATATCCCCTCACCATCTTGAAATTCCTCTTTTAGTATATATTATATTGGCTTTGTATTGGTAGGTACACTTGTTCGTTAAATAAGTGAATTGGCTAATACCAATTGAATATCATATGATTTTTTTTTAACTTTTTCTTATGTAGCTTTAAATTTAGCCAATTCATATACTTGAGTAGTTTTGAATTTACCCAATTCAGATTTCAATATAGTAAATTTATTTTTTGGCACATTAAAGCCATCTTCTGTCATAATCTATATAGACCTTCGAATACAAAGTAGTTCAACATTATTCTAATGGATCAATAGCCATTATTTTCTTTAGAAAATATTAAAAGTAATATATGATTATTTGATTGGACGTTTGCCATAATATAAATAAATAGAGTGAGTTAGAATATGTGAAATACAATTATGCTTAGATGACTACATAAGGCTTAATATTTAGACATTATAAGTATGTTGATGGCTATAAAATTAGAACATAGAATATGTGAACGTCTTGTTTAAATATTAATAAAGTAGAAAACTATTTATAAGAGATGATTGAATAGAGTATATAGAAATAGTTTTGATGACTGACATTAGAAGTGCTTGCAATACTTTGGATAAAATTACAACTATTATTTGAAATATATCTAATGGGAATATCTCAACTAACAAGTTTTGAAATATTATACCTAAAGTCTCTTTGAAAATGAGAATATTTTATGATGAAATTTAGATTAAGGCCAATGTTGTCGAACCAAATCTGGATATGTTAGAAGATCAAGGTGGATAGATAAAACTGAATTAAACTAAAGGTTAAATTGCAATTAAACAGCGACTTAACAACAATGGTTAAGACATAAACCAAAAGTGGTTCAAAGACTGCTATTTCTCACCCTAATCTTCAATTTTTCCTCTACAGAACAATAAATGAGAAACTATTTCGGAAAGACCAACTACCTTGTTCGAGTACGCCTCAAATTGTCACGGCATTATTGAGCAGTGAATGATTAAGTCAAATTTTATGGCCATTATAACATATCAGTTAGTACGAGTTTTGGACCATCCGTAGGTTATGCTGCTAGAATGATCCTTTGCTCTTTAATCCGTTCTCAACCACTTGATGATACTCCTCAAATCGCTCAATCTTAAAGATCAATCCAATCGGATTAGTTCTATCAGCAGCACAGCGGCATCCTCCAGTTTATTATGGCTCAAAAAATTTTCACTATTTGAGTCCGAATTATAATATACTATTGAATCCCTACAAAGTTAGACAAAAATCTGAATTATCCACATTGTTTTTCGTATTCTCGACATTTTGTTCCTCCAGCACATCATTGAAAAATATTCGTTACATATTATTGCTGCCGTCACACCATTGCCACTTCTTAGTCCTCGGATTGTTTAGCCAACAAATCATCATAGGTTGTTCGAATCGTTTGGTAGATTTGCTTCGTCTTGGTCCATCTGACACTGACAGCAGTTGCCATTTGATTCTTGAATCGAACATGATTGACAGCAAGACTACCGAATGATAGCTCTAATAGACCAAACTATAGCGCAATATGATATTCTGATTCATGAATGTATTAAAATCTTAAAAAACTCCAGAAACACTAAACCATCCGAATCTATTAGTTTCGCTATATGAGCTCCTTTAACACTCTCTCTCTCGCATAGCTTCATAGCTACGAAAAAATTCTCAAAAACTCTTGACCCTCACATGCAGATTCCCCGTTGCATGTGCTCTTGTCAACGACCAAATTTAAGGTATGGAAGCCAACACATGATATGTGTTAAAATTGTTCAAAGGAAAACAACAATAAGGACGAAATAAGATTGATCCATATCAACATGCTATATATCCGTGCGAGTAATGGATACGTATTGGGATTATATCGAGCAAAGTTTATCGTGTTAGTATTAAATGGACGTGTAAAGATAAAGAGGGAGTATCACTCTTCATGACTTTTTGTCATGAAACCTGTCATCCATTTATACATAATTTTTTAAACTCTCTTCCATATGTGTCAATGAGTGTTTGTTGGCTGAAATTATTTTTGCTGAGTACCATTTCACCGTCCACATGCTTTCCAAGAAAAATAGAAACCCACAAATAATGTAAATAACCAATTCAATTCAATGGATCATTCATGGATCACTGACACGATTATCATTATATCTCGAAGGGAGTCCTATGAACAATTCCGTCTCCACATGCTCCATTTGTTGATTTTGAAGTTTCGATGGTTGAATTGCCTTTGGTAGTTCTGATGGTTGCACACTTGCCTAAAAAGTACAAGTGAAAAAAGCAATAATCAATCACAGGTATGTACGAGGTACATGTATACAAAAGATTTACCTAGTATTTGGCTTATTAATTTTATTTTCAAGCATCTATCGATATAATATGGAATAGATATAAATTTTTATTTCTTTCATTTATTAAAAGAATTGTTATCCCTAATAAAATAGTATCTAAAAATATCTTAAATCTAAAACCAAATAATACTAAAGGAACTATTATTCTTTTTAATGTTATTCAATTCCAATTAACTAACATAATATAAGTAATTATAAGTTTGCTATATATATGAATATATGTATACACTTTTAAATATAAAATCAAATGCAACAGACAAGACTATTTAAATTCCATAATTCAGAAGTCATATGTATACTCCCTCCTAAATTTTTTTATTGATTAAAATTCCTAGAAGCCGCGCTAATATGATATCCAAAGTGAGATATTTCCTCATATAAGAAGTAAATTAATATGGGTGCACGAGGGTACCTTTTCGCGTAATATCCTGTTTTGTTCTAGCAGCTCTTTCTCCTGTAACGTGACCAAGAAAAGGATGATATATATGAAATGTTAAGACAGCAAATATAAAAAGGGACGATTTGTGGAATTGAAATTACATTCTAGGTGCCCATGGTATACGAATTTCATGGTCATTACGTATTAAAAATTACCTGTTCCTTCAGCCGCTCAATGCTCTCCCTGAAGAGTTCATTCTATTTAACAACGATGAAGAAAATAATGGCGTCATGATAATAATATTGTTGGATAGTAATGATCAGCATGAACCACAAGACACTTGAATGAATATCAAACCGCCAAGAAAATATATGATGAGATTACCAATAAATCTTCGCAAGTGCTTAAAGTACACTCAAACACTAATCCATAATCTCTCGAATAAGAAATATCGAATTCGAATCCCCTTCCTTATTGTAATGGCAAAAGAAATAATAATAATAGTAATAATAATAATAATAGTTATGTTTCCTTAATTATCTATATAATAGTATTCGCAATCACGTCAGTTTCGTGGTTGTATTATATCATTTACACCTATGTGTTAATAGTTAGAATAACTAAGGGAGTTAGTGCGCGTGACCTATAATTGAAGATATCATTTTGCAACCTGCCGTTTATTATAGGATTAGTGCCCTTGAAACTTTCGTACCTTGTGAGCCCTAATTTTTCGTAAGCTTTTCTCCAACTGGAACTCCATCTCTTTTAGCTCTTCAATGGAACAGGAATCAATCCCTTCTCCCAATAGCCGCCTATAATGTTGGGAGTAATATTTCATTTTCTAATGTGGAAAAGGAAAGATTGATTAAGCCTGTAGCCACTTAAATTTAGCCGTAAAATATTTCAACATTACCTCTTCGATGCTTCAAGTTGCTCAATTCTCTTGCACAGGTCCGCATTATTTGACTTTATTGCAGGCTGCACGCGCAAAATTACAGATATAGCTGCTCAATAATAATAATAATAGAGAATGCCATGATATTCAGATGAAAGTGGTTCTATAATATATGTTATCATTTTCTATACCAAATAGTCTTAAAAGGGTGTTTAATTTAGATAAAATATTTGACATTCTTACTATGATAAATTTTGCGGTCCCGTCATTAATTTTAATAGAGCCGGTTTTGTCACTATCAAACGGCTCATATTATACCCAATCGTGATTAAATCACCAAAATAATTAGTATTCTAATTACTATAATTATTTTAATTGCTAGATGGTGGACTGGACGGTCCTCATCGATAGGATCGTAGAAGCTCACTACTACTATATAACCAACGATTGTCTTATTTTCGATAAAATTTATCTACACCAGCAAATCCGATATATAATGAGATAATTGCAAAAAACTCCTCTACTATGATTTAGTTGTAGAAATTCCTCTAAACTTTCGAAGATTGCAAGTAGATTAAACTTTGAAAAACTAACAATATAAAGGATGTTGCCAATCTTAAAGAAAGAAGAAGAAGAAGAAGAAGAAGAAGAATTATTAAGGACAAAATTTAGGAATGTGAAAGTACACATTGATATATTTGAAAGGGATTATTTTTGCACCATGGTCAAAATTTGGAAAGGGTGTTTACAACTTTTGGCTTCTTTGTCAATTTATCAAAATTTATGAGGTTATTTATAATATTTAAAAATTTAAAAGTATATCATTACCAAGTCAAAATATGAGGAGTTATTTGTATTTGCTCCTCTATGTTGGCTTAGAGTATGCCAAGACTAATGAGAGTATGAACTATAAAGGTATTGCAACTTTTAAAATAAAAGTTGACACTATTATCTAGTCAACTCTCCCATCTAGATGAAGAGCAGGAAATGCGTCTTCCACTAAACTCTTCTCAATTCTATCAATTGTCTTCCTTAAAAAAAAATGAAGAAGAAAAACTACATGTACTCTATGGTTGAAATTATATATAAGCACAAATGTTATTATGAGATCTTAAGGTATTCAAAAGACTAGATCGTTTCAACTATTAATCTGTAAAATTAAGAAATATTGCTAGAAGAAAAATTAAGAAGCTAAAAAGAGACTTGTGAAGAGAGGGAAAACCTGCACATTGCTATTATGTGTCTCAATGCATGAAGCTGATAATAATACGTCCACCTTCTTTTTATGATAACGCTCTATCGTAGAGCAAATGCTGATAACACATAAGCAACAATAAGAATTGCATACCATTACTAGTGGTGTAGTCTAGAAAGAAAAAGAACTTCAAATTTTATGTGGCAAGATTACTTAGCTTACTAACACAATCATTATCAAAACATGGAAACATCATATATATACACAATTTCGTAATTATAGTATTATTGTAGTGTCTAATGAAAGAAGGACAAAAAGTTTAGCACAAGGTGATACATCTATACATATAAGAAAAAATGAGATTGAATCTAAAAATCACCTATTATAATTTGCATATATTTCCTATTTTACATATGAAGTTTAAGGTTTGCTTTTGAATTTTACTCATAGAATCTATTACCATTTATTTCATTACCTACACTCGTACTTAATCAACCTATGATACCCTAATTAGCTTCATCATATTTCCCAATATTTACATGTCAATTTCTTAAAGATATTATAATTAAATACTCCAAGGTGATTCAAATGTGCAAATAAGGGACAATCTGGTATAAAGTCTATAAGTTTGAGCAATAATTCTATAAATTATGCTAATTTAAAGTTGTTAGGCAAACTTCAAATAGTTTTAACAACATTTATCCAAATGCATCAAGTGATCATATTTAGAAAATTTCTAACACACTTTATACAATATGTAAATCCAATTGATCAAATAAAAAGTTCAACCATTGACAATTGTAACAAGTCTAACTTTTGAACTGAACGGGGTCTTATACAATCCATGTTTGTAAAGCTTAAATAGTGATGTTTATGAACATGTGTCATGTGTAGTAAAGTGAATTGATGTGATCATGAATGCAATAGTATATCTTGTAAAATTGAATGCTTATTATGTGACCTAGTGATTACATTTGGCATTTAGTAATTAAATGGCGAATTTTGTTGTATTTAGATATTTGTGTTTAACTTGTAAATTATATTTCATTTACATTATCAATGGGACATGCATCACATATTTTAATAGACTAAGACACATGAATTACATAAATTAGGGAGTCGATGACCATATAGTGATACCTATTTGAGCAGATGAAACTATGGTTAAGTGGCTAACCATGCTAAGCACAATGGTATAATAATGTATGTGGGAAATGCCACATTAAAAGCATGTATATGTCAACTTATCCATACTTATTATAACCTATCACAACTAAAAAATCCTCCTTAGTCTAGGTTAATGATAGGTTATTTTGTTAAGCTTCATATCCCTTTAGTAAATTGAAATGCTAATTGTAAATCATAAGATTGTTCATGCAAATAATACAGTATTTGTCTAAAAACATGGTTGATATTGTTTTTATGTGCATCATTGAGTTTTCATGTACTTAAAGGGGTTATTGGTTTAGTAACATTCTCATAGTTTATGTGTTTTAGAATTTGCCCAAGTAGTATTCGAAGTGTGCACTTCTGCCAATATCTTTATCACAACATCTCTTAGAAGTAGAGCCAAATAGTTGTTTCAATTACTAGATAGAAACACTTCTAATGATGTAATTATTTACATGTGATTATACTTTTGAAACCTTAGTATATTTTATTGTTTTATTGAGCCTCATGTAATAACTCATACGATATTTTGTGCATTCAATTTTTTGAACTCTTTGATTAATAGTTCTATTATAATCCTTGTGGAATGTTGTGGATTAGCAAACATGTGTTCTATTTTTATTTGTATAGGTTTACTAGGCAGGTGTCCTTTAAACATGTGTTTATTGCATGTTATCTATTTTTTTTTATATATCACAAAATGAGATCAATGTAGCTAATATGATTGTTTAAATGCTTTGCATATATTATTGTTGTAGTAAAAACACTAATTGAGGTGTTAATAAATCAATGTATCATACATGGCAAGCTATTTCAACTAAAGGTACCATGGGACATCCTCATTTTATGTATATATGTATGTTTGTTTAAAGCCTTGATATTAAATAGAGGCCAAAAAACACAAGTAACAAAAAGTATTGAAACAAGCGTAGGTTAAACATATTGGGTTGATGAACTACTTGTAAGTGTATGTTAATTAGCCTAAGTAGCGTTCAATGGCATTCTTGCATAGGGTTAATGTTAATTTTATCTACAATTAATTAATCATTCTTCTTCTCTTTGCTTCTATAGTTGGTTAGTAACTGTCATATATATATATATATATATATATTTAGTGTTTCTATTAAGTTAAATTGCTTGCATAAAATTTTGGTTTAAATTTTATGAAGTAGTGTAAAGATAGAAAAAAATTCATCCCAATTGATGGAGTGAAACATCTATATGTTTTTAAAGAGATCTTAATCAACATAAATAATAAGCTCCACACTTCAGATAAACTTTAGAAGTGTTTCATTCACTATTTATTAGTGACACTTCCCTAGATATATCATTTATACTAGCTTATATTATTGATTATATGGCTTATGTTTGAGTAAGTAAATATCTTACATGCAATGATAGATTAGGCATAATACACATATACTTTACCTCATCATTTATATGTGGTAGCAAAACTCCTAACATCCTTAAAGGTGTAACAAGTAGAGTTCTTAATGAACCTGAGTTATTAATTTCAAAATTTTCATTGAGTAATAGAGAAAATTATAACCTACTTGATGGAATAAAACATTCCAAATATTATTAGGGAATCTAAATGAACATTAAAAACAAAGTCTACAATATAAGCAAACTTTAGAAGTTCCCCACAAATGCACAAACCCATTTCACTAGTTAGTAGCAACACTTCCTTCGAGACCGTAATATAAACATTAAATAATTTAGAGTGAAGGGTAAAAGTGTCATCTGATTAAAAATAAGACGATTTTATGGTCTATCTTAATGTTTAATTATATACTTTGTTGTTTAGCAGAGATGTGATTAAAGATGAAGAGACATTGTTAAAGATAAAGAGTTATTCCTTGTCTCCTATATAACCTGGGCTTCCTCCTACACCAAAACCATTCCTAAACATAAAATTCTTTCAAAATCCTCTCTAATAGTGATCTCTGCATCATGGAAGATCAAGAAGCAAGATCAAGATGAGTTAGCTATCATCAAGTCTTTAACAATCTAAGGAGTGATCTATTCCTAAGGTTCTCTTTCGATTTTGAAGGGAGTTTTGAAGAAAAACCCTAAGTCTGTTGGAGATTAGTGTTTTGAAATCAAAGAAGAACAAGTATCGAGAGATAGGTAAGTTCAATTTTTTCTTTTCTTTTGGTGATCTAAAAAGTGAGATCTTTTCTAAGTTGCTTGATTATTTGTTAAAGAAAGTCACAATTTTTAGAGAAACCCTGTTCTTTTAGTGATTTTATGGTTTTACAAATCAAAGGAGAAAGGTGTGTGTGAATTTGGAGTTTGTAGTCTTTTCCAATTCAAGGTTTATATGATGGTGAATTTATGATTATTATGAGAGAAGATATTTTGATTGAATATTTAATGATTTAGGTATTGTTGGTGAAGTTAGAGTTCCTGCTCCTAAAGTGATTTCAGATACGGCCTTACCTTATTTACAACTTATGTTTATAGGATTAGAAATTGTAAACTGATTAATTGCCATCCGACTTTAAATTTGATTTGCTGCTTGTCTATGGTTGGGTCTAGTAAATTGGGAGGACCATTGCTACTAGTACAATGCCCTGACGATCTATGTGTGTCATTGTCCCTAGTGGAGTCGTGCACGTAAATGATTCCGGTAGTCTAGGAGTGATACAAAAATGATACCTAGGGTGTGTGAGAGTTCCCACTACCAATATATGTATATATTACCTATTTTCCAAACTGGTTGATTTTATGGAATCATGAGTTACTTTCGGTTTAGGACTAATGGCTAATAGTTCTAAACTGTATCATTTGTCAGCTAATAAAAGATAATAAACTATTGATTGTTGCATATAATATTAGATTGTATGTGAAATCTGCATTATGTCTGTTCATGCGCATGTATTTGTGGTATGATGTACTAAGCTTTTGTGCTCAGGTGATGATCATGTAGTGTTTGATCTAGCTGGATATGATGTCTATGTGGATTATGGGGAAGGCGATAGTGGACCTAACTTTCCTGCTGACATTTAGATGTTTTGGTTTGGAGATAGTCAAAATTTAAAATCTTATAAAGTTTAATAACTTTTATAAATCTAAAGTTTTTTGAGATTTTTCTTAAGATGTTTTAGTTTGAATTAAATTGGCCTTTGGTATATGCCAACTAAGTTGTTATGAAGTTTTTGGTTATTATATGACATTTAAAAGTATCCCTATATGTGAGATGTTAATGATATTATATCTAACTAGTGGATTAGTGGAATAATAGTCTTGGCATGTCCATATTAAGTGAGGATATGTGGCGGGTTATAATACCTTCATATTAGGGCGTTATAATGACATCATCTTATATACTAGCTTATATTATTAACTATATTTGTTATGTTTAAGTAAATATCTTACATGCAAAGTGGATTAGGCACAAAAGACACGTACCTTACCTCATCATTTATGTGCAGCGACATAACTACTAACATCTTGAAAAAGGGTAACAAGTAGAATTTTTATTGAACCTTAACACCAATTGGTTTATTTAAGACAAATAGTTTGATTTGATCATCATACATCATCATAAAAGCAATAACTCAATGAATGAGTCTCCACAAAATTTCTACTAATGCATGGCAATTATCATGGTCAGTTCGTTCAAAACTAGTAATCCTTATGAAAGCATGAAAAAGTTTGTAACATGATCATAGATAATGTTTTTTTAATTTAAAAGACACAATAATCTTTTTTACACCCAATAATAACTCTACTTACTATTGCATATAAATATGCCATTCTAGAGCGCTATGGTGAAATGAAATACTGACACCTACCAATTTAGCTCATAATTAGTATTTTATGAAAGTAATTCATGTATAAGAATCTAGTTTACTACTCAAAGCAAAAGTTATGAAAATGAACTCCGCTCACCTAGTAGTTGCTCATAAAATATCGATTTTTCTTTATATATAACATCATATACTCTTCAAATTTCTTTTATCTTCAAGATCTATTTACAACTCACTACTCTTTAGTAATGAGTTCATTGAAAAATCCCATGTACTTTTTTTAAGAAGTGATTCTATCTCTTCCTCTATAACAACTGTAATTTATATACACTATATAAGAGATTACTAGGAAAAAAAGAAATGAATTACGTGTACCAATTTCATAAGTACCATTGCCACCCTGATCATATTGTAATCATCACACTTCTAAAGTTGTCTAATCCGCCTCTTGTATCTATCTCTAAATATTAAAGGATGATAAGTAGCTTTGATGGTGTATCAATAATAAACTCCTATGTTTTACTCTTTAAGGAATGGAAAACTTTAAACTCTAACTTCTATTAATCATTCTTCGTTTAAACATGAAAATCATTCTACAAAATAATGAAGAGAATGCATAAAATTTAATAATCCCTCTAAATATAAGCATTTTCTTTTTGAGACAACATGATCTCTAACCTTTTGCATCTTTTTGGCAATCTAGAAAGATGCATTTCACAAGCTTAGTGTCAAGCTTTCTTTTTTCGCCATGTGCATAATAAAGGCAACCCAACTCTCTTACCACCTCTTTTTATGCCCCTTTTCACCACCCCTACTCTTTCATTGTTTCTTGAAACAGTTGATCTATGTCAAGCAATGTTTAAGTGAGTAGTTTTTAAGAGCATGAAAAGTTTAGTTAGGTATGAAATTTGACTTTTCAAAAGTTTAAGTACTTAATTATCCGTTTCATCAAAGTTCATGTACTAATAAGTGTCTTAAGAACGTTAATAATAGTACTTTATTGATCATATTTTTATATGATATTTTGTTGATTTACTGAAGAAAGAGATACTTATTAAATGATTTATTCATTTCAAGGATAAATGAGAAACAATTGAGCTTTCAGGAGATTGATAACAGAACAAGCAAAGATTTGATGAAGTTTTGGAGCTATCAGTGCATGTACATTAGACAAGTGTACAACCAATGTACAATTTTTGAAGCAAACAACAAGGAAAATATTGAGTTCCAAGAGTACATGACCAGTATACATGGGTCATGTACATCGAGCAGCATACGAATTTTAAGCAGTGAATTTGTGGGTTATTCCAGTGTACACAACCCACCGACACGGTCATGTAAGGGCCATGTACGATGTTGGACTATATATAGGCTCTCTATTTCATTTTTGGAAGGAATTGAATCATCAGTATTTTGTTCCTAAACCCTAAATTACACATTTTAGAGAACTTTTTAGGAGAAATTTGCTGCACAACATCAGGAGTTCACAAACAACATAACTATAAAGGTTTCATCATGATGATCTCTCCCATTTCTTCCTTTATAGTTACTATTGTTAACTTTTTCATGGAATAGTAGTCTTGTTATGTCCTAAGTTTGAGAAGCCCTAGCCTCATGTATAGATTTTCTTTTGATTGAATAAAGTTTTGGTCTTGAATTTAATGTTTGAATCATTATGAACTTGATTTCCATTAACTAGAAAGAAGATTTCAATTAATGGAATACATCTCTCATGAGTAAAGAAGATGTGTAATTCACTTAGAAATAGGGTTTTTCCAACTTTTTGCCCCTAAAGATTAGTTTTCTTTGATTAGGGTTCATGAGCTTTACATGATTCTAATTTGACATTACTAAAGGAAGAAATTCTCACTTCTTTAATTAGAATTAAGAGTTAACTAACTTGAAGTGAGTAATTAATTTAGCTAAGTAACCTACTAGTTCAAGATTGAAGAATTATTCAATTGAAATTACATTGTAAGGATAAAAAGGCTAGGGTTAATAAAAAATAAGGACATAGTTTGTGAATTGATTAATTTTAATAAAAGCAAATGCATCATTCTTTTAAGGCTTTTGGAATGTTTTAGTTAAAATTAGCAGTAGAATTAGTACATAATTTGTGATAGATGTGACTAAATAATAGTAAAAAGGTTAGTACTAGCAGCTGCATATAGATCCTTAGGACAATATCTGAGTTTATTTTTATATTACATGATAGATGCGCTGCCTTGTGTGGATCTAGAATTAATAAGATTATAAATTATAAAATTTGTGATAACACACATTAAAGTTTTTGCACCATTGCCAGGGATCTGGCAATATTCGTAAAGTCGTAGTCACTATTACTTTAGTCATTTATTTTATTTCACAATTTATCTCTTTCTCCTCCATATTATATTACACAACTCTAATCCACTTGCTATCTCTTGTAGTGTATGAGCAAAAGTTCTTTATCGAAAATTCTTGATATAGATCTTGAGATTGAGAAGACATTTCACAGGAGATTAAGAACTGCAATTGCTAGTACGTCTAGGCGGTTGGGTATTGAAAACGAACCAATAGATCCAAAGATTGAAGAAGAGTTGAAAGAAGAGGATTTTGAGAAGAGGAGTATCAATTAAGAATCAATAGAAAAAAACAAGAGCAGAAGTTCAATATGGCATATCCAAATGCAGGAAGGACAAATATGGATTATGCATGACCTTTCTTGAGGGTACTAGGCCTACCATTGTAAAGCTTCCGATCGAAGCAAATAATTTTGAAATTAAGGGAACTATGCTTTAGCTTTTACGGTAGTACTATCAATTTGATGGTCTACCAAACAAAGATCCCCAAACTCACATTCAAACATTTTTGGAAATATGTGAAACTTGCAAAATGAATGGGGTCAACGATGATGCCATCCGTGCTGGATTGTTCCCTTTCTCCTCAAGAGGGAGAGAAAAAATTTGGCTAAAATCACTAGGACTAGGAGCACTTACTACATGCGATGAAACCGTAAAGCAGTTCTTGGATAACTACTTTCACCTTGCAAACTACTAAGCTCTGGAATGACATCTCATTTTTCTGTCAGAATGATTCAAAAGCCCTTTTTGATGCTTGGCAACAATGGAAAGAGGTGCTTAGAAGATGCCTACATCATCAACTTCCATCATGGCTGCAAGGATAGACATTCTACAATGGTCTAAATCAAATGACTCGCTAGCTAGTTGATACATTAGTTGGTGGTGCTCTAAACTCAAAGACCCCAAAAGAATCCCCTAAATTGTTTTAAGACATGGCAAGAAATAGTTATCAGTGGGGAAACAATTGTGGGAAGCAGAGAACCATAGGGTGTATGAGGTATATTTATTTACCTCCTTAATTGCAAAGATGGACACCCTTAACAGTCAAGTTATGAGCATCAAGAACCTACCACAAGCATTGTTTTATCATGAAGGCACATCTAATGGTGGTTATTATCCAAAATGGCCTCAACAAATAGATTATTTAAGCAATCAAAATAGACAGCAAAACAATCCATACAGCAACACATACAACCCCGAATTGAGAAATCATCCTAATTTCTCCTAGAGCAATCAGAATGCACAGAGGCAAAATTTTCCACTCGAATTTTAGAGGCCACAGCTGCCGCCATACCAACAGATGCTATTCATCTTCAAATCAACAGCGCCAACCAGATAAGAAATTAAACTTAGAGGAGTTGATAACTCGATTCATTCAGAGTTCATATGTAAGCCACAGGAATCATGAAGCCTCCATTCACAACCTAGAAAAGCAAATTGGCCAACTAGCCAATATGCTTTCAAAAGACAGACAGACTCATTCCCTAATAACACAAAAACCAATCTTAATGAACAAGCTAAAGCCATCAGTTTGAAAAATGGTAAAGAGCTACCAAGTAGAGATGAAAGGGAGTTTACAACAGTGCTTGAGAAAACAAGTAAAGAAGGCCATAGTTCAGAGACAAAAGCAGTCACACCAACAAGGAAACAACCTTTAATAGTGAGAGAATACACACCAAAATACCTTATCTTACCCATCTTAATCAAAGCAAAGATAAAGAGTAGTTTAGGAAGTTTCTAAACTTGTTTAAACAATCCACATCAACATTTCGTTTGTGGAAGCTCTCTCTCAAATGCCCAAGTATGAAAAGTTCCTTAATGAAATTTTATCTAACAAGAAAAAGCTAGAAGATGTATTAACTGTGGAGATAAGAGCAAATTGCTCCTCGATTATTCAGAATAAGTTTCCTTTTAAACTCAAGGATCCTAGAAGCTTCACCATACCTTATAAAGTGGAGAATTTTCTATAGAAAAAGCTCTAACTGATTTGAGGCCCAGTATTAATTTGATGCCTTATTCATTCTTTTAGAGATTAGGTTTAACAAATCCTACTCCAACTCGTATGGTCTTCAATAGGTGGACTGTTCTGTAAAAGACATACCAGTAAAGGTTGGCAATTTTATTTATCCAGTAGATTTTGTGGCTCTTAACACTGATGAAGAGGGAGATGTTCCCTTAATCCTAGGTAGACCTTTCTTAGGAACTGCCAAATCTGTAATTGACGTAGAAGAAAGGAAGCTCACCTTTAGTGTAGGAGATGAGGAATTTGTGGTTACTATGGCTATAAGATTGAAACAACCTCTGGGATATGATGATCCATGTTATTCCATTGATGTTATTGATTCCTCAATAGCCGAACATGTTGAAGAGATTATGTCTAGAGATAAAGTCAAGTTGAGTTTGATTTTGATGAAAAGGAAGAGACAATGGATCTTGAGATGAAGGAAATTATTGTTGAGTTAGATGATAAAGGAAAGATCTCACCTAGAAAACGGTTTAACACCCAGATTAAACAATGAGGCATGGCTAAAACGTTCTATCGAAGAGCCACCTATACTTGAATTGAAGCAACTTCCTAATCATTTGGAGTATGCATACCTATAGGAGAATTTCAAGCTACCTGTGATTATTGCCTCATAATTATCTAATGATTGTAAACAACAATTGTTGAAGGTTCTAAAGGCACATAAACACGCCATCGCTTGGAAGATAGTGGATATAATAGGTATCAATCCATCCTTCTATACTCATAAAATCTTTCTAGAAGAGGGATTTAAGCCGGTCGTTTAACGTAAGAGGTGACTTAATCCTAATATGAAGGAGGTGGTAAAGAAGAAAGTCATAAAACTTCTAGATGCTGAATTGATATATCCGATCTCTAACAACACTTGGGAGTGCCCAACCCAAGTAGTACCTAAGAAAGGGGGGATGATTGTGGTCCCCAATGAGAAGAATGAACTTGTTCCCATGAGAACGGTTACTAGTTGGTGTGTCTACATAGATTACAAGAAGTTGAATGAAGTCACTAGGAAGGACCATTTTCCCCTGCCTTTCATCGATCAAATGTTGGAAAGGCTCACAGATCACATGTATTATTGCTATCCAAATGGTATATCAGGATATTTCCAAATTCCCACTGCCCCAGAGGACCAAGAGAAAACAACATTCGCATGTCCCTATGGCACCTATGCTTACAAAAGGATGCCTTTCGAACTTTGCAAAGAACCTACCAAATTTCAACGGTGCATGTTGGGTATTCTTAAAGATCTAGTAGAAGACATAATGGAGATATTCATGGATGATTTCTCGGTCTTCGGAAACTCCTTTGAACAATGCTTGGCAAACCTAGAGATGATTTAAATCCACTATAGAGAGACCAGCTTGGTACTTAATTGGGAGAAGTGCCACTTCATGTGTAGAGAAGGTATTGTGCTTAGACACAAAGTTTCACAGAATGGAACAAAAGCGGACAGAGCAAAAGTATAAGTTATTACAAGATTGCCACCTCCAACATCAGTAAGGGCCATTCACAGTTTTCTAGGACATGCCAACTTTTAAAGGAGGTTAATAACGGATTTCTCCAAGGTTGCCTAGCCCTAACTAGTCTCTTAAAGAAAGATATGGTCTTTGAATTTGACCAAGATTGTTTGAAAGTATTTAATTTGTTGAAGGGGAAACTAACTTAATCTCCTATTATGATTGCTCCTGATTGGAACCTCCCTTTTGAACTTATGTATGACGCAAGTGGCTTTGCAGCGGGAGCAGTCCTTGGCCAAAGACATGATAAGCATTTCAGGCCAATTTACTATGCCAGTAAGACATTGAACAATGCTCAAGAAAATTATACTACTATAGAGAAGGAATTACTACTGGCAGTGGTTTTTGCTTTCAATAAGCTTTGACCTTACCTTGTGTTGTCAAAAGTTATTGTTTACACCGATCATTCGACGTTAAAGTTCTTATTATCTAAAACTGATGCAAAGCCCACATTTATCCAATGGATACTACTCTTGCAAGAGTTCGACCTAGGAATCCAAAATAAAAAGAGAGTAGAGAATTTACAACTGATCATTTATCAGGGCTAGAAAATCCACACTAAGGTTAATTGAAGGAAAAAGACATAAATAATGAATTCCCTAAAGCAAAGTTATATGCAGCATGCCAATTGCTGAGCATGGCAATCACATAGCTTCCATGGTTTGCTAATGTAGCAAACTATCTTGTTGCAAGGATTTTACCTAGAAAAAAAGTTTTTCTCAGACCTCAAGCATTACAATTGGGAAGACCCATTCCTTTTTCAGGTTTGTGCAGATCAAATGATTTAAAGATGTGCTTCTCATGCTAAGGGATGAAAAATTCTAGCAGATAGTCATTCAGGCCCTATTGGTGCTCACTGCAATGCCAACCGAACTGCACACAAGGTATTGGAGGTTAATGGATGTCGAGTAAATGATGTAAAACATACCAATTCATCCCATCTCGTTCATCTATGCATCTCCATTAATAATAAGGTACGTGATTCTCTCCTCTTCTCTATAGATCATTCCTTTTCTTTCTTTAAATCAATCATGCATGAACAAATCGAAAAGATGATGAGTAGATTTCAAGTTTGATTGATAGAAATCATTCATGCATGCATTTGTTCATTGCTACTTACAATGGTGTTGTAGTGTTTATATTGATTTCATGACTCAAAGTACATCCATGCATGCACGCACGATCTCGGAACTTCACGCTATGGTTCATGAAGTTTTTCAACTGGCATAGAAATTAAGGCTCTCATGTTTTTAATGCAATTAGGCCACTCTAAAACATAGCACACCTGTTATCTTGAGGAATTTCTTGCCTGAACTTAGTAAATCAAGAATCTAAGGCTTGTTTCATATGAAAATTAGGGTTTTTGTGCTTAAACTTTGGAATAGAGGAATTTGCTGAAAATTATAGTCTAATTATGTTTGATTGCTGATATGATCTTTGAACACGAGTTCCTACCAAGAGTAATTTTTCCTTTGCTCATGTTGAATTCAAATTCTTCCTTTTCCACTCTACTATACCCCGTGCACGAGTCGTGTATATAGATAGTGTGGCCACAAAATAAATCTAATTTTCTCATACACTGTTGCTTTGCTTGGTTATGCTATTATCACGTGTCACTAGTGATTAACAAACATCTTTGAACTTGTTCCAATGTAAGTAATCTATCCATTACTTCATAGGCTTATTTGTGTCTTGTATTTCTTTTCATAGTAATGGCAAGGACAAAGCAAACCATGAAGAAGGCTCCACCAACATAACATACTTCATCATCCACAGCACTAAATCAGAAAAGAAAGGTTACTCAACCTAAGACATCATCGAGAAGATCTAGTCTATTGCCTTCAGACACTCTATGGCAAAGACTAGAATGCAAAGACTGGAGCAAAAACCTTTTGGAGCCCATAAATATGTTAATTGGGAAGTGATGGCCAAATATGGGATAGAAAATGAAATTAAAGAGCTGCTCTCCATTGGACCTTGGGAGAAGTTATTTGCTATTGATACCTCGGCTTATGAGGACGTTGCTCTAGAGGTGTTATCCACCATAGAGTATAATGAAAAGGGTACAAGAGTAAAATTTGATTACTACCTGACTTTTTAGGTATATCAAAAGGTCTACACCATATCTCTTGCTGACTTCTTCTGGTATGTAGGATTATATACACAGTAAGAGACAAAAAAACAACTGATTTTAGATCTTTGCCAATGGGGTTACCTAAAGAGGTTGCATCGGAAGGATATTGGCAAGAATTATGTGGCAAGCCGGTGAGATACTTCCCTTCTAAGTCTAAGGCCTCTTCTTTGGAGAGTGATCACTTGAAGATGATCCACCACATTCTTTCCCATACTATTGGAGCCCGTGGAGTAGTAATGGAGTGGTGAATAACTTCGAATTAGCTCATATCTACGGCATTGAGAAGAAATATAAAATCAATATAGGTATTGAGTTGGCTTCGGCTTGGTTCATTATGCGCCAAGCTACTGATATTAGAACTAAAGATATCTTCTGTGGAAGATATATTACTAGACTGCCGCAAGGGATGAATATATTCAAAGAACTTGCTTCGACTCCTATACAAATTAAGAAAGTTTTAGATGGCCCTTTTAGGCATTAGGGGCTACAAAAGATTAAGAGTAGCTCATCTATTTAGTATGCCACTCCTACTAGGACTTCTAGGAGCCCTTCTGTTGAACCTGGTAACCATACTAGAACTTCTACTTCACATGTCCCCTCTTTTAGTCTAGATTGGCAAATTTTCAAAAAATAATTTAAGGAAGAGAAGCAATGGAATAAGGTAAAAAAGGAAACAAATAAGGAAAACAAAAAAAAATAGAAATTTAGGTCAGCAATTTGGAGTTTTCTTTTTACCATTGCTGAATGTTTTTCACTACCTTCAACGAACCTCCCGACTTATGAGTCCTCACCTGAAAGGACTACTTTTGAGGAGACTAAATAACCACCTCTAGTTAGAAGAAAGAGAAAAGCTCTAGTTATTGAATCATCAAGCTCAGATTAGGAGGTGGCTAAATCTAAGGAAAAAAAAACTGATGATGACACGGAAACAACTGATGATGACAAGGAAGAAGTGGAGGATGAAGAAAACAGTCGTTCTGATGAGGATGATGGGGATGATTAATATATCCTCATTTAATTTGATTTGAAATATGATACTCTATCTTTTTAATTTTTTTTCCTAGACTATATGCTTTTGGTCTGTATATTTTTTTGAGCTTCCGTGGTTGGAAAAACTCATTTATGCTATGTTTTACTACACATGACCGATGTTAGGATAGATTAAATTCTTTTTTTCTTTTTATTTTTTTCTTTTTAGGTCATGCTAGTTCACCCCTATTTTTAGGGTTCACAAAATTCTGATGATGATGCTGCAACCCTTTTACTCTGACACTAAATGTCCTTAAAAACAAATATCAACTGAGGAAGCTCCCATTTTCCTTTTTTTGTATTTTATTCCTTTATTTCCTTTTTGTTATTGAATTAAGAAACATTAGGGACAATGTCTTGAATAAGTGTAGGGAAAGGGTAGCCTTAAAGGGAATATAACTGGGTCTTAAATGTTATATGTCTTTCATGCAATTGATTGATCATATTAATGTGAAATTGTACATTTCAACTTCATCAAAATTCCTCCATTTACAAGTTTGCAAATGTGCTTTAAAGCTAAATATAAATTGAATTTATATTCATATGTATATATATATAGAATAAATCTTGAAAATATACTTAAAAAAAACTTGTTTTGAATTAGCATTCATATTAAAGTAAAATTGACTTACATAGTACCTTATTTATCTATTTTGTAAAAATTGCATGATGAAATTTAGGTGGGGTAATCTTTCTTGCTATTTAGTAATGAAATCTAAATCAATCTAGAAGTGGATTGAAGTCCGCAGTTAAAATTTAAACGGTTATATTTCTAAGCTTGTTAACTTGTATATTCTTTTTTTTTTTCAATTTCGAGAGCCTATTTAACCTCTAGTGAAAGGGCATATGATGTTTTTCACTTAGTGATTCTTTTAGGACAATATATTTAAAAATTTATGTGCTAACATGGTACATTTGAGCAATAGGTATAAAGTGAGTCACTATGATCTGAAGGAATTAATGAATGCCACGTGAACTTCATTTTTGTGGAAAATTTTGAGTATATTTAATGATAGTTTTTCATTGTCCTTAGTTGTTTCTTGAGGACAAGCAAACGCCTAAGTGTGGAAAAGTTTGATAAGTGTTCTAAGATCCTTAATAATTGTACTTTATTGATCATATTTTTATATGATATTTTCTTGATTTACTAAAAATAAAGATACTTATGAAATGAATTATTCATTTTAGGAATAAAATGAGAAACAGTTAAGCTTTATAGAGGATTAATAACATAATAAGTGAAGATTTCATGAAGTTTTGGAGCTATCACTACTATATAAAGAGTACACAAGAGAAGTACACAACCAGTGTACAATCTCTAAAGAAAACAACGAGGAAAATATTGAGTTCTAGGAGTACACAACCAGTATATAAGGGTCATGTACATTAGGTAGTGTATGAATTTTGAGTAGTGAGTTTACGCATTGTTCTAGTGCACATGGCCCACCTACACGGGTCGTATAGGGTCGTGTACGACGTCTAACTATATATAGGTGCTTTGTTACGTTTTCGGAAGGAATTGAACCATTAGTATTCCATTCCTAAACCCTAAAGTACACATTTTGGAGAACTTGTCAATAGAAATCTGTTGCACAACATATGGAGTTCACAAATAACAAAACTACAAGGGTTTCATCATTATGATCTCTCCCATTTCTTCCTTTATAATTACTATTGTTAACTTTTTCATGGAAGAGTAGTCTTGTTATGTCCTGAGTTTTGAGAAACCTGAGCCTCTTGTACAGATTTTCATTTGATTGAATATATTTTTGGTCTTGAATTTACTTCATGATTTATGATGTTGTTTGTGATGAGTTTATGCCGAAATCATTATAAATTTGATTTCTTTTAATTAGAAAGAAGATTTCAATTAATGGTATAGATCTCTTGTGAGTAAAGAAGATGTGCAATTCACTTAGAAATAGGGTTTTTCCAACTTTCTGTCTCTAAAGATTAGTTTTCTTCAATTAGAGTTCATGAGCTTTACGTGATTCTAATTTGACATTAGTGAAGGAAGAAATTCCACTTCTTCAATTAAAATTAGAAGCTAATTGACTTGAAGAGAGTAATTAATTTAGATAATTAACCCGACAGTTTAAGACTGAAGGATTATTCAATTGAAATTACATTTTAAAGATATAAAGTCTAGGGTTGATCAAACCTAAGGACATAGTTTGTGAATCGATTAATTTTAAGAAAAGCAAACGCATCATTCTTTTAGGGCCTTCTGAACTATTTAGTTAAAATTAGCAGCAGATTAGTATGTCATTTGTGATGGATTTGACTAAATAATAGTAAAAGGATTAATACTAATAGCTGCATATAGATACTTAAGACGATATGTGAGTTTATTTCTATATTACATGATAGCTGCGTTGCCTTATGTGGATCTAAAATTAATAAGATTATAATTGTAAAATTTGTGACCACACACATCAGGTATCAAAAGAGGCATTTTCCTAAAATTTTATATGTAATAAATAGATTTAGAAACCATTTATGGAATAACTAGTCAAATAATAACCTCTGCTTAAAACTCCGATCTAAATCTTATGTTAGATAGCATATACCTAGACTTTTCATGAAGTATTTTATTTATATGCTTATCTAATACCATTATTTTGAGGAATGTTTGCTTGGTAATATCAATTAAACATTGATACGTCATATTTAAGTCCATTGTATAAATATAACCTCTTAACTAGTTCTCTAGTTTATTTCTTTTCAAAAAAGTTTCAATACTCAAATATCATAGGGACATTACTCTTGCTTTCAGTGAAGTATACATAATCTCTAAAGAATAATTGTCTATCAAAACAAGAAAGAACTACTATTACCCCCATTATGATAAACAAGATACAAACTTAAATATCTTGATGAATGTAGTCAAGTGTCCCTTCATCTTGTGAGCAAAGCACTGAAAACTAACATATTTGTTCCTTCTAAAGACATAATTGTGATGAAACTTTAATGGCATAAGTTTCTATCCAAAGAATCAAACTTCCATCTCTTATAATAAATAACCCTTTTAAACTCTTATGTGCCCATGTGTCAACAACATATGACATAAATTTATCAAATCTAACTTTAACACAACGAGAAACAATCACTCTACCAATAACTATAGTTCCATGCAAAACATAGAGAATGTGATTTACACTAATAATCGTGCTCTATGGGAAATCCTCATCTAAGTGACCCAATACCACCCCTACAACCACTCATGTCAAAAACACTAAGTGATATCAAAGTTTTCTTCGAATATGGAAGATATTTCCAATCAAATATTGTTTGAATGATGTGATCACGCACTTGTTATTGATTGTAAAAATACCTTATAGGCAATTGTATTAACCATTGATGACTTCATCTCTAATAGATTTATAAGTCGAGTACTAACTTCAAGTAGTGCATATGTCCTAATAGTTATCAAGTTAAGTATCTATTTATGTTCATTCTCTATCATCTCTGCTTATTTGTATAACATTATAACTAGCCTCATCTTGAGCAATATCATCATCAACAGTTTCCATCCGCATTCTTCTTTATCATCATTTTAGCTCATGTGGATTAATTTCTCAACTAATGAAACTAAAAGTACAACATGTCTCTTATCCTAACAAAATGACATTCCTTATGACTTCTTACTTAATAAAGTGAAACTAATTTTTCTTAATTATTTTCTTACATTGGTCCATCACAACCAATTTGAAATACTACATGGTAAATTTAAAAGTATCTATTCCATTGTTGAAATTTTTTTTCCTTTAACCAATCTCATTTTGTTATACTCAAAAAGTAAAATCATTATGATGATATATCTTTCACCACTTAAAAATACAATTAGAAGATGGTCACTAGCATGATAACACTAGGTAAATTATGTTAGAAGGTATTGAGTTTTTGGGTAAGCTTATTTAATGTAATAATGTTTAAAGTGGTTAAAAAGAAAAATTAACATTTCATAAATGTGCCAAACGAGCAATCAACGTTACACAAAATGCATTTAAGGAATCAGTACTTGATAATTGTTTATTTATTTTTCTCAAACTCAATAATTCAGAATTCGGCCTACTAAGGTATTGTCCACTTAGGCCAGATGCCGCACAATTTTGTCCTTGGTCCCAGGTGCTTCTCAAAAGGTCATTCATCGTAGGAGTGCTTTTCTATTGAGCATATTTAACTTTAAAATTATAATGAAATTCAAGTCATTACGTCAAAGGGTACATCAAAGATTAGAGTTTAATTATCTTATATTTTAGAGATATCATAAAGATTGTCATGAATACTTCATTTGATTCAATTTACAAAACGTTGATTATGAGTTTAACCATTCAAAATATAGATACCTTAAATAAAATTATCTCTAAATGTGGAAATTATCTTGTACATGTTTACTCTATTATCAATAAAGTATTACATTCATGGTCAACCTTGTCACCTCTATATCTCAAATCATTATTTGACATCATAAAATTACCACGATAGGTACTAATGGATAGATCCTGTAATATCTACATAATATGAAGTTTGATTATGAACCTGTTTTCGCAAACTATTTCATGCATGGTCACTTTGGCCATAACTAGAGGGCAATACATAAGTTATCCATGAATACTTGCTGAAAATGTCATTGTTGATATACAACTGTATTACCGAGAGGAATTTTTCGTCTTGATCATACCATTCATCATCAATTAATTAGCTTATTTGAGCAAAACCACTGGGCATTCCAGTTTAGAAATAGTGAAAATAATTGATGATTTCAAGCTCCTCCATATTGAACTTTTCTGATATAGTAATTCGACTAAGAATCGTTCTTATGCTCTTATATCGATTGTTAAAGAGTAACATTGAGGAAATATAAGAAAATTATATAATAAAGTATTGATAAAGCATAAATGTAAGAGTCAAAAGAGAAGACCACATAAACAAATTTCTGTGCAAAGCCAGACATGAAAAAATACTATATGCTTACACTTTTTCTTACCCTTCTCTTTCCCCTACATTCCATCTGTCGACTTCCACTTTTTTCTCCATCTAAATAGTAAGTTTTGAAAATGAATTCATCTCTTTTTCTCTTCTCCCTATTGTTAGTTATCTATTTCATTTATTTTTTGTCGTCAATGCAATGCGATCAAACTTCAAGTATAGAGCCTCCAGCCAATGAAGTTTGGTATGGCATTAATAAATGACTAATTAGACATTGCATCATCTAACTCAATTATTGGGACAACCTTAACAATAAGCTCCATATCACCTATTATTCATGCAATCTGTCATACTGGTGATTTATTTATTTTTCTATAATATTGAAGTATGACATTATTTATATGGGACAGGCCACTTCTATTGTTTGGTAAAGTCACTGTATCATGTTAGCTGAAAAGAAAGTTACTTATCAAAGTTATACAGACACGTGTCTACTATTATTTGATCGTATTATTATGTTTTTCATTTGATAAAAAATCTCATATATTATATTCATAATGATTTATCATTTTTAAAGGCATTTGTGATATTCGTGTAACGTCTACTAGTTTTTTAATGCCCCCCTATAATTAGTTTTTAAAATAGGGACAAAAAAATGGGTAAAAATCATAATGTTTTCTAGAGTTTTTTAGATGAAGAAAAAGCTATGTCCCTTTACTTTAGCACAAAATGCCAAATTATCTACTCCAACTCTTCTCTCCTTCCTCTGCTCTCGCACTTTCCATGTCTACGTCTAGAAAAGCGTGCACGAGGAATCTCATCCTAATGTAATGCTATAATAACACACAAATTCTCAAACTCTTTTGTATTCATCAATAAGGAAAATTGATAGGCTTAACACAATAAATTGATATTATTGCAGGATGTTCGTATGGTGCATTGGTAGAGTTATCCCTACAAGTTTCTAGTGATCGTAAGTGGTATGACTTTCCTTTCATATTGAATTCCTTGTTGAGGATTCCAAGTACCAAAAATTATTAGGTGTTAAATTGTATAGATAAGAATTAGTGATGGAATATAGTAAGAAGGTAAAATCTAGGTGTGATTTTAAGGGTTTATGAGAACAAATAACTTATTATATAATTATAGATTGGAAGATACATCACGTAATTTTGGGCTAACAGTAAATTGCTTAACCAAAAAGTTTTGGGGTAATATATTAATTTGGGATATTACTTATGATGAAATTGGTGCAAAAAATTGAAATTTGAAGAAGTAAAATGCATGAACCGATTAAGTACTCAACTTAAAGAAAAACACGGTCAGCTGCAAGCATAGGTTAGTCGATTAAGCAATGAGGTAGGAGGCAGCCAATCGAGAGATTACTGATAAATACACCTGCTTAGTTGCTCATAAGCTTTAGTTGACTACATCAATGGGTGTCTAAATCAACTATGTAGCATCTTTTGTTGATGAAGTAATTCTTTAGGAGATTTGTTGAACCAATGAGTTCAATATAAATTTTGATGAGAAAATATATTGCACAATTACTCATTTGTTAAAGTTAAGTTACCTTAATTAGCAAAGCTTATGTATAATATGATATAGTGTATTTGTATTATAACGCCCCAAAACTCTGCCTACCAAAATATTATTCACTTTGACCACACGTTGCATGATTTTATCCTTTGTTACCAACGCTTCTGAGGAGGTCATCCATCATGGGATTATCTGCACATAGCACACTTAATTTTAAAGTTCCAATAAACTCTAAGCCATTATGTCAAAAGGCACGTCAATGATTAGAGTTCTACTCCCTATATTTAAGAGGTCTCACATACTCCTCCACTTATAGAACTAATATCCTCATCAGTTTTGTTACACAAATTCAAAACCATACTACGCAGGAATGACACTCCTCCACTTTCCAACTGGTGAACTGTTGTGATACCACTTGTAATGCCCCAAAACTCCACCCACCTATATATTATCCGCTTTGGCCATACGTCGCATGGTTTTATCCTTTAGTGTCAATACTTCACAGGAGGTCACCCATCCTGGAATTGCTCTATCTAAAGCACACTTAACTTTAGAGTTTCGATAAACTCTAAGCCATTACACCAAAAAACGCCTCGACGATTAAAGTTTCACCACCTATATTTGAGAGGTATCACATGCATAGTCATCCAAACTTGTGCAAAGCCTATTAACCTTATTTTTGTGTAGGTTGGCACAACAAGTATGCACCAATGGAAAAGGTTTGCATACTTTTTAAGCAGAGAATGTCTGTTTGGGCCAGAGAATGTCCAAAAAATTCAGACCAATTACAAAAGGTCCGAACCTATTATGCTTTCCAACAAGCCATTGTTGCATTTAAATGCATGGGTGAATTTATTTGTTTTTAAGGAAACACTAGATACTTTGAAAAGCTTATAAACACAAATGTTTGGCCAGCTTAAAGAAAATAAATAGAGTTCATTTATTTATATTTGTATCTTGTATAACACTTTAAGTTATTTGAGTATATTTTGTTTATTTTATGAGAGAAAGCAAAGTGCAATGTCATTTGTTCTTTTATTTGTTATCTCTTGTAAAAGCACTACACTAAGTTTGTTGAGTAATTATTTATGATTCTTGAGTTGTGCCTAATGGAATAGGATATTTATTATAAAAGAAAATCTAAAGTGTAGGTACAACTCAACTGTGTTTGTATGTGGTATTTATGTAGTTGTGTAGATTTATTGGAGCATTTCTTGTTTGGTGAAATAAAGTGCATGATGTTTCCATTAAGAGAGGCATTGTATGTGTCGTGGAGATCAGAGGATAGACCGAACTCCATATTAAATCATTATATGATCTTCTCTAAACCTTCTCCTTTACTTATCACATTGTATTATTGTTGTTTATTTGTGAGTTTGCATCAAATAGGGATTAAGTTTAAAAAACAAGCAAAATTGGTCATAATTCTTGTAGACGTATGGATTTCATTATAAAGGCTTTAAGCCTGATTTATTATTTGGATTTAACTCTCTAGGTTAAAGTGACAGGGCTTAGAAAGTTAGGCCCAATTCTATTGGGATGATCATGGGAGTTTCGCATGGTAGACTTGGAGTAGGGTCCGTTAGAATTGGCCTGCCTAATTCCAACATTTCTCAAATTGGCTCACACACATTATAAATGAATGCCTCAATGGGCCTGGGACCACAAGGGAGCCTACATCTACATCCACAATAAGTGGGACTCATCTTAGTCGTTGGTCATCTGTCTCATCTGACAGACGACATCGACAGCTAGATTTTCTATAAATACCCTTAGTCCTTACACCATTTGGATAGGTGAAATCTTGGATAAATGTTGTCGTGCTGTCGGATTTTCATTTTTTGTGAATCGATTACTTGTCTCACTGAAGAACGCACACGATATTCGTGGTGCTTAATGAGGTTGATGTTTAGTAGCTTCCTCACCTGTCACGCGTGTGTTAGAGCCTATTGAGACTGCCTACTCCTCCTTCTTATACGGTTCTCTCTTGATCACCCTTACACGTGTTGTTTCCCTAGATCATGTGTAGTGCGATAGTCACGCGGTGATCGTTTCATCCGGAATCATACCCACACAATTCTCAATTCCTAGATGATACATAGGTTCTACAAGATTTAGTATGAAATGTATTAGTTTATGATCTTTTGTTTAAGTGGAAAACTAAATGTTTGTTTTATGATTTGCAACCTTTTATCATATAAAACTATAGATTTTTTCTTTATGTTGTATGATTTAACAATTGACTCTAATTTCAGCATTTATCAAGACTCTTAATGTTGTTTGTGCCTTTATGCTTGTAGGATATGGGAATGAATTAACAAATATTGGGCCCCTATCAAACGCTTGCGGTACTTGTGTTCAAGCTTGATGTTTTAATCAACAGAAGGATAGTCATGGACTAGGAAATATTAGCTATAATTTGACTAATATATGGCATATGGTTTGGCGTTTATGTCACTCTAGCTAAAACTTAGTGAGCTATCGAGTGGGAGAAAATATGGTTGACAAAATTGGAGACATCTAGAGAGAAGTTGCAGATAGGCTGCGTTAGTGGTAGGGGAAGCTAATGCGTTGGGTTAGGATAAACTGAAATAATGATCCCTAGCAGAAGCAATGAACCCAGTATGACATGATCAATATAGTTTAAGGTGAAAGTGTGTTTTCGAACCCTTATGATGAGTTAAGGTCTGACGTGTGCCTCCACGTGTAGGATTTATGACAAGCTTTTTGGTTAAGATAGATAGGAGTAGGTAGATTCTAAGAAAAGTTGATTGAACGTTTTTGTTTGAGATATATCTTAAAGTTCTACGATTTGACACTTTAGAAGGTAGAAGTTAGAGGTAATCTATATGTTCTTTTCTTGTCGTTTAGAACAATGAAAAATCTGAATTCATTTGGATATATGTAAGAAATTTATACGTGGATTTTAGTTGTATCTTAACATTTAGTTATGTAAAATTCAGATTGAGTAGAAGTTAATTGATTATATAATGATTTGGTATCAACCATCCTGAGGTAAAACACATCTATTATCTTTAGAAAAAAAAAATCATACAAATATAAATTAGATAAAAATAATTATCTAATAGCATCGTTATATTGCATCTTAGGTATGATATATACAAATTTACATATGTATCATATAACCAAGATGCAATATAGCAAACTAGGGTAATTTGTGTATCGCATCTTAGACGAACGATATACGTGTGTATCGCCTGTGCAAGATGCGATACTCATGTATATCGCATTATTTACATGAGTATTGCATGTCCAACATAAGATACTAAAAAGAAATTCAATATCTCATTTTTGACATGTGATACAATGATACTATTTATTTAATTACTTTTATCTAATTTGTAGTTATGTAATTTTTATTTAGCAGGTTGGTAATCATGTAATTTCTTCAACCATCCTGCCTTACAAATTGCTCTTAATTTTTCTCGCAAATCTATATGAGACTTAATTATTGATTCTATGCTTCCAAGCTTAGGAAATTCCAAAAACGTGCTGTTCCTATTTGCGTTACTAAATGCACGCATTAGTCTAGTTGTAATTAGTAATGCCCATGAATAAGCATTTCCTTCTATAAAACCACGAAAATACTCAGTTTCCAACTCTGGCTCGAATCTAATATGGTATATTTTCTTTTATTGCTATAACAGCCAATGAAAGATTAATTAGTAGTGTAAATTTAAAACAATTTTGTAAGTTTCTCATAATATGATATTGCTGATTATGTGAATATTTGTTTGTATATTAATACAATTAATTCTCCTTCATATTATTTATATTCATTTGGTGATAATTTTATTTCCCATTCGATTCTGTACATAATTTAACCAAATAAAAAAATACTATTCAATTCCATTCCTCAACACTGTTGTAGAAACAAAAATGGGATATTCATTCTATTGAATGCAATTATTTTCTTTTTATTTTATTCACATAATAGATTCTTTATGATTCATCGCTATGAACATATATACCATTAGTATGTCATTAGGCATAATCTGTGTAGAGATAGAAAATAGTTTTGTTTTTTAACAAACATGCATGTCTATTTTTACTTTCTTTCTTTCTTTTCTTTCTTTCTTTTTGTTTTTCGATAAGGTGGACCTACTCTTTCTAGAGAAACTAAGACAGGATTTGGGTCTTCAAGATTTTCATCTGTAAATTTTTATCAATTTACAAATCAACAATTAAAATCATTTACATACTCAAAAATATCTTTTGATATTACTGTAACCTTTATTATTTTTTCATATGATTTCAACCATTTATCACACTTATTAATATCTTAGGAGGATTAATTTATAGAAACTGAGCTTTTTACTTGAAAAGGCTGGAGAAGGTTGACCAGTAATGTCCTAATGTACTAGCTAGCACCCTCTGGAATATTATACATTTGTTGGCCTTGTAAAATATGTAGAGATATCAATTTCTGGGTCGTTTGTGGTTTCAATTATTGTTTACCCTTTTATTACATTTAGAATTTTATTGTCCATCCTTAATTAAAAATTAACTCACTAATGCTAGAACCCTAGTTATGCTGATTTGAAACTAAAACAAGTCAACCATGTTCTGCACGCTATCCTAGAAGTGCTTGTGGCATATGCCACTGAAGTTAAATCAGCACTGCTGTCTCGTGGGCATATGGGGTATAGACTATGGAGCTTGAAGCCTTCATGGACAAGTTGTTGTACTCTTTTCTAGTACTCTTATTTAGGTGATTCCTTAATTATGCCTAGTACAAAAGGACACAATAATCTCATTTTCCTTATTTAGAATAACTTCATGTAACCATTACAAAATCATGACTAGCTAAATTCTTGGCTAAATATTTACATTTTCTCAAAAATATTGTTCATATTTATCTGAAACATTGACAAATTCTAAAATTTTTACTGTTTATATGCCTTTTAATGATGCTTTTGTGGTTTTTACCAACAGCTTAAAGGCTATTTTGAATATTTTCAAGAAAAGTTATGGAAAGTAAAGTCTCACTTTGAAAGAGTTTAAAAGCTTGTTTACATATATTTACAATCATCCTAAAATTAAATTTAAAAAAGAAAAATCAACATATCTTCTCCTTCTTTTCTTCTTCCTCCTCCATAGCAAATAAGTGCAAACACATCAAATCAAAGGAAGGAAAACACAAAATGATAGTTCTGATTTAACTTAAAACATAGAAAGAGAAAGAATAATCATATAATAAAAAGAGGGAAAAGGAAAGAAGAGAAATGGATAAGATCATTGTGTACCTAGAGCTTGAGAATTCATAGAGCTTGCCTCCTGAAGAGAAGATGATGAGTGCAACCTCCGCATCACAGAGAACAGAAAGTTCAAATGCCTTCTTTAGTATCCCATTTCTTCTCTTCGAAAATGTCACTTGTCTGCTCGTATCGTTCTCTATTCTCTTCAGCTGCGTCTTCCCTCTCACCATTTCTTCTCCTTCGATGTATATGCTAGAGAAAACAAAAAATTAGATCAAATTAAAATTAAAGAAAGAACATGTTCTGGCTAGTTTGGAGATGATATGTTGTGAGTTACCTGAAAATTGATTTAGTTTGCAGATAAGGAAACTGAAGTTGCAACTAGATCTAGACAAAACGAGTCTATTCTTGCTAAAAAAGGAAATAAGTCTAAGGAAACATCTGACTAAGAAAGGAAATAATAGAAACCCTAGATGTTATTGCAAATTGTAATGATCATTATTGGTCTTAATTAATATATATAATAGTTATAAGTTATATATACGACCCAATACATACACGTATAATTGTAATATAAATGTACACACTCATTATTATTATTATTTTAAGGTAAAAGTCTATGTGACTATGAGTAGTTGTATCATTAAGAATAGAGAATATGTGAAGAATAAATATGGTAAAAGTGAATTTAATATCTTTCTTAATTTAGAAACCACATGATGGAGGAAAGCACCTCCCAAAAAAAGCATAAAAACAGGAGAATAATGCTCAGTGTGCAGTGTGTAATGCCCTGTTTGGCTGCTTTTTAGGTTTTGCGATAAAAGTAAAGGGTTCGTTCGTTTGTTCGAGGAGTGGGGACAGAAATATCATGATATCAGACGGTGACAAGTGGATTGTAGACTGACAACTTTTAGATCCGGTAACCACTAGAGGAGCATTAAAGCACTTAAAGGGAAGGACAGCGAGCAATAGTGTCGGTTGCCAGTTACTCACGGACAGCCATTAAAGCCTAAGCCCTAGGCTTTTGTTTATGGAGAATACAACAATATATAATATATATGGTTGGGGAAGAATCTCAAGATAGTAGAACATGGAAGAAAAAGTCATTTATTTGGGGTTTTTAATATTCTTTCGGGTATAATTAATTGTTAAAATAATTGTAAATGTATTCTTTCGGGTATAATTAATTGTTAAAATAATTGTAAATGTAATGCCGCCATAACCATATCATATGGCTTTTCTAGAATTTATTCAACTTTAAATATTGATTTCTTTTGAAAGAACCAAATTAAGAAATCAAATTTAGGCATTAATAAGCATGGTAAAAAGGAATTGATAAATCAAATTTAGGCATAAATAAGCATGGTAATTAGGCTATAGACCTAGCATAGCAAGTAAGGCACGCGAATGAAAAAAAAGTAAAAGTACAAGTACGAGCACGAGCAGGAGCAGGCTACACGCAACATGCTAGGCATGTAAAATAAGCGGTCTAACATGGTACGATATAGCATGCAAAGCACAAGAACTAGCATGCGATGCCTTTTTTAAAATAATAATATAAAGAATAGCAATTTATGTTTTTTTTTGTTATAAATTGTATTTAAATAATATGATTTTATTTTGTTTTATTATTTTAATCAATATATTTGTCTTTTTAAATAATAAAATATATTTAGTATATTTTAGTTTTTGGAAATGATTTCATTTATATTAACATATTAACTTGAAATTTTTTTAGCAAATAAATAAATAAATAAAATTATTAAATAATAATCATTAAATTATATTAAATATTGAACTTACTTCAATGAAACTGTTGAAGCCGAAGGGGGTAAAGCACCTTATACCACTATAGAATGCACCGGTATTATGTGTGTTCTCTTCTTCCACCAATTGAGGACATTAAAATCATGCCTCTTACTCTTCTTGTACTTCTTTTGGAAAACACCTAAGATGAGTGACTACTAGTTCACTATGGTTAGGATAGTTATGGAGTCGCATTGATGACGACACATGCATAAGTCTTTGGGCAAATTCTTTGCTTTAGTGTCAAGGCTTACAACATATGTTTCGAGATCAGCCACACCAATATTCCTGTAAAGTTCCTCAAGGAGTGCTTTAGTTACACAAAACCTATATCGTAGATCTACCAAAGTTTACTTGCCATTGTAGACACAATGACAACCAAATTAAGATCGAGACGATCGTTACCCTGCACGTTTGATATGTCAATTAGGTAGAGAAGTATGCAATTTACTAGTGGGGTAGTACCAACCAGACAAATGTTATGCTGGGTGAAGAAATGCCTTAAGGACTTATATATGTTATTCTCTAATCTCGTTCCTCCATCATACCAATGTTAGGATTTTGAGAGATTGAGTAAAGTATTGTACAAATGAGTAAGAGTCCTTCTACACTTTATTACTTAATTAAGCATTTTGAACGTAGAATTTCACCTAATCTTGCTATCAAATATGGGCAGCTTTTCTTTTAAATTGTTTGCCTTTACAAGCTCCATATACTTCTATTTATATCTCTTCAAAACACAAAGATAGTTGATTACATGCCTTATTTTCTTTTTGATGTATACGTCAAGGCCATAACTTTTAAGACTTGGTTGCACTGCTAAATTTAGAATGTGGCAGACACATTGGAAGTGGAAAAACTTCTCGTTACATATTGAGTTTAACACTGCTTCAGATACTACATGGAAGCACTATTATTTAATGCATTATTAAATGATATACTAAATATGCTTTGTATGTCGTATAATCAAAGAGTTTCTAGGATGTTCCGATATGTTTTTTCCAAAATAGTTGGAAAGCGATAATTCTCTTATGGATCAACCACTGATCATCTATCTAATTAGTGGCAACGTATATATAGTTGTCCCCGATAGCATGGAGCGAGGATTTCCATATATTTGAGGTGAGGGAGATGATGCACAAGCAAAATCGAGTGCGTTATTTAAACTGAAAAGGATTATCATAACTCATAAACAATAAACTATTTTAAAGGATCATACTTAGAAGTAAGGCTTGACAACACTTCCCTACATGGTTTCTCGTGAAAAAGGTCCATTGTATCACTTTTCAACATTTGCTGCCCTATATATTCATATTGGGACTTGCAGACATCTTGAAGCCCAACCTTCAAATTTGGACTGGTCAGGTGCATTAAATGATATATTTGTTACGACCATCATTTCCACCAGCTTTTCTCGTACTTCTTTGTTATTGAATTGCTAGCTGGTGGGATCAACTCTCTTGTTACAAGAGCAATTGCCATCGGAGCAGCCCTTAGCCAACACATGCCCTTTCGACATGTGTGAATCAATGTGTCGAATTAAGTGTCTCGTGCCATTATAAGACCTACACAACAATCTATTACCACAAGTATGGCAAATGAAAAATTTAATAGGCTCTCCATCTGAAGAGGATTCTATGGTTTCTATAAAGTACTTCCAGATTGGTACAATCTTCTTCCTAGGATTACTTGAAGAACTGCTAGTGGTGGCAGAGTCCGTGTCACTCTACGATGGGAATGATTGGTCAGTTGGGGTGAAAGTTCTTGTCTATAAATAGAAAATAATTAGAGTTAATTACATAGTTATGAAAAATCAAAAGAGAACACAGCAAAAAGTTTCCCCTTCATCATTCTCACTAGCCATAGAAAGTGGTTGTGTAGCTGTTGGCTAAAAGTGGAAAAACCCAGTTACAGTTTCTTCTTGCCTAGGGATATATTCGAGCACCAGTAACAAGATAGATGCCAAATATCCATGATTCTCCATCTAATTCTTCAAGGTAGTGAATTCTTAAGTAGTGTTTGGATATTAACTACCAAAAACCCACAAGTCATCAAACTTATTAAAGTTGGGAATATTGCTTGTGATGCTGCTATTTGCGGCTATTTTGATTGTTGAGGATAAACTAAACAAGTGTCAAGTGTTTCGGGAGAAGAAATTTGTAAACGAGCTTAGTTGGAGATACCTATAGGTTAGCAAGCTTCAAATTAGGCAAGATTATAAGTCGTTATCTGGCACTATATGTATAGCCGAAGAAGCAAAGTGGCCACATTTAGGAAAAAGTGGCTATGTTAGGGAAAAAGAGGCCACTTTTAGATGTTAAAAAGAAAAAAAAAATCTAACATGCTCACATTGACAACAATATGATCATGTTATATTTCCTGCAAAAGGAAATAAATTGGACAGAAAACCCAACATGGGCACTTAAGAGGGCAAGGTGTCCACGTTATGTTCTATGCCTAATTTATTTCTTTGGGCGAGAAAACTAACATGCCTTCTTTTATAATCTAAAGTGTACACATTAAATCCCTTTTTTCTTTGAATTATGAGGCCACCAATGTACCACTTTAAGTCTAACATGGGCACATTATTACCCAACATTCACATTTTTTGTGAACGTTAAACACTAACATGCCCATGTTCCATACAATGAGGGCATGCTGTTACCTAAAGAGGGGCATTTTTGCGCTCAACTTTTCGAAAAAAAATTTTGAATGTTAGGCACCAACATGCCCACCTTGGGTCTTAACATTTACATTTTTTTGAACGTTAGGCACCAACATGCCCATATTTCATACAATGAGGGCACATTGGTGCCTAATTGTCACACCTCACTACAGCAACGATGTGATGTCAGGGACATTAGCCCCCCAAAATCCCCATAGGCAAACTACCAGGGCACAATCAGGTATTGTTACGTATAGATACGGCATTCGATTGAGTAGCAGTAGCCATCAATAATCGAACCTCAGACCTATGGCTTTTGTTTGCCTTAAAGGCAACATTTCTCATCGGTTGAGCTCTAAAAAGCTTCCTTTTATGTCACGACCTGCCACCTCGAGCTAACCGCAGCGGAGGAGCACACTGTCCGAGCCACTATTAGGCCTTAGACCCCTAGGCAGTGATCATGATGCTAAGTACACTGGCTAGGGATGTAAACAGGCAGGTCTTTACAAGGTACCCTACCTGTCCAACCGCTGAAAACCCTATAGGGTCTTGAGATAGGTTTTGGGCATCATACTAAGACCCTATAGGGTTTCGTGGTGGGTTTTGGATCATATATATAACCCGATGTGAAAAACCCAACCCGGTATAAATGTATAATAAATTTTCAAAATATTCATAATAATATGTATACACATAATTGTTTACAAATTTCATAATTTCATTTTTATATCAAATTTAATTTATATTTAATTTTTTTAAATTTCTTATATACATTATAATATGTTATATAATTTATGTTTTATTATTGAAATTACATAATTGCAGTAAATGAAAAAAAAATCTAATCGGGTTAGGGCAGGTCAAGAATCAAGTTTGCAAAAACCCTATAGGGGTGGGTTTTCGGAATGATGGGAAAAATCCTATAGGGTTTTTCTCAAGTTTTGGGTGACCCAATAACTAATCAGGTTGGGTTTGGATTTTATATGACTCATCCTAAACTTGATTGGGTTGCATCCTTAACACTAGCCCCCTAGCGTACCCTCAGGAATGTCCAGAGCACAAATCAGTATTATTAGGCACATATAGGGCATTCGATTGAGCCAGCTGTAGCTGCCAAGAATCAAACCTCAGACCTATGCCTTTTGTTTGCCTTAATGGTAATGCCTCTCACCAGTTGACCTGTAGCTCAACTAATGAAAGGCGTGGCCATTATACCAACAAAAGGTATAGGTCTAGGGTTCGACTCTTGGAGGCTGCAATTAGTTCAATCAAATGCCCGCCTATGCGTAACAATACCTAATTGTACCTTGGTAATCTGCCCATGAGTACTTTGAGGGCCTAGTGTTCCTAGCATCACATTGCTGTTGCGGTGAGGCGTGACACTAATGTTCAATTTTTGTTTAACCTTAGGCACCAACAAGTACACATTGTTAGCCAAAGTGGTCATGTTGGTACCTAATGTTAGAAAAAAATTTGAACATTAGGCATTAATGTGCCCATTTTAAGTTCTAAAGTGGGTACCTTACCCTCTAATGTATGGACATTGGTGCCTAACGATAAAAAAAAAAAATGACCCTTAGGTTACCATAACAACCATATTACTGCCCACGTCTATTTGAAGGATTCCAATGTAGGCATTTTACCAATTCATTCTCTACACCTTTTCTCTTCTTCATTCTTCTAAAAACACTCCTCGTTTCATCTATAAGCTAGAAAAAAAAACTATAAAAAAAATAAGGAAGGTGGCAGTGAATCATCTCGTCAATATAGACATGGTAAGAAATAAGCAAAACACCTCCGTCATCTCCCTAAGCTACCATATATTCCTACTCTTAGTCCTCTGGCATCTCCTTCCCATCCCTTTAAGCTCTACTTTCTTGAAGTTCACGTGAAAGAACAGTACGAAAGAGAATTCTATAGTCGACCCATTTTATTGGAGAAGGATTATGATTATGCATTGTTAAATGAGGTATACGACTTTAACAATGTCCATTCCACCACTAGGTTACTGCCACTATTTCAATTTTCAAATGTGATTTTATCCCAACCTTTTTCGGATGTTCTACTCCAACATGACTGCAAAAGAAGTTGTGGATGATGAATTTGTTAATTTTGGACTAAAACCAGGTAGATTATTCCATCAACAGTGACGACTTATCTTTTCAACGCCGTGATTTGCATCAAGCTGGAATTTATTGATCATCTATTACACCTAAAAAATAGGGATGAAAGGATAGAGAAAAGTTAGGATTTAAGAAGCACATTCCACTGGATTTGTAGTGCTCCTATTTGTGTAGGTGAGTATGCTACTGACCACCTTAAGCATACAAATCAAAATGACCTCACCTCGATTTATTAATTGATCCATCACATGATATGCTATGACATCTGCCTAAAGAGGAACACAAACAACTTGTTTGTTGATGATATATTCTTGATAGATACAATATTGTAGCATCGGGCATTAGCTATCGATTTCATGATTGTGTGAACTTTCCAATGGGAGCTTGGGAGAAAGGATTCTCACCTGCCACATGGAAGGCTAACCACAATCCTTCTTACCACACGTGGATTCGACCTTATAGGTTATGCTGCATCGCGAGGGAAGGGAAAATTCCAAAAAGCCAACATTCAATCAAAAATGCGTTTCACGTATGATCCTCGAAGCAACCAATACTATGAGGCTAGTGGTCAAGGTCGAGGGCAACCGTAGCTAGTGGTCAAGGTCGAGGGCAACCGTAACAAGGCCATAGAGATGATGTTGGGGTGGATCTGAATTTCCACATCGAAGTATTAGCCCTACCTTTTCATGATGAACCAGTGAGGGAGGGAGGATAAGGCTAGGCATACAATCAATAACAAGAACCCAATCTCGATGGGTTTGGTATTAATTCAATAATGGAATGTTTGGAGCATATTAGAAAGAACCAAGAAGGGTAGGAGCAATTTATTAGGCAACATAATCAGCTTTAAGATCATAACCAAATACTTCGAGGTTAATAGGAAATGCTCCAAGGTCATTACCAAATGCTCTAAAGTCATACAAATGCTCCAAACTATTAAATCTAAGTATGATAAAATTACTAAATTTCATGAAGGCTTCTTCTAATGGGTATGTAACCAACCGGTGGTTCATCCACCACCACCACCACCACCATATCATCCCCTTAGCGACGTAGATGGTCAAGGTAGTTACTAAGGTAGGCAAGATCCTCATTCTTCATTTTTTAATTAAATGTGTTAATTATGTTTTTTTTTTTTTTTTACAAATATTATATAATCACATATTACTAGTGAAATTGATGATATTATTCTGTATTGATTGTTTAGATTCCACTTTTATAAATGTAAAAATTAATTTATTATATTTACATTATAAATTTTTTACAACTTATTTGAGTAATTTAAATATTCAAAATTCCAAAAAACTAATAACCCATCAAGAAAAAAAAATCAAATAAAAAAAAGTAAACCGAAAACCATACAAACTATGTGAAATTGGATTCTATTAAAGGCATCCGACACAACATGTGACACGACACACGAGACACATGAGTACGAATGAGTCATATATGCAAAAGCATGCAACACACAAAGCACATAAAATTTGGCACTCAAATGATACGGCACAACCCATTTGCCATGCTTAGGTATAAATGGGTTGTCTTGTTTGAGAAAAGAGAAAAGAAAACTTCATTCAATAATATATCTTTTTTGTCAATCCTATTTAAATGTTTAAATTAGACTTGTGTAGTGAATGTGTTTTTGCTTATTTAATCCATTTATTGTTAAAAATATAAACTCAATAGTTATCAAGTGTACTAAAACAAGTTAATATATATATATATATATATATATTTTTCACAGCTATAAAAGCAAACTACTTGAGCATGACTAATTGTATACCAACAAAAAGTTTACATCATAATTAAAGTCTTTTTTCATACGTAACAAAGTATATCATCCATCAACACCTCCATTAAATAATTACTTAATAAAAATGTGGTTCTCAAAGTCTTGTAAGCAAAGGGAAGAATGACATGTCAGCACATTAAACTAACAAATCAACTCCATTAGTTCTTGTAAATAGGCTTTAAGTTATATAAATATTCTTATCTATTTGGGCTTGACTCGCAACTGAGTGATAGGGCTCAACGAGTCTAGTTCTTTTATTGCGATAATGAAGAGAGATTTGACATGGTAGGCTTAGAGTAAAGTCCATTGGACCAACCTATTGTTATCTAGCCTCTCTCAAAATAGCGCATGCACTAAAGAGGACTGATCTTGGTCGTCGACAGTTAACATGATCCAATGGATGACGTTTTTAGCCAAGCTCTATAAATGCCTCAAGTCCTTCCTCATTCAAAGAGGAAGAAATCAGATAGAAACATTAAGATGCTGCTAAATTTCTGTCTCAAGAGATCAAACAATTATTCATCACTACTTGTGAGGCTATATGCTTGATAGCTCCTCCACATGTCACAAATGCATTTGTGACATTAAGATTGCCTGCTTTTCCTCTCTATTTCAATTCTCTCTTGATCACTCTCGATGTGCCATTTTGTGTCACTCCTCGCAAGCCACGTAGCCCGATATTCATGCAGTCACGCATGTGACTACATCAATCGAATCCAAACATCTACAGTTCTCAATCATCTCCCATTCCAAAACTTAATTAATAAAAAAACAAGTGAAAAATATTATATGTCTATATATATATATATATATATATGTTCTATAAGCCATAGTTAATTTTATGAGTAAATGAAGATGTAGTGTAAAATCACATAGGAAGAAGGAAAATGGAAAGTTTAAGAGTTTTCACTCAAGAGAGATGGTTAACCTACTAGGTGAAGATACTGGTAGTGAAAGAAATAAAGGATTCATTGTAGACTACAATGATTATTTGAATGCAGAGAGAGAGAGGGTGAGATATATTAGGGGCAGACCGGCAACACCTTGGTTAAGAGGAAGATTATAAAGAAAATGTACAAATATTAAAAGTCAAATTGCATAGAGATTGTCACGCCCAAAGGGTACCCTAAATGTGACAGCTCGTCACACTCGATATTAAGACTTAACTATGACAACCTTAGTCATCCCAAAAGTCTCGATATCGATGTAAGGCGTACTTTCATGATCGTAGCAGACCAAACTATGGATCAAGCCGTTTAACAGTTATACATAATTACAATTAAGAAAGTAAATCATAACAATAAAATCAAGGTTCTTGAAAGATATATGAGGAGTCTTACAAGCTTTAAGGGCATTCTCCTATAAAGCATCTAATTTTATCAAAGTCCGTTTACATTTTTGAATTTCTACTTAGAAATCTATTTCTACTTCTAATCTTGAATTCTAACCAAAAGCTCTTGGCTCCAAAAGGCATTACCTGGGTGAAGTATCCCCTAGACTCCAACCAAAGATATGAGTACTACAAGAGATATCTAAGAGGGTATAAACTGTGCACTTAGTGAGAATTATTTCTACTATTAAACACCCAACAATCAATAATCAAAACAAGTTTATTTAAACAACCATATGAGATGCACAAGTACATGAGAAATAATACATACGATTTTCTGGGAATCATATGTTAAAGGTTCCAGATCAAATAGACCGATTTTTATAAATATAACTTCTTTGTAGTATTGTTCGAGCCACTACCTAGCTATAAAATGTATTTTTATTCGGGTGTTTTATTCACCGTAATTTAATCCGGACGATATCTCATCGTTTTATAGATCTTACGGCCTTTATGAACCTCCTTATTGTGCTTTATCCCACCAAGGGTATAGTAATAAATGCAATGAACTCACCCAATGATATGTATGAATTAATTTAATTAAATACTCATGGCATGATTAAGTATTTTACGAGTGATCATAGAATTTCAGACAATCATTCCTATATTAGATCAAATATTCATTATGAACAATTTTCGATATACTTAAACATAATTTCATCTATATATGTAAAGCACATGCATATTTCCATTTTATCTTTTCATAATTCTAATGCCACTAATTTTACAAGCAAAATCATAAGTGTAAAAATGCAAGAAACAAACTCACTCAGCCATTTGCGGGAACTTCTAGTCAAAGTAATCCTCCAGATATATAAACTCGGTCTTCACCTCATTTATACAAGAGAAATACCCAAAATGAGTATTTCTTGAAAGTTCTACTTGAACTTGCTAATTTTATTTCACTAAGTTTGTCAAAAATCGTATATTGAAGAAAACTCCAACTAAAAATGGCCATAACTTGCTCATTTTAACTCGGGATTTTGTATATAATATACTGTTTTCTACTTACTCAAAAAGATCTATATATTTCTAAGGTTATTTTTGTCCTAAAAATCTTTTGGGTCATGAAAAAAGATTGGTACAGATTCACCATGAAAATCACAGCCCTTGAAATACAATTTTGTAAACTTTCTTTTTCCAAAAATCCTTTAGTAAAAATCTAGATATTTATATGGTTGAAAAATCATTTGAATACATATATAGCCCATATTGTATGCAAAATTTAATGGTGTTGTCTCAACGACTATATTTCGTAAAACAATTTATCTTATGATGTTGAAAACGTGAATCTTAACAATTTTTTTCTAAGTATTTTGGGAAGGACTTTATAAACTCTTTGGTTATTATAAATGACTATATTCTTATTTTGTTTTCCAATTTTCTTTCTAAAATAAATAAAATTTCTCTTAACTTTGGTCTCCTACAAATTTTACTTCTAGTGATAAAAATAAAGTTTCCAAAATTATCATTAAGTTGTTGATAATAATTTTAGTTGTATATATTTTTCTTTAAAATATTGGTTTTGATAAATAAGTCTTTTTCTTCTTATTTTTCATTTCCTAACCTTTTTAAGAATAAATTTTATTTTTAAAACTTGGTTTTTAAGTCTTTTACCAATTTTACTTGGAAAAAAATCATGTTTCAATATTTTCTTAAGTTGTTGATAGTATCTATTATTTTTGGAACTTTTCATGTTTATTTTTTTTATTTTTTTAAATGAGTATTTCATTTAGAAGCCTAGCAACCTTTATTTTTCTAAGTGGGTTTATAAATTAAGTGAATTGATTTTATCTTAACTTTGAAAACTATTATAGTTCTTGGTTTTTATTATGGAGTTGGCAAAAATCCTATAAGTAAGCTTTTTGAGAAAAATTTAATTATCAAAAAATTATTAATACTAAGTTTTAATAAACTTCATGTGATTTATCAAGAAATGATAGTATTTTATTTCCTTAGTTAATTTCTTTAATAAAATCATCTTCATCATTATTTAAGAAAAATCTTGATAAGTTTGAAAATAAGTTGAAAAATAATTTTTCTATGGGTTCAATAGCAAGATCTTGATTTAGTGACAAAGATATATATATATAATATATATATTAAAAAGAGTTTAGTTTCATTTTTATTTATTAAAGAAAATTTTAGTTTTAAATTTTTTTGAGACAATATCATTATGATGATACATGTATATGAGTATATAATATGAAAAAGATGAAATATAAGAAATATATAAAAAGCAAAATGATAAGCAAGATAATAAGGTCAAGTATTAGGACATTAGCTTCATCAAGGTATCTCGATCAAATATTGAGAGCCTTAGCTTCATTAAGGCAACCCGGCACTAAGAATAGACTAGTCTAATAAGAAAAAGAAAAGAAAAAAAAAAGGAAAAGTAATAATAAGAGCAATAATAATAATAAGCTTGTTATGGAGTTAGTGAGCATTTAGGCTCTAAGAAATATATAAATATACATATAGATAATAATAGATATACAAAGTTAAGTTAGGAGCATAATAACAATAATATCAACATAATATCATCATAATAACAAAATAATAAAATCAAATTCTTGGCATGTCCAAGAACAAAACATGAACATGTTATTGTTTCCATAATTCACATGAGTTTTAAGAAACAACATCATGTCATGCTAAGTTACATGACATGAAAAATAAATAATGTAGGAAGTTTTACCTAAGTGTGTTTATGTTGAAGGAAGAAGGTAATGAATGTAGTATTATATGGGTAGAGATATGTGGTAGATGGTTTTATGTATGGGAAAGGATTTGGAAGAAATTTGGTTGAAGAGAGTTTTGGTAGAGAGAAATTGTGTTGAGAGGATTTGTGGAGAAATTTTAAGAAAGTTTTGTTATGTAAATGGAGTGTGTGAAAGAAGTAGATAGAAATGGAGTATTTATAGTTGAAGATGGAGAGAAATTATGTGTAATAAAATAAATTGAAAAAAAATAAATAGAGATCAAGAGAGAGGGGCAGGCCCCGATTTTAGGGTTTGTAGGAGGATGAAATTATTTAATTTGTATCTTGTAAGGAAAAGTAAGTAACATGTAAGATATTATTTGATATAAGATGTATTAGAAAGGTAAAAAATAATAAAATAGGCGTATAGGTGGTAAGAATAGGTAGTAAGAAAAAGTAAAGATAGATAAATAGTAATGAATAGTAAACAAGACTAATAATTTACCGGTAGTAAAGAAAATACGCGTATAAATACAATATCTATAATTGTAGTTACTGAAAAATTACGAAACTGATATTTTTGGATTCCTTACATTATTACGAATTTAACGGTATTAACAAATATTTTTACCGTTTGGTATTAGGCACAAATTTTTAAAACTGATCCTTTTTGGATTCAAAATACACTAGAAATTGGCGAATATGATATTTTTAAACTTTCCTATATTATTACGAATTATTATAAACCATTATCACAATTCTGTTGTCTAGGGTTTAAGAGCGTGGAATTGTCATATTTAAATTCTAGGGTTTGATATAGGTTTTGTTGACTTTACGATTTCCATTTGACTTCCGGTTTTTAGTTGACTTCCGGTTTTAAGGTTCGAATTTAAACTCGGTATAAAAATCTAGAGGTTTGCAGAGATGCCCTAAAAAATTTTAAAAATTGTATAGACCTCCAAGTTTTTCAAAAGTTAACATCTACATTCCTTGAAAAACTGATGTGGTAAATAACATATAAATTTTGCTTAGATAGTGTTAACATGTCATTACATATATAATATGTTTAATAAAAAAATATTTTTATAAAATATTTATTTTTTTAAATGAAAAACTAAAGTTAATAATTTTTTTCTTCTTCTGGAATTGCATTTTAGCAAGAAACAAGTATATTAAAAAAGTTTTTTATTATTTGAAAACACACCTCATGACAATGTTTTTTACTAAAATGTTTTTATTTAGAATTGCACATAAGATGCCAAGTTCAAAGGGCAAAAAGAAACAAAAGAAATTTGCATCCTTTAATATTTAAATTTTTAAATATTTATTAAAACATTTATTAATTGAACATATTATAGATAATGACGCATTGTAACCAAATAAAAAAAATTTACATATTCTCATCACGTTAGTTTTTAGGAGTATAAGCGTTGGCTTTTGAAAAACTGGGAATCTATGTAATTTTTAAAGTTTTCAAGAAGGTCTATGCAATTTACTTATTTTTAGAGTGTATAAGTACTGACTTTTGAAAAACCTAGAGTCCATGCAATTTCTAAAGTTTTTAAGAAAAAATTATAAAATTAACCTAATACTAAAAGAAAACATATATAATGTTAAAAAGTCAGTTATGATACTAATTTATTAAATGGGTTTAATTTATCAATATGATGAATTGTCTTATTATTCATATTAAGTAATATCAAATAAATACCTCTTTATAGTATGTCCACTTAAATTTGAATAGTTGGTGCTCATCAGGTGAAGGTTGAACTACACAAGAATTAATTAACTTAAATTTAAGTATTACTATGAGTAAACGTGTTACCTAAACTTTATAAAAAAATTTAATTTAATATCTAAATTTTAAAGTAATCAATGAAATAACTAATAAAATCTTTTTATGACTATTTTTATTAACTTTTTAATATTATCTGCTTTGTTTTTAGATGCAAAAGAGATAATATATGATTAAAATTTTAATGCTCCTAGCATTAAGGAAGATTAGTAGACTATTTTTTCTACATAACTAAACAAAGCAAAGAAGATTGGTGAGTCAGGAAAAAAATTATCATGAAATTGTGATTGTTTATTAAATTAATTACTTCAAATTTTAGTTATTAAATTAATATTTTTCATAAAATTTTTTAAAAAATTAATTAATCAATTAGTGAGGGAACTATGGACCTCTTGAGAATACAAATTTTGAGGAATAAAATTTTCATATCTTTCATGCAGGATTCCCTGTACGTTTCTAAAATAATCAATTGATAATTTAATGGAAACCTTTTTCGACCAATCGAATCGAATGGTGTTATGACTAATGACTCGTGATGAATAACAAGAGGCTTCGGTGAAGGCTGCTATTGAAAACACAAATTTCGAACATTGGATTGCCCGTACACAAGTTGGGCATCATTTCTATTGGTTTTCCGTACGTTAGTGGGGCTTAAACCAATAAGGATTTGCCAGCACATCAAACAAGTGGACATCGGTCGACCACTTCATGTGGCTTCGGGTCTCGTTTGTCTGAATAAAGACTGACTTGGTAATTTGACAGGACTGATGGACAACATTTGTAATGATGATAGTCCTGAACAAAGTGGAACTAAATGTAAATGGGAAAAAGGACCATTAACCAAAACAGTATTTCTTGCATTCGTCATTGATGTGTTTTGACCTTCGATCACTGCTTCGCTCATTGATTTAAAAACATGGCAGACAAAATTTGTATTTATAGGTCGAGGGTCACGCTGTCCGACTCCGAATAGTCTAATTGCCTCTTTAATTTGTTGGTTCATGGTTGTTTATCTATATATTATCATTTTATACAACTTATTTATTTAAAAATAAATATATAAAAAAAATATTTTTAGCAATAAGAATATCAAAAAATAATAGAATATATAAGATATATAAATATATTGACATAAGCATAAGGACTATGTTTAGCAATTTTTTACAAACTAAATTACCTATGTTATTTTTGTTTTCTTTCATTGTTAAGGGTACTTTTGTAACTAATCTCGACTTCCAACTTTTTCCCACTCGTTTCTCTCAAAATTTGGAGGGGAAATATTAAGTCAATGAAGCCAAATCAATCCAACTCTTTTCCACGCATTTTGTCCACTTTCTAACCTTTTTATGATAACCAAACATCTATTTTGCTCTCATTCGCATAACTTTCTTTTCATTTTCTCAGTTTTCCACCTCATTTAAATACTGTAAATAATTAGTAAGTGCTTCATTTATGAGTTCTATAAAGTGCAATTAGCATACAATCTATCACGAACCTCATAGATATAGTAAACGGAAATTGGTGGAATCCTGCCATTTTCAGTGGATGGAAACGTTTCATTTTACCACATCATTTTGTTGCAGTGTAAAGACAAAAAGTTGAAAAAAAAAAAAGGAGAAAAATTGAATAGATCCCTTTTTGTTAAATATAAGTGTTTGATTCGTAGGTGAGTATTTCTAACATGATATTTATGAATTACCTTGATAACCTTTTAAAATTATATTTGACGAAATCTTAGTTATGTATATATAGCTTGAGATTTGATTTTCATCAAGAAAATCCGTGTATATCAACTACTGGCATCAATAATTATATATAGTCAGAGAGATCTCTCTCCTCTTTAAATTGGAATATAATGTGCTCCCATTTATCATTTTTTCTAAAAGTCAAATTTCTTTCTTTTTTTCTCTTGATATGTTTGTTTCTCATCTTTTTCGTTTTGTATTCATATTTTTATGTTTTTAAGTAGATTATTTATTACAAATAGATACAAATAAAAACATATATTTTTATGCGTAGACTAATCAAACAAACCAGATATAAACATAAAACATATATAATAGGAAAATCAATACAAATATCAATGAAAAACAGATTATCCAATCAAATTTTTTTCTTGTTTAAATATCGGATTTCTTCCCTTATGTCTTCTTCTTTTTTTTTTTTTTTTCCACTTCTCATATGTTTTTCCCTGTAGTAAACTCCCACTATTGATCACTTTCTACCACTTACGCTTCTCATTATGTTTGTCCTAAGGACAATATTAATGTAAACTCTTGGTACGCAGAGTCATATGAAAACATGAAATATCCCACAAAAAGTAATGCACATTTTCCATTCATGATAGAATGATGTCCCGGTGAAGCATATATCTATACGAAATACTGTTCTTTGCAAGTCGTGCCTGTCTGATGCGAGTACGTATAGACCAAGTCAATTGAACGCCTTGATTAAGAGCAGTGGAAGCTAATTTAAAATTTATATGATTGAATTAGTTCCTTTGAAATACGTATTTATGTCGCATCACCAACTCAACTATATACGTAATCTCTTGTAATGTCATCCAGTACGCCTATAGACGCGTATTACAAGAAAAAATATAAAAACATCTGGACGAGACAGAAAGCTAAAACAAAATTTTGGGCTCAAGGATATCACTCCTTCACATTGGTCTCATGTCATTCTTCTTCAGTTAACCGAAAAACACTTCGGACAATTGTCCTAAGTTAGCAATTACGGCTAGAGATAGATATAAGTATGGTTCGGTTCTGAATTAGGAATAGAGCCAGAATCATCATCACCGGTTTCAAAACCGAAACCGGATCGATTGGCTGGTTTCACCATTCCCAAACGATTCTTTGGCCTAGAATCGGTGGAACCGGTTGCTTCATTAAAAAAAAATAAAAATAATATTAAATGTATAATTATTAATATTTAAATTAATTCATATAAATAGTGAAATTTGTTACTTATTCACAATATTTAATATGTTATTATTAATAATACAAATAAACATAGTTTAAAATCATACATAATTAGTTTAAATAAACTTTTCCTAAAAGTAAAATCCATTTTCTTAATAATGTGAGACTATTTTTTACATTGTAATTTTCTTTTTATCTTCTAAAGTATTATACAATATCATAATACTAACTATAATTGATATCGAATGTATTTGTATACATATAAATGTTCATTCTAAATAAATTTTTAAAAATTTTGATTAAATAATTTAATACTGTTAGATCCAATAATTATTTTGAATTTAAAATTTATTTTATTAAAAATTAAAATTTATTTTTTTATTTTTATTTTTTAAAAGACGGTTTCGCGGTTCTAAAAACGGAATAGAGAACTGACGGTTCCATAGAACCGGACCGAAACCGTGGGAGATGATTCCAGTTCCGGTTTCTCAATTTTAAGACTTGGAACAGGCGTTTCTGGTTTTCTAGTTCGGTTCAGTTCCAGAACCGTGACGATGTCTAGCTAAAGAGAGTAATTAAGTTGACATATCTTCAACTTTGTTTACCCCTTGGTCGATTTTACATACTAGAAAGAAAACCAAAATTCAATTTTATGACAAGTTTTATATACATTAATCAAGTCTTGTATAAAAAATTTGAACCTTACAAGAAATTTAATATGGTACATGAACTTTAAAACAATCAATTTAATATATAATCAAAATTCACATAAATATTTTTACTACCTTAGTAATATTGTTTACTCTATTTTTTTTGACATAGAAGAAATAGTCTATTAGTAGTAGATAATGCTATGAGCATCAATAAAAATTCAATGATATATCACCTTTTTTACATCTATAAATAAAGCAAAATTTTTTGTGAAGATGGTAATATAAAAAGTTTGCTTAGATATAAAATTAACTACATTAGTAAAAGTTTTCATTACACAAAAAAATGTGAGGCGAAATTCACCTCTACCATGCCAAGTTGAGGTGAAAATCGCCTTAGGGACCAATTTGAGGTGAAAGTCACCTCTTTCATGCAAATTGAGGCAAGATTCGCCTCATGCATGTGATTGAGGCAACAATCGCCTCAGGAAAACAATCCCCCATCCAAAGCTTCGCAAACCCATGAGGATCCGATGCTTTTATGGCAGACTTGTAAGCATCCAAAGTTCGGAAAAAAAAAATTTTTTTGAGGCAATTGTCACCTCAAACTTCATCTATATATGCATCTCCCTCGCCTATTTCTCTGCCGCTCCAGTTTCTTTCTTATGGGTACACTATCTGTGTTCCCCATCTTCACTATCTCTCTCTCTCTCTCTTTTTAAATGTGTAATTAATTTTATTTATGTTTGTAGATTTTTGAAGTTACATGGTGAGAAGCCAGAAAAAAGTTGGAACGTGAATATTGTTATTCGGTTAGTAATTTATTTTGAATGTTTTAAAATTTATCTTATTACATATAGTTTTTATAAAATATTAGTATATATTTTAAATGCGTACTGAAATGATATATTTATATTATTATGGTAGTTAATAGTTTAGTAAAATATTTACTTAAGTATTAATAAAGTATATGTTGTATATATGAATAAATATATTGTCGATGTGTTAGCTTTTATGAGTTGTACATGATTTTTTTTATATGTATATGTGTGTATATATCCTGCAAAAGTTGCATATGTAAAAAAATATAATGCAAAACTAGGATGTAAATTTAATGTGTCGAATGGTTATATGTAATACTTGTTTGCATTGTCATAAAACTTGAAAACGTAGATTGGTTGAAAATATTTCAAAATAACTTATAAAATAGGGATGTCGTTTCTTAAACTTTAGGATAAGATATCTAAATGGACTTGGCATGAAACGCACAATTTGAGAATGGAGGAGTATAGAAATGGGGTTGGTGAGTTTTACAAGTAACGGTTAACCACATAAGAGTAGATGGGCTAGTAAGATGCCTATACAGGGACTGTATGATGTTTTTGCATACCACATCAAGTTAAGAGGAATGACTTGGACATACCTAAGGTTGATTTATCATAGTGAGGAGTCAATTGGAATGGAAGATGAAGATGAGTTGTTTGATGATGTGGATGGTGGTAAAGAAAGCATTCCTAGTAAGTATCAATCATTTGATGATCAAGCTGATCATCAGTTTTTAGAGGAATCGACCGTTAACATAAGCAATTCTGGAGGGATGATAGGGATAGCGGGGATGAAAGCTATTATTCTCTATAAACTAAGTTTGGATGATAACAAAATAGTTAAAGAAATATAATTAATTTATTAAGTGCGTAGGATTTCATTTTAAGTTCATAAACTAGAATATTAACAAGGTTTAATCAAGGATAAATGAAGGAATTGGATATCCAGAGGATTATACATAACATAAACAGAATCTTATTAAAGTATGAGAACTTCATCTAGAAGTTAATCCAAAGGTTATTACAGAAGCATGGTTTAGTTAAAGATAAAAGGATAAAAGTTATGACAGATATTCAGAAGATACTCGAGAAGGTCATACAAAGGATCTATATAGTACACAAAAGATAATACAGAATATATTACAAAAGATTGTAAAAAAAAAAAAAAAGAAGTTATTATATGATATATAGAAGACTACCCAGAAGATATTCCAGAGGGTAAATAACTTAGTAATGTGAAGATGGAAGTTTTAAAAAGATATCCAGAGGAATTTCCAAAAGGTGACCTGCAATTTTTTACAGCAACCAATTTTTACGTGATTTTACTATTCATCTTCTCCAAAGTGATCAAAAAATTTTCAGAACAGTACAAATACTTATCTTGAAGACCTAGCTCCGAGATAATAAGTATATTTAGGTAATATACTTATTTGTTCCACTAAAGTCGGATAATATCCAAAGGATTTTTTTTTTTTTAAGGATCTTTCAAAGCTTTCTCTCTCTCTCTCTCTCTTCAACAATAAGTTTTTCAAAGACAAAAGTAGATTTTGTTTGAACAAATGTTACACGATTTTCTCATTCAAGACAAGCAAGTTGTGAGTATCTATTTTCAAGAGATTTTGCAAGAGAATATTCAAAATGGATAAGTGTCATCTTGGATTAAACAAGATTACGATGACAAGATAACGATGACTACAAATCTCTATAACGGATATGGTTCAAATTTTTAACGTCTACGGATTTCAAGCAAGGATTATTATCATATTCCCATTATAGATTAAATCAGAATAGAAGTAAGAAGAAGGGAAACATATATATTATACTCACATTAGAATCATTGGGTTTTTGAATATACAAAGAGGATAAAGCTCACAAGCAAGATTTGAATTCAAAAATGAGATAAGGAACTCTAGATTTTAACCAAGATCCTTGGGAAAGCTTATCCCTCAAATTTGATCGTTGAAATTTGAACTCAAGTTTACAAAGTCTTCATTCAAAAATAATATATATTGGTCAAAAAACAAAAGAAATAGATACGCACGCAATCTGCTACCTATCATCTGCTCTATGAAACTTAATTTGCCTTTTCTCTCTCCAGTAAAAGTGAACCATATACTAGGTTATTTCTTTCAAAGAGATTGACACTGCTACAAAAGAAAAACAATCCCACTTACATATGCAGAAGCGAATCCGTGCATATTATTCTTATTGCATTTTATTATATATTATCTTTTATTTGTGTAAAAAAAAAGGAACTTGTTGTTGCCTTTTAGATTTTCTAGTTTACAAGTCTTAAACTCTATAGTATCGGTTGTTAGCTTGAGGAAAGCTGTAAGAATCAAGCAGAGAGAATTGTATAAGCTTATAAATTGATTTGATTGGATATAGTGAAACAAACCCGTAGGATAACGGGGACCCCAGCTCGAAGCTGGAAGAGTGGACTGACACGTAAGGTGGAACCACTATACATCACTGCATGATATTCTCTTCCCTATACTTTTAATTTTTCAGCAATTTATTTTTTTTATATTTGTTTACTTGCATATCGTGTTCTCACATTGTAAAGCCAAAAAGGACCAATTTTTAAAAGGACGAAAATTTTAAATTAATAATCAATTCAAACCCCCTTTCTCGATTATTAAGTGGGACCAACAAAAGCATTGGTGATAATGGTAATCGATGGATGACGATGTTCGAAAGCGCAAAGAGGCTAGTGTATCTAGGCTTTACTAAGATTTCAGTGTTGTTCGTAGCGCTTCTAATGATGAATATGAAATTTGATGGCAAACAATCCGTGAAATATTTCAACAATTGGCTTGCCTTTATAAAAAGTTTGTTACCAAACGACAATACATTACATCATATTATGAAGTGCGGAAAATGCTCAGAAAATTAGGTATGGATGCAAACATCATTCATGCTTGTATTAATGATTTCATAGTGTTCCGAAAAGAGTTTCAAAATCTCAACAGTCATCCAGTCTGTGGTGAAGGGAGATCGAAACCTCATTCTAAGAAAATAAGATCAAACTAGTTAAGGCCTCTGTCATTTTCCATTGATGTCGAGGCTGCAATAACTATTCATGTGTAAGCAGACAACGCCAAAGATGAGATGGCACAAGCAAAAGTATGTTGGTCAGGAAGGCATATTAAGGCACCCCATGGACTCTAATCAATGGAAGGGACTAGATATCAAATATCCATGGTTCACTGTAGATCCTCGAAGTGTGCGAATGAGACTTGCCACTAATAGGTTTAATCCTTATGCTAGCATGAGCACAGTATATAGCATATGACCAGTTTTTTTGTTTATATATAATGTTCCACTATCGAGGTGCATGAAAGATTCATATATGATGATGTCACTTTTATACTAAGACCTAGATCACCTGGTAAAGATATTGATATTCACTTGCAACCTCTAGTGGATGAGTTGGAAGGACTGCGGACAAAAGGTGGGACAACATTGCGGACAAAAGGTGGGACAACATTGGACATGGTGGATGATCGAACATTCGAACTGCATGTCATGCTACTGAGGGCAATCAATGATTTTCTAGCATATGATGACATTTTATGTTGAACTACCAAAGGTTACAAGGCATGCCTAATATGCAACGTAGATTATGTATGCAAACATGCAAATAATAAGTTCCATTTTATGTGGCACCGATGTTTTTTTTTCCATTGAAGCATTATTGGCACTGCGACAGTGGAAGTTTTGATGGTACTATGGAGATGAGGCATCCATCGAGAGATTTCACCGGCAATGAAATTATGTCATAGTTGAGTCAATATGAGCACATACAACTTTGGAAGGTGCAAGAGAGGCTTGGTAGGTGGCGAAACGAGGACAGTACAAACTGTTGTAAGAAAAGTGTGCTTTTTTATTGCCATATTGGCAGGAATTTCATATCTACCACAATTTTGATGTGATGCACATCAAGAAGAACATATGTGACAATCTAGTTAGAATTATCTTTGGCCTGAAGAGTAAGTCAACAGACACAGAAAAAGGCGAGATTGACCCTCCAAGCAATGGGTATTTGCCTAGAATGGCACTTGCAATACTGGGGTAGCGTGACATTCAAGCCACCAGCTGCATATACTTTTTCATCTCAAAAAATGGGGGAGGTATGCAATGTGATCAAAGATGTGAAACCGCTAATGGATATGCTTCAAACATATCATCCGGTCTAGGTGCAGAAGAAGCGAGTTTAAGGGGTTTAAAGAGCCACAACAATCATGTCTTATTTCAATGGATTTTGCCTATTATCATTCGTAGTTTCTTAATAACCAAATTTATGACGTGGCTTATGATGTGTCATGGTCTTTCAGGGAATTGACTGCTAAGGAACTTTGGGTGAATTTGTTAAAATCACTAGAGAAAACAATATTTCTAATATTGTGTAAGTTAGAGATGATATTGTTGGGTTTCCATAGGGTTTTAAAATTATAAAGATCAAATCTTTCGCAGTGGAATTCATAAAAAAACCCTAACCTAGTATCTATGTGCATTGATTAGATTAAAACAAAACAAATAGTTTGATCTTGTACCTCTAAAAGCTTGAAACTTGAAATCAATTTGCAGAGCGGATCTGTAGGTACCGCAAAATCACAATACCCTCTACGGTATCCACACGAACGAGCACTCTTCAAAAGGATCCTTCACGTGCTAGTGTGATCTAGAACATTTCTAGATGATATTGGGATTTTCACACACGACTCTTCGTGCTTCACTCTTTAGGGTTTGCATATTTTCTCTGCCGGTCTAATGTCGACAGACAAATCGTTAACCCTAAAGAGATCTCATTATGTGCCTTTTATACTAATGTCATTCTCACATGAGTAATGACATTAGTGCCCCTTAATCTAATAAGGGATAATATTTCCTAAAATATAATTCTTGCACATAACAATGTAATAATTTATTATTACTCTCAATAATAATAAATTATTATTCCTACAAGACATCAAATTTAATCTATGATCCTTTAATTTATTATTATTCTTAATAATAATAAATTATTATTCCCACAAGACATTAAATTTAGTCTATGATCCTTTAATTTATTATTATTCTTAATAAATAAATTATTATTCCACAAGACATTAAATTTAGTCCATCATCCTTTTGACCCTTCTTTTGTGTGTGACCCTATAGGATCACTTAATGTTGGCAATTGACCTAAAACAATTTTAGTCAACAAAACAAAAGTGGCCTCTAGCAGACATTATGTTTACCAAAATTAAGTGAAGATCGGTGATCCGATTTTTACCTAATCCATAACTTATGTCATTATCCTTTTGTCACATGATATCTAGATTGAACATAAGGCATGGATAGTGTCATTATTATATCATTCAATCTTATCATTTCTCGTTTTCTAAGTAAACTGATAAAAACAAATGAAATTAATCACGCTATCAATTCATTTGAGCATGGCCGTGCACTTTTCAGTCTCACTCATCGAGGGGCCCAGAGATATCTCTCTCACAACGAGAGGGACAAATTCCATCTTAATCACTCAACTTCCTCTACATGATTTACATTATGCCCAATCTCAACCTTTATAATTATCTAGTTAAAGACAACGTTTGATTGAGTTGAAACATAATATTCCTCATGTTGGAATTCATAGTGATTTCAGGTCTGAGGATATGATGACATTTTATTTTGAGAATCACTTATGACACTAATCCATGTAGTGATCTCAAAGCGGGTCAGTCTAGTACATAGTTCTCCAACATGTACCTATGAGTTTGATTTGTATCTCCATACAAATAAACATCCCATGATTATCAGTCAACCTCATACTAGATTTAATTCATTATTGTTCCCACAATAATGAGCATCTAGGGACATTTAGAATAATTAATTATTCACCGATCCTAGTATAAAGTAAACATGCAAACAATATAATAGAAATGTTTATGAATGACAATATTCAGTAATTGGCCTAGGGCACAATCACCAACAGATATTCCCATCGACATTCTTTGACATCATGATCCACCTAGTTGTACATTTGCTAAGGAAGCCTGAATGTGCGGACCAGTTCAGTATCATTGAATGCATCTAGTAGAGAAGTAACTAGGAGTGTTTAAGAGAGATGTCAGGAATAGGACAAGACCAGAGGGTTCTATCATTGAATTATACGTTTTATAAGAGAGCATTTGATTTTGCTCACTGCACTTCAAGAACACAGAATCGAAGATAAATAGACCTAATCGGGCATGGTCTAAATTGTTAGACAAAGATTTGGTCTCATCATTTGGGATATTTGCACAGCTCGTTTTATCATTGGCACATAAACCCTTATGGGGTTGGATGTTAAAGTTAACAAAATCCATTGGACTGTGATGAACAATTGTGAGGAAGTCTAACTATATATCCGGTACGATGCTTCACTTACATCGGTCGGTGCACCACTAAATATTAGTTTAGTTGCTATATTTGTTGTTAACCAATTTCTATACAGAGAGAGAAGAAATTGAATGTGCATGAAGCATGGAATGTAAGAGCACTCGCAAGCAAGCATTTCATTGAGTGGTTTAGGACTAAGGTTGTGTCTCAACTAATTACTGACAAAGAAGCTCAAATGGGGGAATTTCACTAATCACTCCTTCCAATCTTTTTGTACAGATGTTCACTGATATAGTTCCAAAGCTTGTGTTGTCAATAGAGTCCGCTATAACACTGAGTCTAGAGAAATGTGCTTGAGATCAATAAGTAGTGGTGTGCGCATGATTGGTGCACATAACGAGCAAATGATAACTTTCTACGACATTTTCACCGAAGTTAACCAATTAAATTACATGGGTCTAGGCATGTGTTCTTGCTCAAGTGCAGGTGGTTTGACACCAAATGAGACAAACCAAAGAGCATTAATGGAGACCTTATCTTAACCAACACATGAAGGTCATGGTACAACAATGATTTGTACATTCTTATAGATCAAGCACAACAAGTATTTTATATTAAAGACCTAAGCAAACGTTTTGGGGCTGGAAGGTTATCTAAAAAGTATACCACCACCATATATTCAATCAAAGACTTTTCCAAATTGAGCCTGCTGATAAGGGTGTTCCAATGGGGCAACATGAAACCAACAAACCTCTCCAATAGATAGTTTCATGGCCTTGGATGGTACTAGTCGAACAAAAATTCATTGACTTAGGAAATTTGGCACACTTATTTGACCCTAGCAAGGGCACCAGTAGTGTGGCTGGCAACCAGGAAGTTGACAGCCCCTCACATGATAATAACGACGGATAAAGAATAATGTAGTGTAAGTTTTAATACTGAATTTGTAGTAATATGGATATAAGATATTTATAATATTTAAATTTTGTTTGTGCAAGATGAATCAGAATAACCCTAACTTTCTTAAGGCCATCATTCAAGGTGCTGATGTACGACTCAAACAATATATTGGTAATATTGTTGTTTACACTTATTCATTTACATTATTATGTGCTTATACGATCGACATATTAATAAAGTACTTATTTATGTAGGTAGACAGTTCACCACACTACTCACGGATGGGGGCTAAGGAGGGGATGAATCTGATTCTGATTCTAGTGCAAATAAAGGCTAGCCTACATAGGAGTAGAGTGTAAATGATTCATCGCTAGGAGATGATATCTAGTGCATTGTGATACCTACATTGAATCGTGTTAGATCTAAGGACCCAAGTGCCATCACAATCGAAGGGGAGGAGGCTTCCCAATATGCCACTCACGAGGAGGCTAATCTTAGGACACCACACAGTAAACATGACATGTAGAAGGGGAAGCGAGTAAAGGAGCATTATAAGAAGTACGACTAGAAGCCACTACTTAGCATGCCAGATGAGTATAAGGTCATCATGTGCAGGGATATTAGGATGCTTAGGACAGAGTTTCTATTCTACCATAGGGCTTTGACGTAGTTGTTCGAGAGGGGTGTCACGGCAAAGCATGATCAGTATTTCTAGAGTCATATCGACATGGCATTATTCAAAGAGTCTATGGTACCTCTTAAATATAGGTTGTAGAACTCTGATCATAAAGGTGCCTTTTGGTGTAAAAGCTTAAAGTTTGTTAGAACTCTAAAGTTGAGTATGGTCTAGGCAGAGCAATCCCAGGATGAGTGACCTCTTGGGAAGCACTGGCACCAAAAGGACAAAACTGTGCAACATGTGGCCAAAATAGATAATAGTTTGATTGACAGAGTTCCAGGACATTACAAGTAGTATTAGAACAATTCACCAGTCGACAGTAGAGGAGTGTATCCTCAGTGTCTGGTATGGTTCTTGACCTGTGAAACAAAACTGACGAGGGCGTCAATTTCATAAGTGGGGGAATATATGATAACCCTCAATATAAGTTGTGGATAGGGATGCAACCGGGACGGGTCGTTATAGGGAACCCGCCCGCCCGCCCCGCTAAAAACCCTATAGGGTCAGACCCTATAGGGTTTAGGGTCGGGTTTTGGGTTGTACTCATAACCCGTTGGGAAAACCCGACCCGATTTAATTAAAAAAAAATTAAAAAATTTAGTTTAAGGAATTTACTTATTCATTAGTTGAATGATGCTTTTCATATAATCATTTTGTTATTCATGTATTGAGTCACATGATAGGATTAAATTATATTTACAATTAATAATTACTGACCAATTATCCATAGAAAATCGATTTCCATGTGCAACCTTTCCACTTTTTCAAAATTCATTTCTTTCCCATGCAACACACACAAAGTATAAAAATTAATTTTCTAAAAAAAAATAGATATTATATATATATATGTAATGACAAATAAATCAAGAATATATAGATCGTTGTGTAGTATCATTTATATTATTATTATTATTATTATTATTATTATTATTATTATTATTATTATTATTATTTTGAGTTGAATGTAATATATATATATATGTATATATGTAAGTCTTCTAATAATTTTAGACAATGACATGTCTTGAGTTACTGACTTTACCTTATATATTCAGTTTTCATGTTTAATAATTTTTTACTTGTCTTTAATGTTTTCTAATTTTTTTAAATAAAAATTAGGATCTTTATCAACTCCATTGAAGTTTTTGCCCTCCTATACATGCCTCACTACGATAATAATTTAATCAAATAATAAAATGATGCATTTAATTATGTAATAGATTAAACGGGTCGGGTTCGGGTCGGGTCGGGTTCTGGGACACCCAATTTTTAATCGGGTCGGGTTTGGGACAGCATGACCCGACCCGTTTACATCCCTAGTTGTGGAACCTTGATCACAAAGGCGTTTTTTAGCATAATGGCTTAAAATTCATTAGAACTCCAAAGTTAAATATACTTTGGGTAAAGAAATCTCAAGATGGGTGACCTCCTAGGAAACATTGTTACCAAAAAGATAAAACCATGTGGCATGTAGTCAAAGCAGATAATATCATGATGGACAAAGTTCCAAGGCGTTATAGAGTCATGGTAAGTTCATTTTATATCTAGTACATGTTTTCATCAATTATGTATTATGTCATCTATTTATTGGCATAGTCTATTTTTGTCAATGTATAGCAAAAGTTCACAGCATCACCCAATTGGAGGAAAGTAACGAAGTGGTAGGCTACCTTAAATTATTCAACTAGTAAATCATACAGTCAAGATTGATATTTGCTCAAGTAGTATATAATGTCAAAGGGTGGAGAGAGGCAGCAGCAAGTAACCCTCTAAAGGATATGAGTATAGGATAGATGAATAGAGGGATTTCGCCCACTTTGTGGAGAGTGATCTGGATTATGAGGTACATATGTTTTTCAAACAATAGATTATATGTGACCACTCTCAATCAATCCAACAAAATATCTTATCATTTCTTTGTTATTTCTAGAATTGATCTGAGGTTAACACAAGGAGCAGAAAGTAGCAAAAGGTCTTTCACACAGGATGGACTAACTCCATGATGTTCCATATGCATACCAATGTGAATCAATAATGTCCACTACAAACTTCATTTCAATGTAATGGCATATTATATGATTTTAAGTTACGCATGTGTTTTCACCTTCATTTTCTTTTATATTTGAGGAATTCACGTCTATAAAAAGAACTACAGGTGGACTCAAATTAGAAAGAAGACTAGGATGTCAACATTTGAGTGGTAGTTGCCAAAGGCTACTGCTAATTTCATAAGTCTATGCAATATTTACTTACACAATAATATATTTTCTTGGTATCTTCATACTGCTGACATAATTACGATTCGTCTTTTCCAAATCAGGCACAGATGGAGGTGTGTAGAGCCCAGGAGGATGCCATTGCTACTGTGATAGGTTAAGATCTTGTGAGTGATGCTGCTATCATGGAGGAAATCTTGGGTCACAGGTTTGGCTATGACCGAGGCATGAGATATGATGCTCCAATCCTTAAGGAGAGGTGTTTTTACTCTAAACAGCCTCAAGACAAGACTCTTGTGAACTTAGATGGAGATTTAGATGCACTAAGGTGCAAGGTCGAGCATATGGAGCATTTGTGGGAGATGCACATAAGTCGACCTTTGATGCAATCGTATGAGTAATACACGTCATACTCTCAGCCCACACCCTACATGAGTAGCCCTGTTGGTGGGCCTAACCCAGGCTACCTAAGCTAGAGATTTACACCTTTACCCTAATAACTCTACCTCTACAACTGTATTATAGCAAACATGAGATGTTTAGCTAGCCAGCTTATCAGCATGGGATACCAACTCAACACCCGACCAGATAGCATGATAATACTGGTAGCTCTATATAGCAGTAGAGGCATCCCCATGCATCAGGCTTCATACCTTGGTCATCATTAGGATTAACCTTCCATTATGCTTAGTAGAATCCCTAGTATAGATCTTTCCAATTCCATGGTGCAGCTCTACCATCAGGTGTAGGATCGAGTCAGCATTATTACATACTACCCTATAGATATTACTAGTCACCACCTTCTACAATTTTTGTCTCCTCATCATAGACTGCTTGCTGTACAAGATCGACTTAGGTCCAGTAGCATCAGTCAAATAGAAGTTGCTAGACTTCTGGCAAATTGTGTCATGTTTTTTTTTTTATGTCATGTTGATTTTTTTTTTTTTTATTTATAAACTTGCACCATTTGTATTATGTAGACTGATCGGTCGAGATCTCTAGTTTGGACTACTATTTGTATGTTGGGACTACTTATCTATTTCCATACACACACACACACATATATATATATATAATATTATATCTTTCCATTTTTACATCATACATTTTATGTAATTTGAAAAGTATAATTTTGTCCACATATTTTTATGAGATTATAAATCAAATGTTTAAAAGCATAGTATTTACAATAATATAATGATTAGAAAAATGTATGTATTTTGCTAAATATTAATATATAAAAATTTTAATATTTGTTATAAAAAATTAAATATTATTTATACATAGAATTTATTTTCTTAGTCTTATATAATAATGATAGAAAAAAATGTACATAGATATGTATTTTGTTAAATATTAATATATAAAATTTTTAATATTTATCAAAAAGTAAATATTATTTATACATAGAATTTATTTTCTCGGTCTTATATATATAATTTAAAAATTATGAATAAAAAATATATCTAATTTACTCTAATATAATTATAGAAAAACATGTATATACATATGTATTTTGCTAAATATTACTACATAAAATTTTTAATATTCAATATAAAAAATTAAATAGTATTTATAAATAGAATTTATTTTCTCAGTCTTATAAAAAAAAAACATCTACTATAATATATTATGTATTTTGTTAAATGTTAATACATAAAAAATTAAATATTTGTTAACAAAAAAGTAAAAATTATGTATTTAAATTATTTATTTTATCATGTGTGTGTGTATATAAATTTTTTAAATAATAATAATAATTATTTTTTTTTTTTGTTGAGGAGGGTTTTGCCTCATATTTGCATGAGGAAAAATATATTTGAGGAGAGTTTTGCCTTAGATGCAAATTTGAGGCAAAACTCCCCTTGATAAAAAATTAAAAAAAAAAAGAAAAATTTCACATTTTCCACATCCAGAATAAAAGGTTAGCAGGTTTTGATTTGGATAGATAAGAATGTTGCCTTAGATTTGCATATGAGGCAAAACTCCCCTCAATTAAAAAAAATTATTTGAAAATTCTTACGCCAGAACAATTGGGTTTAATTTGAATTGAAGCTAATTTCACCTCAATCCATAAAATATTCAGGCCACCATCGCCTCTATTCTTCTTTATATATCAATTACCTGCTTCTTCTTCTTCTTCTTCTTCTTCATTTTACCTCATATTTCCAATCTTCTTCCTCCAAAATCTCTCTTCATATCAAGTACAAATTTTTCCATTTACAAAATTCATTTCATTGTTTTCATCACATTATTTAAGTTAATAACGTATATTAATCTTGTTTTTTTATGTGATCTTTTAGGTGTTGAATGACATATGATGAACATATTCCTATATTTTAATAGTAAGAATACATTATTTCTATAGTATTCGTCATTTTATGTTATTTGTATGGTAAATAATTTCTATCACTAATATTAATAATTTCATGCTAGTTTCACGGGTATTAGAATTAAACCATTGAATTACTATAGGTTATATGTATTATGATTAATAATTATTCAACCATTATAATTTGGGTTTTCATTTTTTAATAAAATAAATTTAAAAAATTAATATAAAAAATACTCACACAATATATAATTATATCATACCTAAAAAAATTGCAAGCAAATTAAATTGGCTTGACATATGGTAATTATTTTAAAAAAATTATAATTACTTTGAGGCCAAAATTGCCTCAATTGGAAAATTAAAAAAAAAATAATTTTCCTTCTGAGGCCAAAATCGCCTTAAATTGACAATTAGTTAAAAAAAAATTGGTGCGGTGAACTACATTTGGATCTGAGAAGTGAATGTCACCTCAAACTTTAAGTTAATACGATATTCATCTCAATTTTATTTGAGGTAACCTTTGCTCCTGGTACACTATATGAGGCAACTTCGCCCTTGGCAATTAAAATCACCTCTAAAACCCATATTCATACCAGTGCTACTTACCAATTTTAACATTTGTACCCAAAAATTAAAGAATTCAAGCCATATATGCAATGAATTTCTATGGTAGCTTTTGTTGAACCAAAGAATTCTAATATATAATTTTGATGATACAAAACTAAGATTGATTTATGGTCTATCTTTAGATTTTGGAACTAACCATATCTCCTACATGAGAGATGAACTCCCATGTGATACTATGTCTAATTAAACCAAAATTTTCATCCAAGTAGCCTTAAACTATACAAGTGTACTAACGTCCAACAGCATGGGTATTTTCTGTATCATATTTAGCACGCTTTGCTAAATTCTCTTGGACACATTGATCTGCTGGATGACAATATTGACATTTCATTAACTTCGTAAAATGAAGTATTCGTATATTTTGTAAGGACCACTACCCCAACCACATGATACTATGTTTAATGAATTTTTTTTTTTCCAGACCATTAAATCACCTTTGCTTAATAAATAGACTCTTCATTGGCCAAAAAAAAAGAAAAAAAGAAAAAGACTCTTCCGTGTTCTCAAGGGACACTTCTACCGTGGGGCCTTCTAGTCCCTCAAAAAGTATGTGATGGTTTATCTAGCTAAACCCATGTCAAAATATCTCGCTTGTACCTGTTGAAATAAATTATTCTTCCAAGCACTCATTAAACTTTAATAGCTAAAGAATTGGACCTTTGCATAATTGCACATCCCTAAGACACTAGCCAATTAGATAAAGACATGGTTTCAATCCAAATCAGGAATCAAATTAGAACCATCAACACCAATTACAGAATCAAAACTGGACTGATTGGTTGATTTTAAAATCTACTAAAGAATCGTCGATTTCTTTGTTCTTGAATGATTCTTTGACCTAAAACGGATGGAAGTGGTGGTTTCAGCCAATTCCATTAGAAAAAAAGAAAAATAAAAATAACATTAAATTTATAATTATTAATATTTAAGTTATTTTATATAAATAGTAAATTTTATTATTTATTCAAAATATTTAATATGTTATTATCAACAACATAAATAAATATAACTTAAAATCATACATAATTAGTTTAAATAAACTTTTCCTAAAAGCAAAATCTATTTTCTCAATAATGTGAGACTATTTTGGCATTGTAATTTTCTTTTTACCCTTTAGAGTATTTTGCAATCTCATATTACTAACTAAAAATGATATTGGATGTATTTGTGTACAAACAAATGGGCATTCTAAACAAATTTGCATTTTTTTTAAATAATCTAACAATTTTAGATTCGATAATTATTTTGAATTTAAATTTATTTTATTAAAAACTAAAATTCATTTATTTATTTTTACTTTAAAAAAAGGTTGTTCCAGTTCGCCAATTTCAAGGCTCACAATCGACGGTTCTAGTTCCGGATCGATTCAGTTCTAGAGCTGTGCCTATGTTTATAGCCAACAATGGTGCAAATGAACTAAATCAGTTCATAAAGTACTTGAGTTCGACTCAATATTTATTCTGGTTTGATTAAAAAATAGTCGAATTAAACTCAAACTGAAGCTATTCGAATAATTTATCGAGTCAAACTTAAACTTTACATATGTAACTTTATTAGTTCATGAGCCTAATCGAACTCTATCGAGTTCGAGTCGAGTATAAATGTTAATCGAATTCAAATCGAGTTAAACTCGAATTGAAGTGATTCGAATAATTTATCGAGTCAAACTTGAACTTTACATATGTAACTTTATTAGTTCACGAGCCTAATCGAACTCTATCGAGCTCGAGTCGAGTATAAATGTTAATCGAATTCGAATCGGGTTTAGATATTAATATAATTTTAATTAGAATTTAAAAAATATTTTTTTAATAAATCGACCATAAACGAGTTTAGTCGAATCGAACTCAATATCATATAATCTTATGTCGAGCCAAACTCGAGCTTAAAATATTGAGCTTGGTCAAACTCAAATCGAACTCGAGTTTTGAAATTTTAACTTAGACTTGAATAGTACTTAGTACTGTACTAACTTAATTTAACTTGTTTGTTTAGTGAATAATGAAAGGAAAAATTAAAAAAAAAAAAAAATCACCAGGCAACGTCTACAGATCCGTGCTGGGAGATTGGCTAAAACTTTGGAGCCAGATCGTCATGGTAACAATATTACTCCTAAACAACGGAGTCGCTGTCATTCTGGAAAGTCAAGGCCACAAAGGGTTTTGGTTAAACCTATTAAATGACGTCAACGCAAGGCCAAACCTGCAGAGTGGAGTGAACACTCAGGGAGAGGGAATCTTGGTGGAGGTCTTTCGAGAAGACGTGTAAAGTCTCACATGTACCATGTCATGCATATCCACATCACGAGATTTTTATAAGGGGCGTAAAGGGGATCATTTTGAACCCAAGGCGTGTGAGCACCGATATTATTTAGATAAATATTATGGTAATAAAATAATGAAAAGTTTTTGAACTGTTTTACACAAACAACATATATTAAAATTTACCGATTTTTATATATAATATGTGTATATAATATGTAACCTATAATATTTATTTAATGAATAAATTATACCAGAAAGTATTGATATTTTAAAGTAAATTTATTTGAAGTATTAACGTTTTAAGTAGTTAAAAAGATGTTGTTTCATAAGGTGTATCAAATGCAATATCAACGTTTTGTAAAGTTCATTTGAAATATCAATGTTTTGAAAAGTTTATTTGAGGTAATAACGTATAGATTAATTTTTAATTAATCTATTTAATTTTCTATTAATGATTATTATTGATATCTATTTTACTAATTTACCAAACGTTGATACCTTTTTTTAACCACTTAAAACATTGCTATCTTAAATGAACTTACCCTACAAATATTTATATTTATTTTTAACCACTGAAAATGTTGATATCTTAAATGAACTTACTTTTAAATGTTGATATCTCTTTAATTAATCTTTTTTTTTTTTCAATATAGATCTCATAAATAGTAGATTACAAAGACTTCATGAGATTCACCTCTAGATGTGTAAACACACCACATTGATTATAGGAAAAGGCAACTAATATTGCATCCTTATAGGATCTTTTTGGATTGTTGGATCTTTATTTGTAATATATATTTATTACATCTACATCTGTAACTTATCTATATCATATTTGTATTGTGTCTGTTTAGTCTATTTATGAGTAAAACTATTAATTTTTCATCTGTACCTGCTTCCTAGCAAACATATGTTTGAAAACAATAAAAATATTATGCTAAAATGACTAGAATATGGTGAAGCAAATAGACCCTAAGTAAGATTTTATAATTTACATGATATAAATCATTTCATTAAATTAATTCTAAAATCTTTCAACTTCATTATTTTTACAATAAACTAAATAATAAAAGCATACCTCTATTCGTAGCCATAATATTTTTTAAATTATTACGAACAAAGATACTTTTTTTTTTAGTATATCTTATGTTCCAATCCAACTTTATTTTTCAAAAAGAGTATAATTTCTATCTTATAACCTTTTAATTTATGATGAGTGATTTTACAAAATAATGAAAAGTCAAATAATTAATGTTTTCCATCAAGGCATTAAATAATGAAAAGTCACAACATTTCATCAGAGTCATCATTATGGTAGAATTGATATTGGATAATAATTTCTTATAATTGTCACAAAGAAATTAAGAATAAATGTTGATCCTAGACAGTAGAGTAGAAATGTGTAGATTAGGTTCCCTATATATAATTGAAAAGTTGTACTACGAGAAGAATTAGAACCATTCGCATTCTAGGTATTTGTAATTGCCATCGTTAACGTTGTTCTCCTAGAGCTAAACTAAGGAGGCAATCTTTTGCCCTTTTTTCCCAAAGAGTGAAGACACAATAGAAGGAGAAAATAATAAGAATAGAATCACGCATTCGATTAACAAAACGTTTTCCTCTCAACAGCCACCGTCTTACCTCTGTAACTGTGTTTTGGTCCTATGGACGACAGGCAATGCTATTTTTCTGTGGAATATTCCATAGAGTGATAGGTGAAAAGATACTTTGAAACACGTAAAAAGAGTTTTGATTTACAAATAAAGTTATATCAATCCAACAACAACTAATTGGATGAAATAATAAGTATTTGGGACCTATTGCAGCCTATTCTATCTATATATAGTAATATATTATAAGGTCTTTTTTCTTTTTCTAATTTTCTTTCATTAAAATGCACAAGCCATAAAAGTTTTGCGAATCTTGTACTATGTTTACTGTGAACAATATTCAAATTTGAATAGGGTCTAAGATTTCTAAAATAGAAGATCTTTGAGTTGATGATTAGTGATAGGGGCTTGTGTTTTATGTCTGAGTATATTTAGATTTGTGTATAAAAACTCGATTCACAACATGATCAATTTTTCATTTGTGTTTAAAAACTTAAACCCATGAACCAATTTATTTAATTAAAATGTTTTGTGTCCAAGCTTGACACCTTTAATGATTAAGAAAACTATAAAATAAATATGTTTAGGCTATCAAGTTTTTCTGTGCAAAGCATGTTTTTAGTATCCTATGCAATTTACGTAGTAACTATATATTGTGAATTATGTTGATACTTGCAAAGACAGTTTTTTTATTTATACACTATAGATATGAATAAGTTTGCGAGATGCAGCTAGTAATTCAAACTTTGCTATGTGACTAATTTAAATAAAGGTTTATGTAATTGCTACATCGACAGTTTATAATGTTGCGTGGCTGATATAAATAAAATTTGATTAATATGACCTATTATGCTTTACGAAAAATACCAAGTGAAGGTTTTTCTCTTTCATGCTCTTGGCGCACATTAGTAGTAAATAACTGCAAAGGTATGATGTTTCCAATGAGGAAGAAGAGAGGGAGAAAGCCTTCAGTGATTTAGGAACTTCAACCTAATTTTTAATCCAAAATTGTTGATGCAATCTGCAATAAGGATAATGATTTTGAAGAACAAGAATCTATTGATGCTAATGATGAGGAAAGAAATCATGTAGATGCAGATGTAGCAGTGGATTTGATTAAAAATATAGTTTGTGAAGATGAGAATATTGATAAGAGTGTGAATGAGGATGAGATTAAAGGAAGACTAAAGGAAATCACTATTCAAGGATAATATGTTGAAGGATAATGGTTTTGTTTTGGAATTTGTTCCTTCTATGGTTTGTAATGGCAAGTAAATTGTTAAGTTCCATTCAAATGAGCTTGAGGAGGAGAAAAATCGATGGAAACATGTTTTGATTGGTATCATCATTGGAATTGAGTCGCAATTTTACAAGATTCATAGTTTTGCTACGAATAAATGGCAAAAAATTGGACTTAATGAGGCTAAAATGGTGGATAAGAGTTTATTCTTGTTCATCTTTGACAATGAAGAAAGAAAGAGAGGTGTTATGGTTGAAGGTCCTTTGATAGAAGATCTTTCATTCCGAGAGAGTGAGATCCTGTGAAGACATTTGAGGTTAGTGAATGGAAAAGCTTCCTGTATGGGTAAATTTTCGAAATTTCCTCTTTCTTTCTATAATTTGAATATATGGAGTAGAATTGCTAGTTGGTGTAAATGTCCTTTGTTCACAAATCAATGTACGAGAGATAGATATTGATTAAGCTATGCAAGAATTCTAGTTGAAATGAATATTAAAGTCAAATTTCCTGATGAGGTTATATTAGAGAATGAAGGTTGAGAACAATTTGTTCAACCTATCGTATATAAATGGAGACCTTTGTTTGTTATAAACATGAATAAATGGAAATGGTGTTATAACGAGACTCATTTAGGAAGGATTTGGGTATTATATAATCTTCATTTTGTTAAGTTGATGGTCTATGAAGTTGATGATCAATACATGCATTTGAGTGTTGAATATAGATGTGCGAGTTTCTTTTAGACCCCTGTTTATGGAATTAATGATATAGGTGATAGGAAGAGATTATGGCATAATATAGCTAGGATGGTAGGGAATATTTCTACACCTTGGCTTATTCAAGGAGATTTTAATGCCATAATGTCTGATGCTGAAAGAAGTAGTGACATAATGATTAATCAGGGATCTGCTGAGGATTTTCAGAATTGCATATGTGATGCTAATCTTTGTGAGATGAAGTCTATTGGTCTTTTCTTCACTTGGACAAATAACTAGCTAGGAGATTGAAGTACTTAGAGAAATTGGATTGATTCGTTATTAATGAAGTTTGGATACAATTATTTTTGCTGATGAAGCTAGACTTTTATCTCCTGGTTTATTTAATCATGGCCTTGTCATTATGCATTTGAATTTTCATTTTAATAGAATAGTAAAGGCTTTAAGATTTTTTTAATAAGTAGGCTAGTCATGATCAGTTTATGAATATTGTGGAGAATGTCCGGAGTAGATCTATTGTAGGGTCTTCCATGTTTTAGAAAGTTTCTAAATTAGAACTCTTAAAAGATGAATTATAAGGTTTTTTTTTTTCTCTAAATTGAATAATGAGTTCGAGATGAATGATTTAGGCGCAGCCAAGAAAATTTTAGGCACAAAGATTTGGAGAGATAGAAGGGCAAACGTATTGTATGTATCTCAACAAAAATACTTGATATTAGTGCATTACTGAGTACAAATGAAGAAAAAGATTACATAAGTAGAGTTCCTTACTCAAGTGCAATTGGAAGCAATAACAATGGAAGAGAGAGAAGAGGTCAAAGTAAGAAGATAGTGGAGTATAAAAATAGAATATGAATAGTAGAAATTTGAACTTTAACAATGTTAATAGGAAAGAGCTACACAAGTGTATGAGAACTAATTATAATTAGGTTTTTAAACAAATTTAGTTGATGGACCCAAACCTAGAAACATCAATAGATGCTCTAAACAAGTCTAATTTGCTTATTAATTGTGATAAGTTTTGCTAATACAAACTCTTTATATCATTACCATGGAATATAATTACTATTTTGCCTTTTATTACCATGGAATAGTTGTCCTCACCAAATGAATTGCTATTCCTCATAAAATGGAACTTTTTTCAAGAAAAAGAACTCCAAATCACAAAATAAGATAATCACTATAGCATTGTTATTTCTTTCTAGTCTCATTTTATTCCAATGAATCAAATGTAACATTATAATCATATCGTGTTAAGTTCAAGTTGAGTTCGATGTTGATTTTGCACCCTAACCCTGCTTTACTCGTGGTGCAAGTTCATCAAGTCTTTTTTACGAAAACCTCCTTCAAAATTGCACTCTATAAAATTTATGAAACTTTTTAGTTGTTCATTCCTAAAAGAAATACAATTCTAAATATTGTAACTAATTTTGGGTCCGAGATAGGAAGTACTTTTAGCATTAGCTTTGAGATAAACTTGAATACCAATCATGAATCATGTGAATGTGGTGTTTATCTGTAGACTGTTTGAGCAAATTAATTGCTATAATAAGCTGACTTGTTAATCACCATCTATATAGCCAATCTCATGCGAGCACATTTCAAAAACTTGCGTATGCATATCCCGAGGCCCATCCAAACGTGTAGGTTTGGGGGGTAACAAGTTCCGATTAACACCCTTACTTTGCATATTGCATCTCCTAGTCATGTCTCTTAGCCTAATACAACTTTGGTGTCACATCACAACATGAACCATGCATTAGATTCAAAGCTATACTTCATGTTGCTAATTAGACCCCCAAAACAGTATACAAATATAATAACAATAAGACATGAATAAGAAAGGGATTTTTTCCCCCCTATAAAGTCCAAACAAACTCGTAATCTTGAATAATCTATTTTTCATCTATTTAAATGGTCTAATTTTTATCTATATTTTATTAGTATATAATACGTATCCGTATCTTATATATATAATCTATTTATGAGTGAAAATATTTATTTGATATCTATTTTTCTACAAATAATCTAATTGAAATGAACATAAAACAGATATTCAACTGACATCAAACTAACGAACCACACATACCCTAAAAAAACTAAAAAGTTTGGATGCAAAAAGATTCCATTTCAATAAACATAATGCTAGTGGACAATTAACAACGTAGTAAAATCGGCAAACGTTGCCAGAGCTAAATTATCCACTCCAAGCTCACAGCCTTGAAAGAAGCTATAGCTCGTGAATACGCAACTTTCGCCTGTGGTCCCAAATCTTTGTTAATGCCTTCAGAATTTTGAATGGGGAGTCTGCTTAATATTCAAGTTGTTCTCTCCCACTAAGCACCTCTTGTGAGTGGACGCACACCTTATTTCGGCTTGCCGATGGCATACTTTCCATCTCAAACATGGATTTATTAAATTAGATTTTCCTACCAGCATCTTCGAATGGGACAGAATAAGTTGCATTATTTCGCATATGAAGTACATAATTATCAATTAAAGTGGCTTTGGTCGGGTTAGATCCTTGTCTTAATACCAAACCGACAAGTCGATTCTTGACTTGCTTGTGGACACTGCAACTCCACGAGTCAGGCAGTTTGACCATCAAATTGAGTGATAAAAATAAAATGGGGTTCTCATTTGCAGTCAATGTTCCCCCTCAAAGCCTATACAGCACAACCTGTCTCGAGATAATTTGTTAATATTTCCCCTTCCCTCTTTGAAATGATTCTATTGTTAATTTTTCCCATATATTATTAAAAATTTCAACTTCTGCACAGCTTAGGTATTGCAATTATTAGTATGTTTAAGCAAGTGACTAAATTAAATAGGATTGTGCAGAAGATGCAGATGGTTCATTGGGAGTTGATTCACCTAATTATCCAGGTAAAGCCACAAACGGCAAAAGCAATACTAATTCTAATTCATGTTTCACCTTTGTTCATTCTTATTTCCAAAATTGAAGTATTTTACGATATTGCTATTTGAATCAATAGAACATTAAAAGGAATTGCTGCCTCCATCTCCCTCTAATTCTTGAGCTTGATATTCTTTTCATTCCAATCTCCTACCTCATCGTGTCAAGATTTCAAGAAAGATAAGAGAATGATAACGTTAATCTAGCATGTAAGAGCAGGTATATGAAAAGAGATACAAATGGTCATTGCAAAAAACATTATTGCAATATTTCGTAATATGTAAAAATTTTTGACTTTAATAACGACGAAATTACACATATGCACAGAATTTTATTGCGTTCCTTTTTTTTTTTTTTTTAAGAATGAGATAATCTGAATTAATCGACTGGACTTTTCATAAATTTTTTAGTCTTTTTTATAAGGCACCCCACTGTAATGGCCAAGCAAAGCAAGAGCGCATCACCTTTTTCCATCGGCTTAAATAAATACACCTATTTCAGTAAATCAACCAAAGAGCTCCAGTACATGCAAAATGTTGGTGTCAGACTGGTATATTCAAGGGGATTATAGTAGCATTTGGTTAGAAAAACTGGATAGGACATGGAGAATTAGACAACACAGTATAAAAAATATTAGATAGAACAATTCTTTGTATCATATTTAATATACACGATACCGGATAACACTAAATAGATTCTTATTAATGATTTCATTTTTATCTAATTCTAAAATTTTTATACCATAAAATATAATAGATAAGCATTTGAAGTTTTGTCGCATGCTACAAAAAGTGTTTCATCCAATCCTAAATACATTTTGTATACTAATGTCCTTTATCCAGTCCAATACTATAAAATGTTATGCAACCAAACGCTACCAATACGTTTAATAGATTGAACGACTATATTGCAAAAACGTATCATGAAGAAATGCACCTAAATTCGGCTTTAATGCATCTACAACAAGGTTAGAGAATCAAATTAGCTCGTACAGATCGACGCTAAAGAGACTAATCCCCACAAACAAGAAGAAGAAACCTTCTGACTTATCTGGACACAAATTAACCATCTTAGAATACCTCTAAAACCCAATTTCTGGAGCCATGCATCCATAATTACATAACTCCCCAATGCATGAGGACAAGTGCCATGCACCGTGAGTAATTTGCAAAAAGAAGATGACTTAGGAAATTCATGTACTACGCTTCGACCGTAGCCATTTCAGCAATCTGCCTTTCATGAAGCTGTATTCTCATGCTACTGATGATCTTAAACAGGGGCACCCCAAAGCAATCCTTAGTCTCTGAACTACAAGCACATCTATGTTAATCATGGTTTCTGCCCATAAAATGTCCAAAGGCTTACAAAAAGTGATGATCACTACCCATCCAACAATTAGCAGCATTGTCTGTGGACTTGTAGATTAGTGCTTCTTTCATGAAAATGAGACAACCGCGTCTTGAGTGAAATTCAAAATGCTGCAACTAGTTTGCAAATACAACCAGTCACCAAACTAAAAGACAATATCAGGTATTCCCAACGTCGCTGTGCTGGACAAAGGCATGATATCCTTCCTCTGATCCAGTGGAAAGTAGAACTTGGTCATCATCAGAAGCTGATTTGATTTGTTTCTACTATTTATTTTCATCAAGCATGCACTGTTATGCCATTACTCCATCACAACATTGAAAATAACACTCAAATAAACTTGCTCTAATTCAGACCTAAATTTCGACCATGAATCATGCAGATATGGACAGCACAAAGCCGAGATACACCAAGCAACATCTTAGTCCAAAACCTTCGTATCTATAAATTTATCAGGCCATGTAGGCGAGTAGCTCATTCCACTTGACTTATAAGGGCTTGCAATGAAAACTATTCCAGTCAAAATCAACTAATTACCCATATACAAATGATTGCTGGGTCAAATCATGTACTCTTTTGTGAGACCAAACTACATCCTTGATTGTTCACTTAGTTATTCTCCATTCAGTAAAATGATAACTAGCATAAAGATATTCCATCTTAATTTTGAGAAACAATAATAATTAAACATATTTCCACTTAAGTACCACAAAGAACAATAAGAAATACGCTCACAGACATTATCTTGTAAAATAGGTATGAGCATCAAAAGTCCACATTGAGATGACCACCTTTCACAAGCTCCGTACGGTAATCTGTTTGGCTTATCCGAACAAATGAAAAAACATGGCAATGATATCATGTGCATTTAAGAGTTTCCAATGGATTAACTAATCCAGATCTGCAGAGCAAAAGAGGATTTCTTATTGCACCTAGCTGTTTTCTCATAAGAGCTCAAGCTGAACGTACATCTTCCTGTGAAGACTAAATGGATAATGGATAATGACACAAATTTCAAGAACATGAAAAAGGGTTAGCATTATAAGTCATCCGAGTAGTCATCACATACATAGAATATAGAAAATTTCATAAGTCTAAAGAAAGTTAACATCTCCCGAACTGCTCAACAATAAATGCCCATCAGAGTACAAGGAAAAGAGTATAAGAATCTAGTCTCATAATAGTAAACTCTATCATTGCAAAAGCACACAAACCCACAAAAAAAAAAAAATAAAATAAAATAAATGAAAAAGGTAAAGGAACAAGAAAAAGCTGTAGCAAGTATCACACACAAGCAAATAGGCATGTTAAAAATATGAGTAACTAATTTCATGATAGGCAAAAAATAAAAAATAAAAAAATTCATGACAGTTATATAATGATATTGGACAGTAGAAACGAGAAAATAAAGAGACAAAAGGAAAATATATATATTTGCAAACTAAATAAAATAATAAGATGATAGTTTGGTCACTCATACTATCGGTCAAAATATTAATTTGATAGTCTCACACTACTGTTGAACTGTATGACCTCACACCACACAATGAATTTTATAATGGCTTCACACCATCGATGAAAAGAAAGGACATCACACCTTTGAAAAGAAATACTTTTATTAAAAATCTCAATAACTCATCATTATCATCATAATGTTTATTACAAGCAGCACCTCTTTGTAGAACAAAATAAAATCTACCATTCTAGAAAACTAGAAAGATTTGATATGTACAAATAAGATATCAATCCTACCAAATCCTAATAAGATTAAATCTAATGAAATAAAATATAATAACTAAATCATATTATCATAATAACATAAAATCTTCTATATCTTTCATATTATTTTCTTGATTCGCATTATTCCTCCTCTTAAAAAAGAATTCGTCCTTGAATCTTGAAAAAATTCCACCTGGACCAAAAATTACAATACATGACACATATTTTGACTTGCCTCCAACAAAATAAATCAGCAACTAACTTCAATCTTCATATGATATTCTTATAGTGCAAAAATAAGTTGAATAACCTATAAACAATAATAATGAAGAGATAGAATATGTTTTAATAATTGATTTGAAAGAGTGGTCTTTTCTTGTTGGCTCAATCAACAAATCAATTTTTTTGGCAATTTCTATCTTACTATCAAATTCTGAATCAACACTAATGATCTCAATAGTTGAATCTTCAAGGGCATCTTTATCTTCATCACTCTTAATCAATTCATCACACTTTATATCGATTTCTTCACATCAAACACTTCTCTGATCCCACCTTGATCACGCTAGCTTTAATTAGAGTCCTCAAACTCACTCATTACAGTCTCTACAATCTCATCCTATACGACCTCTACAATCCCCAATTCTTTTTCCTCGTTGACAACATCCTCTATATCATCAGAGCATTATTTTGAATTTTTTCTATCTCTGGCTTTGCTTCAAAGAAATTGTGCTCCATGATGTTTTCTTAGACATTGTGTAAGACTAGAATTGTTATTATGTCATGTTTCTTTTCATCCACATGCAGTTTAGGAACTCTTGGGGCATAAAACAACAATCAAGATATTGAAGTTGGCGACGTCTATCTAATTTAGCATTAATTTTTTCTAAAAAAAGCTTGATCTTTTTACACAAATTAAGACAATGAAATTTCTTATCATCTGACATTTTGTATGACATAATGGAAAATTATGTTATTTGATAATAGGAAAGAGCATCAAAGTCAAATCCTAAGAAGAATAAGGTGGTATGCTTTGATAAAAAATTTGATTTAGGACAACAGAAGCAAGAAAATAAAGAGATAAAAGGCAAATATATAGATTTGCAAACTAAATAAAAAATAGTAAGATGATAGTTTGTAGCTTCACACTACTAGTGAAAATATTAATTTCATGGTCTCACACCACTGTTGAACTATATGGCCTCACACCACACGATGAATTTTATGATGGCCTCACACTATCAATGAAAAGAAAAGGCACAATTTTGAAAAGAAATACTTTATTAATAATCTCAATAATTCTTATCATCATCATCATCATAATATTTATTAAAGCGACACCCATTTATAGGATAAAATAAAATCTAATATTCTAGAAAACTACGATCTGGTACCTAAAAAAATATAAATCCCATCAAATCCTAATAAGATTAAATCTAATGAAATTAAATAGAATAACTAAATCACATTATCAACGAAATAAAATATTCCATTTCTTTCATATTATTTTCTTGATCCGCATCATATAATACTGTTAACAGTTTGTAATTAATTTCTAGCATGACAACTTGATAAGAGCTCAGCAATTGCAGCTTCAAATGTAGACTGAACAATCCAACATACCTGAATTAATAATAGTTCTGAAGCTAACCAAAGTATGCATATACCTACACCCCATAACAAGTAAAGAGTTGGGACCAATATAAGTCCACCGGAGTAGTCTTCACATATTACAGAAAATTTCATCAGCCAAAAAACAGTTAAATTTGCCCAAATTGCTCAATGAAAAATGTCATTGTATTTATCAACCAAAAAAAAAAGTCCATGGACAACTACAAAAAGAGTATCAGCATCTAGTCTCATAAGAGCTTACATGGGGAAGCCAAAAAAAAGGAAGGGAGAAAGAAAATAGAAGCTAGTATCTCATTTAAGGCAAATAGAGCCTATGAGAGATACAAGTAATCAATTCATTGTACAACACTGGCTAATAGTTTACATTTGATGACCTCTCAACACTCGCATCAAAAGCAGACTGAGCAATCCAATATAACTTGAAAATAGTTCTGCAGCTAACCAAAAGTAACCATGCGTGTACGCTGACATGTTCTATTATATTCGATATGCTCCTTATTTTGCTTCAAACCAAAGAAAATTCAACAATTGATAAGAAAATTAAATGCAAGTCAGTACATTATTATACAAAGTCTTACATGCTGTGCAAGGTTACAATCACATTTGACCAATAATAAGGGCATTGCATAATTAATTTATATCTATATTCAGAAAAGCCATGCACAATGACAAGTTAATGTTGACAAAAGTGAACGGTGCGTTGCAGTTCGAAAAATCTCAATAAATCAATCTTTGCCAATCTGGTCAAGTGTTATTCATTAATATCACGAAGTCTCTGCTCATCCAAGAAACCCCCTATTGAATAGGGAGCTAACCAGCTAATTGGCTAATGCAATGAGTGATGACTGAGTCAGTTTGGGGAAGGATTGGATAAGGGAATGATTAGAAAGAGGTAAGATGAAACTAAATCACTTTAATGGGAAGAGACAACCTAATGTTATCAAAACAAAAGATACAACCAAATGGCTCAAAGCACAAGAAAGGAATCAGACCATATAATGAAAATTAGAGACATGAAATAAAGCATATGATGAACTGCTATATTTAAAATATATCCTCACAAAAGCATTATAGGACTAACTAGAAAATGCAATATTAGATTACTCATGCACTTTTGCAGATGCATTCATATTATTTTTCCTACAGTCCCAGTCAACAACTTGGAACTAAGTTAATATATTTATTCAATCATTAAGATAGAGAGCAGATAAAGAAACATTCTTTTTCAAAGATAGCCGGTGCTGTCTGATTCAATCTAGAAAGTTTCTGGTTGAAAAAATGATCACTTCTCCGGAAGCTTGCCAAAGCCTAGGTGAAGTTGATGCCCCAAAAAATTTCAAAATTTAAAGCAATATGTACGATTGTGACAAGCTTTCTTCCCAAATAGTTAGCTTAAAGATGCTCACGTTGTGCATGTGTTCTGCCATAAATTTCCATTGTGCATGTATTATTTGTGTTCATCAAGTAAATGCAAACCAATTTAATCAGCCATTACTAGCAAAAGCCCAGAGGATCATGTTTGGTTGACAGAAACACAGATTCAAGATGAAAATTGCAGCAATGTTGGATGTAAGACAGTGCTAAACCTCATTTACAGTCTCGCGTACTTGGTTGCCCAGCTTAACCAGTCTTTCCTAGATAAGGAAGCCTCCAGTTTTTCTTTTTCGCTTGATGCAGCTTGAGAACAAACATAATCAAGAGACTGCAACCATGAAACCAATGCAGGTTTGCGGGTGACATCATCAGATTCAGCAACTTGTGCATACAGTCATTGAGAATTGTGTCCTGAGCATCTTTGGGTAATTGAGCTAGCAGCTGTGCTAAGTGTTTCATTAACTCCGGTAAGACCTGTGAAATAAGAGACATATAAAAGAGAAATTTCATGGAAGAATTCCAATAAAGTGACTTGTTGCAGTAGATAGTACTGCCAAGTAAAAATTGCCCAGTTTATTGATGTAGACTGGACAAAAAAGGGAAGAAATTAAAAATTCCCACTTGAATTTTGATTTTTTTTTAATTATTTTTTTCAATTTTTCACATGAAGTTTGAAATCATTGAATGTTTATTCAACTGAACTTTATACTTGTTAAATCTTATTTGAAGTTTGAAGCTGCTATATATCAAATTCAATCAAACTATTACTTGTAAAATTTACCATCTTTGTCATCTTAAGAAAGATACAGTAAGCAGTCATTGGTCAAAAAATATAGGTGCAAAAGAAGAAACATAGGTGGTGAATTTATCAACCAAAAGTTCAGTTGAGTAAAATATTTAGCAAGTTTAAACTTTAGGTGCAAAATTTATAAAACACCTTAGTTAAGATAGTAATTTTAACAATAAAAAAAGGGAGAGAAGATCATCTAGGAATTTTTTTTTTTTAAATATTATTCATGTAAGATTATCAAGCATTGAGCAGCAACTGATTCTCACAGGACAACTCCATAAAGTCTGTCATGTATGACTTTAAGTGCGTGAAACACATTGTCAAACACTCACTTGTATATCTACCAGCAACAAAAGCCGCAAAAGCAAGTCAATAAGGTTTTTACAGGATTCAGTTTTTCCTTCCATATTGTTCCAAGCATTTGTATCCTGACTGAAGACCTCACTGCAAAGTCCATTAGTTTTTTCTACAAGACTGTTATACAGTAGAATATGGCTGGACTCCCAGCAGGCAGGTTTCGAACTAGAGCTACAACTCCGGGAGCCATACCATCAAAAGGTGAGACACCAGGAAATCCCTAAACAACAGAAAAATTAAATCAGGTGAAAAAAAAAATACATAATATCTAAGCTAATGCAATCCTTTATCAACAAGTACCTCTAAAGATCTTTTTGTATAGTAGAAAGCAATCTGCTCCTTCAGCAAAGTCCTTTCATCCTCAAAAGAATCATTACCAGAAGATAAAAATGCAACGAACAAAGAATGTGATGCCCGGGCTACTTTTCCATTTGGATGTCCATATATCTAGAAGAACAATATTAAGGGAAAGAAGCACGTATAATATGTTATGACAAACTAGGAGTATACAAGTGCTTCGCATGTACAACTACAAAGTCACTAGTGAATAAAGACCATTTTCATGAGAATGAAACTACTCAGTAGAAAAGGAAGTTTCTTTTAGAGAAGCATTTCTTGGCCTATTAGAAATAGAAGGTGCTCGAGAAGCATGATAGCAATCAGAAAAGAATGCAGTCAGTTTGATAATGATCAGGTGACATTGCTTTTGGTCACACCACGCAAGATTATCCAACATCAGCCACTCTTGTTAATTCATGTTTTGATTACCACTATAGTGTATGTAAATACAAAAAATAAATTTATTTAAATATAATTAAAAAAAAACACATGCATACACAAACACAAGTACATTTCTGTGAATCAAACATGAATAGACGGGCTAAAAGATTTAGGTTCCATATATAGGAACATTGTTGGAGCCAAAAACTTCCTAAATACGGTGTTTGATACACGCTCAATGCAGGTAGGAATAACCCGTAGATAAAACAAAACACGAGCAGTTTGCACCTCATCTAATGACCAATGATAGTTAACTTCTTGCAGTAAGGAACAATCTGAATAAAAAATTGAAAGTATGCACAAGTGAAATAGATGTTTACATCAAAAAATTAAAGCATATCCAAGCAGCATTTGTGCAAAATCATTCACACAAATTGAAGATCATGCAATTCACCTTGCCCTCTCGTCAAATTAGTATAGGAAGGCAATGATTCAATAAAAGATACACAGGCAGATTCATTTTCCTGAACACTCACAACCACTGCTCTGATTGTGTCCATATACTCGGCTAACCTCATCCGTCGAAAATATTCCAAGCAGGACAACGCTATTAATATCTGCACTGGTGCCTCAATCTGACTTTCCCGACTATATTTGGGATTCAGTTTGTGCTTCGTCACTTCCAAGGCAAAAACTACAACCATAAGAAAACAGGATTCGGCAATCCTCTCGAGCTCGGCAAGTAAACTATCTTCTCTGCCACGAAGCACTAAAGCCACCTGCCTATGCCCCATGTACAAATCAAGACAAAAATCCCATATGAAAGTCTCCACCACACTTCTACATTCATCATCAGCAGAAGCATACTGATTACAGAAGACACGAGTTATGCTTCCTCCTTCCTTAAATAAAACACTCTGCAAATGCCCTAAAACCACCTCACGTACAATTCCAGCGAACCATTGACAGACAATGTAAGCACTTCCTTGTAAAAATGTCTCAAGGGAAAGATTTCACTTAACAGAGCAAAAGCAAGGCATTTCAGCAAAATTCCATTAGGTGATATTGGACCACTTCGAGCCAATGATAATGCAAGACATTGTAAAGCTAATCTATCCATGGAATCAATAGAACCATTCCTAAAACTCCCCATTCGAGAAACCAATTCCCTGGCAGTTGATTCGACCCTTCTCTCAACATTAATCCTCAGAGCCAAAACAATCTCTATATCTACACTACTTAAAGAAATTCTATTCAATGCCCTTAAAGCACCAGCAGAAGCCATTAAAACAGCAAAAAGAGCATACTTTGCATTGGAAATCTCCAAAACTTCCCTAGAGAACACCTTAATTTTCTCGAAAGCACGAGAATTTACAACCCAGAAATAATCCATTCAACCAAATGCAGTATCATTAACCCATTAGAAAGACTACCCTTAGGACCATCTTCCCTACTCCAAACAGTAAGTAGAAAACCGAAAACCCTAGCTAAATCCACATCGACAGAGGAAACTAAAGCATACCCAATGCCAGCAAGAACATTGGGAACAATATCCACACCATCTACTTCACGCATCAGAGTATAATTCTCCTCCAACGCCCTACTTAAAGTCTGAAAGCACAAAACTTTCTTCTCATTCGAAGCCGAACTCGACAAAACAAAAGCACCCAGAAGAAGAACCCCTTCCCCAAACAAGGAACCATCACAACCCAGATTAGGTTTAGCGTTTTGGTTAATGAAAACATTGCAAGTTACTTCAATTGCTGAGTCTACGAGTACCGGGTTAGGTTTAAAAGACTTGCGGATCCAAATGTAGAGAAGCTTGAAGAAGAGAGGGTGGTGTTGGGGTGGGATTGAGATTTTGGGAGAAGAGAGGAGAGAGATTAAGAGTTTGGCTTGTGGGTCTGCTACGTGGAGGGAAGTACGTGCGTTAGTTAGGGTTTTGAGGGATTGGATTCTGTGTGGAGTGAGGGAGTTGTGTTGGAGTGCGTCTCGGAGGTCGGACCATGCTTGGATAATGGCGCGAGCGGAAGAGAGGAAAAGAGGAAGTGGAGGGCGTGGTGGTGGTGGCGGTGATGGTTTTGAGATAGTCTTCGAGGAAGATGGTGGGGGTGGGTTTTGCCATGTTTCGAAGAAGAGGAGGAGGAGGAGAGTTAGTTGATCGTTATGGATTCCCGCTTTGGGGAGACATGTTTGGAAATGCTCACTTTGTGACCTTGTTTAGGATAGCTTCCAAGAATATTACAATGGTACAAATTCAAAAATTTTTATTAAAATTATAAGCTATTGATCAACCCATTTAAGATTTTTTAAGTGGATACAAATAGAACATAAAAAAGATAAAGAAACGTGAAAAGTTACCGGGGGGAAAAAAAGAATGGTTTGGTCCTCAACTAGGTAGTTTAGGTACAGTTAGTAAGTTTTTCTCTTTTTTTTTTTTTTTTAAACTACTAATGTTTTTTTACATCAAATCGGGCCTTAAAATTTTAGGATAGTTTAGGGATAAGTTTCACAACTAAGTACTAATGGAAGAGATTTTTGTTTTGATTTGAGTTATAAATTTTTTTAGGTCAAATCAGGTCTTAAAAATTCAGGATATTTTAGGGATAAGTTTCACAACTAAGTACTAATGAAGGAGATTTTGCTTTTATTTGAGCTATGACTTTTTGGTTTGAATTCATATCTTTTCTTAATCAATGAATTTTTTTTTTTTTTTTGGTGGAAAATATACTTTGTTGACGAAGAACATAATCTCCAATGCATTTAATAGCTATACCAAAGCTGTAATATTGAATATATATTCCAACAACATAAATACATAACAATAACAAATCCACAAAACAAACACAAACTGGATTAATTTCCAAAGCTCCAAGAGAGACTTTTTGAACCTAGTTGCATAGTGTCATTATTTACAAACGTCAGAAGGAGCTCTGGACATACAAAAGCAATCCCAAAAGCCTCCTCCTTCAAGTGCATATGACTGGCTATTTTATGTAGCTACAAAATCGGCTTCTCTTGGTGTATACATCAAGTTGACATTGCCAAAATTATGGTAGTTTTGCCTACAACATAATACGACACTCATGAGTGATAATTTAACTTGATGTGTGTCGTTACCAATTAAAACTGATATGGATAACAAGGAATCGCTATTTAGTTCCACATTTTTCATAAACATCATTATGGCCATTTGTAAATTGAAAAGAACAGCACAAAGCTCCACTTCAATGGCAGATGCACTTCATATTTTTCATGAGAACCCACAATCCAAGCCATTAATTCATCTCTAAATATGGCTGCTATTGTAGCCTCTCCATTTTGATTTTCACAAAGCCCTGTTTTGGAGGAGACCATTTAATCATTTGAGATGCTGGTAAATAGTGGCTTTCTTTTTTCTATGGTGCACCCAATATTCATTGCAAGTTAATATAGCATGATGCCAAGTAAGAGAAGCACTTCTACCATGAATTAAGCAATTTTTGTCATACCATATCATCAAGATAGTAAAACCAAATAGAATGGATTGCAAAACTATGAAATTTGCACTTTGAGAGTTTAAAAAGATGGATGCAGTTTAATCTAAACATCTAAATCTAAAAGAGAAAAGTTTGTGATAACTTCCTCCATTCCTAGACAGACCCATAGTTCTCCTACCTCTATGCAATCCCTCAAAGTGTGAAGAGCATCATTTTCTTGCAAATTGCATCTTGACACAAATATTTAGTATTAAGAATTTCATTTAAACAATAGCTTAAAGAGAGACCTTAATTTAGCAGGTCTCCAAATGAAGGTCCTACACTTGAGATTAAGCTAGAAGAATTCAACCATTTATAATTCATATTAGAAGAATTAATATTCTTTGTCATTATAATGATAAGAGCATTATAAAGTTATGATAAGTTGGGAGTTGAAATACCCCAAACCTTTACTTAAGTAAGAAATGGAGTTTAAATAGATTAAATGAATCAAATGAATTGTAGGATATAAATGATAAGTTCACCGAATTAGATTAATAATTAATTAAGTTGAAATTTGAGATTTTGAATTCCTAAGCCCTAAACATGTTGTTTAAATGTTTAGTAGATTTCTAAACCCTTAAACTTTAGCCTAAATTTCAATTCCTTAATCCTCATAAGATTTGAGTTTATCTACTTGTATAAAAATATCAGTTCTTAAACAAACTCAAATTAATAACATTTTGGTATAATCTAAGTTCATAAATTAAGTTCTTATTTTCTAACCTATTGATTCTGAAATCATCTTCTAAATACTTCAAGAACTAAAGATATTGATCTGAAAGTTTTAAACCTAATACGTTTATTCTAAAATATCTAAATTTCAAGCGTTATCCTTTGTTTTCTTCAATTTCCTCCACCCGCCCTCTCTTTCAATTATTTTCTTTCTCTCTATCTTCTCCTCTCTTTTTCGTTATCCTCCTCTTCTTCTTCTTTTCTTTTTCTTTTTTCTCTCAAAAACTCAATCAAGAATCTCAATTTCAATAAGAGAAATCAAAGTTAGAAATGGAGATAGGAGAAGGAAATCAAGTTAGAGCAAAAAGAAGAAGTAGATGAAGTGTAGAGAAGAAGATTTAATTGCATGTTCTTGCTAAGAAGCTAAGTATAATTGTTTTATGTAATTTTGATTGTTGTTTATGAATATGTATGATGAATTGATGTTAGTTATAAGGAGTTTATGATAAAATGGTGGTTGAATGAGTTAATGAAGTTATGCAATGTTCAAATTTGGATATGAAGTTTGGGTTGTATGATGATGATGATGTGGAGTTTGCGTATTGGATGTTGTTAAGAGTATGTGTTGAGTTGTATAATGTCTTTATGGAGTTTTACTTGAAGCAGAATGTGTAAAATTTTATAAAAATGGAGTTTGAAAAGGGAAAGTTCGTAACTCTTTAATATATCTTGTACGGGCATGCAATGTCCCTTGCAGGGCTCGGGTTTTGGGTGTTTTTCATGGTGTATGAGTGTGCAATGGCCTTACAGGCCTTTGGTGGTAACATTTTTTACTTGTACGGGCATACAACATCCCTTATAGGCCTCTAGTTGGTGTGTTTTTAGGTTGTACGGTCGTACAAAGGCCCTTATTTGCCTCGGGTCCTATTGCAACATTATTTTATAATTTGATCATAACTTTATCATCTGAACTCAGATTAAGGTGATCCAAAATTCTTTGAAAAAATTAAAAAGAGATTTACAACTTTCATGTTTTAAGTTTTTGTAAATTCTAAAAGTATCGAGACCAAAATTTTATTTTTTTCCAGCTACTGTATTTTCTAAACAAAGTTAAAAACTTATTTGACTAGTTATGTGTATGTAGTAAAGCATAAAATGAATATTTTTGAGCTAAAATGAAATAGAGAGATGGTAGTTAATGTGTTATGTTTGTTGAATGATATAATTAAGCATGAGTTAATGGATTTATAGATTCAATAAATGATTTGATTAAATATAGTGTTAATTATAAAACAAACCTAGTTAATAATCTAAATTCACCTTGGCTTAATGAACTTGAATGAACTAAAATGAATTAGATTAATTAATTTTAATAAAATTCTCTAAGATTAAGTTAATATAGACTTAAGTTAATATGAATCTTAGATATAAAATGAACTTAGTCAATTAATCTTAGTTCAACTGGATTAAATAGACTTTGATAAGCTAAAATGAGTTAGATTAATAGAGTTTAATCAAAATGACTTAATAATTAGATTAAATGATTAACTATAAAGAATTTTGGCTAAGATTAAATTAAAATGGGTTAATAGTTAATAATTGGATTAGATTAATATGTCAAGATAAACCTTAGTATAAAATGGTGAATATGTTGTTTCAAATATTTTGTTTGATTTGTATATAGATTTGTGGATATGAATGCATGATGATGTTCATATAATAAGAGACCATAATCAAAGTAAAAAGAAATTTTTTGATAGATAAAGAGAACTATCTGTATTTTAGCTGAAAAAATCTTCATAGCCATAGCGGAGTTGCTATTTAGTGTCGATCAAATAGGAAATAAAATGAGTTTAATATAAATTGATAATTAGTCTAGTTTCTTATATGAGTTTAATTCTTGAATTTACAGATATGAATACCTAATCTATCTTCTTAGTTGGCTTCTGATTTACCTTCTGAGCTTGTTTGGATTTCTAATATAAGGTACACAGTAACTTGTGTGGTGATTGTTAGGATAGACATTCTAAAAATGAATTAAAACCTAAACTGGATTAATAATTGATGAGTGATGATTGTGCGTGTGCCATTGAATCAATTCGGGGAGCGGCAACTTAGTCGAGCAGGCACAGTAGTTTACGCGCTTAGGCCACCTCCATCATGATGCAATGACATTTGTAGGTGGCTCAGCGGGTAGCCGATGTGGCAAACACTATCGTTGTAACGTCTATCTTAATCGGTGAAAGTAATATATTAGGGTTAACGTTTAACTGATCGCTTGAACCCTTTTATATTATAGACTGAGATAGGTAGCATGTGTATAACTGTTGTGAACACTAATGAGGCTTCTATTCTTTTTCGGTTATATTATCTAGGAGATATAAATATTAAATTGCTTATATCAACCCTCTGAGTATCGTGTGGTTACTTAGGACCCCTAGATTCCTAGTAGCTTGTTCTAGAGTGTGAGTGCTCCCATGTTACTTGATTTATTTAAATAAAAGAAAATAGCTTGTTATTTGTTACACTATATTTAGCTTGGCTTGCGTGCCATCCATATGTGTCTGTGTTACTGTGCACTAAGTTTCGGCTTATTATTGTTGTTATTGTTTTTTTTTCAAAGTCTCGATTTGATGATTGATGATTTTGATGATGATGAGGATGCATGTGATGTGATAGAGATGGAGTTGTTATTGATGAAGATGATGATTGACTCGGGTTTTAGGTGATGTTGGGTAAATGTATTAAAGTAAGACTGTGGCTTTTTTTTTATAGCTTTTTTTAGAAAGTTAGATTTATATTTTAAGTTTGTAACACTCTTTAAGGGCTTAGTTGAGAAGCCCATAAGTTTTGTAATATCTTTAAAAGCTTTATTTTTGGGAAAGTTAGTCCACTCTCAGAGTAGATTATAAAATGATTTTATAAAATTTTGTTTCATAAAAAGTTAGTCTGCTCCGTTAGGAGTAAAGACCTTTATTATGTTTTTATAAGGTTTGATTTTTTTTTCTTTTGTAACTAAATCTAGTTGTTTTAGAAATCTAAACAAATGATTTCATCAACTAAAATTTGTTAGCAATGTTCAAAATAGACATATCATTCAAGGAAGCCTAAGCGTGTAATATATAAATTATTATACGTGCAGTAATGTCTTAATTAAATTTTTAGGGCATTACAAGAGTAGCCTCACTTCTTGAGAAAAAGAAATTAAGGGTAAATTGCACTAAATGTTCCAACATTTTGGGATAAGTTTATTTGAGGTCCCAACATTTTAAGTGAATCAAAATAGGTCTCAATGTTTAGATAAGTGGGTTAATTGAGGTCTTAACTTTTGGAGAAGTGGGTCGACACATGTCAATATAGAAATATTTAATTAAAACTCATAAAAGCTTTCTCTATGGTTTCCATTGACATATATCAACAAGAGAAATATTTAATTAAACTCAAAAGATACTTTTCCAAACTTGAGACCTCTTTTGAACTTTCTAAATGTTGTAATCTGGAATAAACTTACTTCCACATGTTAAGACCTTTTAGTGTAATTTACCCTAAAAATTAATCATAGAACTCCTATTGTAGTTTACATGGCCTAAATTTGTTCAAAGTGTAGATGATAATTCAAAACCAATTTTATCATCTCTCCATGTACACTTGTCAACATAACAATCTACAACAGAAGGATTAATGGTTGAATGATGTATTGACCTTGCAATTATATCTCCAAGTTTCAAACTAGAAACTTGTATCCTTACGATTTCCTAAAAGCTTAGTGTTTTACTCCTAGTAAAAAATTACATTATTATCAATTTCTTTCTAATTTGAAGTCTTAACTTTGACTTGATTAGATCAAAGATCTTTTGATAATTCTGGTGACAAAGCCAACTCCACATAGATTCACCCATGCAAAATTCATGTGTTCTTTTTAGTGCACAAGCTTTGTTTTGATAATATATATATATATATATATATATTTTGAATGCCTAAACCCTTAAGTCTTTTAAGTTTGGTGATTTACTCTACTTGATCCACCATGAAATTAGACTTGAAGGTAGTCATACTAGAAACAGTCCCTATAATTCTTTCCATCTTATCAATTTTTTTCCTTGGTAGAGAGCATGCTTGCAAATAGTATGTTGGCATTAAGGCTAAAATTGATCGAATAAGAGCAATTTAGCCAGACATACTAAGAAGTTTGTCCTTCCTTCCATCTAATGTTTTACTCATCTTTTCAACTAGAAATTGACAAATCTGGTCTTCTAGGTTTAAATCTTTTACCTATAGGAAATCCTACATATTTATCAAAAGCTTTCACCTCATTCAGTTCTAAAATAATTGATATTGCACTTTTTTATTTTGCTAATACATTCGATGAAAAAAAAATTGTTAGCATTTACTCTTAACTCGATCAAGAAGCAAATTCATTCACACTAGATACTTATATATATACATATATATAAGTATAGAATAATAATGTTTGCGATAATTTTTATCATAAACATAAATAGATTATAATTAATATAATTATGTTGGGCTGCAGTTAGAAAGTGAATAATGTCCATGTAAAATAGAGCACCTCAATAAAATAGAAAGTGGTATTCAAAGGGATTTTCTTTTTTTCTTTTTTTTTTTAACACGAAATAATAAATGACTTATATTAACAACCTGAAGCAACATACTAGATAATCCTTTACAAGTTTGATAAAAAATTGATACTAAAGAGAGTTAAAATGGAATAATAGGTACTTCTATTGGTAAGATTGTGGACCACTGTTATGATCCTAAAAGGATTATGTGTTTAGCTACAACTACTGTAATAAGGAAGGAGAAAATTTGATATAGATATAAAACTAATGGAGATATAGGCATAGGCTTCAGGCAAGAAAAATTTTGCGTTGATTTTTTTGTGACTCTTCCAAATAGGTTTGTTAAACCAAGAAGCTCCATGTACTAGGTATAATTTCAATTGATTTACTCATGCTAAAGATAATGAAATTACTAGCATGAAAGCATTAGCTACTTGATAACATTAAACAATGGTGGAATTTGAAGAAAAACCCCATGATGATCCCATGTCTTACTTTGTGGTCAAGATGCATTAGTAGTTTTTGAGAAAACTTATCAACTAATGACACTTGTGGTGGTTGATTTGATGATATGTTGAAATTTCGATGTATGAATGGACCATTAAAGGAATTAGATGGGAAATATATAAGTTAGGGATCCAATTAAATGAGATCATTAAATCAAATTTCTAACGATCATGAAAATTGGTTAAATATTAATGATTAGAATAATTTAGAAGCATATTGATGTGAAAGAACTTTGAAACACTTGATTTTGGTGCAAGACTTGGAAAATTCTTAATATGACCTCCTTTGATTTTCCTTCTTGGAGCATTCCTTTGGTAAACATAATATTACCATTGGAAAGTACTCAAAAAACCATATGAAATTGACTACTTACTCATAAAAATTAGAGTTAAAACAAAAAAGTTTTATGTGATTAAAGATTTAATATTAAAACCGCTAAAAACTTAAAACTTTTATAGTTTAGGTTATATATTAGTTTTCTAGGCTATTGTTTATAAATTTTCCATTATCTTCATTGTATTTAGGAGATGTTAAGTAAGAAAACCTATATCTAGAGGACTACTTCGACTCGTATGCATGGTAAGTGAGTTATTCCAATGACTATTGCATTGTTTGTGATTGTCATATCAGAGCACCTAAATTAGATGGTATATGAATATGATACTGAATGGGTCTAGGGCTATTTGCATGTGATTGAAATAATGCTTAGGTTGACTATACATATATATATATATGTAGAAGTATAACTAATTGTTTGTACTGACATATAATATGTTGTATGTGATTGTCTATGAATTTGGTTGATCACCTAAAATGAATTAATAATTATTTAGCTTGTAAAATTAAAATGATCATGCCTATCATGCACTTGCATATCGAACAACTAGTGCTACGTAGGGAATCTAGGTGGGTTGTTATCATGCTGGTAAGCATGAGCTCTACTCTATAGAGGTAGAACTTACTCACCTCTGAGGAAGGTAGCTTACCCCTATAAGTCTATTGTGGGCTTAATACTCTTAGAGTAACAATCTCAGACTTTCTTACTTATATAATATATCTATATATATAGTCTGAAAGAATTATTCTATATATATATATATATATATATATAGAAAACGTCTTTTGAAAGGATTTTTAAATTAGCCTTTGATTGCATCATTTGGGCCTGGTGGGTTTGCGATGGCCTTCGGGGCCATTGCATGGTTTCCTTAACCTTGATTCACGAAGGGCGTAAATTTGTATCATACACAATCGATCTGAAGATTGTATGTGTTTGCTCCATGTAATGGTTTGTATTGCATATGTTTGTATTAATATACTTGATAAACTACTTCAAAATATAATAGGGTGATTAATTTCACCCAGTTGGTTGTAGTTGACTCCTTAACAATTTGATTTTTGCAAGACAAAAGGTTGGGATTAGGGTAAGATCTTAGTTTAGCATGCCAATGATTGAGCCAAGTTAGGTAGAAGGTTAGGAAGATAATAGACTAAACTTAGTTGAGAGAAAAGATTTAAAACTTGATTTCTCTTTCTTGATACTTTCTTTTCTCCTTTAGCAATTTCAATTGATAAGTAGTTAATAAATAGATCTAGGTTTATCTTATCTCATTGTTTGGTAAAGCATCTGATTCTTTGGAATTCTTGTAGTCTATGGAATTATCGGTATCTAAAACTATTTTCATAGTAAATATATATATGTATAATATAGTGAGAAAATAATTAATAGAGTTTTGCAAACTTTAACTTATAAGAATGTCTTCATGTTATGCGTGCACACGTGATATGACAACTTTAACGACAATCCTGCTAGGCTTCCTTTAGGGTCTTGACATTTAGATTGTACATCATACATATATATTTTATTGTCTTACTGATTTGAAATATATTGGAGTCATATTTCGGTTAGTTATGATCCCATATCATGTCTTGTTTATTTAATACTATGACTTTGTAAATTTCTTGTTTTGGTTCAAACTAGTATTTTTCATAAAATTTTTTTTTTTTTTTTATCTTTACTTGAAATTATAAAATTATGTTACTTAGATTACTCTTTTTGTAAAAAGCTAGCCTTGTAATAATGTAGTGTCATATATAAAAGTTAAAAATAATCTACTTTTTACTATTAGCTTGATTCTTGTTGCCCTTATATTGCAAAGGAATTAGTCTTGTCAATTGCATCATTTCCATTTTAAATGTTATTTCCAGGGGATGTTTTACGTTCAGAACAATGTCATATATATATATATATATATATATGTTCATTTTTTCGTACTTCAATATTGCTTCTATACATTGCAAATATATATATACACACACGCACGCACGTTGTTTTAGTTTAACTATTTTATGTGGGATGTCATGCATTTTATCGTTTAATTTGGTTTCATTTGTGCATTTACACTTTCATTAACTTTCTTATATAATATAAGTATACAGAACAATTAGATTTCAATTGGTTTGATAAAATAAAAAATGGTTTTTTCATTTTTTTTTTTTGGGTTTGGGGGTGGTGGGGGGTTTGGGGGGATTGGTGTTATGAGAGTTTTCCCGCTAGTTATGTATTTATATTACTCTTATTAGCTAGTTGGTTATCAGCATATAGATATATAAATGCACACCTTTATGTAAATAATTATATACGTGAAGCTGTAAATAGTTTTCGATGTCATAATTAGAGCCAATCAACAGATGAGAAATGGAATCATAAATTGCTCTAATTATGATGCCACACATTTGGCAATTATCTATTGTATGTAAAGCGTAAAAAAAAAAAAAAAAAATCAAATATGGTCAAAAAGCTCCTAAATTTTAGCCTAGTAATTGGAAATGCCCTCAATGATCCAGCAAATTTTGTTCCTTGACGATTTCATATATGTTCTTTCGTTACAAAAAATGGTATTTAGCCTCTATAATTACTCAACAACATTCCTTCCTGAAAAATTAACATAGAGAAAAAAAAAACAAATATTGAAATTATAAACTTCATTCATAGCTTCTATTTTTTCTTTTGTGGTTGATTTAGCAAACATCACTTGAATAGTTCACTTTTATTGTATAAGATTGCTGTGTATGAGCTGCCTATCAAAAAATAACCATACAAATTGTGATGAAAAAAACCTAATGTCACGTTTTGTATACGGGAATCCTCCAGAATGAAATGGATTGGAATTGAAAGAATGGAATGAAATGGAATCAACAAGGAAATGACAAATCCATTTCTTTGTTTGGATACGAAGATGGAATGAAATGGATATGAATTAGTTTATATTAGAATTTACCAAAAATACCTGCTACAAAAAATAAGATAATAAACTTATATTGGATAAAAATGTAATTTAAGTATAAATGCTTAATGAAAGGGAGAATGGAATCACGATTCCACCTTAAAGTCGGAATTGAATTCCACCTTAAAGTCGGAATCGTCGATTCCAGGTAATCACGATTTCGTTTTCTCATGACGCTTCTAAACGTAAAAAGGAGAATGAAAACTGGAATCGCGATTCCATTCTGGTCCATTCCCGGATGCCAAACATGCCAAGCGATTTGGTGGTACTAGGTATGAGCACTCTTCTCTTAACCATAAATAGGTTACATTCATTCTTCCTTCTACTAGATACAGTATATACTTGTCACCAAAATGGAAATTCAAGTTCATTTGTTACTATCAATTGTTCTCGTACTTTTTTTAGTTCTTTTTGGAGTATTTACGATATACCACATGTAATAAGTTTCAATGAAGGAAATTATAACGAGATTCAATTGTCTATTTTATCTCGTACGAACTTTATCGACAATATCTCCTACGTTTTTCAATTCTCTATTCGATTCGTATGTTAGGTTTATTCATATTTTCTATTCGACCATTTGCAGGAAAAAGGCATTATGGTCATGTGACCTCTAATTTTCTTCAGATAGAGATAAAAAAAAAAAAAAAAAAAAAAAATGAGAGGAGTGGGAAAGGGGCTTACTCTTCTCTACATTTGCTAAATGTAATATAATGTTCTCAATGAAATTTGCCCTTTGGCTATTTCTTAATGCTTTTGTTACGGAAATTAAATTTTTCTCCTTTTTATTTTTATTTTTTTTACCTTAAATCAAATTACTAATTCAAAGTCTCCCTAACTTTTAGCTTAATCTTTGAATTGATATTTCCACACTCAAGATACATACACATGCATTATACAAGGCAGGACGCTATAATGTCCAATTAATTTAGAAAGTGGACAATATATTAACCCATAGCAAAACAATCCAAGTATATTACCTGTCATTAAGACAAACAAATTTCTTTTTTCTACAAAGTAAAACACATATTCATTTTGAAGATGCACATGGCAAATACAATAAAAACTAAAAGTTACACTATAACTATTGGAGCCCAACATATATATGTGGATGAATAAAATCTTTTGAAATATATTCATAACAACAATAGCATTAGTTTAATACATGCATTTTGGGTGTGCCCAAAATTTTTTCCAAAAGATACCCTAAAAGTGACAGTCCGCCACATACAGTATTTCAGGTGCCTACTCGCCCATCTTAAAATAGTTTTTTCAGGCTCCTCTATTCGCTCATCTCATAGATTTATGGCTCCTGCAAACCCGGTTACTATACTCTTGTCCCATCGAGTATAGTAGCTCATGCAATGAAACTAACTATGTGATATGCATGAATCAATTATTATAACTCATAATATATGATTAGCGTAATTTAAAGATGATCACAAAATTTGCACACACTCCATCATAATAATAGTAAAGTATAAGTTAATTAGCAACGATTCATGTCTCGGTATGCTTAGTATTCTTTCAACCAATATTATCATACATAATTCATTTTCATCTTTTCCTATTTCTAGTGCCTCTAGCTACAAGCACAACAAAGTACGAAAAGGTAGAGAATAAACTCACTTGGCCATGAGGATCTATCTTTCTTACAGATGAGTCGATCGGTAAATCCACTAATCAAAATAATCCTTCGGGTATGAATACTCCTCCTCGGGATCACCTAATCAAGAATAATACCCATAATGAGTATTTTTTATTGATTCCATGGTACTTATAAAAACTATGTTATAAGATCGTTAAAATTCACATAGAAGGTAATTCCAACTTAAAATGGTCATAACTTGATCATTTTAACTCGGAATTGCGCAAATAATATATCTTTTTCTACCTACTCGAAAAGATCTATCCATTTCTAAGGTTATTTTTATCATAAAAAACCATTTGGGTTGGCAAAAACTATGGTACAGAATAGTTACGAATATATAATTCACAAAATATGATTTTCCAAACTTCACTTTACTCAAAAATTCTTTAAGCAAAATATATGGATATATAGGGTTGAAAATTCCTTTTGAACATATATAGGCACTCATATCGTATGCATGAGTTTTGTAATGTTGTCTCGATATTGATATTTCATAAACAATTTGTCTTTGATGGTTTTAAAAGATAAAACTTTTGAAAATTTCTCCTTTTTGAATTGTTAGAAGGAAAACAAAAATATATTTGAGTTGTTATGAATAAATGTTTTCCTATTATAATTTCATTTTTCTCACTTTTCAAAAGTAAATTCATTTTCAAAATTTTGGTTTTTAAGTTATCTACTAACTTTATTTTTAGTGATTGAAAAATAAGTTTTTCAAAATATCCTTTAAGTTTTTTATGTGGTGAAATATTTGAAGTTTTGTTAAATGTATGTTTTCCTCTTATTTTTATATCCTTTCTCTTCTTTAGGAAATAAGTTTACCTTTAAACTTTACTTACTTTACAATTTTTATTTTTTTCTAAGTTGGTTTCTAAAATAGTGAGTTGATTTTATCTTGGTTTGAAAAACTTGTTTTATTTTTAATATTTGTCAAGTGATAGAATAATTCTCTTAGACAAGTTTATAAGAAAAACTTTCTTAATAAAGATTGTTAACATTAGAACTTAGTAAAAATTTCATTTTAAATTTTGAAAAGAGAATAACAATATAAAATTTAAGTTTTGAAGAAATTTTCTTAGTATGTGATTTTCAAAATCTATAATGAATCTATTTAAGTCTTATAAAAGATATGGTTGAGTTAAAATCCTTTAATGCTAAAAATTTGTCCTTTATGGAGTATTAAGTTTCGATTTATAAAAGAAATGAGTTCCTTTTATTATTTTGAAGAAATCCACATTACCACTTAGCTTATCATTCGAAAAGAGTTTAAAAACAAAACTTAGATCTTTTGTTAAAAATTCCTTTTGTTAAGAAATCTAGTTTACTTTTTTATTTTTTTATTTAAGAAAGAATCAATTTTTACTTTTATTTAAGACAACATTATTCTAATCATGCATGAATATGATTATGTAGCAATGTAAAAGTAAAGATAATACATAATAAGATAGAAAGAAATGCTTGTAAGTAAATAAACATAATAAAATTGTCAAGCATTGGGAACCTTACATTCATCAAGATATCCCGATCATGTATTGGGAGCCTTAGCTTCATCAAGGCAACCCGGGACTAAGAGTAGACTAGTCTCAAGAGAAAAGAAAAGAAAAGAAAACAAAGAAAATTGTTTCGACTTGACATGGACAAGTCGAAGACTAGAAAGACTAGTCTTAATAAATTGCATAAAACAAGTAAATAAATAAATTGCAAGACATGAAAATAAATAAATAAATAACAAATGAGCTTATATGCTCTAAATATAATATATATATATAATATATTATAATATACATAATACTATATATAGAAGTTAAATTAGAGCAAAAATAATAATAACAATAATAACAACAACATAATAACATAATGTAAAATATGAATATGAACAAAAACAAAACATGAACATATTGTTGCTTCTTTTAACTCATATGAGTCTAAGAAACATACACTAAGCTCATGCTAAGTTGTATAAACATGATAAATAATATAGATAAAAATTTTACCTAAAGTTTAATGGAAGGTTTGAAAAGAGATGAATGGGTTTTGTGTTTGTTATTTTCTTCTTGAAGAGTAGAAATTGGTAGAGAGTGTTTTGAGAGAGATTTTGTTAGAGAGAGGTTTTGAGATAAAATTTTGGTAGAGTTTTGTTATGTAAAATGGATGTATGAAAGAATGAAGGAGGAAGGGGGTATTTATAGAATTTTTGGAGTGAATTTTTGATGTAATAAAATAAATTGAAAAATAAAAATAATTGAGAGGAAGAGAGAGAGAATGGCGTCGATTTTGATGTTGTAGAAGGAGAGGAGTTGATTTATTTTGTAATTTTTGTAAATAAAATAAATAATGTGTAAAGTTTGATGCGGATAAAGTTGCATTGGAAATGTAAAAAGTAAGAAAATAGGTATGTAGCTAGTAAGAAATAAGTATAAGAAAACGTAGAGATAGTGAAATAGTAATAAATAGTAGAAATAGTACTATGAATAGTAGACTAGACATATAAAATACCGGTAATAATAAAAATACATATAAACGAGCTATATCTGTTATTTTTAGTTACCGAAAAATTTAAAACTGATATTTTTGAAATCCTTGTTTAATTACGAGTCTTTTGGTGTTATCGAAATATTTTTATTATTCCAAGCTCCAAGACACGTTTTTTGAAAACCGATCCCGTTTGAGTCCGAAGGACACTCGAAATTCACAAATCTGATATTTTTATGTTACCCTATATTATTACGAACTATTTTAAGTCATTAATCTAATTTCGTTTTCTAGGGTTTGAGAACGCGGGATTGCCAGAGATGAAATTGCTTGATTGTCTTGGTCTTTGTTAACTTTTAAAGTTCCGGTTTGACTAGGGTTAGGATTTAATCCAACTTTACCCTAGAAATTGAGGAGTTTATATCAGGGATCGGATAGGTGGTCCTTCTCATGTTCAGGTTTTCGAATCGAATTATTATTGAACTTTCTATTTTTGTTTTTGAAGCTTCTCTCATGAAATCCCGTGATCGAAATTGCTTAAAGTTCGGTTTCAACTTGGATCAAACTTTAGGGTTTCGATTCGGTATTCCAAAACCATTCTCGAAAAATTCGGGGCTTATAGGTAAGGTGTTAAATGCTAAAGAACCTTACAATTATTTAGAAGCATCTCAACATCAAGAGTGGGTAATTGCAATGCAAAAGGAGTTAGCGACATTAGAATCAAATGAAACTTGGAATTTGACTTACTTACCTAAGGCAAGAAAACCATAGGATGTAAGTGAGTTTATAAAACCAAGTACATAACCAATGGTACTATAGAAAGGCATAAAGTTAGACTAGTTGCTAAGGATTTTACTCAAATAAAAGGTAAGGATTTTCATGATACTCTCCTATTATAAAGCTTGAAACAGTTCATGTGGTTCTTATTGTGGCTACTGTATTCAGCTGGCCTTTACATCAAATCGATGTAAATAATGCCTTTTTACATGGGCATCTTGATGAAGAAGTATATATGATTCCATCAAAGGGTTATGATAAAGCTTTACCTAGTTAAGTTGGTAGATTGCGCAAGCCATTATATGGACTTAAACGGAATTTTAAAGTGTCTATATTTATTGTTTCTCTTGGATTTGACCAATCTGCTCGTGATCACTCATTGTTTGTTCATCATAGCTCAACGGATAGTGTTTTCATCTTGCTCCATGTGGATGATATGCTTGTGATAGGGTTTAATATGAATTTGATTTCTCATGTTAAGCAACATTTAGATGATGTTTTACTATAAAGGATCCGAGGATAGCTAGATTCTTTCTTGGACTTGAAATTTATCAAAATGATAAAGGGATTTTAGTTAATCAAAGAAAGTTCATTCTAGATGTCTTGATTGATGCTGGATTGTCAAGTGCTAACCCTATTTCTTTTCCTATCCTACAAAGGTCACTTCTTGATGACTCTTTAGGAGATGTTCTTGTTGATCTTACATGTTATCGTCATCTGGTTAGTTTGTCTATTATATATTATTTTAACACACCTAGACATTGCATACACAATACGTAGGTTAAGTCAATTACTTAGTGCTTCACGTACTTCACACTTACAAGCTGTATTTCATTTACTAAAGTACTTAAAGGGATTGTCACATTGGGTTTCTTTTATGCATCAAATAATTCACTTGAATTGCGAGCTTTTTCATATCCCGACTGGGGCTCCGATCATGTTAGTAAAAAATCAACGACAAAATATTTTATTTTCTTAGGTTCAGCTCTAGTTTCATGGAAATCAAAGAAACTACCTACCATTTCTACCTCTATAACCAAAGCTGAGTACCAAGCCTTTGCTTTTGCTACAACAGAAGTGCTTTGGTTGTCCTACATCATGTGTGATGTGCATTTTCCTTTTTCCTTTCCCATTTCACTTTACTATGACAAAAGATCCACTCTACTTATTGCCCAAATCCTTGTATGCATTGTAGAACAAAGCACATCTATATTGATGTACACTTTGTTTGTGATTACATTCCTTTAGGTTTTCTCCAGCCCATCCATGTTTCCTTTTAGCATCAATTGACAAATATTTTTACAAAATTTACAAGACATTTGTGTCAAGTTGGGCTTACGAGAAGCTCCTACTTGAGGGATGGGGGTGGGTGTGGGAACCTAAACATATTTATATAGCTTATAGTTAGTTACATAATTGTACACACGTCATTGACGTATTAGTAGTATTTTAGTTAGTAGCTTGTATTGTGTATATATATATATTATATATAGTTTACTTTCTTTTTGTACAGAGCTAATTACTTTCACATACATTACAAAACTTAAGTTCGTTACTTCAGTTTTCATGGATTTCTTTCTTCTTCGATTCTTCTTGATGAATTTGTTCACTCGGTTATAGTTTTATATACTCACAAAACAAAGTTATACAATTGGAAATCCTAAATTATGGTTATCTTTAGAAAAATTTCCGTTTATAAAACATGAATTTTATTCGTTAAAAGTTGATTGTATCTAAAATTGTAGGTGCAGTGTTTAGGATTTAAATCGAGTTGTCATTTTGTGAACCCTTCATGAGAATTCCTTTTCTTTATTTCTTTTTTATTTTAATTATATAAGGTTACGATTATGCTGTTTTAAAATTTATTCAAGATTTTCTAGCTTGAGAATTTTGTTGTGACCCTAAGATGGTCATCTTCCCCGCAGCAAGTGAATCTTGCTCGACTAATTTGTAGAGAAGTCAAGTATATAGAGTTTTTTCGTAGAGTAGATTTCTTCTTCTAGAGAGGTGATGCCCATCTTTATTAGTTTTCATGTCTATCTATGATTATGAGTATATATATTAGATTTCATGTATGATCAACTTTTGTTGACAATTTCTATGGTCATGTATACATATCTTATCATTAAATATTATATATATATATTATATTAAGTATTTTAGTGGTTTGATCATTATTAGACATGAATATAAGTTATTAATTATCCAATAAAACCGATTTTATTAAAATGCATAATAGCAAAATTAAAATTTTCATTTTATTTTCTTTTTCTTTTTCTTTTTTTAATTCTACTTGTTTCTGCTTGCCCTCACTGCAAGCTATATATCTGACCACAAAACCTGTAAAGCGGACCTAGGTAACCATCGTCCATGTTTGGATTAATTTAACCTATAATTCATTTATAATCACACCAAAAACATAAACATGAGTTGTATTACAAAAGAAACAGAATTATAATCATGTTTTCAATCTACCTGTTAACCTAATAGCTTGTTTTAGCTAGATCTATGCAAATGGGTTATGGACCAACTCACCCCACCCACCCCCACCCGGCCCTGTGTCAATCCGCAGATTATGCGGATTAGCCTGCTTTAGTCCACATTGTCATGAGGGCCAAGCCTGCTTTAGCCCACATTGTCATGAGGGCCAAATTTTTTAGCCCAACCCGCCTTGCGTGGATTGGTGGGTTTTACGAGCTAGCCTGCAAATCTAATAATATATGTTTTTTTTTATCTCATCAATCACCTATATACTAATCCTAGATGATAATCGTGTATGAAAAAATTATAGATTTCTATTTTGAAATTTTTTATTTTAACATAAAATGATTTATTTTAACCAATAGATATTAGAATTCATTCCAATTTTTTTCTTTAGCGTGGCGAGGAAAAATACATCATGGAAACTATTAATTGATATTGTGTTGCTTATTTTAAATAGAAGCATCTAAATAGCTACTAAATATAAAAGAAAAAGTATTGATAAAAGGATTAATGATATAATAAACATAAAAATTAAAAGTTTAAAACATCACCCACATAAAAATTATATAATCAACATTCAATAATTAAATAATAGAAAAGTGAAGTGAATAAGAAATAAAAGAGGGTAATGTATTAGGTTTTTTTTTAATAAAATTTATATTTCTTTTTTTTATATATTTTTTAAGTACGAGTTCACAGGCTAACTCGATCCGTAGCAGATTGGCCTGCTTCAACTTGTGGGTTATGTGGGATGGATCATTTTGACCTGCACATTAAAAATATTAAAATTTTTAACCTAATTCTTTTTTTTTTTTGGATTAGGTAGGTTGCCCGCAAAACCCACCTCACATGCACAACTTTAGTTTTAACCATGGCATTCTAAATTTATATTTATGTCAATAAAATGCTTATATATTACATCATGTACGTACAAGCTCTATACAATTGAGTTGATGTTACTTGCCGCCTAAATAACACCATAGACTAAATAACATGCATTCCCATTGGCCGCTTCTTTTCAAACTTTGATCAATGTTAGGTGTAAAACCGTATTTTAATATAAATTCCAAAACCGTCGTTCTCATAAGTCGTGGATGCAAAAACAACTCCATTCCTCTTTAGTTAATCTTGTCTAAACAATAACTTTTCGGGATTTTCCTTCTTTTTTCTTTTTCTTTTTTTTTAAATCTTTTTTCGTCAAACTCAGATCACAAAGCAAAAGAAAGTACCTGATCTAAAAACCTCAGGTCAGTTTCAATTTAATTTGCATGTGAATTTCTTTATACAGACTTATATGGAATCAGATGCTACACCAAGAACGATTTGCTGCTTTGCTTTCTCGCCAAAGAAAAGAGAGACAAGAAAGAGCAAGAAGAGTAGTGATGGGATGGTTACTGTGTTAGAGGTGGAGAGTAGTACTGATGATTGGGGTAAAAGGGAGGATATGTTGTCCGACACGAGCACGTTCTCTGTGAAAGAACAGGAACGGAGGTTAAAGATGGCAAAGGAAGAAGAAGAAAGAGTTCGGATTCAGGCTGAGAAAGTGGCATTATGGGTGAGACAAGAATCAGCTAGAATGAACCTTCCTGGTACGGAGGCGGCTAAGAATCACGATTATTGACCCATTGGGTATGTAATAATTGTTTGGGAAAATGTAAAATTTAAGAAATGAAATTTGCACCAAACTTTAATTTTATTTTTGAATTTTAAAATCATCAATTTGATTTTACTATTTTATTATATACTCACTTTGTTTTCTGACATGAGAGGAATAATCTATCTATTAGATACTTATAAAAAAATAATAAAAATTTAATTATATATTATATCTTTAAAATAGTAAAAAAAAAAAAAAAATTGATTGCTATTAAATATACTTCTTTCAAGTTCAAATAACAAATTTTTTTTTTCCTTTTTTGTAAGTTGAGAAACTAATTTTTTGTCATTTACCCTAGCTATTTTACTTTAGTTCACTCTTTATAATATCAAAGAAAAAACTTGTTTTCATGGGCATGGTAAAAGTTTTGATCCATCAAGATGTATGTACATTCTTTTTTGTGCCTTTGCCTGAAGTATTTGCTGATAATAAACCCTGGTTTTGTCGTGTTGTGTTAGTCTATTTTTTTTCGCCAAGCCATGCTGTTTTAGTCGAAAGGGGAAAAGAAGACTATAGGACTGGAATTTTATGAACCGCTCAATTTAGTCAACATCTGAACAGTCTATAACAAATCTGTGTTTTCAATAAAAGTTTGTATAGATATTTCTAGATACACAGAGAAAATTTCCTATTAGGAAATAAGTAAATTCAAATCCAGTTGGTTATTTTTGTCGATTCACCAATAACAATCACTCCATCCAGTTTTTATCCACACTCCATCCTTAGATTAGAGTGCAACAAAGCATGACCGTCAAGTGAATGGCGAGGTTCTGAAAGAGACTAGCTTGTAGGCTGATGAGGAGGTTCTTCTCGAAATACGTTGAAGCGCAGCAGCTGAACATCTAAGGATAAAGCACTGTTTCGATGCGGACCGTGAGAGAGGTACCAAATCATGGGAAACCGATGATTATAATAACGCAATCACTAAAACTAGTACAACATGGAGATTTAAATTTAGCACATTTTTGATAAAGTCAGGAAACACTAAGCTCTATCTGTCTATTATACATGTACATTCAACTTCATACCAATATTTTAATGCAAAACTTTATATCATCCCCAATTCATTAAAATGCACGTTACATTACATTACCAGAGATAACATTCGGACAAAAAATACACGCAAGCCGTAAAGAATAAATACTAAGAAGAAATCAAATCAGTATAATTGCTATTTTGTATATGTATATGAAACACCACATTGACGATAGTTTTGAGTTGCCTCAGGCATTTACACGATGCAGTTTTCAATCGTCATCACTAAGCTCATCTTTAATTCCAAAACTAACATCCATTCTAGCAGAAGCTTGTTTAGCCATTTGGACAATCTTTTCAGCTTCTCTACTAATCTTCTCTTCCTCTTTCATTGCCTTCTTCAAAATCTTATCACTTTCCTTCTTAGATAAAACCCCTACACCCGACAGGAACTCATCATCATCCATGTTCCAATCATAACTCAAACCCATCCCCTTTACACGATTCTCTTTACTCTTCTTCTTCTTCTTCTCCTTAGGAGAACACAAGAAACAGCCATAAGTAAAAGACCCAGATTTTTTTGCAGTCGGTTTTCCTTGAATTTTCTTGTTTGGTGATAAAATTGATTCATCAAACGATGAATCCGATGAAGCAGGAGGAGACAAAGAAAACCCCCCTTTTTTCTTATGTTTCAAACTTCTTTTCCCATCTAATTTCTCTTCAAAACATTCACTTTCCTCATCAAACCCTTTATCCAATCCCTTCAAAGAATCATCATTGAAATCTTCATCCAAACGACACCCAGACCCAGAACTTGAATTTGCATCAAAACCTAATTTTCTATCTGGGTGTTCACCTCTTTGTTCTGTTTCCACCACCTTACCCTTGTCACTGTTAAAATCATCGTCTCGGGGTTCGGATTTCGAAGCTGAAGATTGTGTTTTGGGCGAAATGAGGGAAGATCTAGGATGATCTTTGGTTGTAAGTGGGAAAGATTTGAGCTTTTGGAAACGGGATTCGAGGTGGGTGGGCAAAGCGGAGTCGGTGAAAGAAGAACAATTTATTGCAGAAATTTGCTCGAGGACGCAAAGGTCTTTGGTCTGAGAGATGAGTTCTTCCACTGCAAAATCTTCATCTGTATCAGACAAGTACGAGAAATCTGCCATTGTTACTGTGTATGCTTTAGTTTTCTATAATTTGGACGAACAGGAGTTTCTGCTTTCCCCTTTGTAGGTACTAGGTAAGGCACACCGCACACTCGGTACTCACACTACTCGCTGGCTGGTTTTGTGTTCATACTGAGCGAGTTTTATCTAACGGCTAAATCCATCCAAGGCATGCGCATGGTGTTTAGCTTCAAATTGAAGGACCTAGTGGGACCCAATTCCCACTATCCCTTTTTTTTTTTTTAATTTTTTTTTTTGGGGCCATCAAATTCCCACTATCAATATGAATGATTTCATTCTAGACAAGAAGATCCAATACAAATTGAGAATTAGAATTTGGGGTGGGGTGGGGTGGGCTGGGGTGGCTGGCTGGGCTGGGGTGGGCTGGGCATATAATATAAGATATTGTGAAATTTGAGCCTTTAAATTTGGGTTGGGGAGGTTAGAGTGGTAGATGAGATATTCAATATGTAATGTGTCCATGAATGTTTTATTAATTTCGGGAAACTTTCTGAGGTTCCAACCATTCCTTCCAACATCCTATCACTAAATTATTAATTATCAAAAGTTAATATAAAAAGTATTTTAAGGGTCCGATTACAGGAGATATAACCTAAACTGTTTAATAATTATACTAAACCGATCCGATTATAACAGTCTGACTTAATAAGTAATATATATATATATATATATATATATACATATATGTATATGATGTTTATTTCAAGCTAAAATCGAGGATAATTGCTGCTATAATACGTGGTGCATGCAAACAAAGAAGCAACCAGTAACTTTTTTATTGGAAGAGAATAAATCGATTGAAGTCCAACTACCATTTTGAATAATAAATAAATATATAAATGAAAAAAAAAAGAATGGGTAAGCTAATATAAGTTTCGAGTAAAATTTTATCAATAGGGTAAGATACTAAATCAAGAATTAATAAGAGTACCTTCTTAGATATTTACTTCATATGTATTTAATATGTATAATTGAAATTAGGTATTTAGAACCAAAATCTTGAAGAAAAAAATAAAATAAAATAAATAAATAAATGCCTGAATTTTACATGATCATTTATTTTAATTTTACTTTTAAATTTTTTTATTTTTTATTTTATTTTTTATTTTTGCATCAATGGATAAATAGGTAAATAGGATATAAAAATACCTTTTCTAAAAATTAGAAGTATTACTATTCAATTTCAAAGATTAAAAAAAAAAAAAAAATTGAACACGTGGAAGGAAAACATGAGAGGGTTCATTTTCAATTTACCTGTGTATTTTTATTATTATCAAATGTCTCTAAAGGTTTTTATCATTAGCTATTGCCAAGATTTTTTCTAATCAAGTAACATAAACGATGGACATCGGCTATTTTTAATCAATGATTTAATAGATTTTTAGAGACAAAAGCAAGTTGATAATAAAATTAATCATTATCAGAATATGAAAGAAAAAATATCCTAGAACTTATTAAATTTTTCTAAGATGATGAAATTTATAATGGTCTCTAAGTAGAAACAATTATTAAGGATGATGCGAAAAATACTTGGGAAAAAATGAGCTAATTCTGGGACGTTACATGCTTTACAAGATTAAACACACTCCTGAACCAACTTCAATCCAAATCTCTAACGCCAAATTTTCGAAATTAATTTTTTTTTTTTTTTTTTTCTTGCTGTACTACAAGGGCTATTAATAACGTAGCCACATAGGGTTATTACAATACGCCAACGCAGATAATTGAACTCGTTACCTCAGCACGAAGATCTACACAAGATGTCAATAGGCTACAAGACCATTGGTCTAATTATGTTTATATCTTAACAAAACTAGTACTGTAATGAAATCACAAGATTAAGATTTATTTGTTTAACACACTCTTTTATTAAAGGTTAATCACATTCTTCTTTATTAAGGATCTTTAATTTAATTATATTGATTGTATATGTGTCTTTTTGACTCCAAAAGTATTTTTTTTTTTTTTTTACTTTGAACATTTTTTTGGATCCAGATAATATTTCCCTTTTTCCTATTTTCAACTTTTTGTCTTTTCGGCATATTTGACCAAAAGAACTAACCTAAGCTGAAAAAGGGATAAAGCTTAAAAATATTTGAACATGTAATTACCATCGATTTCCTTTTATTTTCATAGTTTTCTACTCGTTTCATGGCTACAAACACTATGCGATACATGTATATTACTTTTAATACTTTTATATTATTTTATTTCAAAGAAATTTGATTTGAAAGGGACGTTGTTCAACGACTTCAAGAAATTTTAGCAGAATAAGGCAAACCAAGTGTTTGTTGTTCCATTTTCTTACAATTTAATATTTTATTTTTAGATTTTAGCAAATTATACTATTGGTAATGATGGGCAAAGCAGTGAATTTATATGTCTCAGTAGAGAAAATATTCGCCTCTATTATATAATAGTTACTGGATGTTTATTTTAATAATAAGATAATAGAAGAAACTTGACAAAAAATTATCAAAATTTAAAGAGGTGGTACTAGATTATTAAAAAACTATCAAAAATTAGAAATATAAGCATATGATTTGTGATTATCCTATCATCAAAATATATATATCAAATATTATTTAACAAAGATATTAAATTACACATAATTTGATGGTATAAGATTAATTTACTAAAATTTAAAATGAGGTACTAAATTATTAAAAACTGAAAGTATAAATGTTTTATCTGTAATTATCCCGCTTTTAACACTCAATTTCAAAACGATAAAATCATATTAAGCAAAATATAGGGAAATATTTTTGCAATTACCTGTTAAACTAGGGCTTATTTGTTTTATCTTTTTCTAGTTGTTCTTGTATTTTATTTTTATTATTTTCAAATAGATATTTATAAAAAAATAAATATATATAAAAATCAAATATTTTTATTTATAAATAAATTAAATATATCAAATATAAATAAAATAGGGATGAAAACCACCAACCCAAACATGGGTCTGTTTGTTTTGGTTTTTTTCCAGCAGATACAGACACTTTTTCAAACTTTTTGCTAATAAATTATTTATCAAGAAATAGATATAGATAAAAAAAAAGTTGTCAGTTCTTATCAAAAGATCAAATAGAACAAATATAGATAAAATTTAGATGCAAATTGGATATATTTACACATATCATTTTAAAAAAGATACAAATACAAATGAAAAACAGACAATCCAGACAGACCCTATATCCTTAAAAGTAGAAACTAACACTACGAGGATGACATGGGAGGAGCATCTCCATTTTATTGCCATTGCATTTGCAGTGGAGCAGGCAAGAGAAGTATAATGTTGACATCATTTATCACGTCATCTTTAACTACTCCTCGGATATATATATATATATTATATACAAAAAAAATTGCTGCACTCATCGCTGGTCATCATATATGTTCATACCAAACTTGCATGCTTTTGGAGTGGGTTCCACTTCAAATCATCCAAATCCAATCCATGTACTTCATCACCCGCGACGACGCTTGGCCAAAGGCACCCGTTCCTCAAATAATTTTCACTAGCATACAAAAAAAAGAAAGGTAAAAATGCTGGTGTCAAGCTAGACTGGGGTACGAGTAAAATTAAATTTTGACCATAGTAAATTAAATAATCGGCTATCGCGCTATATAGACAAGCGTAGGTTTTTTACTTGTCTGAGCCCTTATCAAATGACTTTATAATTAAACAAGCAATGAATTCTCTTAGAAGTTGATGACGATGGCTTATCATTTTGGAACCTTGTGGAAATGTCAAACAACTCCATCCACACTCCCAACTCCCAAAACTGAAATTATTGGTGGGATTTCCCTCTTCCAGTGAAAAGCTCGTTGTGAATTCTCTGTCTTTCAAATGGTTTAATCTATAGCCGACGAGCCCAACATTCATCAAGTGAAAATTCGGATCATTTAATTGAATATGTAGTGAGCAATCACATTCCATTGTAATAGCTTAAAAAATATAAAATTAAAGATGCAATAATTGTAAATTAGGTGCTGCATAAAAATTTATACAAAAGAAAATATTTATATGAATTGAATCAAGAGACATTGCAATATAAAGTATTCAAATCTTCATTTCATTTAATTTAATCAAATTTAAAATTTTAAACTTACACTTTGTTAAAACAATACTCGATCAACTTAATTAAAAAAGACTTGATTATACTTGTTTAATGAAATAAAGTGACACATTTTAAACTATGAAGTTGCTTGGTTTATTGGTTTATATATATATATATATATATATATATATAAAGTTGAATTGAAAATATGAAATTTAATAGGTCTTAGTCAGATCAATTAGAATTCAATTAAATCAATCCACCTTCTCTGAACTCATTTGAATGACCATCTACTTAAGTTTGTTTTATTTGGTCTTTGAATGACCATCTCGCTAAGTTTGTTTTATTTGGTCCATATCAGGAAATGAGCCAGTTAAATCTACTTAAGCTTGAATGACTATCTACTTAAGTTTGTTTTAAATAATGTTTTATTTAACCCATTTAAATTTGATTTCTTCTTGAAAATGAGCCAGTTCAACTATAGTTCAACCATGGTTTAATCTATTTCTACCGATTGATCACTTATCCTCTAGCATTTTTGGATTAAGACCCCCAAACTGGGTTTGACAACAGTTCTAATTATACATAATACTCTTGCGTATTGCCGACTGAACAAAAGATTTGGTAACAATAACATTATTGACTTTTGAAACACATTTTAAGTCAATAGCTTAAGATCCGGTGATTATCTAATATAAGATTATGCTAAACCTAACAGCAAAAGTTACTCACGAAAACCTCATTGTAGCAATTTGTGGGTGAAGATATCAGATAAGTGACAAATCATGGAATAAAGATATTATTCTTACTTATAAGATTAATATAATAACAAAAAGAAATACCCCAATTTAGTAGAGTGGTTAGAGCAGTTGAAGAAAGAATGTCGGGCCCTTTCATTTATCTTGGCTTCCAGATATTGAATTAAATAAGCTCATGATTAATAAATTTGGTAGCAGAATGCATATTATATAGACTACTCCAACTACATCAGATTTTGATTCCCATAATCTCTCTTTAACATTTATTTTTCTCTTAGCAAACAACTATGAGGGAAAGAGAGACAAAGTCTACCAAATCATGGAGACCCTTGACAGCAAAATGTTGCACAGCCGAGGGCCACACCGTGTTTGGCAATTTCAGCCGTTGTAAGCCTAATAAATCAGATTTCTCTAAGAACATTGCGCCATTACCGTCTTTTCGACGGCTGTCCTTCTCCGACCTTAGCCGGTCCTCGTCCATGCGGATTAATGAGGACATAGCCCAACCACTGGGGCTTGACTTGCATGATTTTCAGCTGAGCGAATTACGTGCCATAACCCAGAATTTCTCGAGCCATTTCTTGTTGGGAGAAGGTGGGTTTGGGACGGTTCACAAGGGATATATGGACGACAATTTGAGGCCAGGGTTGAAGGCTCAAGCTGTTGCTGTTAAGCTTCTCAACATTGAAGGTCTTCAGGGTCATAGGGAATGGCTTGTAAGTAGTGCTCTCTTTTTAATTGATATGGATATGCCTATGCTGATTATAGTGAATTATGGTAATTTAAGTTAAGTGGCAATCAGGTACGCAGGCATACATAATATCATACTAGAGGCGGTTACACCTGTTATAGAGATGCCCAAAAAGTGATTAATTTATCAAATAATTTTTTTTTATTTTTATAAATACAAATTGATATTTTTAATCTTTGATTTTAATAAGGTATGTAGAAGAGGATGTGGAAACATCATAATGATGGTGGGAGAAGAGAGGTTGAAAGAAACTGTAAAAAGCAAATTAAGCTATCAAAATACCATTGAAACGATGAAATTTTTATTTTAAACCTATTATGTTATTAATAGTTTTGATTTTATTCAGGGGATAAAAAATGGTAAAATGTAAAAGATATCAATAATAGAGCTCTAATTTAAATAATTGGTCTATTTGGATAGTATGTTTTTTATTCGTATCTGTAACTGTATCAAAATGTTGTATATAAATATATCTAATTTGTATCTATATTTTATCTATATTTGATTTATTTAATTTTTTCATGAGAACTACTAACTTTTTTTTATATGTATCTATTTATTGATAAACAATTTGTTAGAAAAAAAATTTCAAAAAAGTGTTTGTATCCAGTAAAAAACTAACCAAACAAACCCGATATAGATAATTGCTAGTAACGTCAATATGAATCGTGATTTTGGTTGAAAAATTTAACTTAACATAAAACTTCAATTGGTCATTTTTAGTTTCTATGTCCATGTTAGTGAAAAATATACTTTTATTTGATTGATAGAAAGACTAGTTAAATTTTTTCTTTCCTTCTTACAACTTCCTTTTTTCAGGCAGAAGTGATCTTTCTAGGGCAGCTGAGGCACCCAAATTTGGTGAAACTGATCGGTTACTGTTTTGAAGATGAAGAGCGACTCTTAGTTTATGAATTCATGCCTAGAGGCAGCTTGGAAAATCACCTCTTTAAAAGTAAGTTAAGTGGATATTCATTTACATATGTGCTTCTTGAACATATGATTCTTATCTTGTAGGATTATCAATATCATTGCCATGGGGCACAAGGTTGAAAATTGCAGTTGGGGCAGCTAAAGGTCTTGCCTTCTTACATGGTGCTGAGAAGCCAGTGATATATAGAGACTTCAAAACATCCAACATTCTTCTAGATTCTGTACGTATCCAATTTTAAAATTGTTAGTTTGTACGCATTTTAATTTCACTGATGTCATATGCCATTTCTCTTTTAGGACTTCACCGCGAAATTATCTGACTTTGGACTTGCTACTATGGGACCTGAAGGATCAAAATCACATGTCACAACTCGAGTGATGGGTACTTATGGATATGCAGCTCCTGAATATGTCTCAACAGGTTAAATAAACCTTGAAATATATATATATATTATATATAAGTTTTATATGCATTTATCAAGTCTCATTTTGATACAAAACTAAATAGAAGAGCATCCATTGGTATAATTTTCAGGGCACTTGACAACCAAAAGTGATGTGTATAGCTTTGGAGTTGTGTTGGTTGAATTGCTCACAGGAAGAAGGGCAGTGGATAAGACAAGACCTAAGCATGATCAAAACCTTGTTGATTGGGCAAGACCTTATTTGAGTAGCAATAGAAAGCTAAGATATATCATGGATCCAAGACTCGCAGGCCAGTATTCGATTAAAGGAGCAAAACAATTGGCCATTTTGGCACTACAATGCATTAGTTTAAACCCTAAAGATAGGCCAAAAATGCCATCTATTATTGAGGCTCTTGAAAGTCTTCAACAACTCAAAGATATGGCTGTAAGTTATAGTCAATGGCCTGCTACACAAAAAGGAAATAGAAAAGCCAATGGAAGAATAGAGACTAAAGGTGGAAATCAGAGGAAATCTTCTTTAGTCACTACTACCAAGAAAATATGAAGAACAACCGCTAATTTTTTTTTTCTTAATAGGATATAAGCACTTACAAATATATAACTATCTTTCTATGTGTCTTCATATCCTACTTGATAAAAAGTTAATTGAGGGGCGGCGAATAGATGGGTAGTTCAAGGACCACCTATCTTATCATAGTTCTTTTTTTTTTTCTAATTGTAAAGAAATATGTATTATGTGAATGTAAGTATAATTTAAGTAGTTGTATAAATGTATAATATGTCGTATATATAGTATGTGTGGTAAAATTTGGAAAGAAAATTAGAGTCTTGAATATAATCTAATAAAAAAGTCATAAGACAATATTACCTGTAGTTTACTAATAAAAAAAACCTAACAAATTTCTTGTTTCACAAGCATTGTGTGAAGCCTAGATCGTAACTATCGAGCAAGTACAAGGTTGAACTTTGAAGGATCTCGTCTTGTGTGTTTGGTTTAGAGCTAAGCAAAGTTATGGTGAGTTTATCTTTAATATAATATATTCAATGATTCAAACCAATTCAAACCTAATCAATAGTACAGAGGAGATCAAAAAAGAGAGAGATAATTACTCTTTAACATTTTTATAACCAAATTTTAAATGATGTAAAAATTTTAATTGAATAATTTAATCGAGCATCACGTGTCAAACTCTATAAAAAGTTTATACAAGAAAAATTAACTATATGATAACTTAGTTAGACATTCGAAAAAAATGGAGGATTCAACCCAAAGGAAAAAAAAAAAACATATAAAGAAACTAAGATCAAATATAATATCTTTATCTATTTATTTATTATTTTAAATAGAAATCTTACCTAAAAACTGCATCAAGATATATATTTTGCATTTTTTTTAATGAGCGAATGTCTTACTTAAACAAATTTCCATATATCGCTATCTTTTTCCTAGGTATGTATAGAAATACCGTACTTTTTAAAAATTAATCAAAAATATGGTATTTCCAAAACATATTTCATATTTACTCAACCGAAAATACATTCAATGAAAGCGTTCAAATATTTACACACAAAGTGCATTCTCCTGGGTTTCATTTTATTCTTTTAATAGGATCTATTCCTTTCAATAAATGTGCTCGAAGTCATTTTATTTTATTTTATTTTAAATTAGGTTTGGGCACATTTAATGAATGCACCTGAATGTTAATGCCCAACAAGGCCCCTTTTTTATCCTAAGTACTCCAAATACAAATACAGCACATAGCCAACATCAGTAACACACAATCCCTACAAGAAAACTAGGCTTTAGAAATAAAAATTTTGTCTCAAACGTAAATTTTCATTGCAAAAATCATCATCGTAGATTTTATTTGTAAAATTATAATTACATTTTCTAATTTTGCAGCAGATTTTCTATCTCTAAAGGCCTATTTTCTTGTAGTGAATGAACATACAACAACAACCACCACTCAACACACTGCAAGCTCAATCACCATCCATAACTTGATATACAACAAGCTCAATCAATCTGTACCTGCTATGCGATGCTAAAAATAATTGCCAATGAGTTCAATAAAATCATGAGCAAATCTACTACAACAATAGAGGCATTCAGAAATGAAATATCAATAATCAAATGCATATATTATAATCATTAAGTGTTTCATTACAATTGAGGTAAATCAAAATCAATCACCTATACAATAGCCAAAATAGGAGATAGTGTAATTAATCTAATTTTTCTTTCCCCTTCTCCTTCTGATAAAAGTCTTCTCAAATCTAAATAGCATGAATTCCTTCCCCTTTCATTTGTCCTAGCGATCACCCTCTTTCTCTACTCTTCGTTAGAACCATCAACAAAGTTCCCAGGGGCAATTGGACTATATTGTGTCAGAGGCCACTACTATGTAAGTTATGTTACCTCCTCTCTCATATTTGTTTCATCCGCTATATGGAGTGCCAATCTTTGCGAGGCACTAGAGGAATCGTAACAGGGATGAACTAATCATGGATGTATAAAGGTGTAACAAACAAGATGGAATTGCCCATCGAACTACCTGTAATCTCACTTAGGTATGAGCTACCTAGAGGCAAATTGGCAGTACTTAGATCAAATGATGCTAAGGCTGGTGAGTTGGTATAGAGAAGGTGCTTCGAAGCCCTCCTTTTAACCTATTTAACCATTAAGTCGTCCCTCTTATTGATCCACCCCTTATGGATACAACCCAATCTCATTCTCTTCTCTAACATGAGCAATGGATTCACTGGCAAGAGCATATGCACAACTTAGATTTAGGCTTTGCCTAATCATCCCCATAGTACTAAGTTGAACATTAGGAGAAAAAAAAACACCATAAGATGTATGTTGTGGGAAACACATGTAAAGTGGATGATGGAATGTGAGAGTGCTTACCAATTTCCAATCAATGCACCTACATAAGAGATGTATGTACACATGATTTTCCAATACGAATTCATATATTCTAGATCCACACTAGGACTTATATCTTAACATATAGCTCTTACCATAAGCTTGAACCAAGTTTGTAAATCCTTAGGTTTTCGATAGATTTGTAGGTAGAACTTTAGAATTGAAAGTGATACTGGAACCTTAAAGTCAATTGAGTTAACCTTAAGCCCTAAACCCTAGACTCGATCAGACATTTTGTAAAACCTTAAAATCCTAAATAAATTAGAAAAATAAGATAAACTTGAATTCTGAACCGAATAGATGGTATATGCCTAAAATGATTAGATTCGCCAAAACCCCAATTGTTTTAAGTAGTTACGTTAGTAGTTTCTGTATCTGAATACCGGCACACAAAATGAGGTAAAATAATCGACAAACAATTTACACTAGAAATATATTAAGATATTCATAAAATATTGAATAGAATTTTATCGGCTCATAAAACATCAGTTACAGTTTTTATACGCGTATTTTTATTTCTACCGATAAGTAATTTGTCTTGTCTACTATCCACTACTATTCATCTTACTCTACTTTTTTAACAACTACTCTTGCACTTATCTCTTATAACTTATATACCTATTCTTATATTTACTTTACCAATACAACTTTTTACTATACTTTACTTAACTTACTTTTTGCTCTCTCTCTCTCTCACTCACTCACTCATGAGGCACCGACCATACCGAGGCACCGACCATACACCCCACCCCTCCCCTCCCTCCCCCCTCTCATTTTTATTTTCTTTTTCTATTTTCGTTTCATTCTTTAATTCCCTCCACTTTTCTCTATAAATGCCATCCCCCCTCACTTTTTCACTCTTACATCTCCATACTATATCAAAACTCTCTCAAATTTTTTTTTCTTCTTCATCTTCCTTTGTCGTCAACCCCTCTCTTTCATTTGCCTCTCATTTTCTTTCATCCAACAATTTAGGTAAACACTCTAAAAACTTACATATTGTAATCTATAGCATATGTATGTGTTGTTCTTGGAATTTTCCAAAATAAATTCAAATGATGCATCATGGTAGGAATGAAAATATACAAGACAACATACAATATCTACCATCACATTCATATTCATGTTATGTTCATGTTGTTCTTATCTTGTTAGCTAATCTAACTTTCCTATATGTTTATTTATGTATATATATATATATATATATATATATTCTTTAGAGCCTAATGCTCACTAACTTAACTTAATTTATTTCAAGCGATTTATTTATTTCATGCTTTTATAAGGCTAGTCAATTTCTAGTTTTAGACTTCTCCATACTCAAGTCCGAAAGTGACCAAAAATTTCCAATTCTGGGGAGTGTTGTTTAAGTCTAAGACTCTCACTTTATTTTATTTCATTCTGCTTTTTTTTTATTTATTTCATATGGTGATTAGATTATTTCAAATCCCTTGGAGTCTTGATAATAAGCTAAGACTCTCGTGTTTTTGTTTCACTAACTTTATGATTCTTGCTAATTTATTTTATATCCTTATATTCTTTTGAATATTACCATAATCTTAATTTTAGTTATGTGTTCACACTACAAATTTCTAAGTTCATGCACATATGTGATCATAAGTGATATTGTTGCTATGCCAAAATGAACATTTCCAAGAATATAAATGTTTGATGATTCTTTATTATGCAAATATTTTTCTAAAGTCTTATTTTCAATACATAGGAAATTTTTTCATGAAAAAATAAAGATTTAGAACAAGATATTCACCTAATTTTTTTAAATGTCAATTCTTAAAAGAATTTTTAAGAAATACAAGTTGGAGCATTTTCTTCACAAACAATGAAAATCTGTGTTTTGTAAAATAAATTGTTAAATAAAGATTTGAAATAAGTACGAGATATTCAAAGTTTCAAACGAAATATTAAACCATGTTTTTTTTAAAGTTCCATGTTTACAACAATTTTAGAAAGAGATTTTATTACAAGTCAAAAAGTTGTTTTTATGAAACTCAACTTTTCTACTTTCCACAAAGATTGTTTTAATAAAAATTCTACTTTAAGCAACATTACTAAGACCAAACATGTATCATGAACTATTATTATTGCTATATGATTTCTAAAGATAGAAATATTTATACTTGATTTAGAGAGTCTAAATGAAGTAAAAAATTTTAAAAATTAAAAAGATCAAAGTCTAAAACGATGGGGCGTGATTTGTTTCATGGGATTCTAAGACTTAAATGATCTTAAATGTTAAAAATAACCTTAGAAATGGATAGAGCATTCAAAATAGGTAGAAAACGACTACTCATATGCGAAATTCCAAATAAAAATGAGCAAGTTATAACCGTTTTAAGTTAGGACTTTCATAATTGAAAAAAAAAATCACAAATAGAATTAATAAAGTTAGAAAATTAAGAAGAACTTATATGATATACTCATTCCAGGTATTTCTTTTGTTAGGCGACCAAGAATTTGACGTACCTTTCCCCAAAGATTATTTCGACTGAAGCTTTGAAGAAATGGTTGAGTGAGTTTATTTTCTTGTTTTACGTATTCATGCATACACTTGTAAAATAGAAGTGCTAGAAAATAGGAAAAGATAAAAAAGGAATATGCATGTGAGGATTATCATGGGATATGATTGTATTCTTAGTGTTTATCCAAAGATAGATAAGTATACCAGAACTTAAATTGTTGATTAATACTTTAGTTTTGATGACATGTGGTATTGTTTGTGTATATCTCGATAGCCACCCCTAAATTTTGTTAATAACTCGATTAGGAGTTAAATTATAATTGATTATGCATGATATGAAGTGAGTCACATCATTTTGGTTATTATTCCCTCTTGTGGGATGAGAAAGTAGTGGTGGTGGCATATAAAAACCTAAAAATCTACAAATTTTATGATGGTCGTATAAGCCTATAACTTCCCCAACCCCTAATATGGAGGGTGTAAATCCATTCAACATATGATTTTCGATTAATCATATATTTTTGTTTGCTCATATGGATGTTGCATTTCATATGTTTGCTTAACAATAACTCATTTGATTATTTGTACAAGTACGTTATTACGAGAATTTACTCCAATAAATTTTTTCTATCGTAGGTGCATTTGTTGTTGTATCTAAGGTCCCCTTTCATTTAGACAAGACTTAGCTTTTGGAGAGTTTTTAGAGGAAGTCTACTTGAAGATCATAGAAATCTCTTAGTGTTATGATTATTTTATTTTAGAAAAGACTTTGATAGTTATAGTAATGGTTTTAGAGACTCTAATAAGGGAATATCCCTATGATGATATAAGATTTTAAATCTTGTAGTTATGAAAGATAATGTTTAGCATTTCCTGTATGCATTTTATTATTATCTTGAACTACGTACTTCACCGATGTCTCTATTATTGTGCAAGAACGCTTTACACACGATGTCAAAGCTTTTACATGACTAAAGGAAGTCGTTTCTAAGCTTTAATATCGTGTGCGATAGGCTATCATGGTGAGGATACCTCTTGGGGTGTGATAAAGTTTCTTAGCCTGATCAACAAATCCCCAACACCGCCGTCATCTACCATAGGAAGCAACATGAATGATGGCCCATTTTGCATATAATGGGGCTATCTATGGACTATTCGGACACCTCTCATACTTAAATTTACCTCAACACTGCTACAAATCTTGCTTAGAAAATGGGTAAAGTTGGCATAAGTTCTCATCCGTACCTTTTTGAAAGGGCTTGGTCATACCATAGCCCATATTTTCCATTTACAACGTTCCCATGTGCATACACAATGAAGCATACAAAATCCCTCCAGCATAATTAAATAGATTATGAAAAATGTAGTATTAATTACACATCTAGATGATGTAGTTCATTGCACTTCTTCAACTTACCTTTGGTTCCTAAAAACATAAGCAATTCTTTATCCAAGCATTGCATCAAACACTTGTCATACATGGTTTCACTAACTTGTCTTAAGTTGCAAAATTAGCACAGTATGCTTACACAATACACATTACAACAATAGATCAACACTTTTAGTTTCATGACTAGGGTTTCGTAACATATGGAGCAAAATTTTGAAGAAAAGAACCCACAATTAGAAGAGATCAAGTTTGATTTTCCCTAATGATGATGCTAGACTCTTCAAAATAAATTAGGGTGAAGATTTAGATCAAAATGGGAGAGATTAGCTAAAGATGATATTGAGACGAACGAGATGAGAGGAATGCAATCTAGGTGTATGTGTGTGTGCATGGCAGGAGGGAGTGCAATATATTTGAGTTGGGCGTTTGAGCGCAATTAGTGAATGTGCCTACACCTAATTTAAAAAATATATATTTAATAAAAAAAACCCATGCGAATGCATTTAGTGAGTACATTTTTTGTATATATATGTGAACACATTCACTGAATCGGTTTTTGGTTGAGTAAATACAACATATTTTTAGAAATACTGTATTTCGGATTAATTTTTAAAAAGTAAAGTATTTTTGTACAAATCCCTATTTTCCCCTTTTAATCTAAGTCAAAATGTGCAAAATATTACACAACTAGCTATAGCTATATTAATAATAAAATTAGTTAATAGAACGTGAGAAACTTCATACTACAAGCATATGTACCAAACTTTAAGGTTTAATCACCCTAAATTTAAATCAAAGAAATTTGTTTCAATTCTTGCTCAGAGATCCCATCTTATTTACCCATTGGTTTTGTAGGTCCCAAATGCTCAATCAATAAAAAGGAGGAGTTAATTTGATTTTATTTTAATTAATAAAGCAAACAAATTATAGCAAACAATATAAATAAGAAAATTAAACGAGATTAGGGAAAATTATATTTTTTATTTATATTTTTCTTTTCATTTTCAATGGGATTTAATGCACTCTCCATTTAAATGGGTTTCGATCTCTTAGGTGAAACAATTATACCCCTTACGTCATATATTTTGACTGTTATACACCCATTTATACAATTGGGTAAGCATACCTCAACTCTTCATTCATTTGTCAGTTTTTTATTAATTTATATAATTGATGTAATTTATTTTTAATAAATGAAATTCATCTTTATGGTAGAGAAAGAGAGAGAGATTAATAAAAGAAGAGAAATTTGAAGGCACATTCAATCCTCTCTTCCAACTTCATAGTTAGGAATCTAATTGTCTTCACCAATTTCATTACACCACTTCAAAAATAAAATCTTGAGACTTTACAGTAAAGCCAACTCTTAACGAAGATTCTCACTATTAAGTATCCCTAACTACCTATTAATGAATCACTCAACTAATAGTGGAAAATAATTCCTAATCTAACTCACAATTTCTCTCACAAAAACAAGTTGAGTTTAAATATTATTTCTATACAAAATAAATTCAAAAATAAAAATTTGAGAGGATGAAAACTATAAACTTTTTAGTGCACAAAGATGTCTTATTACAATCAAACTTTCTTCTCTTCTATTCTTCTACTTTAGCATTCAAAATTTTGTTGGTGTAGTTTTTTGTCTTCAACAACTATGCACAAGATATATTAAATAGAACCATTTTATCTCATAAAATTCTTCTTTAACTTGTAGCTATGTCGCATGATAATTTTTGAGTAAACATCTACCAATATTTTGAATTTGAAAAGTCATCCAGCTTGTGAAGATAAATAGATATCTTGGAAAATTTTGCATAAATATCTCTTTCAAAATTTCAAAAAATAAAGCTAAGTAAAGAGATACATTTCAGTTTATAATGTCAATAACGATTTCTCAATGGGTGAAACATTTGTTTATCCCTTGTACAAAAAATAATTACTAATATAAAGTTGATGCAAACAATAGGTTAATTGCAAAAACACCCCTTAACTTTAAAAGTAGTGTGGATTAACCCACATACTTTCTAAGCGTGTTTTTTCAACCCTCAATCTATAAATAATTAGCATTGTTAATGACATTTGTACTTTTTTGTTCAAAAAGTACAACATGTGTACTAGTCCTAAGGGGACTTTTTAGATGGAAAAGTATGGAGAAGTACAAATGTCTTTAACAGTACTAATTGTTTATATATTAAGGGGTCAAAAAACACTCTTTCAAAGTATTAGGGGTCAATCTATGCTACTCTTAAAATTTAGGAGTGTTTTTGCAATTATCCTAAAAAATTATCAAATTCCATTCCAAAATCACATTTAAAAGTCAAGATATGCATAATTCGTAAATAAATCATGTTAATAAAATACGATAACATGTTTACCTACGATCGGTAAAGTACGTTTAGTAATCGCGATATAGCATTTAATTGTAAACAATACACAGCTTAATTGTTAAGTGTGTGTAGATGCATGAGGAAAGCCATTGGTCATAGATTTGAATATCCTTGGAAGCATTTGTTTTTTGCGTTTTTTTGCATTTTGCTTTTGGAGTATTTTTGCTTTTTACTTTTCATTGTTTGGCATTTTGCTTTTGGATTGTTTTGCTTTTGCATTGTTTTGCTCCACGTGTATCATAACTATTAAACACGATTTCTATATGATTTATAATTTTTGTACATCATGTGTATATGTTGCAATTTTGGAGCTATATATTAATATTATTTTTAATTTGACCTTATTTAAGTAATTATTATTAGTAAAGACACTGAACAAAAAATTATTTCGTTTCTTAATAAGTGAAGATTATAATCTTCAGATGCTTATCTGTATCTTTTCTTGGATATATCAATCTAAAATGCCCACATTAACTTTGGTTCTTTAACAAAAATTTGGGAAAATATATTTTCAAATCTAACATGTAAATAAATTAAAAATCCTCTTTACTCTTCATGGACATATTTTGTGTAATTCCCTAAAAATTTAATCAAACATTAAATCAATTAAGGTACTACCGCCACATATAATACTCTAAAGTATTACATGCTAAGGCTTTCCTTCAAAAGATTTTGTTTATGTTGAACATTGCTACTCAATTTTAGGTTATGAAATCGTTTAATTATATTCTTGAATAACTGGATTTAGCAGCACAAAATCAATTTTATAAAAAAAATTTCTAAATAAAACATTTCAAAACTTTCTATCAATCAAGTAGAAGAACTTTCACTTAAACAAAGTTTTATAAAAGCTTAATTACAAAACATGAGAACCAAAAAGCCCTTTAAGAAAATACAAATTCTAAAGATTAAATCTAGTCCCAAATACAAGCAAATTAAAACAAATACAAATAAATCCATCGGAACTATCCTACTTCACTAGTTCTCCCATAATCATCAATAACGCCCTGAACCTGAGACAAACATCCTCATCATCATCCATCATTACCATCAACAACTCAACAACATTAACACCACATCAACAACATCATCATTTTCATGATCATCAAATCATCAATCTCCTCATCATCTCATCATCATCACCAACATTATCATCATTGTCAACAACAACAATAACAATAATCATCACCATCGTCAAATCAAGACCTGGAAAAGGAACAATAACAACAATGATAAGCTGGAGCTTAGTACACAGTAACACAATCACACACAGAATGATGCACAAGCTTATCTAAATGTAATGCAACATCAACAAGTTATTAGAGGATCTTTAAATTTAGCCAAACAAAACTAGAGTATTTAAACTCTGCACAACAAGGATATCTGGGAGGTCCTGAGTAACGACCTTGATGCTTAGGGGGTTGACATAAGTTATTCAGAGACTTATATCTCCTAGATGATATATCCACAAACAAAAAATAGTCTTATTTAGGGTTCTAAACCGTTTCTCATCTTCACTTGACTTAATCCATAATATCACCTAGCTCAAGTGTTCCCATAAACACTGAACTAAATCATATTTTTTCATCTCAAGAATAAGCAAATGTTATATCGATACCAATAACCCCATCGACTACCCGTTGTACCACTTATGAAAGTCATTGCATCATGACAAGGGTGACCTAAGCGCCTAAACTACCGTGCCCCTAATCTAAGTAAGGCACCGCTCCTCGAACAGAATACTGATCTTTCACTCGAGGGCAAGAATCGGATTTCAACGGTGGAAAACACAACCAACACTCATCAATTAATTAAGCCATCTTTAAGTTCTTAATCCATTTTAAATGCCTATCCTAACATTCAACATGCAAGTTACTGCATACCTCTCATATGAAATCTAAACAAAGACAAAAGGTAGGACAAAAGCTATCTTAATAGATAGATCAGAGGGTTGATTCAGGGGTAAACATTTGTTCAAGAAATTAAACTCATATAAGAACTTAAATTATATGAGAAATTAAACTAGTTAGCCATTATCTCGAACTTTTATTAACACCCTATTTGATCAACACTAAATAGGAACCCCACTATGGCTACAAATATCGCTATGCCAAAATACGTACAGTTCTCATTTATCTGTCAAAGTATTTCTTTTCACTTTGTTTATGGTCTTTTATCAACAAAAGCATAATTAGTGCATTTATATACAAAAACATTTATAACTAAAACAAGCAAACATTCGAAACAACATTTTCCTCATGTTATTCAAAATCAATCTAATTCATTAGCCTATACCAATTATTAGCTATTAACCATTATTAGCTTAATCTTAGCCAAAGTGATTAAAATTAGTCATTTAATTCATTTACTAATTCAAGTTAATTAAACTTAAATAATCTAACTCATTTTCGCTTAGTAAAGTTCATTAAGTCATGTTGTACTTAGATTCATTACTAATTCGTTATACATCTAGGATCCATGTCAACTTGAGCTTATATTAACTTAAACTTAGCCAAATTAATTAAACTTAATCATTTAATTCAAAAACTAAGTCAAAGATGATTAAACTAACTCAATCTAATTCATTCTAACTCATTAGAGTCTATTTAATCAAGTTAAACCTAAGTTTGTTAGTTCAGTACATTTTATAACTAACTTCTATATTTAATCCAATAATTTATTAAAGCTATAAATCCTAAGCATTGATACTTTTGGAATCTGTAAAAACTTAAAACATAAAAGTTGTAGATCTCTTTTTAAGCTTTCTATAGCAACTTGAATCACATCAATCCGATATTGTATGAAAAAGTTATAATCAAATTATGAAAACATATCAAGCTGTAGGGGACCTATCATGCCAGTGATCTCCCCCGGGATTTGAGAAAAACACATGATCAGAGCGTATCATGCCCCTTATCATGCTCGTGATGTTTGAAAAATGCATGATCAGAGCATTTCACTTCCTTTATCATGCCCGTGATTGCTCCCCTGACAGTTGTTACAATTTCCTTAGTTTTGAAAACTCATTTTTACACATTTTCATCAACTTATACACCTCCTACACCAATTATAACATCAAATAAACATCCATAACAACTTGTAACACTTCAAACTTCATCCAACAACATCAAACACAACCCAATCATCCCAATTCACTATTCATCATCTTCTCCAAAATGCATAAACCACATATATCTATCATTCATCCATTTGTATCACAAACTCAACCTAATCTAGCATCAATGCATCATATACACATCTCAACAATAATAAAAACAAAGGAAATAGAAAAATTTTCTTTATGGGCAAACTCCACTTTTTGATTCTTTTCACCACTACTCCTTATTTGTTGTTGAAACCATTTCTAGCTTAATTCCTACTTAAAACTTGTTTTCCATTTTTGATTTCTCCCATATATTTGTCGAATTTGAGATTTGGAGCTTAGATTTTGAGGAAGAAGAGAAGGTGAAAGAAAGAGAAAAACAAACAATGGAAAAGAAGGAAGGGAGAGAGAGAAGACAACAAATAAAGAAGAAAGAAAGGAAATAAAGCTTATATAATGAATTAGGAGATAATTTAAGATAATGTATTGGACTAAAACTTTCATATCAGAATCTTTAATTCTTAGAGTGTTTAAAAGATGATTTCAGAATCAATAAGTTAGAAATTAAGAACTTAAAATAAGTACTTAATTTAGGAATTTATTTTAGATAAAATGATTTTTAATTTGAGTTCGAGTTTAAGAAGTGATATTTTTATACAAACAAATAAACTCAAATTTTACAGGGATTTAGGAATTGGAATTTAAGCTATGAATTAAGGGTTTAGGAATTTTCTAAACATTTTAATGACATGTTTAGAGATTTAGGAATCCAAAATCTCAATTTTAACTCAATTAATTACTAAATAAATTATATCAACTTGTCTAATTATCCTATAATTCATTTAATCTATCTAAACTCATTTTTTAATTTAAGATGAAGATTTGGGGTATTTCATTTTGTAACGCCCTAAGTTTAATTAAGGCATTATCGCCACGTATAATATTTTATGTATTATACACTCAAGCTTTCTAGATTGATATGTTTATTTCGAATATTGCTAACCAATTTTAGATTACTGAAATCATTAAATTAGATTTTAAATATAACTACATTGGCAGTAGTAAAACAAAACTTTATATAAAAACAAAGCTTTAAGAAAAGTTATTACAAACAATATAGGCTTCATAACTAGCCCCTTAAAGAAAAAAAATACATTTTCAAAAAATAAATCCAGCTCTTATAAAAAACAAAACAAAACAAAATCAAAATCCAACCATGGTCCTAATCCACTTCACTCTTCAACAAACTCTTTATGATTCATTATCCAAAACCCGAGACAACATCATCATCACCACCATCATCAACACATCATCATCTATCATCACCAATCATCTTCATCAACTCATCATCATCATTACCAACACAAAGCCTGCAAAAGAACAATAACAACAATATTGAGTCGAAGATTAGTACACAATAATACAGACACACACGGAATGGCACACAAGCCTAGCTAAATACAATACACAAACAACAAGTTATTATCTTCAATTGAAATAAACCAATCAATAGTGGAGCACTTACACTCTGAAACAATCTAAGGAAGTTGGGGGTCCTGAGTAATAACAGCTACTCAGGGTGTTAATATAGGAAGTCTAGGTACCTATATCTCCTATACCCATCTGAGAAAGAGAAACTTAGCATCATCTAAGGTTCACAACGGTTATACACACCACTTATCTCAATCCATAATATCAATTAGTTTAATCGATCTTATAAATGTGAACTAAAACATGTTACTTCATTTTGAGCCTAAGTAGACGTTATGCCGATACTATTTGCCCCATCAGCTACCCACTGAGTCACATATAAATCAACTATTGCATCATGGTATATTTGTCATTGCAACATGACATCTCAGCGCCTAACTACCATGCTATTGCATCATGACAGGGTTGTCGCTCCCTGACCGGAATCAATGGCACAAGCATAAGCAGCACTCAATTATAAAGGCCATCTTTAAGTTTTTAATTCATTTTAGTATGCCTGTCCTAACATCCAACATGCAAGTTATTGCGTACATTTTATATCATTTCCAATTTTACCACATGTGAACCCTAGAGATGGTGTCCATTACTTTACAGAAGCTTAAATGAGCTTTTTTTTTTTCTTTTTACAGAAAGGGTCAACAATTCCTTTACAAAACAATTAAAGATCCATTTAGTTTAATTAAACTCAGATTTACCAACTAACTTTGGTTTATACATAAAACTATACCATATACAATTGGTTATTAAAACACTTATATCAAACTTTTATTGAAACCCTATTTGATCAGACACTAAATAGGAACTCCGCTATGGCTGCGAGATTGTCCCGTCAAAATACAGATAGTTCTTCTTTGTCTGTTAAAGTATCTCTTTTCACTTTGATTATAATATTTTATTACAAAGGTATCAACAAAATGTTCATATACAAAAACATTCATTTCCTAAGCAAACATATATTTGAAACAACATATTCCATATATAATTCTTGCTTTATCCTAACATATCATTCGAATCCAATTATTAGTTATTAAACCCATTTTAACTTAACTTTAACTAAATTGATTAAAGCTAATCATTTAATCTAATTACTAAGCTAAGATAATCAACTTAATCAATCTAATTCATTTTAGTTCATTCAAGTTCATTAAGCAAAGTTGCACTTAAATTATTAACTAAGTTCATTTTTTTTTATCTAATTTTGTATTTAATCAAATCATTTATTAAATCTATAAATTCAATAAACTCATTTTTAATTATATTAATCAACAAATATAACACATTAACTATCATTTGTTTATTTCATTTCAGCTAAAAAAGATTCATATTATACTTAACTACGTACATTTAACTAGTAAAACAAGTTTTTGACTTTGTTTGGAAAATATAGTAGTTGGAATCAATCAAAATTTAGGCATTAATACTTTTAGAATTTGTAAAAACTTAAAACATGAAAGTTGTACATCAAATCATTTTGAATTACCTTAATCCAAGTTCGGATGAAAAAGTTATCATTAAATTACAAAACAGTATCGCACTGGAAAATTTTGACCCAAGAAGATAACATCCTCCGTGATAGCCATGATCTAGCTCGTTTTATTTGAAAATTTTTGTTCCGAGGAAATCATGGGCCATATCATGTCATGATGAACATGGTAATCTAGTTACACATTTTCCTTGTCTTTTTACCCTATTTAAACTACTTATTCATCACATACCTCAAGTAAATCATCCTAACAGCAGCATACAAGATCAAAATTATATTCACAACCTTTCCAATCATATTTTTCTCATCCTACATCGTCAAACCACTTCATGAAACTCACTTTATCTAACCCCATCCTCCATCCATGCATAAACCACATATATATGTCATTCAAAAATTTTATCACAAACCCAACTTAAATCTAATGTCAACTCATCACATACACATGTAAACGACAACAAAAATGTTTGATTTTTTTCTCTCTTCTACTCCTCTTTTATAGTTTTTGAGCTGCTTTATCCATGCCATTTATCTTTTATATTCTTTTTCTAACCTTGATTCCTTGTTCATTCTTATTGGGATTGAGATTTGGGGTTGAAAATTGAAGAAAGAAAAAGAAAGAAGAAGAAGACAAAAGAAGGAAAGAAAGAAGACAGAAAAATGAAAAGGCAAAAAGGAAAAGAAAGAAGATAAGGGTAAGGAAAGAAAATTAAAGATATTTTTAGAATAGGGTATGAAATCTAACCCTTTCCGATAATTATCTTTAGTATCAAAACTAATTAAAAAATAATTTAAGAAAAAATATATTAGAAATTTATAACTTGATATAAAAGCACAATTCAAAAGTATAATTTGTGAAAATATAATATTTAACTTGGGTACAAGTTTAAAACTGATTTTTTAAACAAGTAATTGATTTCAAAAATTAATAAAATTTTACAAAATGAAAGATAACTAAAGTTTAAAGCTTTCAGATTTTTACTAAATGTTTAAAATGTTTGTTTTGAGATATAGGAATTCGAATTTGAGGTAAAAGGAGTTTATTTAAAATGAAAGATTGAGTAGAAATTGGATAGTTTGATTTATAAAATCGATAGAAGAAGAAATGGATATTTTTTAAAAGAATATTTAAAATCTCAAATCTCAATTTAACCTATTTACAAATTTAATTATATCAAATTATCTATTCTTTTCTCTATTATCTACTTATTTAATTTATTTAACTATGTTCAAAATTAACTATCTATTATATTATTCAATTATTTCTAAATTAACTAGGTGAGGGTTTGGGGTATTTCATATTTAACTTAACTTCATTGATAATTAAACAAAAAATAATTTCATGACATAAATCCTAATTGTATAGAAGTCATTTAATATATTATCCACACAAATTAAAAATCCAACTTAAATGATTCTATTATGGATATACACATCTTAACTACCCACATTATCTTTGAACCTTTAGCAAAAACTTAGGAAAATATCTTTTCAAACCTAGCATGTAAATATATAAATAAATAAATAAACCTTCTTACTCTTCATGACCATATATGACTTTAAAAAATAATAATAATCCCATGATATAAATCCTATTTTTATGGAATGCAATGAAATATATTACTAAAAAAATATTAAAAGTCCAACTTCACAAAATTCTATAAAACCATGTTATAAGCCACTGCAAACCTTCTAATTTGTCTTCTAGGTAAGTTTGATATAATTTGTAAGAAGTTTTGTTTTAAAAATAATATGAACCCACAAAAATTAAAGAGAGAGAGAGAAAGAGAAATATTTAAGTAACTTTCTATAAATAATCTAAGGATAAGTAGAGAGTTCTTTAACAAATAAAGGTGCTTAAGATTATTACTATCGAATTTTTATCTTGTTCAATTGGATTTTTTTCTTCTTTTTTTCATTTTGCAAGATGTTTTTAATAATAATTAGCAAGTTTATAATTTTATTTAAGAGGGCATTTTTTAATTTTCTAAAATATTTCTTATGTTCTTGTGGAAAATGTGCTCAAATAATGGAAATGAAATTAGATGTTTGTTTCCTAAAACGATCATTTCCTTCAATTTGGTTTTTTATCCAAAATGGTATGGATTTTTTTTAATCGAGAAATAGGCTAATCAGGAAAAATAATACTATTCTAGGTTTGTGAAAGCGTTATCCCTAACAATGCCTTCAATTGTATTATAGGTGTCGTCTTATGATTTACATTAAAGGCATTATCCAATATGGCAACTTTAGTGTAAATAATGGATGCGTTGTTCAACAACGCCTCCACGACAGATACTACAGACTTTACAAAAAACTACAAAATAGCCAATTTTTATACTTAAACATAATTCAACAATCACTATACGAAATTTTGGCTTTAGAGACAAAAAATTCTGTCTCTGAAAATAAAAAATTTGTCTCTAAAGACTATCAAAGATAAATTTTCCTTCGTAAATTTCTGTCTAAAAAATCATCATTTCTAATTCTTTTAGAGATAGATTTATTATCCGTCGCAATGTCACAAATCTATCTCTATTTTAGAATTAGTTATTATTAAATATAATTACTAAATAATAAACAAAATCACTCTATCACAAATCTATCTCTAATTGTAAGATAAATTATTTTAAAAATTCTCATTTGCCTAATATTTATCATTCCTAGAGGTCACTCATCATTGAATGCTATATACTAAGCATAGTTAACATTGAAGTCCTTACAACTACTAAACCGATGAACCAATTCATATTTTTTTTAATAAAGTTCAATTACTGTTTATTATGAGATATCATAATTTAAAATATTATAATTATAAAAAGTTTTACATAACTTTATAATTAATTTTTATTTGATAATTTCAGTTTGCCTATTTATTGAGGATTTTTAATTAATATTTTATCAAAATAATATATAACATTTATATATAATAAATTTACATTTTCTAACAATTATTTTAAATTATATATTTATTATAAATTATAATATTTTTCAGTAGTATATTATAACTTTTTTCCAAATATGATATTATTATTAAAAAACTATTATATAGTATTTATATATATATAATGATATGTATAATAATTATACTTTTTACATTATTTATTTTTGTTTTATATTAACTTAATAAATTATATATATTTGATTAATATGTTTATTTTTTATATCATTTTTTATTTACTACTTAAAAATAAAGTATATTTCATTGATAAAACATGTAAAATAAAATAACTACTATAGAATGTAAACTTATTATATATATATTTATTATAATTATCCATATGTTACTATATATATAAAAAATGGTTATATATATCTTTTTTTTTTTGCCATAATGGTTATATATATCTTACATAATTTATATTTACATACTATATATTATTTAAAATATAATAACATATTTTCCAAAAAAATAATATACTATGTAGAAATATAGTATATTTAAATAATAAAATGTATAATATAAAATAACTAGTTAAATCTAAATATTTAAATTGATATTACATATCATTTTATTAATATATTAATGAAAAATAGATTTTTATATTGTTTATAGTATATTTATTATATATATCTTACATTATTTTATCAATTCGTATATTTAATTTTTTTATATAAGAAGTAATTATGTAAAAGAATATATAATATATGTAAATAATTACTTATGAAATGTATAAATGTTTATAACAAACATATTTTAAGTACTATTTATTATTTATGCTTTATAAATATAAATATGTAAGATTAATAAATATATTATAAATAAAATATATAATATTAGTTGTAAATGACGTATGATTATACATATTATATTTATTATACAATAAAATTTATTTACAAATATAATATAAGTCCATATTATATATTACACATTTATATATATTATATTTGATATGTATAATTAAAACTATATTTTAAACATAATTAGCTATATATAAATACACATAATAATTTAGTTTAAAGACAAGTTTGAGACAAAATTTGAAAAAATAGAAATTGGCTCTAACATATTTTATTTCCTGCTAAAATCATAGACAAATTTGTAACAAAAAAAGTCTATCACAAATTCAGTCACAAAAGCATATAAAAATTATAAAATTATTCATAATTTATGTCATCACAAATATATTGCAAATCTGTCGCTAAATCGTTTTTTTGGAGACAAAAAATTTCCATCGCAAATTTTCTATCTGTAAATGCTAGTTTTATAGGAGTAAATCCAATATAGGAAGCCTAGAAAAAAAATCCCATCAACCATACTCCGCACTCTTTGTACAAATACTTCGCACCAATAACTTAACCATCAGCATACTCATAAGCATTTTCTAACACACCTCTACCTAGCTCAGCTCCAAATTCATCAAGTGTAAACATGGGAAACAGTAAAATGTTTAAACTAAATAACATTGATAAAGCACAATAGAGTCCATTACACAAATCCAAATCTAAGAATACATTTTCTTTAAATAATATAATTCACTAACATGGAACAAAAAGGTAAACTACAATCTATCATCGCTTCCTACTACCCCTCTAGAGACTTGGAGCAATCCTTGACACAACGGATCATCAACTATGCTATGTAGGCGCCGATCCTTTATCCCAAGTTACCAGTGGACTAAAATTAGGCGGATCAAGTGGGCTGGCCTATGTGGAGCACCTAAATTGTGAGATTTATGTCAATCCCTCACCCATGTCATGATCATCAGCTGCACTCCTCTTCTATAGTGTAAGTAGAGTTGGACAAGAAGATGTTCCACACTTACTGTATGGATTTTAGTACGATCTAGAGCCCAAAGCTTGCGAATGAGGCACTAAAGAGGTATTATGTCATCCACCCATAATTGCAGACATGTTATGAGAGGTAGATGGAGCTTGTTGGATAAAATAGTACTCATGCTTCCCCTCTTCATCATCCCTTACATCATGCCTCCCAATATGACTCTCATCATCACTCTCATCATCCCCAGCTTCACCCCTCCTTGTTCATCGTGCCATAACTCAAGATATGGATTGTCAATGACTCCATGCTTGTTTACTTTCTCTACAGCTTCATTCGCAATGGAGTGAACCCCTAGAATGTCAAAAGTTAGTCATATCCATCAGAATTGATCGGCCTAGAAAGCATGTGAAGTTAGTATGCCAATAGAAAAATCATCTTATAGGCAAAATTTAAAAATCATAATTTAACAAGTCACCGAACCTAGCTTCAATGTAGCTAACGTATCGTCCGATCACTCGCCTGCACCAATGAGAATAGTCTGGCTTAGTTCCGAATGGAGGCTCGATAGGGATCAATCGATCCTACCTCTCATTCCAAATCCTATGGTAAACATCATGATGAGTCAACCAGTTTGTATCCACCCCTCTCTCAAGTTAATTTGATATAAATCTGGTTCAATGTTCACTATTGGTGGAATTCTCTAGTATCGCCCGAAATGCCACATGACACGAACTAAGAAATACCACCTTACATAGCAAAAGCGAATGAGGCAGACCCAACTCATCCACACATCAATACTAGCTTGAAAATACAGTGGAAGTCTGCTCACAATCTCATCTATGTAAGGCACAATTCCAATTCACGGGTTAAAAAATGGCAAAAAAGAAATCATTTCTTCCTTTTTTCCACATGTCTGTTACATAACACAAAATCCATTGGTCCATATTAATGTTATTCTAGAAAATAAGATAATAATGGGAAAATAGATGTATCTATCGAGAACCTTGAATGTCAAATGCCTCTCTGTATGCAAAAACCACATGGGACGAGTGTAATGTCATGTCTCAGACAATCCATCATCGAATAGCAAGGGATACCTCATCATGCAGGGGAAGGTTGAAACAAGCATATGAGAGGGGGGGGAGGGGGGGGGGGCGGGGGGGGGGGGGGAGGTGGGAAGGGAAGTTAAATAGAAAATCGGTCTCATGCCCATATCTACAATAATACAGCTACTCCACCGATCTAAATAGCATCATCAAAAGATGCCCGTTACAACTATCAATACAAATACAACTAGCTCGAGCATGAAACCCTCAACCTTACTTGCCAGCCTATGCCGTGTCCTCCAATAAGGGTAAGAACATAGTATGAAACAATGAGCAAAAATACGTCCACCTATTAGCTGGAGCATGTAGGTAAGCACATGCCTAACAATCTGCTTCTCCATTTCATCATCTAGTAGATAAGCAAAATAATCATGCAGCTAGATAAGACTTAGACGACCTCCATGTGTCATACACCCCTAGGGATACCCCTCCCCCCCAATTAGCAAGTCGTCGACTAATAGTCTTAGGTGCACGTCCACATCCTATAGCATGATGGTCATTTCCCCCTGTGGCATGTGAAATGTATGAGCCTCTAATCTCCATAACTACTGTAGTGATGAGATGCCAATCGAGCTGCATGTATGGGAGGGGCGTAAGTCTTATGAAACTAGCCTACTCCAAATAAGGCAAAAGGTGATCATCAATGAGCCTTCTAACTTGCACATGCCTCTTTATCGGTTCCTTATGTCTAACAACAAGCGTAGTAGTTGAGGTCTTAAAAAAAAAAAGAAAAAAAATTTAATCAAGGCTTTGAATTAAATGCCTCTAGAAACTTGATGGCTATGTAGTGGGAGGATTCCTTACCCCATCCCTCCAAACAGCTGATTAACAGTACCTTTCATATTAGGTGAGCAAAGAAGGATCAATAAGTCATGGCTCCATCTAGCCTGCATATAAAAGAAAAGTTTAAAAACAAAGAAGTATTGCGAAATGAAATAACATGACACAAGCATATACATCACTTCACAAGCACACATGGTAGGTGAATATATCTTAAACCTACCTACCTTATCTCTCTCTATGTGGACAACTCCTCCTATTATGCTCTTCCTATCTATACAGATTGCACATTGTTTGTCAAGTCGCTCTCTATAATCCATTTCCATTTTATATTGCTTAATCATAGGCTTGCCCTTTGGGTATGCAATTTCTAGATTACGAATTAAGCAAAAGAAGTAGGCTGGGTTAAGCCAGTCAAGCTCATCATCAAGTGGAAAAAAAAAAGGGGTCGATAGCACTGGATTTCATTTATCTATCTATACCAAGGCTCCACGAAGGAACTCCAATCCACATTAGAATACCATGTTGTTGCTATTGCGTGTGAACATGGAATTCAATATATTTGCCATTTGTTGCATTTGCAGGTATGTTTTGAAAAGTCCACCTTATGTATACAACCTCCCCTCTTGAGATGACCTTTTTCTCATCAAGTGCCAGTTCGCACCTCAAACAGTTTAATACTTCTATTGAAACAAGTAACCTGATGCGAGCTAGCCCTCAAAGACCATAAATCCAGCTTCTTGTCTAACCTCATTCTACTAACAATCTTAGGTTGGTGGCCTTGATTATATAGAAAAGCTTTGGTAGTTCATTGTAAGATTTCACCTAGTCACCATATACAATAGCAATTGCCTTTTGCTTACATTCCCATATTCTTCTACGAAATACCATAAACTCATATACAGTCAAGCATGGGACTTAAGCTCTTGAACTTTGCGATTCGTGGAATCATGCAACCCTTAGGTAATGTCTAACCGAGTAGTGGCTTTTACAAAATCTCTTGAATTATTTAGCACCTAACTCAATAGCCATTGACATCAGATCCTTTAAACTCTTATCATCCACAATTGGTATTAAACATGTAGACAACCCCATGGCTTATAATGAGTGTGTATGTGTATTATCTCAACTTCAAAACCATTTGGATCAATGCCAATCTTCTCACATATCACCTCCTTAAATTGATCAAAATTCACATATGTTCTCACCTTCACCTTCCCAATGTGAGGTCTATTATATTGTAGCCCATGACTTCCATCCACAATATTCCCATTCACATGGACGATGAACCTTACGTAGTTAGTCATCTCAAACTTATGGACAACAAACTACAAATGTTATATGGTACTTCTCCCAAATTAAATTGTGGAACACATCTTCGACAACTTAAACATCAATGATGCACACTTGGAAACTTCAATTTTCTCTAATGGACTAAGCTTAAACAATTAGGGCATTTCATTAAACACCATCTGAGCGTCCATATTTCTTTAATAGAAACTACATGGATCAACCAAATGCAAGCACATAAACATCACTAACATTCCTTTCACTACTTCCATTGTATCTAACACTTCAAAATCATCAACTATATCACACTAAATAGGATAAAAACACATTCAATTATTATAGATTTTCACATAAAATTGAGTAAAACAACATTTAAGGGGGGGAAAAAAGTAGAACAACACATGACCTGATTTCATGATGCAAATTTGATGCTTGAAACGTCCTATTTGATGTTGGAATGGTGGTGCTAGGCAGTAGGCCGACAAAAAGGTTTGGAGAGGGAGAGAGTGTTGTGAGATAGAGGGTTTTAGGTATGAGAATGGTGTTGTCAAGAAAAGTTTTTTCAAATATATGCAGTGAAAACACGGTCAAAGACGGCATGTATAAGACAAATTTGAAGGCACTATTAGATCAACACCTTATTGTGGAGAATTTATCCCAATGTCAATTCTGAAACTATCATCCGCTTCTTCAACTTTGCATTTCAAGGATACCGGTTTCAATTCTCCTACAAGTCTTATTTGGTAATTGTTTGTTTGCTCATTGGCAGGAATATGCTGTCCCCTGCTAGATTACTCGTGATTTGTTTGATCGATGGTGACTTGCTTATTATAAATAATGTGCATGGCCCTTACGTTGAAATGGGGGCACCTTGGCATATATATATAAGGTCGTTGGAGTAGATATAAGAGTTTAGGCACTGGATACTCTAGTACATTTTTGTTCTCAATTTAAGGATTCGGGTGGATTGGGTAATGTTGTTGATGCTGTTCGATTGTTAGCTAATAAAGGTTCGTTCCCTCCTTTGAAAATTTATAATATCAACCAATGAGCTTGAGAGGTGATATGCGACGATTGAAACAATGATGAAAGGGAGAACGAGTTGATTATGCCCTTTGATTTTTTCAAAAATGGAAAAGTCGGGTCTCTTTCCAAATGTTGTTACTTGATTGTGCAAGAATGGGAAATTAAAGGAGGGTTTGCAATTGAGACAAAAGATGCTAGAGAGCAAAGAATTCCCAATCAAACAATATACTACATTTTGATTAATGGTTTGGCAAAAGTAAGAAAATTTGATGATGCGAAAGTTTCAAATGAGAGAATCATCTAAGAGAGGGTTGGTTTTGAATGTGGTTTTGTATAATACATTGATTGGTGGGTATTGTGAAAATGGGAAAATCCGGGAGGCCTTGGACCTGATGGATGAAATAAAATCAAAAGGTGTGAACCCCAATTCGGTTACTCTTAATTGTCTTTTGAAAGGTTTTGTTGCCATCAATCAAAAGGAACATGCTGAGCTTTTTGTGGAGGTGATATCAAATGGCTTTGCTATAAAGTTAGGCCCCTATAATTCAGTTTTTAAAGGTTTATGTGTGAGTTGCAAGTTTAAACATGCTCTTAGATTTATTAAAGAGCTACTATGGAGAGATCCTGATTTGATAACTACTTTAGTGGTTAGACTTTGTGAAGATGGAAAGCATCCGAAAGCAATTGAGTTGTAGTATGTAGGAAAAGGATTTACACCCAGGACACCTACATCAAATGCCTTAATTCACAGACTTTATGAAGTGAATAACATTCAAGAGGCAGTTTAGCTTCTCAAGGAGATGCTAGATAGGGACTTGAAGTTGAATGAGATCACCTACAATACACTCGAATTTGGCTATTGTAGATAGACATCATCATGGGTCGGTTCCGAACCGGGAACAGACCTAACCCGTCATCGGCGGTTCCTGAACAGGGAACCGGCCCGGCTATGGCGGGTCTGAACCGGTAAAGGACCCGTTGGTTCTGACGGGTCCTTACGGTTCCATCCCTAAAAACCGTATGACCCGGCGGTTTTGGAACCGTCGATTCAAGAACCGGCAGAACCGGCGGTTTTACACCATAGAAATTATAAAAAAAAAAGTAAGAAAAAAAGAAAAGAAAATTATAAAAAATTGTAATTATAAAATAAATATTTAAAACTATTTTTGCATAAATAATAAAAAATTTATTTCCTATTCACAATATTTAATGTGTTATTATTAACAACATAAGTAATAATTACATTTAAATATATATTGTTAAATTTATGTAGACTTCTAATCAAAGTAGACTTTCTTTCTTAACAATGTGTGATTCATTTTTGTTATTGAGAATTATTTATATCTTTGAATATTTTATAGTGTCACATTGCTAATATAACAACTAAAAAAGTGCAAATGATTGTATATAAATAAATACATAATTATAAAAATTCTTTTAACTAATGCCATGAACAATTATTATTAGGCTCAATGTTATTTCAAGTTAAAAATTTATTTTTTATTTATTTTTAGTTAAATTAAGTAAATTATTTAATTGATTTTTTATTTTTTTCATGGTTCCGGTTCCTCTAGAACCGGAACCGAACCATAAGAACCAGCGGTTCTTAAGAACCGGGAACCGAACTGGCTCTTATGGGTCCGGTTCCGGTTCCAGACCCGAACGGACCGTGACGATATCTAATTGTAGAGTAGGAAAAGCTAAAGAAGGGTTTAGGTTGTGGGAAGAGATGGTTTAGAAAGGTATTTAGCCAGATATGCAAACTAACATCTTGATACTTCTATGGGTGAGATGGACAGAGTTATTAATCTTTTGGGATAGATGCAAAGAAACTGGATTAAGTCCATATGTCTATAGTTATGGCATTTTGATTACCTACTACTGCAAGGTAGACAAAATTCAAGCTGTTGAAAAACTTTTAAATGAGCTGGTTGCCACGAATATTGAGCTAAATTCTATTTCTTATAATATATTGACAAAAGCCTATTATAGTAAAGGTAATATTGATTCAGCCCCAAAACTTTGAGATGACATGAAATTTGGGGGCTTCTCCCCACTTGTGCCACTTATTCTTTATTGATGCATGGAATGTCCAATATTGGAAATGTTGAAGCCATATGAGATCCTCTGATTGAAATGAGAAAATAAGGGTTGAAACCAGATGTGACCTGTTATACTACTGTCATTGATGGTTATTGCAAGTTGGGACAATTAGACATGGCTGAGAGCATGTTTAGAGAAAATGTACATGTACTTGCATGCCATTGAACCTAATAAATTCACCTACACCATAACGAATGATGGCTATGGTAAATTTGGTAATAGGATAAAAGCAAGGATGCTTTTCTACCGACTAGTAGAAAATGGGATTGTTCCAGAGATTGTCACTTGTAATGTTTTGGTCAATGGGTTTAGCCACCATGGGAAAATGGATGAAGCTTATAAGGTTTGGTAGAAAATGGGATTATTCCAGGTATTGTCCCTTATAATGTTTTGGTCAATGGGTTTAGCCAGCATGGGAAAATGGATGAAGCTTATGAAGTTTGTGATAACATGTCAAGTGTAGGAGTATCATTGGAAAAAATAACTTTCACAACCTTGATTAGCAAGTGGAATCAATTGTCTACTATCTCACGCAAAAAAGAGGCTAATAATAAGGTCTAGTATTTAGTATTCAGAACTGTCATTATGATATGACTGTGTATTTATGTTGGATCATATATCAGTAAGTTCAATTTATTTATCTTATGAGGCTTTTTCACATACTAGGTTTGATTAATTGATCTAGGTGAATTTTCTTGTGTCCTTAATATGGCTAATTTTGTGCTGCGGTGACCAGTTATGTGGGCTATAAAGATGTTGAGGATGATTTGGGAAATATACTGGTATGCTCCTGAGTTATATTCCATTTCATTGTTTTTGTTGGATTAGATTTGGTTTTATATTTTTAATATATTTTTGCTTTTGTATTACTTTTGTATGATAGCTTGCTAACATCATTCTTGGCTTTCTATACTTATAGGTTAGTCGTCGTTAGCAATTAAATAAGAGTTCTCAATAACTCAATATCATTGAAGTGGCATAATGCTCTCTGTATTCATAATTATATCTAATGCCTTGCATCTAAGGTTGATTCTTGCAACAAATTAGTCTGCTATCATTATCTTATAGTTAACCTAAGTTTTTTGTTATTGTGCTTGTAGACATGCAATAATTATGGTTCTATATAGAGTTGGTGGAATGTGTCATAGCCTCTTTCAAGCATCACTTTAGGTACAATTTCTAGTAGGATAAACATGATGATGTTGGAGGCCTCAGTAGATAGTATATATATTTCTTGTCTGCTCATTGTCGAACTTGAGATTTGCATACATGACAATAATGTTTAAGGGTGTTGTTTGTCTGAGGTATCTATAGTGAATAATATCCTGTTAATTTTGTTTTTTTTTTCCCCATATGGTTAGTTTTGTTGGTACTTAACAAATTGAAAGTTTGTCCAAGACGGTTATTTACTAGTTATATCAAGTTTGACATTGACATTTTCCTTTTTAGACAGCTTCGCCTTCTTTTCTTTGGGTTTCTCCTAAATGAAGTCATTTCTTGCTCCTTCCTTTAACAAATGCATTTTGTCTCCAATGTTTACTTGTACAATCACTTTAAATAAGGGGGAAATTGGGTTATAGATCAAACCCATATGGGTCTATAATAAAAGAAATCTTAAGTATATTACTTATACTTAAAAAAGGACTTGAAAGTAAGGATTTTTTTTATGTAAACAAGGAGACTTAGATGTTATACACTGGCCAATAGGGGATCAAGTCGGCCAGCCTTTACAACACAAATGCTAGCCTTGAATCGAGATTTTTTTGCCAAGAGCAAGGAATTGGCAATGCCAGCTCAAAGAACGTTAGCTTACTCATTTACATTGCCGACCTAGAGACGACTTTCATTTGGCCAAAAGCAATGGCATTTTCAATGCCGGCCAAAGCCACTAGCCTTGTTTTAAATTTGCCAACCTATGTTTGCAACGAGTTTTCCTTGTGGTATGATATAAATACTCCTTGTTTTGTCATCTTGGGTAATGTGGTAGCTATTCCTAAATCTTAAAGAGAGAGTCTAGAGAGAAAGAGGCCTTTTGTTGTCAAAATCCACCATTTGTAGTGAAGATCCGTGTGATCCACTAGTGTTATCTAGTGAAGAAAAATAGTGTATCCCATTATTATTGATAGTGGAAGAAATTTGTACTGTGGTCATGTGGTTTTTCCCCAATTAGTTTTTCCATGTATATCCTGGTGATGTTACTTTTAGTTTTGTATTTATTGTTTGATTGTTGTCATTGCATTAGCAAAAGGAAAAATATATTTTTGATTATAGGTTATTGAAGGATTTTTCCTAACAAATGATACCAGAGTGCTAAGTTAAAGGAAAAAGAAAATTGGGGTTTTTTGTTCATTGTACTTCAGAGATGGCAGAATCATCAGGTATGATGATTAAATTAAATTTATCAAATTATGCTATGTAGAAGTCTAATCAAGATTGGACAATCTTGCATAGAAAAACCATTGGTTATATCTGAAAAATGGGTTGATCAATGTGTGTATCATCATGTACCCTAGGAAACGAGAGCTGAGTTTTATCGATGAAATTGGAATCCATGTATGAGAGGCAGACTGCCTTGAATAAAACCTCCTTGATTAGGAGAGTGGTGAATTTGAAGTATAAGGATAGATCCAATATGACTGAGCACTTGAATGATTTTCAAGACTTAGTGAATCAGTTATTTGTTATGAAGCTTGTACTTAAAGATAAGATTCAAATACGTTTATTGTTGAGTTACTGCTTGAAAGCTGGGAGACACTTGTGGTATCTGTTAGTAATTCTGCTCCAAATGGAAAGCTCACCATTGCAATGGTGAAAGATAGCTTGATGAATGAAGAAGCCAGAAGAAAAGATCTGGGTACAAGTTCTTAGTCTTGGGCACTTGTTACTGACAAGTACGAGAGGCATGGTAGAAGTAGAACAGAGGTTCATCCGATAAATCTAATAAATCTGATAAATCCAGGGAAAGATCGAAATAAGAGGAAAGAAAAATGTCAAATGCTTTTACTATGATAAGCTTGGTCATTTTAAGAGAGAATGTAGACAATGGAAAAGAGAGCAGGTAAGGGTAAAGATAAAGGTGAAGAAAAAGATGAAGATACAATTGCTGCAGCAGCAAGTGGTAAAATACTAATTGCCTGGGATGAGGACTGCATTAGTATTGCATGTCATGATAATGACTAGGTTATTGATTCTAGTGCCTCCTTTCATGTGACATCACATGGTGATTTCTTTTCATCCTACACTGCTGGTGATTATGGAAATGTTAGGATGGGAAATGATGGTTCATTAAAAATTGTTGGCATTAGAAATATTGTTTTAGAGATTAACACTAGTTACAAGCTCATTCTCAGAGATGTCAACATATTCCAAATATCGGCCCGAACCTTATATCTATAGGGAAACTAAATGATGAAGGCTATATCAATTACTTTGGTGAAGGAAAATGAAAGCTCACTAATGGTTCTCTTATAGTGGCACAAGGGATGAAAAGAAATACTCTTTACTTAATGTCGGCAAAAGTAAGTAAAGAAGATGTGAATCTAATTCATGACAATTCTATGGAGCTATGGCATAGCGGCTTGGTTACATGAGTGAAAAAAAGCTCTAAATGCTTGTCAAGAAATAACTACTACCTGATGTGAAAGGTACTCCTCTAAAAACCTGCACTGATTGTCTTGATGGTAAACAACATAGAGTTGCATTTCAAAGAAATCCACCTACTAAAAAATCTCATATACTGGATTTGATTCACACAAATATGTTATATGAAAGACAAGACAGTAAGTGATACTCTTTATTTTGTAACATTCATTGATGATCACTCTAGGAAGTTGTGGACTTTTGCTTTGAAGTCCAATGATCAGGTTCTTGATGTGTTTAAGCAATTCCACACTGTAGTAGAAAGAGAAGCAAGAAGACAATTAGTATGTGTTCGAGCAAATAATGGTGATGAATATAGAGGAACATTTGAAGAATATTGCAAAGATCATGGGATTAAAATGGAGAAGACAGTTCCAATGACCCCTCACAAAACGGCATAGCAAAGAGGATAAATCGCACTATCATAGAGAGAGTAAAGTATATGTTATCACATGCCAAGATGCCTAGATCATTATAGGGTGAAGCAATTGGAACAGCTGCTGATCTAATAAATTTATCTCCATCTTATGCTCTAGATGGAAATATCCTAGAGAGAGTCTAGACATGTAAGGAAATTTCTTACTAAAACTTACGAGTGTTTGGTTGTAGGGCATTTGTGCATATTTTAAAGGATGAAAGTGCAAAGCTTTATGCAAATTCAAAGCAGCGCATTTTTCTCCGTCATGCACATGATGAGTATGAATACAGGTTGTGGGATCCAGCTAAGAAGAAGAATGTCAGGAGCAGAGATGTAGTCTTTCTTGAAGACCAAACTATTGAAGATATTGAGAAGCTAGAAAATTTGAAATCCTCATAATAGATCCCGAAAAATGTAGATCCAGTGCCCTCACTTGAAGATTCTAATGATGGAAGAGATGTGGAAGACACAGTTGAAGAGCCCCAGGAGCCTCATCAGTAGATTGAGTTGAGGAGATCTTCAAGAGATAGAAGACCATCAGTTAGATACAGTCTAAATGAGTATGTGATGCTGACTAACAAGGGAGAGCCTGAATGTTATCAGGAGGCAATGATACATGAGAAGAAAAATGAAAGGATCAAAGCCATGCACAAAGAGACGAAATCTTTGCATGAGAACAAGACTTATGATCTAGTGGAACTACCAAAGGGCAAGAGACTATTGAAGAACAAATGAGTATACAGAGTGAAGACTAAAGAAAATAGCTCACAACTAAGTTATAAGGCAAGACTGATTGTGAAGGGGTTAAGTCAAAAGAAAGGTATTAACTTTGATGAGATTTTCTCACCAATGGTGAAGATATTCCATTCGACTTGTATTAAGTATAGCAGCTAGTTTGAACCTGGAGATTGAGCAAAGGGATGTGAAGACAACATTCCTTCATGGTGACTTAAAGAAAAAAATCTACATGGAGCAGCCTGAGGGGTTTAAGATCAAGGGAAAGGAGCACCTACTTTGCAAATTGAAGAAAAGCTTATATGGGTTGAAACAAGCACAAAAGTAGTGGTATAAGAAGTTTGACTTCTTCATGATTGATCAGGTTTACATCAAGACTACAACAGATCATTGCGTTTTCATTAAGAAGTTTGCCAATGGTGAGTTTGTTATACTCTTACTATATGAGATGATATGTCGATTTTTGGTCATGATGATAAGCATATTCAAAATTTGAAGACTGCATTGAATAAGCCTTTCACCATGAAAGACATAGGATCGCACGCCAAATTCTTCAGTACGAGAATTATCCATGATAGGAAGAGAAAAAAATTGTGGTTATCATAGGAGAGATACCTAGAAAAGGTGTCGGAGAGATTCAACATGAGTAAAGCGAAACCTGTTTGTTCTACACTTACAGGTCACTTCAAACTCAGTTCTCAACAATTTCCTAAAAGTAAGGCAGACAAAGAAAACATGAAGAAGATACCATATGTTTTTGCTGTCAACAATCTAATTTATGCTATGGTGTGCACTAGACTGGATATTGCTCATGATATTGGTGTTGCCAGCCGTTATCTCTGAATACAGGTAAAAAGCATTGGACCATTGTTAAATAGATTCATAGGTATCTCAAGGGCACTTTTAGGTTAAGTTTATAGTTTGGTGGTAGTATGCTTGTATTAGAAAGGTTTTCAGATGCTGATATGGCTGGAGATCTGGATTCTAAGAAGTCCACTTTAGGTTATCTGATTACATATGCAAGGGGAGCAGTGTCTTGGCAATCTAAGTTGCAAAAGTGTGTTGCATTATTTACCACTAAAGCAGAATATGTAGCTATGACTGAAGCTTGCAAGGAGGTCTTGTGGATGAAGAAGTTTTTAGAAGAACTGGGTCAAGAGCAAGAAGACTTGAGATTGTCTTGTGACAGCCAGAATGCTATACATCTCAGTAAGAATCCAATGTTTCATTCCAAATCCAAACACATTGATGTTAGATATCATTGGATTCGAGATGTATTGGAATCAAAGCTGTTGAAGCTAGAAAAGATCCATACTGAATGCTTTAGATATGATGACCAAAGCTCTATCCAAAATAAAGTTATTTGTTGTAGACAGACAACAGGTGTGATTGAACCCCTCATATGAGTTGAAGAAGGAGTTTGTTAGTTATAAATCTAACTCATATGGGTCTATGATCAAGGAAATCTTAAGTATATTACATATACATAGAAGAGGACTTAGAAATAAAAAGTTTTTCATGCAAATAAAGAGACTTGGATATTGTACACTGATTAACAAGGGATCAAGGCCACCAGCCTTTACAACATAAATGCCAACCTTGAATTGAGAATTTTTGGTCGAGAGCAAAGAATAGGCAATGCTGGCTCAAAGGCTGCAGCTTATCCATTTATGTCGTAGGACTGCCGGCGTAGAGTCGCCTTCATTTGGTTGAAAGCAACGTTTAATGCATGCAAAAGCTGCCAGCCTTTGTTTTAAATTTGCCAACCTATGCTTGCAGCAAGTTTTCTTTAGGGTTTGATATAAATACTCCTTGTTTTGTTATCTTGGGTAGCGTGGTAACTATTTCTAAATCCTAGAGAGAGAGAGGTCTGTTGTTGTTGAAATCCAATGTTTGTAGCGAAGATACGTGTAATCTACTAGTATTATCTAGTGAAGAAAAACAGTATATCTCATTATTTTTTATAGTGGAAGAAATTTGCGTTGCAGTCCTGTGGTTTTTCCCCAATTGGGGTTTTCCACGTAAATCTTGGTGTTGTTTTTTAATTTGTATCTGTTGTTTGCTTGTTGTTATCACATAGATAAGAGAAAATTTTATTTTTGATTACAAGTCATTGAAGGATTTTTCCTAACAGAAAATCTCTACTAGTTGGGCTCTATGTATGGTTGCAAAGACGAACTTTGGTTTACCAGCTTATTCATAATGAACAAAGTTAAATATTTTCCCTTCTAAAGGCAACTTTCAGTGTATCATATGTATCTTGGTCCATAAATTATAACTATTTCGTTTCTCTATCATGTTTCATCACGGTTCTTCTAACAGCTGCAATGGCTTTGAAAAATAACTTCTTTGTTAGTCTGATGGAGTTAATAGACATTGTGTGGCTTAAGCTATGATATATGGCTGATGAAATAAAATCAGGTGGTCTTACGTGAATGAAATATAGGTGGAAGGCCTTGCATTTGTATACATTGGGATGCATCCACTAATCTAATGGTGCCTGTGTCTTGTGCCTATCTTTTGTTCTTAATCAACTAATTGTTGAGGGTATATGAAATTACCTCACTTCTTAGAGCCTGGGCAGGTTAAAGAGCCAATTTTTCCTTCCAAATTTTACTGGGTTATCAGATTGATATACTCACTCTAGCACTCTGTTGTATCGCCTGTCGGTTTCAGATCATGCCACCAGAAATTTTGGTACTTCCTGTAGTAGATGAAGTTGCAAAAACAGATGTGGGACTGCACTGTTAAGTCTTTTAAAAATAAAGATTGGCAACTTAACATTTCAGATTTAGTAATAATATGTTTTCTGTATCTATAAGGCATCCGTGGTTCATGATTGATTCTATTGTTTTTCTCTCTCTTAAAAAATAATCGATATGGATATTTGGGAGTTAAATGTTTTTCTTTTATTTATTCTTTTGCATATGCTTTCTGTGTTCAACACTTGAGCAATGGTTTAGTTTTTTTAATGCGCAGCACATATGAAGGCTTTTCGACTTAGAAGGCTTTTCCTTGCAACATATTCTGATTATATCAATAATGTGGACATATATGATCCACCATGTGGCCATTACTTTTTTTCTTACATGGCTCAAAGATCTTTCTACACTTGGATGCATATTTCTTGTCCAGATTTTTTACTACAAAGATGAAGGAATTTGTATACAGTTGGGGTAAAGCACATATGGAAAACATGGTGATATCTAGACAGCCAGAAGGATGTCATGTGTTATGCAAATAAAGAAGATTTTGGAATATAGAAGGGAAACTGCACAGTATGTTGCTATCTGAACGAAGTTCTCAAGGCTTGTGTCTGCAACTGTACATATAGGGATGCAACGGTCGGGTTTCGGGTGGATATATGAACCTAAAACCCGACCCGCTACCCTATAGGGTCTACCAGACCCGACCCTATAACCCTATAGGGTTTTGATGCTATATCCAAACCCGTCCTATAGGGTTTGATTTAAAACCGAAACCCGACCCTATAACCCTATAACACTTTTAAAAAAAAAAAACTTATTTTCAAATTTTAATAATAAATTTAAGAAAAGCCGGTACTTCTGGCATAAGTTTCCTATACATTCAAAAAATGAAATGATGCATGTAGAATTGATAGAAAATTGTAGTTCACATTCATTGTATAACATTTAAACACATTAATATATTACTTTTGTCATTGTATAATATTTTAAAAATATGGTTAGATTAGATTTCATATGTTCCAACTAAAATATAACGGAAAAAAATAATATTAATTTCTATAGCAAACATGACTTGAGCAAAATTTAATAAAAAGTTCAAAATCCGTAACTAATCCATAAATAAAAAAAAAAAAAACCCTTGGAGACAAAAAAGATAGTAGTTCCTTCATGTCTTTTTTTTCGCTCTTTGCTCCTTTAGTAATGTTTTTATTTATTTATTAATTATAATACCGGGTTATCGGGTATCCATCGGATTTGTTATATGATCAAACCCAACCCTATAACCCTATAGGATTTTTATTATATATCCAAATCCGACCCTATAACCCTATAGGTTCAACCCTATAGGGTTTTTAACAGGTCGGTGGGTCGGAAACCCTATAAGAGCCAACCGGTTACATCCCTATATACATACACTTTTTTGTTAGTAGCTTGTTGTTGTTCAGGTTTCCTTGCCTGGCATACTGCCTTTGAACCAAATTCGGTCATGGCCATTGGGCATGTATCCTATTGGGTCCTCCATTCAGCAGATCATTACCTCCACAGCATATAATTAAATAAGGTCCATTCAGAAGAGAAAGGACACGAGTCTTCCAAACCCAGCGGGGTCTATTCTATTTAGCTACAGTGCTCTGCAGAGTTGAGGTATTCTTTCTCTTGAAAAACAATTGTGCTTTCTAAGTTCAAGATATGACCTTTTAATGATTGAGTTTCTTTAGCTTGTGATTAGAAGGCTATGTCATTCCAAGGCTTTGCTAGATCAACCAGTCCAAAAGATTTATGTATTTTGAAATTTATTCGTTTATGACAAACACAAGTAATCTGGTCTTCAAAAGTTTGATCTATTAAAGGATCACATCCAAGGAATGGTTGTCCTTATTTTTGTTGTAGAGGAAAGTGGTTTGCCCTCAGATCTATTAAATATTCACTGTTTGTAACTTTGTAGTGATTGAGTACATTCCTTCTCTTTCGCTGTGATATATTACTAGAACATGGTTAAATTCTCATGTATCTAAAGTGAAGGATCATACTGCTACATTTTGAATGCACACCAACAATCCATATTGCAGTGGTAAAATATGGTGGAAATATTACTATCTTGCAGGATAATTATAGCTTATTCACATAAGCATGAGTGGAGTTCTTGATAAGCTGAGGATGGCAGGAATTAGAGTGTAAGATATGCTGTCGACATTGGATGAAAGATGCAGTCAGACTCAAGTGCAGCAGCCAGTTCCGGCCATAATATGGCTGAAATGGTCCACGAGCCATCACCTCCAGCGCTTGGCCTTTGGTTCATGTAGCCAACACCTATCTTTTCAATAATAGAACAAACTGTTCCCAAAATAGGGCTACCAAAACCAAAGTCCAGTTCAGCCACTGGAAACCGACGTCCTGATGATATGACGAGTGCTGGTCCACCGCGGCCCAAGACAATTCGAGACATCATCAAACCTGGCCTTTGGCACTCAATCCAGTCAATTAAATCCAAAAAATGAGTTATTTGTTACCTTGCAAATTGCATCATGAACTATTGCTGCAATGCCTGAGATGGAGCCATTCCTCAAGTCTGCAATACTTGCCTCTGCAAAAGCTAAAGACAATACATTGCCTACGTAGTCTGACATTTTTTCTGAACCCTGATCCATTCTAGTTCGACCATCGACTAACCAACCCATTTTACACTCTGTGTGAGATTTATCTATAGTTTTGACCATTATTTTCCAGACATAGGCTGAGAAAGCTTCAATCTTGGTCCTTCTATGACCATCCATGCTGGCGAGTCTTTGCAGGTGACTGATGCTTGCTCCGTCGATATGATAAAGGCGCTTAAGCAAGATATTCTTAGTTGGGATATTTATGATTTCTTCCAAGGTGCATTTGACGAAAGTGCGGTCTAAGGAAAGGTGATAACATGGTGGAGAACGTGGCTGGAGGTTTCTCCTGTGGTCTGGTTTACAGGAAATGGACTGGTTTGTAGCTATTTCTGACCATGAGACCAGGAACTTGCCAAAGCACAGGCATCACCAAGTGCATGGTCAAAGGTGAATGTAATTGAAATGCCTCCACAGGTATACTGTGTCACCTGGACTTGAACAGCAAAGTCAGGGATGAGGTTAACCAACTTTCCTTGCATGAATTGGTTGAAATCATAGAAATCCAGTTCCTTTAAGGCTTCACTGGAATGAGCTTCAAGGACCAGAGCGCCTGTATTGTCACAGATTATTTCAGGTTCATTAGATTTTGGATTCTGAACTATTCTACCAGCAAAAGGATAGAAATAATTTAAGGTGGTGGCCAAAGAGTTCTTGATAATCTTCAATATTGAAGAAAAGGTTTTGGCTATTGGCCTGCGATAAAAATAGAAATAAGTTACAGGGAAGCGTCCTGATAGAAGATCTAGATTGGAGAGAGTGATGATGCGAGGTTCAGTTGGTGGATTAGTAGCCCTGATGACACTTTTGGTACCTAAATTTACTTGAAATGTCTATTAGCTGGAGTGTTGGTCTCCATATGTGTATCTATGTAAGAATGATGGCTTCCAAGGGTGATTGTGGCAGTAACTAGAGGTCCTTGGATTTTCTCTTGAACATGCAATGTGTATGTTAAGGAATTGTGGAAATGAATCTCTAAGATGGCAGAATCCTACCATTTCATTGGGCATTACTTGTGTTTAAATATATGCAAATGAGGCATCTATATGTACCTTTATGTGGTAAAGCTTAGCAAAGCATCCCAAACTTAACACCAACTTGACAGGATCCGGATATCATCATCATGAAGTAATTTGTAGGATTGTGTAGTCACATCAGGAACCACTAATGTGGGTTCATGAATGATAATCCTTTCTTTCAAATTTTAATTTTATAAGACACGGAAGTTATGATTGTATATAATTTTGGAGGATTTTGTCAAGGGCACTGCTTCAGTGTGGTTTCTATACTTACTAGGTGCTGCATAACCTTTGCTGACCCGTAATCTTTTTTTTACCCTTCAAATCAACTGGCATTGATTGCCTCTTGTAAATGACAGTTTTATATGTTGGTTAATATGCTTAATGTCTATAGTACATCTTTATCTGGTCCTATTACTTTGCCTGTTTTTGTTTTCTCCAGCTTTTGCTTCTATTCAATACATAGTGACTAAAGCTAACTTTAGCTGGTTAATCCGATTAGTCCATTGATGGTCGGTAAGTACGATGGTCCTGATGATGATCTTGCACATATTGCGTGAGTATCTTCCTGACTTGGGTTACAAATATGGTTCTAGCTGTATTGACCGCATCCTTTGGGTAATTGGTTATTGAACAGTCAAAATTTAATAGAATAATAGGTGTCCACAAGCTATTCCTGTCATTGTACCTCTCTTGTTCAAGTTATTACGCTAGCTTCCTGACCATGAGCTTTCAACAGTAACATTGCTTTTACAAATCCCATGTATCCCGGAAATGCTTTGACAGGGAATTCCCATCCTTCCAACCCCATCACGAGATAAATTTTCAAGGGTAAAGTCTATGGACCCAATCAATCATATGAGAGTTTGGTGTTTGAGAATAAGAGGTTAAGTTGAAGCATCAATCAATTGATATTGAGAAAATACTCTTATTCGAGGCCATTGGGAGCCCCTATCGTTTGCTCATAGCCGCTGAAAATGTTGTGTCATTTCATTGGGAGCGAACCAAGTTTGGCAGGCAACATGATTACAAGTGAAATCAAATTGGGCATATTTGCTGATTACCATAGGCTTAATTAATAATATAATAATGTCAAGGGGAAGGGGGCACACGTGATGGAATCCACTGATTGACGAGTGCTGTTTATTTGTTTTTTCATTTTCTTTTGTCTTATCATGTGACAAAACAATTGAAGCGATCACGATGTCTGCAATATATACAGTCGAATATTAGGCGTGTGTCATGGCTTATGTCCTGTTTCGGTTTAGTTTTTAATCGTTCTGTATCTGTGTGTCTGTGTTACCTTGTAGATCTTCCTATAGTCTACTTGCCAAGTTTGTCACTAGGCCTATAGAAAATACTAGATGCGTTGTGATTAACGTTCGATACAAAGTCATAAATTGTTGCTATTTATGTTCATAAAACGCATTTTTACATCTTTTTTGGTATGCACATGGGTCTGCAAACAAGTTAAATCAAAACAGCATTAAGTGTAAGCTCAAGCTTGATTCAAAATTTCAAGACGAACTTAAAGTTTTAAAGCTCTAATTTGTTTGTTTAAAGCTCTAAACTTAATTTGTTAAGGAAAAAAATGTTTCCATTTCTGATTAGTATAATATTAACATGAAACTTAAGTTGAGCTTTATTAATATTTATAGTCAACTCAAGCTCAATTAAATTTGCGAGCTAGTCAAATTGAATATTATAAAGTTTAAATTTAATTTGATAAACTAGTTGAGTAACTCAAGTTCGAGTTTAAATCCATTTTAATTATTTTTTAATCAAATCCAAGTAAAAGCAGAGTCAAATTCAAATAGTTTATGAGCCAATTTAATTTGTTTACAACTTTGGACACTTCGTTATGCTATGCTCGATTTAAGTTTCAAATTGAGCTTAGGAAAGCTCATGAGTCCATACAAAATTTTACGCATCGAGCCCTATTCGATACCCTAATCGATTAATGGGACATTAATTCCATCCAGTGTTGTTTGTGAGTCTGTTTGTCGACATTCTTAGTATCACGTCCCATATTAAGGGATGTAAGCAATCTGTACATCCTACATTATAGTTCAAAACTAATGAGAGATCCAGAAATACATACATATGAATGTATACATATACACACACATCAAACGTACAATAGTATTGTTTGTCTTTAGAAATTTACAACTCCATAATTATAAGACAATTAAAATACTAAATAGTGAACTATACTGGAACTACTATTGATAAATTTCCCTAGAACAACAGCATTGATTTTTGAACCTATGTTTGTAGCCAAAATACGTGCCAAATCCATTATTTTCAGTACCCAAAGAGCATATCCCACGCAGGGATAAGCCAATTCCAATTTTTAACTATTACAACTAAATGCAAATACCATATAATCAAATCAGACACGTACACGCACAACGTACTACTAATGCATCAAACAACTAAATATTATCTTTTAGATAGCTGAGTACAATAGTCTTTGAATCCTAAGACTTGGAGTAATTCAAAACTCTACAGCATACATACACAGACATAGTATTTGATGTCTGGGACTCCCCAAACACGGATGAGTTCGAATGCATAAAATGGTGTCATTTGAAAACAATTATTGAACTAACCATTAACAAGGGTGAAAGGCGTGAGTCAATTAATTTTCGCTTAACTTTCACACAATGAAGCTCATAATTATCTTAAATTAGCATAGATCAAACCAATTAATACATATAACTCACAAACCAATCCATATTTGTTTGTGAGAAATTTTATGATCTCATCATTAATTTGATAAGACATTTTTGTCACTATCCAACGGCTCACACTATACACAACCGTGATCGAACCACTATAATAGTTAATATTCTAATTACTATATTTATTTTAATAGTTAGATCGATGGGATCGTAGAAACTCCTTTTCTTTATATATGTGGCATCATTTTATAGAACTCAGGTCCACAATTATCAGCTTGTTTATCTCCCAACCCACACTCATCTTATAACATCAATTAACACAAAGAGTAACAAATCACACATCAAACCCACTTTAAGTATCTTGTGCCACTACTATGACCCTAATTACATTAATTCAAATTAGATTTGATCCCCTAAGCATATGAAACTACTAATCAACATAATTAAACTAAAAATTGGGATTACTTATCTTAATTTAAAGCTTGTAACCTCATTGAGCTCAAGAATAATAATCTTCCAAAATCAACCTTCTCAACTTTAATTTTTGCAATCAAGATAGATTTGACCACAAATTAAAAACTAGATTATTATATCAAAAGAAACTATTAACTATATCTTAAATATAAGTGCTAAATTAAATATAAATGAAATTAACTTACCACTCTACCAATGAAGATCACACTAGCCCAAAGAAGGCTCTTATATCTTCAATCGACTTCTTCTTCTAGCACCAAATCCTTGATCACAAGAATTACAAGTGACAACTCTTATTGATTGAATTAGAGTTAAGCTTAATTTATTCGAAAGGTCATGTTATTTACCAAATCTCCAATTATTCTTAAACTAAATCCTTCCACATTTATAATTGCACTTCATTTAAATTGTTTTGTTTAATAAATGAGTTATGAGAGACACCTAAAGAGAGGTGTGTAGTGGCAACATTTGGTAAGGTAGGCAGAAGAAAATAGGATAGTTGAAATCCTTATGTTGTATAACCTTACTCCCTCGGTTAATCTTAATTAATCTTAAAACTACTAAAGAGAATAGGGTTATTTAATTAATCTTACAAATTAATATGGTTATAATAAATAAGAAACACATATTTGTTGTAGGTCTCTTTTCATTCAATTTGATGAATATTCAATTTTGATCAAGTGAAGGGTTGCTTGTGTTCAAGCATGGTTTTCAATTTTAATGAATTTAAGTGAAGCACTTAGACTAGTGTGAACTAACGAGCAACTAGACCTGAAATTCAATATTTAGATTGTGGTAGTCATATGCCTTAAAGTATAGATTTTAAGGAAAGGATAAGTGAAATATCCTAAACTAATTATACTTAATCAGATTGCATATATGTAATGCTTGTTTTGTGTATGAATTTGTGGTGTATAAATTTTTTTACGAATAGTATAATTGATAAAATTTCATATATTAGTGTGATAAGTTAAATTAAAATTTAATGTTGTAATAATGCTTTTGTCATCGAAGCTATAGAGATGAAGCCCATTTCTTCTAGTCAAAATCCAAGCCTAACTTTTAACAAGTGAAACCCACGCCCATACACCAATATAAGCCCATGAAAACCTTCTTTACTCTTCCTAATGTACATTTAAAAGTCACGAGTGGATTTTTAGGATAATTATCAAAGAAAAATTTGCACAAATTCAACTCTAAAACAGCCCTTGAACGATACCCTTGGAGAACAAAGCAAGATACAAATTTTTCACTAACTTTTCTACAAAAAAACTCACCAAAATCTCTTTAAGACTTCAATTACAAATCCACCTAAGATAAAATTTTATTAGCTTTTTCTAGCCATTTTATTACTTGTTTCTTCCATGTAAGATAACTCTTATATGCATGAGTTTTAGTGAGTTTAAGATAGAATTAGGAACTAAGATGATTCTTAGGCTTAGATGAATCATTAGAACTTGTAATAGTAGATTTATGAAGTTTGTTTTGGATGTTTTGATGAATAAGTGAATTGTATGGCTTATATATTGTATTAGTATTGAGAAATGAAGTTGTTGAAGTTGTGGATGAAAGAGTAGTTGGATTATTTGTATACGAATGTGTAGTGAGTGAATATGAACCTTTGATACTCAATACTAAATCTATATGTTGAATTGGAAGTGTTTGAGTTAGTTTATGAACGATAAGTTCACGATTTTAAAACAGGGGAAAAACTAGAAAATTGACATAAGGCTTGAATCACGGGCATGATGATGGGTATGGTAGCCTAGGGTTGTTTAAAAAAAAAATTCAAATCCCATTATCATGGGCATGATCATATCTGTGATCATCATTGATCACAAGTTTTTGGGTGAACACTAATGTAATATGACATATGATGGTCAATCATGGGTGTGATCATAACTATAGTAGAGACTAAGCAAAAAAATTTGAAAACAATCTAGAGCCCGATTTTTTATCGTAATCCTATCACAGCCGTAATGGAGGACATGGTCTTCTCTGATCTCATTATTTCCCTCAATCACGAGCGTGACATAGCCCTTAGTAGAATTGGGTTCAAAAATTTTAGGTAATCATGAGTGTGATTCAATCTATGACAACTTTTGTTTTCATAATTTGTACAATCACTCTCGTAGTTATACCCATGATTTGGAACCATTATGATCGGTCTAATCCTCTGTTTCATTGTTTCACCCTATTTAGAAAATAAAATAATATAAAAATAATGGAATGCATTATACATATAAATCTTACGTTATGTATTGATATGATATATCAATTAAGTTTGATAAGGTGATTGAAGATTTAACACTTGATTATAGTTTGATGATGTCTTATATGAAATGATTTTTTTTTAAGAGATTCCTCTACTTAAGTGAGTTTATTTACTAGTCCATTACAAGATATACCAGTTTCTTCAAGTATGTAGTAACTTGATTAATGGATGATAGGTTAGACCTTTTGTAAAATGACTATAAACAAAGATGGCCTAAAATGTTTGAAATGTTTGTATGTGTGCCATTTGATCTGGTTCGAGAAGCGGTAACCCTGTTTGGCAATGCCAACATGGTAATTAGGCGTTTAGGCCACCTGCTTGTCATGATGCAATGATAATATAAAAGTAGTTCAGCAGGTAATCGATAAGGGTAACGGTTGTTGAATCAAATCAAAGGATAATTTTGATAAAACAAATATTATAAAGTTTAAATTTGTAAAATCCTTGAAATATACAAAGTATGTATTTGTTATCTTCAATTGGAGAAGTGATTGCATAACATTTTAATAAAATGTCATTACAGACCTTAACGGCTGGACATTGTAGGCTTAGCGTCTCAATGCTACTCATTTTAATTTATGCAGAGAGTAAAGTTGTGCCATTTTTGTCACTACCGGTCGGACGATAATGCTTAGCGTCCGACCGGTATATGTTTTTCCCTATAGGTCTTCATGTATAGTCTGGAAGCTATTGATGACATCTCATACCATTATGATGGTAATGCCCAAAAAAGTAGCCATTGCAACATTAATTGTAGACAAAATTTATTGGTCCAAGACATAACGGGTAAGTCAAATGAGGAGCCTATTTATAAATGATTTTTGTAATATGAAGACTAGTTGTTGAGCTAAGAAATTCATAGCAAAAGTCATGTACTCTCTCATATCATTGTATCTGTCCTTAGTTCATAAAGTTGTTTTAAATTGAGAGTGAAAAAAGTGAGTAATATTCTTGAGTGTTATTTGTAATCTTGTAAAAGAGTATAACTCAAGTGAGTCTGCTTAAGTATTGTTAGTTAGGTGTAGCCCATTTGAGCATTGATTATATTGCGATCAATAAAGAGTATGAAAGTCCTCTTTGGAGGCATTGGTGTAATTATGGAGATCAGGAAGCGGGCCGAACTCCACGTTAAAATCCCGAGCTTGTTTCTCTTAACCTTATTCTCTTTATTTATTGCATCATATATTATTAATTTGATTGATTGAGCTTGGCAAGATAGTTCTTAATCTTTTTTTTTTTAAAAGAATTGCATAGATATTCATTTCACCCCCTGTTGAGTTTTTACCTAGTGTATTAGGAGTATTTCAATTAGTATCAAAGCAAGGTCTATAATTTATTGTGCTTAATCGCATTTAGAGTAAGATCATGAGATCTAATGCACTAGGATTTGTAGAGAGACAAACTATTAATAGGCCACCACTTCTCAATGGGGAAACTATCCCTACTAGAAGTGTAAAATGAAAATCTTCTTGAAAGCTCAAAATGGATTAATTTAGAATGTTATAGAAGATGGTCCCTTTATGGATGAAGGAAAAGAAGAAAGAGAATATGATGATGAAGATTGAAAAAGACTAGATTTAAATGAGATAGCTCTAAATATTTTACATTGTGGTTTATATAAAAGTGATTTTAATATAATTTGTACATGTAAATCCACAAAAGAAACATGGGATAAATTAGAAAAAACCTATGAAAGAATATCTAGAGTAATAGATACTAAAATAATTCTTATTTGTGGTTAATTCGAAAACTTCAAAATGCAAACAAATGAAACCATAGATGAGATGCATAGGTTCATAAATATTATAAATCCCTCGAGTGTGCTTGGAAAGAACTTCACTAATGTGGAAATCAACTCCAAACTTCTTAGGTTTTTACCAAAGGATTGGGAAGACAAGAAAACTACCATTGAAGAAGCAAGAGATCTAAATACAACGAGTAAAGAGGAGCTTCTTGGCACACTTAAGACTCATGAATTAATCGAGAAGCAAGGCTAGGAGTCTAGCAAGAAAACCATTGCTTTAAAAGCCACAAGCATGACTCAAGTAATGATGAGGACGATGAGGAGGAGCTTGCATTCATGGCTAAAATGTTTAGAAAATTCATGAAGTTCAACAATAAGGTAAAGAAAAATAGTGATGAAGGAAGCTCCTCAAGGTATAAAAAGGAGAGAAAGGAAGTAATTACATGCTTTAAATGCCATAAGCCAGGGCACATTCAACAATATTATCCTTTGCTCAAGAAGACCTCTAGAGGACTTAAGAAGGAAGCTCTAACTGCTACTTGGAGTAATGAAGACACTAATGGCTCGGATGAAAATGTATGCTTCATAGCACATGATGATGAGGTAATTGATTCTTCCAAAATTCCTTATGATGAGCTTGTCACTATGTATGATGATTTATGTAAAGAAATGGTGAAGGTACAAAAGAAAAACAAAGCTTTAAAAGAAATGATGATAAGTGTTAGAAATGAACTTGATGATTTCAAATATTAATACAACAAACTTGAAGCTATGATCAATAATATAGATGAGGATAATGAATTTTTGAGGTATGAAAACAGCAAGTTAAGGAATGAAAATGATAAATTGTGCAAAGGTCACAAAAGCACTAAGCATTGAGATGGGAAAATTAAAAATCAAAAATAAAAAAGAAGATGAATTTTGTGATGATGAACTCATGCATGAACTTGAAGAACTCAAAATAGAAAATGCTATGTTAAAATCTAGCTTAGATGAATCAAATGAAACAATAGCAAAATTTGTACAAGGAGAAAAGAACTTAAAGATTATACTAGGACAACAAAGATACACATTAGACAAACATGAAATTGGATATAAAAGAGGAAATAAAGACAAAATACACAAAATTTATTTTGTGAAAGCAACAAATAGAACATGTAATTATTGTGGAAAGTTTAGACATATAGCACATAAATGCTTTATTATAAATGCTGTTCATAAAGGAAAGCTTGTTTGGGTCCCTAAGGGACAAGCTCACAATGTAACTAACCCCAAAGGACCTAAACTTATGTGGGCACCAATGCAATAACTCCTTATTTTGTAAGAACTCACAAGAACCAACATCAAATGGTATTTGGATAGTGGATGCTCAAAACATATGACTGGAAACACATCCAAGTTCATATTTCTAATCTTGACGGATCAAGAAAATGTTAACTTTAAAGATAATCGTAAAATCAACCATACTTGGTAAAGGTAACATTCTCATCAACAAAGACCTTCTCATTAAGAATGTTTTATTGGTTGATCATTTAAAAACAAAACTTGCTTAGTATTAGTCAATTATGTGATAATGGTTTCAAAGTAACATTTTGTGTCAATAAGTACTCTATTGAAAGAATTGACAATTGCTAAGTTTGTTTTGAGGAATATAGACATAGAAACATTTATAAAATTAATTTATATGATTTTAAAACCACAAATGAAACATGTCTATACTCTCAAAATGACGATAGTTGGATGTGGCATAGAAAATTGGGGCATGCCAGTATAAACATCATTTTAAAACTTGTAAAAAAGATTCTTATCAAAGGACTACCAAAATTAAATTTTCAAAAAGACAAGATTTGTCAAGCATGCCAACAAAAAAGGTAAACAAAAAATTCTTTCAAATCTAAAGATGCTATTTCTAGTTCTAGGCCACTTGAATATTGCATATAGATTTATTTGGACCTACTCAAACTTTGAGTTTGAGTGGGAAGAAATATACCCTGGTGATTGTCAAAGATTTCACTAGATACACATGGACTTTCTTCCTTGTATCTAAAGACAAAATAAACAATATCTTTTTTAGATATTGCAAGAAAGTCCAAAATGAAAAAAAAGTCTTAACATTGTGACCATTCGAAGTGATCATGGAAGAGAATTTGAAAATTATGAAATAAATTATTTTTGTGATGAATTTGGAATTGAACACACCTTTTCAGCACCTAGGACACTACAACAAAATGGAGTAGTGGAAAGAAAAAATAGAACTTTAATTGAAATGGCTAGAACAATATTGTGTGAAAATAACCTGCCTAAATATTTTTGGGCCGAAGTCGTCAATACCGCATGCTATATATCTAATAGGATGTTCATTAGACCTATTATTAAGAAAACCCCCTATGAACTTTGGAAAGGTAAAAGACCTAACATGTCACACTTTCATCCATTTGGCACTAAATGTTATGTTTTGAATAATGGAAATATCAACTAGCTAAATTTGATGCAAAAAGTGATGAAGGTGTTTTTTCTTGGCTATTCCCTTACTAGCAAGGCTTGTTGAGTATTTAATAAAAGAACTCTAGTTGTGGAAAAGCCTATTCATGTAGTTTTTTATTATGCTCTAGCTCATGTGTGTTCTATTGATGATATGAATGATGTATGTGCTAACTTAGATAAATTTTCATTTGAAAATAATGACCACATTAAAGAGACCTCAAAACAAATGGATGCATATAGAAAGGATGACTTGTATGAGCAAACAAATCATGATCTTCCCAAGAAATGGAAATATGTAGATCACATCCTAAGAATCTAATCATTGGTGAATCATCAAATAGGGTACAAACAAGATCATCATTAAGAAATATAAGTAAATCTAGTCTTCTTATCCCAAACCAAACCTAAAAATATAAATGAAGCCTTGAAAGATGACTTTTGGATACAAGTGATGCAAGAAGAATTATATCAATTCACTAGAAATGAAGTTTGGGATTTAATACCTAGACCAAGTGATAGACTAGTTATTGGAACCAAAAGGGTTTATAGAAATAAACTTGATGAAATTAGAATAATAACTAGAAACAAAGCTCAATTAGTGGCTAAAGGCTATAATCAAGAGGAAGGGATTGATTTTGATGAGACTTTTGCCCCAGTTGCTAAATTAGAAGCTATTAGGACACTTTTGCCATTTGGGGCTTTTAAAAAATTTAAACATTTTCAAATGGATATCAAATGTGCCTTCTTGAATAACTTCATCAAAGAAGAACTGTATGTAGAGCAACCACTAGGCTTTGAAGATAATGAATTCCCCAATCATGTTTTCAAACTAAACAAAGCACTTTATGGACTTAAGCAAGCTCCTAGAGCTTAGTATGAAAGACTTAGTTGCTTATTAATGAATAAAGGTTTTTCTAGAGGAAAAATTAACACAAAACTGTTTATAAAAAATCACAAATCAAATACATGAATTGTGCAAATCTATGTGGATGATAATATGTTTGGAGCTACTAGTATGAATCTTGTAAATGAATCTGTTGATTCCATGAAAAGTGAGTTTGAAATGAGTATGATGGGGGAACTAAATTACTTCCTTGGTCTCCTAGTAAAACAAACCAAAAATGGCACATTCATTAATCAATCTAAATATACGAAAGAACTCCTAAGAAAATTTAAAATGGAAAATTGCAAAACCAAGTCTATACCTATGAGCACAAGTGTAAAACTTGATATGGATGATAGTGGCAAAAATGTATGTGAAAAACTATATAGAGGCATGATAGGTAGCCTATTGTATCTAACTGCATCAAGACCCGACATTATGTTTTCAGTATATCTATGTGCACTATTTCAATCTTGCCCAAAAGAATCTCACTTGAATGTCGCAAAACGCATCTTCAAGTATCTTACAAGCACTATTGACATTGGTTTATGGTATCTGAAGTTTACTTCTTTTGATCTTGTTGGATACTCTAATACCGACTTTGCTAGGTGCAAAGTTGATCGGAAAAGCACAAGTGGCACATGTTACTATCTTGGCAACTCCTTAATATCTTGGCACTCAAAGAAATAAAACTCAGTGGCACTCTCAATCGTCAAAGCTAAATATGTGGCAACCAATAGTTATTATGCCTAAGTCTTATGGATGAAACAAACTTTAGAAGATTTTGGACTAAAGTATAATAATGGCCCAATTCGATATGACAACACTAGTGCCATAAATTTAACAAAAAACTCAATCCAACACTCAAGGACCAAACATATCGAGATTAGACACCATTTCATTAGAGATCATGTTTTAAACAACAATATTAGTTTAGAATTTGTTGACACAAATAATCAAATTGCTGATACATTTACAAAACCCTTGAGTGAGGATCGGTTTACACCTTACGTCAAAAAATTTGGCATGAATATGCAAGATGAGTGCTAGATATCATTGAACCAAGTTAGTGTTTTTGAGCCAAATGAGCTATCTTTTTATCTCATCTAGAACAAAATTTCAAACTACCTTATGGGTTTTTTGAGGTGTGCTTTAATCATATGTATCTTCTTATTGCCTTCAAACTTATAATGAAACGTCTTGAGCTTGTTGTCCTATCATCTTTGACATATATGAACTTTTGCATGTTGATCAAATCTAAGTCTCATATTCTCATGCATCGTACTATCCTATCTTCACTTTTCCAATCTCAGAATGATCTCTCAACACCATTTCCATCTCTCACATGGCTTCCTCTTCTCTCTTCTTCCTCTAACCATCAGTCCGCAAGTTACTGTCCGAACGGGACAATGCTCACCCATTTTTGGTGCAAATGACCTACCGTTCAGACACTATATCTGCAACGTTTGACTGGTAAGTCAAATTGCATATTCTTTAAATCTTGATTTTTTCTCTCCTTCTTTCTTTTTGCTCCATTTTTTCTCTCTTTTCTCTCCCGTACGACCCCTCGTTACCCCCACCCACCCCTCCTCCTCCTTTTATTCACCGTCTCCTTTCCCCCCTTCTCTTCCTCTCTCCTGTCCATCTTCCCTCTCTCTCTCAACCCTAACCCTTTCCTGTCATGGCATCATGGCTCCATGGTATGCGTACCAAATACGTCAGGAATGATGGATTTAGCGCCTCTTATGATGCCCATTGCTTTCCATCTCGAGTGCACTTGGAATGATTTAGCCTGTTTGACAGACTACCTACAGATCCTGGTTGCCTATTCGATCATGAGGTACTTGATTTCTTATATCTTACCAACAATCCTTGCATTCAGCTCAATCAAATCTTTGAAATTATTTGCTTTCCTATTTCTATCAATGAGCATGTTATTAAGTTATTTTACTGTAATCTCATTTATAAGAAAGATGAGCATAGGCATTTAGGCATTCAACTGAGTCCCGGTGATGACATTAGAGATAGATTGTGGACATATGTTTATGGGCAAGAAATCGAGATTACTCTTATTAATATCTATAGTTTAATTGATGTACCAACTGGCGGGGCTAATCTCATGACTGATTTTCATGGAGATGTTTTTTATGCTTGTATTTTTTATGCTATTGATGTTGAGGGTGATGCATGGCAGAGTGATCATGCTTTAAAGGCCAAACGGATACCATATAATCACTGTATTCTTCACCTCTATCTATCTCATAATTATGTGCCTAGAATAGGTCGTCATAGCACCACCACTACCTTTATCGATCAGTGGATTATTTATCGGCTTCTTAATGGCGAGTTGATCAACTTTTGGGATGTAATGGTTCATAATTTCAAGAAAGTCACCGATGGTCCCAATCGAGCTCTTCTTAGATATAGTTGTCTGATCACTCTACTACTCCAAAGGAAAAGGATTCGTTTTGAATTCTCATCTCGCCTTGTGTCCTTTGAGCCTTACACCATGAATCATCTTACTAAGGGCGATTAGCAAAAGGTGTCTGAGGATGTTTATGTGTGAAAGGAGCCTCTTTCTCCTGTTTATGGCATTATCCTGCCTTCAGATTCTGATGTTGATAGTGATGATGATGGAAACGATGATAGTGATGATGGTAGGGATGATGCTGGTGCTAGAGCTCATGCCCCTATTAATGATGAGTCTGTTGGTGGGCATATAGATGTGCCTACCGCTATGGATCTTGGTGGCCCTCTTGGCCCAGGCACCCAAGGTGGTGCCTCTACTTCTCTTGTTGATTTAGCTCACTCTTTCGACCTCTTTAAAGTTGATATCAACAAGCGCTTTGATGATTTCAAAGTAGATGTTAGTGATTGCCTGCAGTCTATGGTTGCGACTCAAAACAAGATGAGATTTGATCTTGACAACTTTTTCCAGCACTTCTACAGTATCCATCCTCACCCTCCACCACCTGTTGATGCCTAGGTTCTCTAGGTTTCTTTCACTTTTTGTCTATCTTGGCCTTTGTTCATTCTATACGTATTTTGGATCTTTTAGTTGGCTCTATATGTTCTAAACTGGCTAACCTACCTACTTTTTGATGCATGCCTTTCTATTGCTCCTTATGCTTGTTCTTGGCTTACTTCTTATGATTTTTGTGCTTGACTTCTTCTATATGCTATTGACTTTTTGATGAAGCGAAAGGGGGAGACAATATATGAATTCTTTTAAACTAAAAATCTGTTTTTCAATCGGATGACTAACTAAAGGGGAGCATCTAGGATAGGGAAAGAAATCGACCAAGTTAAACTTTATGATATTTGTCCTTATCAAATAGGGGGAGATTTTTGAATCAAATCAAAGCATAATTTTGATGAGACAAACATTATAAAGTTTAACTTTGACAAATCCTTGAAATATACAAAGTATATATATGTAATCTTCAATTGAGCAAGTGATTGCATGACATTCTAATAAAATGTCACTGTAGACCTTACCGTTCAAACACTGCAGGCTTAGCATCCAGACGCTACTCATTTTAATTTGTGCCAAGAGCAAAGTTGTGCTATTTTTGTTACTATCGGTCTGATGGTAATGCTTAGCGTCCGACCAATATATGTTTTTCCCTGTTGGTCTTCATGTATGGTCCGGACGCTATTGAGAACGCATTATACCGTTCGGATGGTATAAACATACCATTTAGATGGTAATGCCAAGAAAAGTAGCCGTTGTAGTATTGATTGCAGAAGAAATTTATTAGCCCAAGGCATAACGGGCAAGTCAAATGAGGAGCCTATTTATACATGATTTATGTGATATGAAGACTAGTTGTTGAGCTTAGAAATTCATATCAAAAGTCTTTTACTTCCTCATGTCATTGTATTTGTCCTTAGTTCATAAAGTTGCTTTAAATTGAGAGTGACAAAAGTGAGTAATACTCTTGAGTGTTATTTGCAATCTTGTAAAAGAGTATTACTCAAGTGAGTTTGTTTAAGTATTGTTGGTTGGGTGTAGTTCATTTAAGCATTGATTATATTGAGATCAATAAAGAGTGTGAAGACCTCTTTGGAGCCATTGGTATGATCATGGAGATTAGGAAGCGGGTCGAACTCCACATTAAAATCCTAAGCTTGTTTCTCTTAACCTTATTCTATTTATTTATTGCATCATATATTATTAATTTGATTGATTGAGTTTGACAAGATAGTTCTTAACTTTTGTATTTGAAAAGAATTGCATAGATACTCAATTCACCTTCTGTTGAATATTTTACCAAGTGTATCAGGAGTATTTTAATGGTGTCGGTATAACGTTTACTTATTCTTAAGGGGAAATAATATGATTTACTTTATGTTTATGGGATAGGTTGAATTAAGTGATATTATAAATTAAGTTAAGTAAATCTGAGAAACAACTGTGAATCATACATGAAACTATTATCTTTATAGATATTCCTATAGGTGATATAAGTATTTGAGTTGTTTATATCAACCCTAGGACCCTCAGTTTCCCAATGGTTTATTATCGAAGTTTAAGTCCTCCAATGTTGCTTATTACACGTAATTATTTAAATATAATCTAATGGTTCTTGCATTGCATTAGACTAAGACCATATGCCACTTTGTATTTGTTTGTGTTATTGTGTACTAGGCCTTTGGCTCATTTTTTCAATTACAGGTATTGATGAAGATGATTATTATGATCATATGAGTTACAATATAGACTTTAAGGAATTTCTTGACGTGTGGGACAACTAGGGACCATGATCTTGATGGTATCTATTTTGTAATACATTAGGAATATATTTTTCCAAAATAATGTAATTTTTCTTTAGTTGAAGTCTTAATCAAGACTTTTCCCAACTTTATATAATTTTTGTTAAAGGCTTAATTATAAACCTTTGGCTTGTGATATTATGTATTAGGTGTATTTTTATTTTTTGAGAAAACAAAACCTTTGTAATCTTTTGAAGTACCAACTTGAGTGGCACTAATGATGTGACAGTATATATATAATTCTACTCTTAATATGTAGCTTTTGTAAATGTGTTTAAGATACATTTAAGTAAACAATCGACATGAGCATTACCTTTAACAGAAGCCTTCCATGTAATGCTTCGATATTACATGTGGCTGGGTTGTGCATGCCTGATGTTTTGTTCAAGGTGTTACATTTCTTAAATGTTATCAGAGCATATGTTTATGTGATTATTTGTGTAAATGTGATAGATTAGGAGCCGACCTAACCTTAGATGTGGTGAGTTTAATATAGGATAACCTTAGGTTTTATTTGAATGATGTGTTTCTTTGTTTGTTTGCTTTTATTATTATTAAAACAGGTATAAGAGAGATAATACATGACTTTATGTATGTGTTATAAATATGTTGTGTGCGTTCTTATCAAACATGGATAGGTATCGTAGAAATACCAAACAACGGATAGAACAGGAAAATATGCCGCCTTTGCCTCCTTAGTCGTGCACCTTAGCATCTACTCCATCATCTGCACTAACTTCTACTACTATTCATTCTCCTACTTTAGCATCTACATCGCAGATTCCACAACCCCAACAAATACCACCTTTTCCTCCAATGCCACAGGTACCTATGGGAGATATGGCTACCATGTGTACTATGTTCAGGGACATGTTGGCAATGATGCAACAGTACCAACAAATAACATACCAACAACAACAATAGTTTATGCAACAGTATGCTCCACAAGTTGTTAGATAGGGAGAAAATGAGCAAGCAAGTAAGCATAATGATTAAGTAAAATTACATGATTTTGTCAGATTAGAACCTGACTTTGATGGAATTGTTTATGACCCAACGATTTCTAAGAGCTTGATAGAAGAGTTAGAGAAAGCCTTTGTTACATGTGATATACCAGAGGATCGAAAAGTTAACGTAGCAATTTACATGTTGAAGCATGAAGTTTACAATTAATGGAGATTAGTAAGTGAAAATTTGTCGAGACTGATTGCTTAGGTCAGATTTAAAGATATGTTTTTTGTGCAATAATTCCCCATTGCGATTAGAGAACAAACGATCTCTGATTGTTTGAGTCTACGTCGAGTGGCAAGACCATTGATGAGTATCATGTTGAGTTTTGTAAGTTATTAAGATTCACTAGTGAGGGTTATCACAACGAGCATATGAAGGCTCAGAAGTTCCAAAATGGTCTGAATATGGAAATCAAGGGTGAAGTCAAGGTGTTTCAACTTTTAACATTAGTCGATACAATAACTAAAGCTAAACTTGCTGTGCAAATTTTGAATGAGAATAAAACACAAAAAGACAAGCGAGCTACATTACTAGGAAAAAGATCAGCATCATCTACATCATATAGAAGATATGATAACTCAGGTAAAGGTATGGGTTTTCAAAGAAAAGGGAAAAAGCCATTTTTAGGTAAAAAGACAAGTCCGAGATTATTGGTTAAGACTCCAACTCCTCTTGCTATTTTTGAAAAAAAGTGTCCTAGATGTATTGGATTCCATGAATTAACAATGTAAATGGAATCTGCAATCTTGCTTTGCTTATGGTGAAGAGGGACATAGAGCTGTAAAGTATGAGAATCTGGTACTCCAATTGATCTTATGTGCTTATTGTAAACAGCAGGGATATCATATACCGGACTATAAGGAAAAACCCAATAATGGCGGGCCTCATTTGGGAAAAGGAAAAGCGATAGCTAGAGTGTTTGCTCTCCAACAATGTGAAGAAACTACTTTAGTGGATACATTGGTAGGTACCTTATTAATTTTAAAATGACATGCTTATGCCTTAATAGATAGAGGACCTACACATACATCCATATCAAAGAAGTTTATGAATGATTGTGATCTTATTGATGAAATATTGTCTAATTGTATGATGTGTGTTTGTACTCCTATCTAAGAAAACTTGTGTTTATAGAAATGTTGATGTATTGATTTTCAATGTGAATATGTCGATTGACAAGCTAGTTTTATCTATGACTGATTTTGATATGATTTTTGGCATGAATTGGTTAAAGCTGTATAAGGCTACTACAGATTGTAATAAAGTAGAATTAAGTTTCGATTTAGACAATGGAAAATCCACCTATGCTCTTGAAAGGCAAAGGCCGAGAAGCATGTATTCAATGGAATTGTGGGAAAAGTCTATAGTGACTGCTGTTAATGTTGAAGAATTAAATGTCAATATGGTACCAGTAGTAAGGGATTTTGTAGATGTATTTCCTAAAGAATTGTTTGGTTTACCTCTTAATCGAGAAATTAAGTTTGGAATTGATGTAGTTCTAGGGACGACTCCTATATCAAAATCACCATGTAGAAATATCTCTAATAGAGTTACAGGAATTAAAGAAGGAACTGCAAGATTTGCCAGAACTTAGTTATACACAACCCAGTATTTCACCATAGGATGCTCCGGTATTATTTGTCAAGAAAAAAGGATGGAAGTTTGAGAATGTGCATTGTTTATAAAGAATTAAATCAAGTAACCATAAAAAACAAGTATCATATACCAAGGATTGAAAACTTATTTCATCAATTGAAAGGTGCAACGGTATTTTTGAAGATTGACTTATGGTCTGGATATTATCAATTGAAGATTAAATCTCAAGACGTGCCAAAAGCTGCATTTGTAGGGTACATACATTTTGAGCTTTTAGTTATGCTTTTTAGGTTGACAAATGCTCCAGCAGCTTTCATGGATCTTATGAATCAGATATTTAAGGATTATCTTGATTCACTTGTGATTCTGTTTATTGACGATATCTTGGTGTATTCTCAAGATATTAAAGAACATGAAAAACATCTAAAATTAGTATTGCAAAGATTAAAGGAATACAAATTGTACGCAAAATTCAACAAGTGTAAGTTATGGCTTGAGGAAATAGCTTTCTTAAGACACGTGGTTTCTAAAGAAGGTGTGTTAATGCATCTAAAGAAAGTCAAAGCTATAATGGATTGGTAGAGACCAACAAATGTCACAGAGGTACAAATTTTTCTTGGTTTAGCCAAATGCTATAGAATATTTATACAAAAACTTTCAAAGATTACATCTTTAATGACAAGATTGACTCAAAAGTAGATGAGATTCATATGGGATGACAAGTGTGAATAGAGTTTCCAAGAATTGAAGAAAATATTAGTATTAGCTCATGTGCTAGCCTTACCAGTCAATGGAAAGGAGTTTGTAATTTATAGTGACACCTCAATTCAAGGACTTAGATGTGTAATAATGTAGGATGTAGGATAATTGCCTTTGCATCAACACAATCGAAATCACATGAAAAGAAGTATCCAGTCTACGATTTAGAGCTTCCTGGAATAATATTAGTTTTGAAGCTATGGAGGCATTATCTAATTGGCGAGCAATGTAAGATATATATATGGATCATAAGAGTTTGAAGTATATCTTCACTCAATAGGAATTAAATATGAGATAGAGATGATTGTTAGATTTGATTAAAGATTATGATGTTGAGATCTTGTATCACCCGGAAAAAGCAAATGTGGTTACAAATGTGGTTACAAATGTGTTAAGTAGAAAGAAACAAATCAATATGGCAACCATGATTAGGGGTCAAAAAGAGATATCAGCACATTTCCAAAGAATGGATATCGAAGTGACTTTGAATAGCATTGATGTTATACTTGCAAGTTTTATTCCTACAACCATCAACAATTGAGCAAGTTAAACAAAGTCAAAAAGAAGATTTGGAAGGAGAAAAGCTAGTAAGTGCTATTAAGAATGGGAAAAGAAAAGAGTTAAACTTGATGATGAAGGTATCATTAGATTTCGAAATCGGATATATGTCCTATGATTAAAGTTTTAAGGAAAGAGATCATGAAAGACGCTCATGCATCGACTTATTCCAGACACCCAAGAAGTACCAAAATGTATGAAGACTTGAAGAAAATCTACTGGTGGGATAACATGAAGAATGATGTGGCTGATTATGTATCAAAATGTTTGACATGTTAATAGATAAGAATTGAGCATCAAAGACCTGGTGATGAGCTACAACCTTTATCCATTCTAGAGTGGAAGTGAGAAAATATTTGATAAGTCATTTTTACTCTATATGTTTAATAGGATTTTGAGCTTAATTTGCTAAGAATTTCTGCTAAATATCCTGCAAAAATGATGTTTTTAATAAATAATGTTTTTTTAAAGGTCTAAGAATCAAATAAGGAGTAATCAAGTGTTTTTAATGCAAATTTGGAGAAAAAACAACAATTAAAGTAAAAAATGCAGAAGTCGAGCCCTGTAAAGACACAACTGAGGCTAAACAAAGAAAGAAGATAGTAAAAATTGGTCTATCGAGCCTCAAATGTGAGCCCCCTCGACTTCAATCAAAGCGATCGAGCATTATTCTAAAGAAAATACATTGTCAAGCCTCAAAGTCGAGCCTAAAAACCTAATCCTTGACAATTGTGTTGCCTGACCAATTCTTCAACAAGTTTCCATCGAGCCTCAACATATTGACCCTCGACTCTCTCAATTTTACCCTCGATAGAGCAATGGACAAAAACGCACAGTTTACTTAGGAATTTCCTGAAGTTGAGCCCGACCTTACTGAAATACAAGCCTCGACCAATAAAGCACACGGCCTTCGACAAGTGCTTTTACAAATCATATGCGCGCTCGAAAAGTTACCAAATTCTGTTAGAATAATTTGCCGCGTGTCAAATACAGATGGCCATGCTTTCTGTACCTAGTAGTCTATAAATAAACGTGCAAGTATGCATTGTAAAGTATGTACCAACAGTGTGAATTAGTATTAACGTAGAGTAGATTTCTGAAGGATTTTTGGGTAAAAGAATTTCCATTTCTTTTTACTTGAAAATATCTTCCGTTTTCTAGATAAAATCAATTTAACCCAATGTTTGTAATTTCTATGAATTTCTGAGCAATTAATTAATTCATTTTTTTAGCTTGTTTTATTTTTTTTAATTTGTGCTTATTTTGATAAATCCATGGAGAAATAAACTCCTACAACTTAGAGATTACAAATCTAATTCCTAATTTAGTTTGATTTCAAGTGCGCTTTCAAGTAAATTTGATTAGGTGTTTGTAATTAGTAACTTGAAGTTAACTTGTGGTTTTTAAAGGAATAGTACATTCTTTTAGATCCATAATCGATTTCAATTGAACATATCTATGTTTACTAATGGAGTCAATCCTAACTACCTCTTGCCGAAGAAAGGGTAAAGACTTTCTATCACTTTTTTCAAAAATTCATTAAGTTGTTTTTTTAAAAAAATGGATTCTTATTCTTTATGCGTGTCTAATCGAAACTTTAGATTACTGGTTTCAAAAATTCATTAAGTTGTCTTTTCAAAACAATGGATTCTTATTCTTTATGCGGGTTTAATCGAAACTTTAGATTACTGGTTTTAGTTAGATCTAGAGCTACTGACTTTGAGAGAAGCTTTAGTTTAATTTAGAGAATTCAATGGTATAAACGTACCATTTCAGCAGCTTTTTAAGAAGTTATTGTCCTTAAGAAACCATTCTGATAAGGAATTGGTGCTGTAAAGCCTTGAGCTATCTTTTTTATAGAAGTTACAGGCTTATTTCTCATTTTGTCCAGTAAACACTAGTGAATATTTTTAACTTAGTTTAGTTTATTTTCCTTTTTGATCTTCTAAAATCTTTCTTTGGCTAGACATTTAATGGGATTAAGAGTATACTAGATGTCAATCATTCCCTTAGGACTAACCTAAATCATTTACTATGTTACATTTGATGGGTGCGCTTGCCCTGTGAGACTGTAGTTGTTGATTTAGAAAATATTTATAAATTTGAAAAACTCGATCAATGATCAGTAGAATTTCAGCTTTGAATTTCACAATTCATGTTTTAAACAACACAAAACAACACACCAATATGATTATAGATTTTGTAACTGCTTTCCCAAGGACACTAGCTAGACAAGAGGTAGTATGGGTAATTTTTGATAGATTAACTAAATCTAGACACTTTATTCTACTAAGGGTTGGATACTCATTAGAAAAGATGGCATAGATATACATGTGGGAAATTGTGAGACTACACGACATTCTAGTGTCGAATGTGTCAGATAGAGATTCAAGATTTGTTAGTTGATTCTAGAAGAGCTTACATGAGTTGTTGGGAACATAGTTACAGTTAAGTACAGCCTTTCATCCTCAAATCGATGGGTATTTAGAAATAACTTTTAGATTTTAGAAGATATGTTAAGAGCGTGCATATTAGATGTTCGTGGACAATGAGATGACCATTTGACATTGGTTAAGTTTGCATATAATAACAGTTATCAAACAGCTATACCAATGGCTCCCTATGAAGCTTTATATGGAAGGAAATATAGATCTCCTTACATTGGGATAAAATAGGTGAGAGAGCTTTCATTGATCCATATCTAGTACACCAAGCAATAGACAAGATTTAAATTATTAAATAAAGAATGAAGGCAGCACAAGACTAATACAAAAGCTATGTAGATGTAAGAGGAAGGCCACTTGAGTTTCAGATTGGTGACCATGTACTTCTCAAGGTAACTCCAACAAAAGAGGTATTCAGATTTAGAGTAAAAATAAAGCTAAATCCAAGATATATCGGTCTGTTTGAAATATTAGAGAGAATTGGACCGTTGGCATATAGATTAGCTTTACCTCTAAGTTTAGCAAGTGTACATGATGTATTCCATGTGTCATAGTTAAGAAAATGTGTATATGATTTGGACTATATCATTAGCATGAATCAACCACAAATGCAATCAAATTTAACTACAGTGGAAAAGCCTATCAAGATTTTAGACCGAATGGATAGAATATTAAGAAGAAAGACAATATCTTTTGTTAAAATTTAATGGAGTGGTCAATCTAAAAGAGCGAATATATGGGAAATGAAGAGTTCTATAAGACAAAAGTAACCTAAGCTTTTTAATCAATAAAGTAAGTTAAGTTTTAGGGATGACACTTCTTTAAGGAGGGAGGAATGAAATATCCTAAACTAATTATACTTAATCAAATTACATATATACATTGCTTGTTTTGTGTATAAATTTGTTATAAATAGTACAATTGATAAAATTTCATATATTAATGTGATAAGTGCTAAATTAGAATTTAATGTTGTAATAATGTTTTTTAGCATCGAAGCTATATAGATGAAGCCCATTTCTTCTAGTCAAAATCCAAGCTTAACTTTTAACAAGTGAAACCCAAGCCCATACACCAATATAAGCCCATGAAAACCTTCTTTACTCTTCCTAATGTACATTTAAAAGTCACAAGCAAATTTTTAGAATAATTATCAAAGCAAAATCTCCACAAATTCAACTCCAAAATAGCCCTTGAACCGACACCCTTGGAGAACAAAGCAAGATACAAATTTTTCACTAACTTTTCTACAAAAAACTCACCAAAATGTATTCAAGACTTCAATTACAAATCAAGTCCACCTAGGATAAAATTTTATTAGCTTTCCTAGTCATTTTATTACTTGTTTCTTCCACGTAAGATAACTCTTATATGCATGAATTTTAGTGAATTTAAGATAGAATTAGGAACTAAGATGATTCTTAGGCTTAGATGAATCATTAGAACTTGTAAGAGTAGATTTATGAAGTTTGTTTTGGATGTTTTGATAAAAAGTGAATTGTATGGTTTATATATCGTATTAGTATTGAGAAATGAAGTTGTTGAAGTTGTGGGTGAAAGAGTAGTTGGATTATTTGTATATGAATGTGCAATGAGTGAATATGAACCTTTGATATTCAATACTAAGTCTATATGTTGAATTGGAAGTGTTTGAGTTAGTTTAAGAAGGATAAATTCATGATTTTAAAACAGAGGAAAAACTAGAAATTGACGCAAGGCTTGAATCACAAGCATGATGATCGATGTGGCAGCTTGGGGTTGTTTTAAAAAACTTCTAATCTCATTATCACAGGCGTGATCATACCCATGATCATTACTAATCACAAGTTTTTAGGCGATCATAAGCATGATATGACCTGTGATGGTCAATCACGGGCGTGATTGTGCATGTCGTAGAGACTGAGCAAAAAATTTTGAAAACAACCGATGACTAGATTTTTTGGTTGAGATCCTTTCACGGCCAAATGGAGGGCATGATCCTCTATGATCTTATTATTTCCTTCAATTACGGGTGTAACATAGCACTTGGTAGACTCGGGTTGAAAAATTTTAGGTGATCACGACCATGATTAGTCTAATCCTCTGTTTTGTTGTTTTGCCCTGTTTAAAAAATAAAATAAAAATAACATAATGTGTTATATGTGTATATGTATAAATCCTAAGTTATGTATTGATATGAGACATCAATTAAGTTTAATAAGGTAATTGAGGATTTAACACTTGACTATAGTTTAATGATGTCTTATATGAAATGATATTTTTTTAAGAGATTCCTCTACTCGATTGAGTTTATTTACTAGTCTATTACCAGATATACCAGTTCCTTTGGGTAGGTAGTAACTTGATTAATGGATGATAGCTTAGGCATTTTGTAAAATGACTATCAACAAAGATGGCCTAAAATGTTTGAATTGTTTATATGTGTGCCATTTGATATAGTCTAAGGAGCGGTAACCCTGTTTGATAATGCCAACATAGTAATTAGGCGCTTAGGCCACCTCCTTATTATGATGCAATGATAATCTATAAGTGGCTTAGTGGGTAGTTGATAGTCGTAACGGTATCGGTATAACATTTACTTATTCGTAAAGGGAAATAATATGATTTACTTCATGTTTATAGGATCAGTTGAACTAAGTGATATTATGGATTAAGTTAAGTAAAGATGAGAAACAGCTGTGAATCCTAAATGAAACCATTATCTTTATAGATGTTTTTATAGGTGATAAAAGTATTTAAGCTGCTTATATCAACCTTAGGACCCCCAGTTTCCCAATGGTTTATTATCGAAGTTTGAATACTCCAATGTTGATTGTTACACCTAATTATTTAAAATAATCTAATGGTTATTGCATTACATTAGACTAAGATCGTATGTCACTTTGTATTTGTTTGTGATATTGTGTAATGGGCCTCCGGCTCATGTTTTCAATAACATGTGTTAATGAAGATGATTATTATGATCATATGGGTTACAACACATACTTTGAGGAATTTCTTGACATGTGAGACAACTAGGGACCATGCTCTTGATGGTGTTTGTTTTGTAGTAGACTAGGAAAATATTTTTCCAAAATAATGTAATTTTTCTTTAGTTGAAGTCTTTAATCAAGACTTTTCCCAACTTTATGTAATTTTTGTTAAAGGTTTAATTATGAACCTTTGGTTTGTAATATTATGTATTGGGATCATTTTTATATTTTGAGAAAACAAAACCTTTGTGATCTTTTGAAGTATCAAATTGAGTGGTACTGATGAAGTAATAATGTATATATAATTTTACTCGAGTACCTTTTGTAAATGCGTTTAAGGTACATTTAAACAAACAATCAACATGAACATTTTTTTAACAGAAGCCTTCCGTGCAATGCGTCGGTATTTCACATGGCTAGGCTATGCATGCCTAATCTTATGTTTGGGGCTTTACAATAAGTGTGGCTCTACTATTCCCATACCATATGCTATCAAGTTTTATAAAAGTTGTACTTGAAACTTATCATATTACCATTAATATATACTCAAATGTTACCCATCAAGTAAAGTGTCACGCCCCAAAGGATACCCCAAACGTAACAGCCCGCCACATTCAATGTTAAAGCTTAGGAATGACTGCCTTAGTCACCAAAAGCTTCGATACCGAGTGTATGGCATACCTACACGATCATAGAGGAACATTCTTTGAAACAAGTAGTTTAAGGAGTTATAAAAATAGCATCTAAGAATGAAAATCATAATATCATAACTTAAGCAAAAACATAATAGGAGTCTTACAAATTGAAAGGGGGCATATACCCCCATTAAATAATTACAAGAGCTCTAAAGTTGTCCTTCAAAATAAAATACATGGGAGATTTCTATAGAAGTTTAGGTCTATCCTATGCTAAGATTTCTTCCAAAAGCTCCTGAGTCATAATTCAACACCTGAGAAAAATATCACCGGCACTTCAACCAGAGAAAAGGGAATTGCAATAAATATCTAAGGGGGTATGAGCTTTACTTTCTTAGTGAGAAATATTCACAAAACAATATACTCATACAACAAAATAAAACAAGTTAATTATACAAGGATATGTAATGCGAGAAACACATGGGCAAATAATAGACACGATTAACTGAAAATCATATGTTGAATGGATTTACGCTCTCCATTCAGGCTTAGGTGTTTCGGGCCCTTATAACCATAGTTTGCAAATAAAATTTTTTGTAGATTTTTTGGGCTCTTACTTGCCTTAAAATTGTAGCTCATATGGGTTCCTGCGCGCCATTGCAGATTTCTAGGCCCTTGTGTACCGCCACTGCCATACTCTTGTCCCACCAAAATATCGTAGTGAATGCAATGAAACTCACTTCGTGTTATGCATGTGATCATTTGATTAGATACTTTTAGCATGGTATTAAATATCTTAAAGGTGATCATAGAATTGGCAGATGCATCAATATGATACTAAATCAACCATTTGAATATAGATAATTCAAGCCTCAATATACTTAATATGATTTCAACCATTAATATAAGGCATTTGGGTTTCAAAATGGATTGGTACATAATTGAGTGAAAAGTTCCTACCCTCTAATTGACATTTTTCCAAGTTTTACATCATCCAAAATTCTATAGTAAGCACACACTGTCACGCCCCGAGGGGTACCCTAAATGTGGCAATCCGCCGTACACAATACTAAAACCTAGGAATGACTACCTTAGTCACGCGAAGGCTTCCATATCATGTACAAGGCGTACATCACAACCAAGGGGACGCATCGGAGTAGCGCAATTTACATTGATAATAAATAAGTAACAAGGCAAAGAGAATACTTAATATAAAACGTAAGCATATCACAGTTCAATCCTTAAGGCATATTCTTCTATTATCTTCAAATGAATATACGTCCCTAATCATATAGGTTATCACATATAAAGAACCTTACAAAATTTCTTCATCGTATGATTCCATATCCTTAATCATCCGTCCATGACTTCCTTAATGTCATGATCCTCAAATTTAATCCACGAATATACCTGTTTCAAAAAAATCTATAGGGGTATAAGCTACAACTAGCTTAGTGAGATATTCCTTTTCGTTCGTACCATAATTTCAAACAAGTTTATTTATTTAATCAAACATATGCTATGCATACAATGCAACAATCACATGATTACGCGAATATATATAGTCATCCGGAAACCATATATAGAGCGGATTTACCCCTCCGTATCAAAGGTTAGGGAATTGGGGTTGAAGGTCCTCGACCTTTTACTGCTAGTCCCCAGGTCCTCACCCACAGCATTCGGTTGGCTCGGCTCCGAACCTAGAGTCGCTTTCCCCGAGCGATTCTCCAGGAAGGAACATAGCCCGTGGCACCGCACGATCACAGCCAATCCAACTCCACGCGTAGGAGTAGCAGCCTTCCGAAATAGATGTGACTCGATGGATGCTATGCGTGAACGTTTTATTATTCTTAGGTCAAACCTTATTAAGGTTTATTAGGGGCGATCAATCAATTTAGCAACAATAGATAATCATACAAGTAAGCAAAATTATTTAAACAAGCAGATCGAAGTTGTGATATTCTTAATTCTCAATTCACGCATAAACATAGAATCATATATATAATCCCGAATTCCCCAGATATATATCGATTTTTATCTTTTCCTAATATACCAATGCTACTACTTTACAAGCACAAGCAAAGTAACGAATTTAGGAGGAATAACTCACTCGTCCATTTCGCTATCTTCTTAGTCGTAGTAATCCTCGGGTAGGGTATTCTCGTATCCTTCGTCACCTAGACAAAAGAAATTCCCGAGTTAAGTCTTTCATGAATTTCTATTCTTGGAGATTCTAAACTTCTCTTAAAATCGTGGTAAAATCGTGTAAGAAGAAATTCCAACTTAAAATGACCATAACTTGCTCATTTTAACTCGGAATTTCGCATATGATATACCGTTTTCTACCTATTCGAAAAGTTCTATCCATTTCTAAACTTATCTTGGTCATAAAGGTCATTTGGGTTCCGAAAACGTCAGGTACAGATTTAAAACGAATTTTCTAAACTTTTGCAAAATCCATTTTCTAACTCAACTCCATTTTAAAGAAAATCCTTTTGTAACAATATAAATATATATTTGATAAACACATTTGAATATATAGGTATGCTCACTTTATATGCAAAATCCCAATGGTAGTGTCTCAACAATTTATTTCATAAAATAATTTATTTAAACCTTAGTTTTGAAAATTTTCTTTCAAGTATCTAAAGAAACTTTATATTTTTCCTAGGTTGTTATAAATGAGTATATTCTTATTTTATTTTCTTCATTTCTTCTTCCAAAACAAGTTGAATTTTTCCTTAATCCTTTAGTCTTGTATTACATTTTCCTTCTAGTCTTTAAAGTTCAAATTCATCAAAAGTATATTAAGTTGATAAAAACCTTTTTATAAATTTTTGTATTTAGGATGGTTTTTAGAAAATGAATCTTGTCTTATTATATTTATTCCTAAAATATAAGCTTTTGCTTTCTAAAACTTGTTCTTTCATTTCTTTGAAAAGAATCATCTTTATTGATAAAATCCATTATTGCTAACCTTGCTTTATTTATATTCCTTTGAAAATTAGTTCCCTCTTTGAAAATCATTATTTTTCCTAAGTGGGTTCATAACTTGATGAGTTGATTTTTGTCTTAACTTTGAAAACTAGTTTGTTCCTTAGTTTAGAAAAGAATTTAAGTCTTAAACTTTCGATATTAACGATTTATTTTTCTAAAAACTTAAATTACCATAAAATACAAGGAAAATATTTATTTATGTTTTCTTGGTAAAACTATCTTTGTTATTTAAGAAAACTTGAGAAAACTTGTATTATTCTATTTCTAGGTTGTGGTTAATAACTTCATGTTTTGTGGTAAATCATATAATTGGAAACTTAGCTTTGAGTTTATTTAGTAAAACAAGATTCTATTTTTAGACTAGTTGAGACATTAACATTATGCAAATGCAAGTATCATGAGCATATAAAATAATAAGAACATAAGAAAATACTAAAAATAATTAATGAGCAAGAAAAATAAAATATCAAGTATTGGGAACCTTAGCTTCATCAAGGTATCCCGGTCAAGTATGGAGCCTTAGCTTTATCAAGGCGTCCCGGGACTAAGAATGGACTAGTCCCGAAAGATTTAAAGAGAATAAATAAAAGATTGTTTTGACTTGATATGGACAAGTCTAAGACTAGAAAGACTAGTTTTAATATCAACATAAAATAAATAAATTGCATAACTTGAAAATAATAAATAACAAATGAGCTTATATGATCTAAATAAATATATATACATAATATACATAATACTATAATATAAGCAAATAATCACAATAATAATAACAACATAATAAAATAGGAAGCTTATGTACAAGAACAAAACATGAACTGTTGTTTGCTTTTACTATATGAGTTTCAAACAACCATAGTCATGTTAAGTTTACATGACATGGATGAATAATAGATGGAATAAATATTTACCTAAGTTATGTAAGAGGTATGAAGGTGGTAGATGAAATGGGTATTATGTGAGTAGTAATATGTGGTAGATAGTTTATGTATGAGGGATGATTTTTGTGAGGAATTGGTTGAGAGAGTTTTGGTAGTAGAGAGAATTCTTGAAGAGAGAATTTGTGGAGAGATTTTGGAGAGTTTTGGTAGTGAATGAATTGTGTGTAAAGAGTGGAAGAGAAAGGGGGTATTTATAGAATTTTTGGAGTGATTTTTGGATGTAATAAATTATTGAAAAAGAAAATAAATGAGAGGGAAATGGGGATGAATGGCGCGGTTTTGCTCTTTGTAAGGGGAGAAATTGATTTTGTTTTAATTGTTTGTGTAATAAAGAGTAATGTGTAAAGTTTGATGTGATTAAAGGTGTATTGGAAATGAAAAAAGTAAGAAAAGATAGTATGTAGGGTGTAAGAAAAAGTAGAGATAGATGAATTAGTAGAAAAGTACTATGAATAGTAGACTAGACAATTAATGGTACCGGTAGTAATAAAATACGCGTAATAATGTGATATATGTAATTTTTAGCTATCGAAAATATTCCAAAACTGATATTTTTGGAATCCTTGTATTTTTCGAGTTATTGGTATAAACGGAATATTTTTAATATTCCGAGCTCCGGGACACGCTTTTCGAGAACGATCCCGTTTGGGTCGAAGGTCACTCGAAATTCGCGAATATGATATTTTTATGTTACCATACGTTATTACGAACTATTCTAGGCCATTAATTAATTTCGTTTTCTAGGGTTTGAAAACGGGGATTGCCGGATCTTAAACACTAGGGTTCGTTGTAGGTTTGTTGACTTTTAGGGTTGTTTGATTTCCGATTCTATCGAGATATTCGTAATATCGTATAATTTTCTAGTTTTGATCATTTTAAAATTTTTATCGAAATTTATGTTTTATTTTATTTTATTTGTGATTATTTAATAGTTTTTAGTTCTCGAAATGTTTAACCGAGTTAGGTTTATGAGTTGACTCAGTTTGACTTGTTGTTGAAAATTTGGATTTGTGATTCTTAAATTTTAATGAAGGATTTAGGATTTTATCATCTCGTTGTTTAAGCGGTATTTGGATCTATTGTTTCGATTCGCGTTTTAGGAATTGGGTAGATTATTTAATCGAGTACGGACGTTGATTATTTCGTTAATTGGACTTTATATTTCGTTTCAAGGGTTCTAGTTTTCTCAAGATTGAGAAAACTCGTTTTTGTTTTTATTTGGAATTAAGTTTTAACTTGGTTCGATTTTTAGGGTTTCGTTTCCAGTGTTTTGACTCGGTCTAGAATTTGGTTTTTATCTTGAGTCGATTTTTTTGGGATTTAAATTTCTAACTTTTTAGAATTATTTTCTATGAATTATGAAAATTTTTGGGGGTTTACACACACACATATATATAGTTGTAAAATCATATAGATATATACTTACAAAATCACTTTTTGAGTTGTTGGAAAAAATTTTGAAATTTTTGAGTTTGTTATAAAAGAGTGCCTACTCATTATAACTATTATTTTATATTCCTAACTAGTGAGTTGATTTTAAGCTTGACTTGGAAAAATAGTTTTGTTCTTGTTGTTTATCGGAGTATTGTCATAAGCTATATATATAAGTTTTAAAGAAAAATTTGCATAGTAAAGAATTATTAACATTAAAATTTATGATGATTTTACTCTAATATCTTGAAAAGAATGTAGTTAAACCATGATTCTATGTCTTAATAAGAATTTCTCTTGAGTGTTGAAAATCACTTCTCTTTAGAATTTAATCCTATTTTAATATGAAAGAAATAACTCACTTTTATTTTGGAAGTTTTTATTAAAACAACAACACCATCCTATGATCATGCATAAATATGAACTTTATAGTTATCTCATGAGATGAAAATAAACCTATGTAGAAAATAAAAGGGGTAGAATAATTAAATAAGTATATAAGAACAAAAAATGTAGAATTCTTAGCCTGGTATCAAGACTTCCGAAAACTTAGAATTTGATAAGTTCTATATAAATAAGAAAAGCATAAGAAAGCTTAAAAAAGAAAAAATGGAAGTCTTAGATTTTTATTCAAGTCTTCCAAAGACTTAGAAATAGACAAGCCCCATAAAGAAAAGCAAGATAGTAGCAAGAAAAATATGAGAGTCTTAGATTCATGTCAAGGCTTTGGGAAATAGATTATGGATAAGTCTTAAAATGTTTTGACTTGATGAGAACAAGTCTAAGACTAGAATAACTAGTCTTGTTTATTAAGAGCAATAAATAAGAAACATAAAAAAGTATAGAAATAATAAGAGTATAATAAGATGTTATATTAGTGTGCTTTAGGCTCTAAAAATATATACATACATATACTTTACGTACTACATATAGACAGTTAGATTGGAAGCATGGATATAACAAAACATAAATTTAACATATATTAAAACAAGACATAAACATGATGTTATTTTCATGATTTCATTCCCTAGCATAAACTCATGGGGATGTATTGAAATCAAAACATACATGATGTTCATGTTATGTTTTCACAAACTAAAAGGGTATATGATAGTGGGAGATGATAGATGATAGATGGATGAAAAAAAGAATTGTGAAAATCACTTGGGTAGAGGGAGAGGAGCACACAGTTTGGAGAAGAAAAGAGAGACAGTTTGAGTACAATTTTGTAAGAGTTTTGTTAGGACAAGAGAGTGTGTAAATAATAAAGGAGGGATGACGTATTTATAGAGATTTAGAATGGAAAAAAGACTGAATTAAATAAAATAGAAAAATTCAAATAGGATAGATAGAGAGAGAGAAGAGGCACCGGTTTTGGGAGAAGAGAGCATAGAGAATTGATTAATTTTGTTTTTTATAATAAAAAATAAGTAATATGTAAGATAAGTTATATATAAAGTAGTATTGGAAATGAAAATGTAAGAGTACGTGTTGTAAGAGTGTAAAAATAGGTAGTAAGAAAAAGTACAGACAGTGAAATAGTAATGAATAGTAGTAAATAGTAGATTAAATAATAAAAAAGACAAATACGGTAGTAAGAAAAATATGCATAAAAGGCTATATTTGATATTTTTATATGACAAAAAATTTTGTAACTTTATTATCGGATTATTTTCACCATTTCGTGCGCGAAACCTTTTTCAAAAATTGATCCAGTTAGGATTTGAAATGAACAAACTTTTAACAAATCTGTTCGTTTTAAGTTATATCACATTATTTCAGACTATAATATAAAATTATCTCATTTATATTGTTTTAGAGTTTCAAGCATGAGATTACTGGATCTAGATTCACTAGAGCTTGTTAATGACCTAGTTGACCATTTAGGGTCCGATTGACTCCGGTTCTAGGGTTTATATGTAATATACAGAAAAAAAAATATTTTATAAAGAAGGGCAAAGGAATTTCATTTGTTAATTAAGGAGAGGGAAATTTTGGTCATTCCTAATAAATGAGATATATAATAATCATCCTTATTGATGATGGTCAACAAGTCTTTAAAATTAGTAAATTTTCAATAAATTATGATAAAGGGCAAAGTTGTCATATGTTGAAAAATAAGAGGGTTTTATGGTCCACCTTAGTATTAACATGATGTTTTTTCTATAACCTAGAGATGGTTGAAGAACAGTTTTTGACAAGGAAAATTGGTCTCTAGGTGCTGGCCCATATGTGAAAGCCTCCAATATAAAGCTCTTGAACTTTTATGAAATTTGTGAAAGCGGCAAGAAGGCGGCCGGCGTAAGGACATAGGCCGCCGGTGTAAGTGCCAGCCTTTCCTATGTAAGAGATCCTAGGGTTTGTGTTTTTCATTTGTAACCTCCTTCCTTATACCAGAGAGAGAGAATTGAGAGTTTTGAGTGTTTTTTTAAGAACAAGATCAAGGGAGATCAGATTTGGATCAAGATTACTCTTGCCTTTATCTATCAAGATTCTTCATGTATGTTTCATTTCCTTAGTGTTTTGTTTGGATTTGAAGGGATTTTTCTGGAAAACCCTAGTTTTGATCAAGATCCAATCTTTCGGGGAAAACAAGCGATGATTAAGATTCGAATCAAGTAAGTATATATCTCAATCATAGATTTAAAATAAGAGAATGATTTGTGATTTGAGGTTTTGTTTGTTTATGAAACTAGGGTTTGGGTTTTGAAAAGATATCATTTGGAGAATTATCAGGAATTGAGATCAATCAAAGTAAGTTTCATCTCTTTATTTAATATTAATAAGGGATTTGATGATGATAATGGATTGTCAGAAATTGTTTATATATAAATTAGGATTTTGAGAAGAAAAGTGTTTCTTGTTGGATTTTGTGGAAGTCAATCAAAAAAGCAGTTCAGATTTGGTGTTTCTCATATCAGGTTAGGGTTTTTGGAGATTTCGATACGTTAAGGTCTGAATGGGTTGAGGATTTATATTTCTGTTTTGTTATATTTTGTATATCAGGAGATTTGGAGATTTTGTGCTATTGTTCATAAGGATTTGTGGATTTAGAGAGATTGTTTTTGGAAATGGAAAAGGTACAACCAATCTCTGCTTGTTGTTTTTGCTTGTAAGATTAGTATTGCTTGATTGGTTGTAGGGATGGAACTTTATAATGAACTTAATTTTATTCGGCTTAATAATTGTCTACTTGGTTGTGTTTGGCTTTGACCAGTAAAGACATGGCAGACAGTGATACTGATGAGGCACCCTGATGATCTATGTGTGAGGCTGTCCCGAATGGACTCGTGCATAGAGATGATATCGATAGAATTAGGGGAAACGGAGATGTTTGGGGAGTACCCACTCATCCATATATATATATATATATATATATTAATTACCTTATTTTCAAATAGTTTGTTGTTTTTAAATAGGAGTTTGAGTTACTTCGAGTTTGGGACTAGAGTATAATAGTTTTGAACTGTTGTTGATTTGTTGACTATAAAAAGATAACAACTTGATTGCTTGCATTGACTAAGTGCATTTGATATATGTACCTGTTGCGTGTGCATTTGCATTTGCTTTAAAGGATTTGAGTTTCGTACTAGGTTTCGCAGCTCACTTTTTTTTAAATTTCAAGTATAGGTAATGAAGACATTGTATACAATCTTTCGGGTTATGGTTTGATCTTTGATTAGGGGGACAGCGATAGTAGACCTGACTACCCAGTTAAGAGTTAGATTTGTAGTTTACAGGTCCATGGAAGGAGAGAAGTGTTTAGATATATCGAAGACTTAGAAATTATCTGTTTATGTTTTATGTGAAAGCTTTAGGATTTTATGTTGTAGGAAGTTCTAGATTGTAAAGAAGATTTTCATTATGAATTGATGGTTTGGTTTAGTTGGCCTGGTATTGACAACTTGTATGATTGTTTTGAATCAGAAGTTTGTTAAGAATCTGTATTCCAGGTTATACAATCTATGTTAAGTACCTTATGAGATACCTTATGTGTGTTTACAGGTGATATTTCAAAATTTGTGGATATTAGAGTCTTAGCATGTCCTATTCAAGAGGGAACACGTGGGGATTGTAATGCCTTATTTTAGGGCGTTATATTATACATAAAAGTTATCATAAAATTTAAAGGTTTACATAAAGTGTTAAATGTACTAAGTACAAGAGAAATACTGCTCATCCTTAAAAAATATACTCATGTTTTGATATTTTCATAGTTGCACATTAGAGTTATAAATGAGTCTAGTCAAGAAGGTGTAATGTTAGATTCAAACTAAAGTTTGACTTTAAATTTGAAAGCTCAAGCTCACTCAAACTTGATGAAGTTTAAAAATTTAAGCTTAAGTCCAACTCAAAATGACACTATACGAACTCCAACTCAATTTGATTGAGTATGTTTAGACTCAATTTGTTAAAAATAATTTCATTTCTATTGAAAATAATATCAATATTCAAATTCAATTAATAATTATGCTCAACTCAAACTTGATTAAACCCATAAGCTAATTGAGTCAAATATTATGAAATTTGAGCTCAACTTATATATATTATTAATGACTTCAAGCTCACTAAGTTCCATCTTGACTCAACTATTATTGAATCAAACTCAAGAAAAGATTAAGTGAAACACAAATAATTTGTGAACCGGTTGAATTTATTTACACAACCTACTCACTATAACTGTATTTTCTTTTACTTAAAAATATTACTTAGACATTAAGAATGGAGAAAAAAAGGAAAGAAAAAAGTGCATATATTACAAAGGGAAAAAGAAAAGGAAAATTAAAAAAGTTCTCCTCTTTCTTTTTAAAGTGTTCATCCAAAGGACCAAAGGAGAACCAGAATAACTTTGGGATTTTCTTTTTTTTTTTTTTTTAATCAAAGAAAATTTTTGATGGGAAAGCCGCGTATGTGGGGAACGTGATTGGGTGCCAGCTTAGAATCCTATAAATGCAAGTACAGCTAGCATGGGCAAAAGATGTCTGCACTTTCCTGTGCGCTGCCACTGATCAATCTTGTCTTGTTTTACCAGAATCCACGGTAACTTACTCAAGCCGTCCACGTGGCAGAGGTAGGTGACCGCTTTCCTATCACTCTCTATGGAAATTTATTGGAACGAGAACAACACTCGGATTGGAGATTTCATTTGTTGTTTTTTTTTTCGTCTTTTTTTTTGTCTTTTTCCTAATTGCGTTACTTTGTTTTCTATCCGATCTAAATATGATAATTTTTAGCAAATGTGTTATTTTTATTCATATGTGATACTTTAAACTTTCGTTCAAATATATTACTTTCATCAATATACCTCATGTTTCTATTGATATGTAGCACAATAACTTACATTGCATACTTCTTTTCTTAACCATCCTATTTCTTAATTATGTTTTAATTTTAAAAAAATATTATAATTTTATCATATTTATTAGTAAGAAAATTCTTATTATCTATTAAAGGTTCAAACATTCAAATTCAACGGTGATTATACTACTAAATACTTAATATTATAATTATCATATATTTTAATAATGAAACAATTGAATACTCAATATTATTGATAGATCATAGAAGATCCTTCAATATTATTATCTTAATGAATTTTCATCACGATTTTGATAATTTGCCACTTTGAACAAACGTTAAAATGAAACTTATATGATTTATTTTAGTTTTGAAATTATGCAATTTAAATGAATTTGGTAATATGCCTCCTCCAAAAGGACAATTTACACTATTTTCTAATTAATTACACTACTTATAAGCAAACGATAAATATTCCCATTAAGTTTGGTACGAAGGGACTATGCATGACGAAATTGATATTTTAGGTTTTATTCTATTTCTCATACTTTGATGCTTTTTAAATGCTACAATCATCAATTCTATGAAAAATTTAATTTCGTTTTATTAATGTATATTTACCTAAATTATTATTTTAGCTTGCAAAATATTTATTATAGGTATTTATTGAATTAAAAAATTAAGAATATTTTTTGTGGATATCATTATAAAGAGTATGGTTGAATGTCAGGCGATTTGATGTGATTTGTCCTCAAGACAAACCATATCTAATCAAATACTCTGTTTTTTTTATTTTTTTTAAAGCTAAGAATAATCAACCCATGCAGTAATTAATTAATATATTAGAAGAAGTCTGCTTACTGCAGGGAAAAAGGAGAAAGAAAAAGAATCCTTTGGATTGCATATATTACAGCATATAAAGGAGAGTGCAATAATATAGGATGTGTTTGGGTGATCTATTTTTTATTTATATGAAAAATAATATATATAAATATATTTAATTTATATTTATATATATTTAATTTATTTAATCTTTTCATAAAAAACTAAATAAATAGAACCTTAAATGGTAGAGGAAATGAATGTTGGAAGCACGAACAACAAATGATGGCAGTTGCAGGTTTTGATCAATAAATCGGACTTAAGGATATGTTTCGATTCTCTGTTTTTTATTTATATTTATATATATTTATATTTTATGTGTAAAGTTTTATCTGTATTTAGTTTATTTAATATTTTTATAAAAACTGTCACATATTTTATATAAATATGTATTTTTTAATAGATAATTTATTATAAAAATTTAAAAAAATTATCTAGCATCTGCTATTCACGGGATACCAAACGAATCCCAACCCAAATTTTGAGTGAAAAAACATGATAGGAAACAACGGTGCCCCTCGTATTGATACCAGAGCACCTCTGCATTGCTTGTACGAGTACACAACTTTAAACACATAATTATTGTTTTTCTGTAATGCTTCAATGCGATTGGCTCCCAACAATACACAAATTAAATCAATTAAGATCCTTTTTGGTTTTTATTTTTTTATGAAATCTTATTTTTATTATTATTAAATAAATATTTATAAAAGAATCGATACTAATAAAAATAAATATTTTTATTCATAAATAATAAATCGGATCGATCCATATGTAAATCATATATGAATAAGATACAGACACAGATATAGGGAAGACAATCAATCATAGTTGAAAACCAAATTTTCAGTCCAATTGATTTAGTTTGATCCTGTTCACCATGAGAAATTTTTTCTTTTGGCTTTTTTACACGGTCTTAATATATACCTCTAAGTCTAAATTTCATACAACCAGATACAATATAGAAATGGAATCAACATTCTATTCTTTCTGGGTATAAATATTGTTACTTCACTGTCTGTTTTCTTAGACAACACCTATGTAGTAATGGTGACATCAACAAGTTCATCTATTTAAGAAGAGCGAATTTTTGCATGCTAAAACTTAAAAAAAATATTTCAGTCTTGTGTATTTTTTTTTTAACCCCTCAAACGGCACATGTTTCTAGTGTGATTATTCAATGGTTCAAATCTATTATTATTATAATTGATACTTAATATTTTTATATTAACATTTAAAATCAATTTAATGATAATATTATGAATGCCACTGTGATTTCTCCTAAAACTTAAAATTATCTTAAATAAATCTTAGCCTCATCTATGAATTGGATTTAATTGTGTTACGTCAAGGGCCATGTAAAAGCAAGGTGGGAGAGATGGAGCTATTACCCATAAATGCATTTAAAAATTAATTAAAATCAATTTGTCAATTATTTAGTCTCATAATTGACATTTCGAGACTTCTTGGCTGTATGGACTGGAGACAACGCGGCATAGCCAAAATCTCAGGTTTCCCTTTTTTTTTCGTTTCAATGAAAGGGCATTCAAACATGGTGTCTCGCTTTTAAGAGATGGGGAGATATATGATTCACTTACTCCATTTTCAAAATTTAAACAGTAACAAAAACTCAGCTGCGTTTTATTTTCATTTCTTTCCCATATTTAATCAACTAACCTTACCTATATAATAATGAGAAAATGTTAAATTTTATATCTGAATCTTATAAAAAAAATTTAATGTAGTTACTAAACTTTAAATGATCAATTGAATTCTCTCTCAAACTTTTTATGATATTTTCATTATCTCATTTTGTTTGCTCGGTTTGTTGACATAGAAGAGTTAGCTTATCAGTGTTAAAAAGATGTTAAATAAAATTGTAATATTCAATTATGAGCTGCCTTTTTCATGTTAATGAACAAAAAACAACAGGTAAGAGGTAATAAAATTGGTCACAAAAAGTAAAATTGGGTGTCTAATTTACGACTATAAAATTCATGTACAAATTGAAGTTTTATGCAAATTTTAGATAACCATTTTTGTTATTTACCCATATATAATATTTGATAGTTATACTACTCTTTACTTATTTATATTTTAGGGTTAATGTTATGAATGATACTGAATTTTAATAAAATATACAAGTAAATACCTAAAGTTTAAAAGTGATCAATTTAGTACTTGAACTTTTAAATAAATCAATTTAATATATAAAAGAACTTTTTGTATACGCCAAAGGTACCTTAGGTTCAAAGTTTTTCAAATAATAAATTGATCAATTTTAAAGTTAAGATACTAAATTGATCAATTTCAAAATTGGTACATATTTTATCAAAATTTAGGTATCATTTGTGATGTTATCCCTATATTTTATTTATTATGGTTGTAATTTTGACTGGAAAAAGTTTTCCACATTAATGTTTCCTTGCATATTTATTACATTATACTCGATCATCCCTAGTATTAAGAACATGATTTACACATGTATAGAAATTTTATAAAGGTTTTCACTTTATCTCTAAATTCTCAGAAATTGTAAGATTTGTTTATATTATTTACGGGATATATAAGACATGAACGCAAATTTTAAACAAAAACAACCTTAAAAACCGAAAAAAGGAAAAAAAAAAATCTGCTTCCATCCCCCATTAGTTAAGAACTCCACATTAAGGTCTTTGATGCTTGAAAATGATACCAAGCACACTGCAATTGGAATGATCTTAAGCCTATGAGTTTGATCAACTACAGCAAAAATATATAAATAAAATAGTTATATGAGAAGTTTTTATATTGTACTAAAATTCAATGAGTCATTTAAGTTTTGAACATTTCTGCATATTGCAACCAATAATACTCTTCTTATTCTTTTGCCAGTACAATGTGTAAAATGTTTATGTCTTTTTAAAATGCTAATTCGACACACTAATACAACAAAACTCAAATATAAATTAGATTTTAAAAAATAATAATAAATAGAAAAAAACTATTTAGATGGCAAAAATTGAACATTCATCAAATTTAATTGGTCATCAAACTTTGATTATTTTAACGTGTTAACTATGTGTGGTGGAGCTCCGAATATAATACAAAACTAATTTAAGTAAAGTGGATTTTATTGTAATTTTAAAGAATAATAACATTTTAAAATAAATGGGTTTAATCATGTTTAATCAAATTGAGTCGAACTAAGCTTGTGTTAATATAAATCTGAATTTCAAACCATAAACAGAAGAACTTAATTCCTAAATTTAGTTAAGATAGAGTGCACTAGCAATAGTTTCAGCACAAGCACATGGTTAGGAGCCGCGTTGTCCAAGATAGCACTAAAACAAAGAACCTTTCTAAAGTCTAAACCCGTGTTCGTTAGCTGTTTCTTTAATGGTTAGATTACGACTCCCATGGCGGTACGAGTGTCGGTTCTTGGACTCATGTCTGCGTCTTTTTCTCTCCATTAATACATGAGCGGTCACGGTCATTATCCTATTTAAACTACCTGAAATCAACCTCTGGCCATTTTTTCCCCTAGTATCTAACATTAAATAAGATAGTATAAAAAAGTAGTTTACGTGTTTTGAATTACTCGGTCTATATTTCAATTATTTGGTCTTCTTCTAGAGTCTTTAAAAAAATTAAAACCATTCATTTCTTTTTTCTACTATAGGATATAGCTACTAGCAGCCTTGTTCCTTCGCATTCCAGTTCTGCATTCTTCTACTTTCTGCTTCAGGTAATAACAAGAATGTGTTATGTGTTTGTAATAAAAGTTATCGTCTTGAGTTTCTTAAGAAATGAAGCTATCCATATGATTATCCTGGATGACTAAGCGAATGTATTAACAGGATCTATCTTTTCTTATATGGGGAATCTATGCCAATATTAACATTCACTCATCAAAACAAATCCAGTTCTAACTTCTGGCCTACTCATGGGGTTACTTGGGATATGATATTCTGCTAGGATTGTTGGAATTCCTTGATTTTTCTATCCTAGTGGGATTGTTGCAGATTGTCAAATATTACTCATAATCCTAACATTATTGTACCTTTTTATACTGTGGACAGAATGGCTGAAGCAATTACAGCCCAGAAGTTGTCATTGCTTGTGATTTTGTTGGTGTTTCTCAAAGCAGATTGCTTTGATGTTGGAATTACTTATGTCGAAAATGCGGTGGCCAAGGGAGGAGGTGATTTTAAAACTGATTTAGCATTCCATGTTCAAGTTCTTTCCTGATTAGTATAGCTTAGTTTTAGTCTTATTTATGAAACTCGATTCGACTCAACTCAACTCAATCTCCCCTTGCTACAGTGTGTTTGGATGGCAGCCCCCCAGCTTATCACTTTGATAAGGGATCTGGTGCTGGAATTAACAACTGGCTTGTTCTCTTTGAGGTTTTGTTCTGAATCATTCCATGTCTTTTGAATTTGGTTTTATGGGATTATGTTTTTGAGGAATCTGGGAATGATAGCAGATATGATGATTTGTTTTGCCTCTTTTATTGTGCTTTTCAGGGAGGAAGCTGGTGCAACAACGCTAGCGTTTGCCTTCAACGAAGAGATACACGCTTGGGGTCATCCAAGTCTATGACCAAAGTAGTATCTTTCTCTGGAATACTAAGCAACAAGCAAAAGTTCAATCCAGGTGTGGCTGTTAGTTTCTTAACAAATAAATCAAATTTCCGAAAATAAGTATATCAAGTTCTTAGTTTCATTTAGGACATTACCATCGTTGATCCTAAGTCTTATTCGATATGCCTAGATTTCTACAACTGGAACCGTATCAAGGTTAGGTACTGCGATGGGGCTTCATTTACCGGCGATGTGGAAGCAGTCGATCCGGTAAGTATGGTAACACTTGAATTTTACCCATAGGGACAAGAAAATGCCTGGAGTTATTCTTCATGATTGATATATTTTCCACTGCCACGAGCTTATGTGATGCTATTTTGAGCAGAAAACCAAACTTTACTTCAGAGGAGCAAGGGCTTTTGTAGCTGTAATTGATGATCTATTAGCAAAAGGAATGAGGAGTGCTCAAAATGTACGCGTGTTCATTTAACTCTTCAAGGAAAGATGTTTGGTTTTTCCATGTTGGTTAGATTAGAGGCTAATGTGTTTGTTGCAATTGTAACAGGCTATTCTTGCTGGCTGCTCCGCTGGGGGATTAACTTCCATTTTACACTGTGATAACTTCAGATCTCTCGTACCTGCTACCGCCAAAGTGAAATGCCTATCAGATGCTGGCTATTTCATCAATGCGTGAGTTTATATGTCCTCCTCATATTCAAGCAAATATAAATGCATATATCTGATCCTCTGCATTTTCACACCATGACAAATCAGGAAGGCTGTTTCAGGGGCATCGCACATTCAAGAATTTTTTGGTCAAGTGGTTGCAACACATGTACTTTTTCTTGCTCCCTATCCCTCTTTTATGCTTGCTTGTGCTTGTCCAGACAAGATATCAATTATTCATCCATTTAATCGTATATGGGATTAACTGTTTTTGTTAGGGATCAGCCAAGAATTTACCAACATCCTGCACATCAAGAATGAACCCTGGCTTGGTAGGTTTAAATGGTTTCGCCTACTTGCCATTTTGCTTCCTGCAGAATTGCATCAGTTTCATTTTACTAACCAAGTGCGGGAAAAAAAATTGCAGTGCTTCTTCCCACAAAATGTAGTGGGGCAAATCCGCACCCCACTGTTTATTCTGAATGCTGCCTATGATTCATGGCAGGTTAGCAACTCAACATTGCCATCCGTATCTTCTCCTATGATAAATATACATGAGTTTATAGTTCACATCTTAACTCATTGTCGTTCTGATAAAGGAATTCTAAATTTGTGGTGTACAGATTAAAAATATTTTGGCACCTGGTGTTGCTGATCCTCATGGAACCTGGCGTAATTGCAAGCTAGATATCAAGAAATGCTCTTCTGATCAACTCAAAATCATGCATGGTGATTAATTAATAATAATGATAATAAACATATCCTTTTGAGCTTTTAAGTTATGTCCGGAGCTGATTGTAATATATCCTTCTATCATCTTTTATAATCAGAATATAGGACTCAGTTCTTGAATGCACTGCCCGGACCAGCAACCTCTTCGTCGAGAGGGATGTTCATCGATGGTTGCTATGCTCATTGCCAAAGTGGAACTCAAGAGACATGGCTAAGGAGCGACTCACCAGTCATAGATAAGACGGTGCGGGAAAACTCTTCTTGTACCATGTTTTTTTTTCTTTTTTATAGCCTTCCATCATCGCTTGCCACTACAAACAGATGCTATTTGTAAATTTATTCAGATTACTACAATACTATTTGATGATTGTAAAATTTTAATTATAGCAATGTTTTTACTAAACAAACAATCACATAGTTTGTTTCTGACACGAGCATATGTTCCTGCAGTCAATTGCAAAGGCAGTTGGAGACTGGTACTATGAGAGGACTCAGGTTCAAAAGATGGATTGTGCTTATCCCTGCAATCCAACATGCCACAATCGTATCTTTGATGGTGATAAGAAGTCAGAAGATGCATCAAACGAGTAAGAAGTTAAAGGTAAAATGAAAATGAATCTATAAAGGAAAATATCATATGGCTATTACCCAACTAAAAGGGAGTAAACTCTGTGCCCCTGCACTCAAGCTGTGAGCTGGGTGTAGTGTGTATGTATTCCATTCATGTACCCACTTGTAATTCAATAAAGTGTGCTATTTATTTACGTTGATTACTAAGGTACGCGCTTAAAAGTGTAATCACTAATAATAATAGAATGATGGAAATGACCGCCATCAATTCAAAGTAAAAGTGGTATTGCTGGTGTTGGATTGTCGATTGTCATTTGTCAAAGATGAAGGATTAACCAACAAGTCAAACTTGATTCAACAATATTATGATTAAAGTTCCAGTGAAATTTAAAGTATGAATTGAATTTGAATGCCAGATTAAGGATCAATACAATTTCAATTACAAGAATTATAGGTTTTTTTCCTTAATATAATTTTTTATCAAATTGAAATCCAACAAATTTGTGTTAAGGTTAGTATTGCAATAATTTCATCTAAAAGCTTAAATTTCTAGATATAGCATCATAATCATTTGATTTAAAAATTTAAACTCTTAGATATGGTGTGTGTATGCTATTATATTTATTATATAACAATTTATCCATTACAAATTCACACAAATTCAATCTTCAAGTTTCGATCCATTTAATAGAGACCCATAAACCAAAAGTTGCAATACAATGAGTTCAACACAAAATTCTTTATCTTTTAGAAATGGGTAAATTATACTAGAAGATTACAACGTTTGGGATAAGTTTACTTGAGGTGATAATGTTTCGAGTGGTTGAAAAGAAGTCATAACGTTTAAAAGAGTGAGTCAATTGAGTTCATTATTACTATTGACATGTGTCATGTAACGCCCTATTATGAAGGCATTACGACTTGCCATGTGTTTTTCTCTTTATAAGAGCACGCCAAGGCTAAACAATACTATACTAAAAGTAAATATTAAAAATAAACTCAAATACTCACATAAAAGGGGTACATGTTTATAAATATTTTAGAGTAAATCTCCTAATCAATCTAATCAGTTTAAACCAAAGCTAACTATAAATCATAAACTTAAAACATAAAGGAATTCTCATAACTTGATCTTAATTCATAAAACAAGAAATCTCTTAAAAGATAGAAAGTTTCATAAGCCTTCAACTCAATCTCAAAGCTATCTAGGTGGTCTAAATGTCAACAGGAATATCTAGTCGACTTTCTTTATCCCCATCATCCACAAATATGTCAAAACTGGATAGATCACAATAAACTGTTTTTACACCTGTTCTTGAAAAATTAAATGAATGAGCCAAAAAACCCAGTACGCAAATCACACACAAATGCATGCACACACAACATATAGAATCAAATGTAACTCTTTCTAATGCAACAGACATCATTTCTTATCTTATATTAGCTAGCAAGCAATACAATTCAAAACCATATGCATCTAGTTCCAAACCTAGAATAACTCATGACTCCATAAAAACAAACATATATAAAAATAGATAATTACATATATATTAGTGTTGGAGAATCATCCACACACTGCGGCCTCTTCCAAAACCTAATCTACCAGAATCATTTCTATGCAAGAGTCCACTTGAGATAGCCTCATACATAGATTATCAGGGTGTCTTGTTAGTATCATACTCTGTGTGGTCTTTACTAACTAGAGCCAAACACAAGTGGCAAAATAATTTAATATGTCATATAGAATTAAATTGATTTGATAATCTAACCCTACACATATACAACAAACATATCTAAACCTATAAGCACATACAACAAATAAGGTAAGGTCGTACCTGATTTAATTTCAAGGAATAGGACTCAAAATTCACAATATCCTGATCATATAAACACATAAGTTTCAATACATGTCTTTTATATAATTCTTTTAAATCCAAATATATCCTAAAATCCTAATCTCCAAAGAATTACAAAATCACACCTCATTCCTTAATTAAAATCCAAAAACCTTCCAACAGGATTAATCTACTCAGCAATCTGACCAAACCCTCGATCATAATTCAATACCGATCAAACCAAAGAATAAATATAACATCATAACTATGATAGAGGTTAAGGATTTATTAATTTACCTATGATCAAATCCTCAATTCTTCTTAATTGGAATACAATAATCCTTTAGAATCACTAATCTCCTCAACAAATCTCCAAACCTTAGAACTCCATTTCATGCTAAATGACTATAAATCAACAAATACTTATAACAACAACTTTATAATGATCAAAACAATATGCACTTACCAATAGTTGATCCGAAATCCAACAAATCTCCATATTTCCCAAAGAAAATCAAATCTTCCTCAACTTCTCCTTCAAACAATATAAAACCCCAATGAAAATCTAACAAATCTAGGAAATCTAAATCAAATATGAGGATATGATTACCTTATATGGACTACCAAATCCTCTTGACGGCTAGAGAGACTCCAGAGAAAGTTTGCTAGGTTTAAGGAATGTTTTTGGTATGAAAAACAAAGGTTGGATATAAAGAAAAACGGGCAACCTTTCATCTCCTTCAAGAAACATACACTGGCAATTTTTAAAACGTATGCCGACGGTGTAGCTTAAAGACCGGCAACGTAAATTGAAAAGCGAGTGACGTGGAAGCGGTGTAGAGCTCTCGGGTCATTTTCCTTTCAATGTACGCCAACAGTATAAACTTTAAATTTGGCGGCGTACGCAATTTCGAGCATTTTTCACACTTTAACACTGCCTCAACGCTGGTGGAGCGACAACAATGTACGTTGGCGGTGCTCCTTCCTACACCAATGGCATTGACCCAATGTTCAATACGAAACTTTTCATCTTCCATCATATGTCTGTCATGTGATCAAAATATCACTATATTTAGATTTTTGTCCATATTAACCTTATAATTTTATCCCGTTTGACACTTTTATCCTTCTTTATACATTATTCATTTATATATTACATGTCAATAAAAGAAATATTTAAAATTAAAACTTGAAAGATTTGGCATGTTATGACACATGTCAATAGTGACCTCCATTGAACCACTTTTGTAAACATTGTGATATCTTTTTAACCACATGAAACATTGTGATTTTAATCAACCCACTTTTCTAAACACTATGACATCTTTTTAACAACTTGAAATCTTATGACCCCAAATGAACTTACTCTCAAACGTTACGACCTTTTGATATAATTTACTATTTTAGAAATATATGGCGACAATAATATTATACTCTAGTATTTTAAAAGAAATCTCTATTTTTACATTATATAGTTCTTTTAATTCAAACTTAAGTGAGCATAATTACATCTAGTTAGGTTTTATTTTTTTCCCCAAGATAAAATAATCATTACATTTTATCAAATAGATTAATGAAGAGAATTAACATAAGATAAATAAGGAAAATGAAGGAAAAAAGAATTGAAAATTAATCTAAACGTTGATAATTTAAATGAGCTTTGCGAAACTTTGATAGATCATTTGATTTACTTTATAAAATGTTGATTCTTATTCTAATTACTTGAAACGTTAATACTTTAAATAAATTTAACTCTACACAATGATCTCTTATGGTCTAATTTACCTATAACACCCTAAACTAAGAGCATTAATAGCCTACCATGTGTCCTCACTAAAGATAGATATGCTAAGGCTCGGATTCTACTAAACCACAATTAAAACATGGTTAACTCCAACGTCTCACATTAATGGAAACTTCTAAAACATTAATGCCATAAACGTAAACATCTAAACAACTCGATTAGCATAAACCAAGCGCCGACATAAATTAAACTTAAAAACATAATATGAAAAGGGTCTCATAAAATCAAGAATCATAAAAAATATTTAAAACTTCATTAAGTCCTCAATTCTAGCTATGTTTAGCTCAAGTCATCTAATAGTCAGCTGGAAAAACGCCTCTACTATCGTCGTCCCCACAGTCCACGTATACATCGTAACAAAAAAAAAAAAAACCATCGGATTATCACCTATTCTTGAAAAATAAAAAGGAATGAGCGCAAAGGCGCAGTATACCAAACCACAACTACATATGCACAAACAAACAACATCCGAATTTACATGCAATTAGTGATAAATGCAACAACCACAACTTATTATCTTTAGTTAGCAAAACAATCAACACAATTTAGAACTATTTGCAATTAGCCTTAAACTCGGAGTAATTCATGACTCCATGAAAATTAGATACTTATATATATATTGGTGCTGGGTACTCCCTACTAGGTATTGCACTTGTAGCTCTCATAGACTACCGGAATCATCTTTGTATGCAACTCCGCTCTCGTTCCACTAAACCCAGCCAAGTACAAGTAAAAACCAATTTAAAGCCGGATAGTATTAAGTTCATTTACAGTTTCTAACACTACATTCACAAACATCAACCAAGGTAAGAACGTACCTGATACAACGTTTAGAACGATTAACTTAGCTTCACCAAAGACACATAATGACAAGCAAACGCTATCTCAAAACTTAATTTACACGAGAAAAGATATTTCTAAGGTTTTCAATCCTCCTAAACTACTAATAACTACAACTACTCTCGGTTCAAGATATACCTTATTACTTTGGTTTAGGAATACTAGAGGTTAGGCTAAGAGTTAGGAGTTTAAGAAGGTAAAAAACATGGATTGAAGAAGACTACAACATCCCCCTATCAGTCATGCCCATGCTAGAGGATGTGATAAGCTTAGGAAAAATGAAACATAACAAAATATCCTTGTCACGCCCATTTCAGAGGGCATAATTGCCATCACGGCCCTTGTCACGGTCCTGATGTGGACGGTGATGTCACTATTGTAATTTGCCTCAACTTACCACTCTTGAGGAGATCACGGCTCGTGTCATAGTTGTGACTTCCACTCAATCCAAAACACGAGAAAAAGCTCCAAAAATCCCATTTTTTGATCTTAAGCCATACAAAAACTTTAAAAACATATATATTAGAGCAAAAACACTCTTAAACCACATTACTTGCAAACAAACGGTGTTTCCTTCTTCTTTCATAAATAACGAACAACCACAAAAACTAAAAGTTAGGGTTTTTCCCAAACTTCTTCCTTCAAAAGATCGAATCCCTTCACATCGATGACAAAACTTAGAAGGACAAATTTTTTCTAATGTTTAAAAGATCCAAAGGAAGAAATCTTACTACTGACTTTGATTCTTGTTCTTCCTTGAAGCAAGACATAGGCTTAAGGGAGTTTTAGGATTTGATTCCTTGTGAAATTGTTTAGAGAGAAACCATATATTTTAGATAAGGAAAAAAAAAAGAATTTATTATTATATTTGAGCGAACTATTATGTCATCTTATTTAATAACATATGACATCCTTACTTTTCTTTATAGTTTATTTTATTTTATATTATATTACCAACCTTTTATAATGTATGATTGTATACATTAAATTTGGACATAGTAATATGATTATGTGATTGGGTAAATCCCATCAGGAGTAGTCGCATCTACCTATAGTCACAAGTAATTTATAGATACGCACATACAATGTTTGTGTTTATACTTAGGAACTAAAGTGATTGATTTAGTAAGTTAGTTATATGCTTGATGTACGATTACGATATGTGTTTTGTCAAATTTGGAGTGTTTGCAATATGCTTGGCTACCCCTAAAGACTAATAAAACTTAAAAATATAGGTTTAACTATCATACATCACAACTCATTGACTATGTATTTAGCGATCTATCAATCAAATACCAATTTTAACAATGGTGAACATGGTTGACTTTTCCCAACCTCAATTCTAAACTAAATGATTGGAGAGAAAAAGAAAAAAAAAGTTCTTTTTAAAATTTTGTAAAATTACTTAAACAATACGTAATTGAAATATGGTAAACTTCCTTATCTAAATTCTTAACAGTTATTAGTCGAGGATAACCCACTAATATATATTGTAATATTAACATTGTTCACACGTCTCCATTCAACCCAATTCGCATGAACCGACAGGCTTGTCGTCCTAATATAAATCATCTTTCTAAGCTTAAAATTATGAGTTCTTGCCTTGGACTATGCTTCTCTTATTCTCATTTATCAAAAAAAGAAAAAAAAATTAAAAAGTACGAGTTAGAGAAAATCTCTTTATTTTCAATTTGCTTAATATTATAATTATAGTATTGGTCACTATCTTATTATGATGAAATTGTCTCACTACTAATCCGCCAAAATAAAAATTATGTAAATACAAATTATATAGAAATAATTATCAAAGTACCAATATAAAATCATATTTAGTAGACGTAATTTTGTATTTGCATCCAAACTATATATCATACATGCAATTTTCTTTTATAATACATTGTTAAATCGTATCTTATTTATGCAACTTGTATGCTAAATTTTAAATCATATTTAATATATGTGATTTTATGTTAATAATTGTGTAATTAAAATTACCATTCATATTTAAATTTTTTTTTTCAGACTTAGTAAATATGTGTTTCACCCATCTTATCATATTTAAAATACCCTTATTCGTCCTTTATTTCTCCTCAATAAAGTGGTTAACTAATATCCCTATACAGAATTAGTATATGACATTAATTTACATTTATCCATATGACATTTATTTGGTACGCTACAGTCATTTCATTAAAGACTATTCTTTTCTACAGCTAGGAACCAATGCTAGTCGTAATATTGACTCCTCACTTGGAATTATTTTATAACTTGTGTCTTCTGGTTACTTGAAACCATATTTTCAACATATATACCTATTTTTTTATGGCCAACAACGGATTAGATATGCTATATGTAATGATTTTAAAACGAACTGACCATTTTAGGTCTTAAATAATTCACGAATTAAAATTTATCAACTTTTACTAAAATATTAATAAATTAATAAGTTATAGATTATGAGCTTTAAGCTTCTAAGATTATCTACTTAAATTCTTATTTTCTAAAGGGAAACAATTGGTAAAGGGTCATCATATTTCCAATTTAGGTCGTAGAATTCCACAACTGTTCTTTGTATATGTTATAGATCGAAAATTATGTGAGGTCGGCCTATCATGTTCCTAATTTTGTAAGAGAACAGCTACATCCCCGAAATTTCATGAGTAGTAATTCTTCAATCTTCGTCAATGATGGCAGCCTCAATTACGTTATATGAGCCCCACACAAAAGCAATCACATCGTAGCTGGCTTGACCCAGTAAATCCAATCACAAATAAGTGGATTTGATATTTCCCCGCATTTATAAGTATGCATCTATCCGGATTGGATCTAATCGTGAGTCACATCCAATAGACGGGTCTGACCCGTCAAGTAGACCGACTTGGTCTGCAAATTTATTAGACAAATTTGCGACCCGGTGAGTCTTTAAGAGTCTCAAATTAAAAAAATATAAAATATTAGTTACTTATTAAAAAAGGACAAGTCTGATTCATCCCGATCTATCTCGAGACTCGATCGGTCCATGAGTTGGACCTATCCCACCTCCTACACGGCATAGTTACTGGTCCTAATTTTTGAGACCCAAATCCAGCAAGGTTGAGTCCACATGTTGGACCCGACCTGTCTCGGGAAGATGTCTATTTGTTAGTATCTTATCATTCTATTTGGTTTGGTAGTGATGAAAAATCAATATTTTTATTTACAAACAAATCAGATATAGATATAAATATAAATATAGATACGAATGAAAATAATACAATTTCAACAGCCCCATACTTAGATATTATAAGCCTTTCAATCCGTTGGTACTTGTAAGTGAATTATACTATGATGTGCAACTGTGATATGTATTTCAACTACTTTGGAGTATGTAATATCTTTGGTTGTCCTTACCGAACTATCAAAACTTAAACTAACTACTATTCATTTAATATAAATGAATAAAATTGTAATAAAATTGTTATTGAAGAATAAAACAGAGTTATAATAGAATTTTTATTTGTTAATTTTTTATTTAAATCCATATATTTTGAAAAAAAATCAATTCAAATCACTATATTTTAGGGAAAAAAATTAATCGCAACATTGAATTTTTATTCATTAGATTGAGTAATAAATGACTATTTAATAAATTTTTTAACAATAATTCTTTATAAAATTGTTATTATAATAACTAAAAGTCACAATAATTTTTTATAATAGATAAAATTATAATAGAGTTGCTATTATAATAAAGTGTACTATTTAACTAGTCATATAATGCAACCCGTCAAGAATATACTTAGATTTTGTTGATCAAATATCAACCTTTACGAGAGGCAAATGGTTGTCTTTTCCCAACCTCAATGCTAAACCAAATGTTAAAAGAGAAGATGAGGGCAAGTTCAGATTAGGTGCAAGTCCACAAGATCTTAGTATTCATTGTTATGGAAAAAATAGATTGATAACACCATATGCATTATAATATTATTTAAATTTAAGAAAAAAAATAGAGGAAAAGAAGAGGAAATGTTGAAGAACCATAAAAATTTCAAGTTGAAAAATATATATAACATATTAATGATCATTTATGATATGCAATGGAAAAAAATAGATTGATATATATACCACATGCATTATAACATTTTTTAAGTATATATTTATTAATTTGAACGTAATATGATATCTAATAAATTATTTGAAAAACTTATTTTTATATATTAGTAATTAAAATAATAATAAAATCGGTATTGATATATAGATAATTTTAAAATATTTAAATATTCTAATTTCCACATAAATTAATTTTTAAATTATAGAAAATAAAAAGTAAAAAAGTAAATTCACTTTGACTGATTTTGGACCATATAATCTATAGGTCAAAGCTTATTGGTCCAACCTATCAGGTCTATATGCCGACCTCTACGTATGAGTAGCCTGTCTCTCAAACCCGAGTTTTTTTTTTGGTTAAGTTTGACGATGAAAAAGACTAAACTATGTGGCTGTTGCTTGAAATATTGAACTTAATAAACGATTGAGAGCATCACTTGTTGGTATGTGCACGGTAAAATGCTTGTCTCTACTTTTACCAAGCTATGTAGGGTTTGCTCGCCCTCCTATAGCTTCTTTTATGGGTGGCTGCCCTAGGATTGAGTTAATGTGAACATAACAATGAGCCAATGAATGAGAAATTGTAGCCAGGTCAAGCCGTGGGGAAGACTTGTTTTGTTTATTCTTTTATTTTCAACTGGTAGGGTTGCTCCTTGGAAACTTGCGCAATTATTGTGATTGATAAAAGTCGCATGTTTATTGATAAAAGTATCATGTTCATAAATGTTTTAACTTGCGCAATTTAGTATTTTATTTTTAAATTTAATAAATTATCACTTATATTTTCAAAGTAAATGCAATTCATTATCTCATTAAATAATATTTATTTTGATGATGATACTGACAAATATTTAATAAAAATTATCTATAATATAAAGATGTGACTTTAAAATGCAAAAAAAAAAAATATAGGTACTTGTCTACTATTATTATATCTTCAAAATAAATCTCATCAAATATAAATTGCTAATATACTAAGTCACATACTTTAATAGTACATGCACTAATGTATCAAAATCTATAAATAAAATATTAAATTGCTAAAATTCGTAATTACTGAAAGCTTAACCTGCCTTTATTCCATAAATGTAAATCCTATTTTTTGTGAAAAGATTGTTTACATATTCTTAGACTGATAAGTTTCAAAAAATTTTCATTGTTGTCTTGTATGTAACAGGTTTATGATGGCAACTTGATGGTAGTTATCCAATCTTCACGCGTAGCGTGATAGACACGATGGCCTGTTTTGCAGCATTTACTACGTTTGGCACATGATGTCTTGTATGTACAAAAAGACTTTATTCATAAATGCATCCGTGAAACTTTGGAATACTTAATAGAAGGATAATTTTATTTTATTTAATAATCAGGGGTGTTCAGTGCACTTACTAAGAGGATAAAAAAATAATTTTTTTTATATTTTTATTATCTGTAAACAAATTAATAATAAAAATACCTAAAAATTGAGTAACCATAATTATTCTATTTAATTTTATTAGAAAATAATAGATAAACAGAAAAATCTTAACTAACCTATTTGTAAACAAATGATCAGTTTTAATTTTTTTAACAAATAAATAACTCGATTATCATGCAAAAATATCAATATTATTAAAAAGATTTATGTTAACATCTTATTAGTCTAACAAGATTAATTTAATAAATAATGCTACTAAATTAAATTCAATAAAAAATATAAAAAATTATTTTAAAAATCATAAAATTTAAAAATAAATAATTTTTTTAGATCAGTAAAATATCAATTGTGTTTTTATATAATTATTAAATAATATTAATACTTTTAGACGAAACTCACGTTACTAAAATAATTAATCCTAAAATAATTTTGTGATGCAAGAAATAATGCTGGTCTTAATCTCTTTTTAAGTGGTCACTCGCTCGCTTGTCGGTCGTCACCACTATATCTTATCTTATTTTGAGCATCTCCCGTGCCCATTATTTCTCCCAAATGGTACTAGTTGGCTGTAGTTTCCTTTTTTTTTCGCAAAATGGCATCTAGTTGGTACGATTCATATTTAATCAATACAATATAATATATTATATATTTATTAGGTAATAAATAATGTGAAGGATCCTTTCAACCTAGGAATCTATGCTAATTTTCAATATTCACTCATCATTTTGGAAAATTTTCTTTCCTCGTCTAATTTTCCTGGAAAACGAGGAATCTATCTATAACTTGCGCCGTTAGATTACTTTATAAAACCAAAAAGACACACTTTAAAAATTCAACATATGTATATTACAAGTATCTTCTCATTAGTTTTATAAGCTTTTAACGAACGACCGGAATGTCGGAAGAATGTAAAAGCCACTCATTGTCCTCCAACCAATCACTCTGTTTCTCGTATTGTTAATTCCTCCTTGCGCTTGTCTCACGAATAAAACAATCTTTCTATCTTGTTTTTTCTTTTTTTTTTTTCCTTATTTATTTATTTTATTTATTTTTTTTACAATATCAATGTTATTGTAAACTTTAAATATTAAATTGGTGCAGCCAACTGGTTGATGGGGTTGTAGCATCAGGAGCACAAAGGTTGGCATTACTTGTGATTACGTTGTTGGTGTTTCTCAATCTTAAAGGAGAATGCGTCGATGTTGGAATAACTTATGTCGAAAAGGCGGTGGCCAGTGGAGGTGGTGAGTTGCTTGCTTCCATAACTGAGCTTTATTACTTCCATACGTAATCCTGCCTTCTTCTTCTTCTTCTTTTTTTTTTTTTTGATAAATGAAAATTCACTAATTATTGTTTGGCAGTGTGTTTGGATGGTAGCCCACCAGCTTATCACTTTGATGAAGGATTTGGCGATGGATTGAATAATTGGCTTGTTCATTTTGAGGTTTGTTCTGTTTTTTCATTGGTACATTTGGTTCTCTTCCAGATATTGCGTTCATTGTAAGTTTAAAAAAAAAGTGTGTAATTACCCAGAACTCCGCTATCAAGTCACTATTGTTTTGATAAAATGTTGCATGGTTTTATGTTTGGTCATCCATCTGCCAGTGTTCTTGACCAAGAGCAGTTTGGATAAACTCCTAATCATTACACAAAAAGGCATAATGATTAAAGTTCCACCATAAGAATATCACAAATTTGTTTCGGTTTTCTCTTGTCAGATGCAAGAGTTTCCATATATCTATGTTTGTGTGTATTTTTTTCCCCCCTTTAGTAAGAGTTTGAGTTAAACATTGATCCTACTTTTTAACTTTTTTCACAGGGAGGGGCCTGGTGCAACAATGTTTCTAGTTGCCTTGCCCGTAGAGATACCCGCTTAGGTTCCTCAAAGCAAATGCTGAAAGTCTTGTCTTTCTCTGGAATACTAAGCAACAACCAAACACAAAATCCAGGTATAACTTCTGCCTCTTATTACATGAATCGTCGATATTAAAATAGTTCCTCAGCTTACTTCCAACTTTAGACATAAGATGTTTTTGATCCTGATAATGATTCCATATTTAGATTTCTACAATTGGAACCGTATCATGGTTAGGTACTGCGATGGGGGTTCATATACTGGTGATGTGGAAGCAGTTGATCCAGTAAGTTCAGTAAAAATTGATATTGCACCTGAAGAAAGCAATTCTTCTTCAATTGATGCACGAAGCTTAAGTTGATTTCATTTTTTGAGCAGACAACAAAACTTCACTTCAGAGGAGCAAGAATATTTGTAGCCGTGATCGAAGATCTATTAGCAAAAGGAATGAAGAACGCTGAAAATGTATTGAGTCTAATCAAGTAATCATGTTGATGAGCTTTGAACACTTAATTGACAGGACCATCTTGATTAATGCTAATATGTGATTGAATTGTTCCTGTTTTATCACAGGCTATTATTTCTGGCTGTTCTGCTGGAGGATTAACTTCCATCTTACATTGTGACAACTTCAGATCTCTGCTACCGCCTTGCACCAAAGTGAAATGCTTGTCTGATGCTGGCTATTTCATCAATGCGTAAGTTTAGTTGCTCATATCCAAGAAAATGGTTATCTACCTTCTCCTTTCCTACACCATTATGTTTTGATTTCGTATCAGGAAGGATATTTCTGGAGATCGGCACATTGAAGAATTTTTCAGTCAAGTGGTTGCAACACATGTACTCTCTTCTACCTCTCTGTCGTGCATGCTTGTATACATACAGACGCCTAGTTTTATGTTGCCTGGTACCCGTGCCATTGAACTTTGAAATATCTATTTCATTTTGTTAGGGGTCTACCAAGAACTTACCAGCATCCTGCACATCAAGAATGAAGCCAAGCTTGGTAAGGATAAATGGTTCATACCTTTATTACTACTAAACTACTGCTTCCTATCCTGTAGAGATTTTTCATCAGTTCTTCTAACACCAAAGCTCAAAAAATATTGCAGTGCTTCTTTCCGCAAAATGTAGTGGAGCGAATTGACACACCGCTGTTTATATTGAATGCTGCTTATGATTCATGGCAGGTTAGCATCAAAAAGAACTTAACCAATCTCCCTTCTAAAAGATATAACTTATAAGCATGATGTTTGATATTTCCGTATATAAAGAATGACTAGCAAGGTTCATCACAGTGGATTATATGAACAATCTGTCTTCTTAATGATAGCAAGATAATCTTAATTGTTGTTGTTGCATAGATTCAAAATATTTTGGCTCCTGATGTTGCTGATCCTCATGGAACCTGGCATGAGTGCAACCTAGATATCACTAGATGCTCTTCTGACCAACTTAAACTCATGCAAGGTTATTTATCAATATTACCCCCCTTTTCTCTGCCTTTTTGTCAGATTCATTATCCATCTAAGCAGGATTCTAATATGTTGTCATTGTATGATATTTACAATAATCAGATTTTAGACGACAGTTTTTGGAAGTGCTTCCAGAATCAGCTAGCCCTTCATCGAGAGGGTTGTTCATCAATGCTTGCTATGTTCATTGCCAATCTGAACTGCAAGAGACATGGTTCAGAAGTGACTCCCCTATAATCAATAATACGGTGAGGAGCAAAGTTTCCCAACTATTCTTTCAATTTTCAAATAGTTTTAGTAAGTTAAATTTTTCGAATTGTTACTGCAGACTGTTGCAAAGGCAGTTGGAGACTGGTACTATGAGAGGGCAGTGGATCAAAACATAGATTGTGCTTACCCCTGCAATCCGACTTGCCACAATAACATTAATTAATCCTTTTGAAGCTAAACAACATTGTTTAGTTCATTATATGTCAAGTGTCAATGAAGTCATTCATTTATACCTAAGAAAAGGTTAAAATGAAAGTAAATCAGAGAATTTATTGTTGTTATGCCAAATTAAAATGCAGGTCATTCAAGTTTCATGTACTCGGAATTCAATTGTTAGTCAATAAGATTTTTCATTTAATAGTTGATTCCTGCTTACTAGACTGTTGTCTATGTTCTTCAAAACTTGGATGGTTTTGTTTTGAAGTTTATAGGGAAGTGAGATCAGGTGAGGTAGAGAGGAAAGAAGAAATAATAAAGATAACAGAGTTTCAGATTAGAAAAAGCTAGAGTTAGAAATGATAAAAATTATCATTATAAGGAATGGATCTGATCTAGTGAAAAATTAAGGATGATTATGTGCTTCGTAATAACCTTTGGGTTAGAAGTGATAAGAAAAAATCGAAAAATCATATCCTTCTGTATCAATTCAATGCTATCATCAAAATAGTGTACTTATACATATTATTGAATTACTCAATAAATATGATTAATATTTCATGTCAATCAAACATAAATTATGGGAAAAATTATAAATAATTATACTGATCTAATTTTTGACTTAGCTGTATATATACCTAAATATTCATAAATAGCAAAATTAACGTCCTTAAAGTCTCACAAACCAGCAAATATAAAGAACATTTAATTTTTAGATTCAATAAAATCAAACATAAGAAGTGTTTTCTCGTCTACTTCATTTGGAGGGGGGTATAAGATTATTCTTTTTAACTTTTAGAGGTTATTGTCAATTTATCAAAATCAATGGGGCAATTTACAATATGTTTAAAGAATGTATTCCTATCAATCATTGTTCAAGAGGTTAGGAAATTAGAGAAGAGAGACCACATAATTTCACGTTTTCTTCTTTTCTAGAACTTATTTAATAATAATAATAATAATAATTAAAAAGTGGAAAAACATAATGAACATCAAAACCTAATGCTTTGCCATACCAGGAAAGTAACAATATGCTATTACATGTTATTATCTAATAAGTCATCTAATAAGAAAATTGAGGGAAATAAAAATGGAGATGGAGATAAAAGATGGAGAAGATATGATTCCTTAATATTACGAGAAATTACATTTAAAAAAAGATACACAAGGACCGGACCAATTGGCAAGTTTGACTAGTTAATGTCCCACAACATCTGAAAATAAAGACATGGAAAGGAAAAATAAAACGCTAGCTGTTGATGTTTGACAGTTTGAATTTGACAGGCTAGCGGCGGGCAAACAATAGGGCTGTAAATGAGCCGAGCTATTCGCGAGTTACTCGAGCTCGGCTCGTTTCAGGCCGTCTCGACTCAGTTCGTTTAGCTAAACAAGCCGAGCTCGAGCTCCATCTCAAGCTCGTTTAGCTAAATAAGTCGAGTCTGAGCTTGTCCTCAAGCTCGTGAGCCAGCTCGCGAACATACTCGTTATGGGCTCGTGAACAAAGCTCGTGAACAGGCTCGTTAAGAGCTCGAGAGCCAAGCTCGTGAACAGGCTCATTTAATATAGATATATATATATATTGTTAATATATACTAATGTAATATTATATATAATTATAAATATAATTAAAAAATAATTATATAAGCTAAACGAGCCTAGCTCAAGCTTGTTTAACGAAACAAGCCCAAGCTCGAGCTTCGCTTGTTTAGCTAAACGAGCTGAGCTTGAGCTTGAAAAAGCTTAATGGGCTCGAGCTCGAGTCTATATATTCCAAGCTCGTTAAAAGCCCGGCTCGGCCTGGCTTGTTTGCACCCCTAGCGGACAACATCCATTTTTTCAAATTTCCATATATTTCTTCTAGGTTTACGGGCCCTACCCTCTTGAATTTTAGAGAAAATACACATTAATCGGTCTATCAGTCAACACACGTGTTACTTGTAAATCGATCTGCAATAATTATTTTAATAAAGGAATATAGTACATTGAACACATAATATTAAATAAATTTAATTAGATAGTATAATAGACAATAGTAATAACTTAAAAAAAAAAAAAAAACAACACCCATGGAAAAAGGCTATAAAAAATAATTTATGCTATTAATTTACAAACTCCATCATCACGCCACTTTTCATATGAGTACTTATAGCACATAAAAAGACAAAAAAAACTCCACCGAATCCATTTGAAGAGGATCACAAGCCAACTTCACGGCGTAGCACAGCATTCCCCTGCTTCTGTATATAAAGCAAAGCTTGCGGTCTTCCGCAAATCCTTAATCACCACAAAAATCTTTAAAAAAATAAAATAAATAAACAAAGTGAAAGAACACTAGATCCCACAAATCTCTCCTAAAGATCCACTCTACTGCCTCCAAGGACAAAAAAAAAAAAAGTTGGTACTCCTTCACACCACCACCACCATTATCCAAGGATGAAAAATTCTCCCTCCGTACTCCTCTTTTAATAAAATGGGTACCCAACACATCCGTGTAAGGATCGGAATTTACTAATTCTAAAATAATAATCTTGAAAGGAATAAAAAAAGATAATAAAAACAAATGTGTTCGCAGAAGAAAATTTACATAGAGAAACTCTTTTAAATTTTATGTTTTTTACATCAATTTGCTTCCCTTTTATACCATTTTAATGCTAAATAAATAACAAATAAAAACACTTCTAATTACAATCATTAAGTTTATTTGTAGTTTCAAAAGAAGAATTTATGTGTGTGGCGTACTTATTTTAAACCGAGTTTTACTAATTAGATTTATGATATGATCTTATGGATTGGTCAGTGCTAGGTTCACCAAGGTAATTAATGGATTAAAATTATTCTAACAATCAACAACACATCAAACTTGCTTTGCTGATGAATTAATATGTACTACAACATTATTAATTGTTGTGCCTTTCCTAATTACGGGATTCCACCAATTAGATCAATATCTCTCTCGAGTTTATTGAACCCTAATCCTAGCCTTGTTGAACCAGAATCTCTTCCTAGTCAATAGTCAACTAAGCAAGGTTGTCACTCGAGATTCCACGTAGAATCGCCAATGGGTCAGTTGAATTGGAACGTAAAATCAAAATGTAAAAACATAAGTTTCTACAACATTTGTAAAATAGTTTTGAAAAACTATATGTATGCTTATAGAAGACATGAAAAACTTATAATAGAATACATAATAGATGTTAAAAAAAATAAAGAGATTAAGCTCATTTTTTCATAATAATTCTTAATCATGATATTACATACATGAAAAAAAGCAAATAAAGTCAAAATTAATTTATTTTCTATTGTTTTGTTTGAATTAAATAATAAATTGAAGGAAAATTAAAATCTTTAAATTATTAAATTCTTAATTATATAAATGAAATAAATAAGTTTTCTTGTAAATTTTATAGCTATAACTTGACTTGAATGAATAGGGATTTTAGGGGATGGAGAGGAAAAAATAAAAAGAGAGTGTAGAAACTAAATAGAAATGACAATAAGAAAGATACACCATCTAAATTCATAATTGTTGATAAGGTTATAAAAATATATATAGTTGTATTTTTTTTATATTTTAGCCTATTTGACTAGAATTGGTAGAATTTGTAAACTCGGTTAAAATTATAAGATTCCACCAAGTTTATATATAGACTCAATTGAAAGCGTAAGATTCTACTAAAAAAAGATTCTACACATGAGTCAACTCGAAAGAGCCTCTTAAAATCATAAACTCATAAAATCATATGGGTAAAATCACGATTTTGACAACTATGCGACTAAGTTTGCATTAAGAATATGATCCCAAGATAATTTCTAATTACATGTAGAAGGTTTCACAACCCTATCTCTAAGCATCATGAGCAACCTCTCTCTATAGCTTAGATCTATTACACAGATAGATTTCTCAATCGCATCCTGTGGAAATTTGATCTAACCCCAAGCCGTGCACTATCTATAATTAGAATTAGAATGCTTTAACACACTATAGAGGTTAGTAAAATCAACAACATTTGACAATCAATCCATGCATGTACATGTTAAAGCAACTACATAAGCCCTAACTACTACTCATGCATGATGCAAGAAAAATAACACAATACAACAGAAGTAGAAAGATGAAGAGAATAGAATATGAAAACCACCCTTATCAATGGATTCACTTGAAGATGTTCGTACAATAATACTCCATTATACTTGTACAATATACTTTATTACATAACAAAAATTTCTACATAAGTACAAAGATGACAGATGGATCTTTCTCAAAAGTGATATCTAACTCCTAATGATAATCCATTATAATGTTTCACATGAGTATTTATGTGTATCTTCCATTGGGTACGTCTAATGTGTGAAGATATATGCTCATTGGCTTCATCTCTCTTCAAAAATTGTATAAATCTCAATAGGAGTAAAAAATGTCCCATAAATAACTACCATCACGGCCATTACATGGCCAATTATCTTCTCATAAACAATTATTCAGGGTAGATCACGAGCGTGGTGAAGGTTGTTATCTCCTCGGATCAAAATTCTTCAATTTATAGTATTTGGATCTTCATATAATTCAGCATATTGGTCCTCTAATGGTAATGACCGTGATCTTCATTGTACTTTGATGAGTTCCTTTAAATAATGGCCGTATCAAGTACTTACAATAGGCCAGCGGAGATCGCCACCTTGGTAACGGTCGTATCATACACTGTTATCTACGCTGGGTCCTCTTCATCTTCAACAAATAACGATCGTATCACATATGCTTAAAAGGTTCGAGAAGATCACCACCTATGTCATGGCCATATCAAGGCTCATAATCTTCTTTATGGATAAATTTCTATTCTTTTCTTCATTGTCACACCCGTTATTGCTTCTTTAATAAAAGGCTGAGACGATCACTAGCTTCATAATAGGCGTGTCATGCCTAGTTGATAATTCCCACTTCTATCCTTGCTTAATCTGATCCAAATGTTGATGTTTCTTCTTTTTAGACCTGAAATGAATATATTTTCTAATTAAGTATCAATCGTCTTAAATTAACATGAATTAAGCAATATCTAACCATAACTTAACCCAAATAAGTATAGTAAATTACCTTTATCAGTATGGCTTCAAAAAAAGTATTTATGTGTGTTTTTAAAAGAATTTACTATATTTAGAACTTTTTTTTCAATTCAAGTTTGTTTTTTTCTTTTTAACACGCCTCCTCAAACTTGAATCCTCTTTCTTTTATTCATAGCTAGTAATTTCGAGCATAGTCTTGATTTCAAACAAGTCAGTCTTGAAAGGTTTTGTCATGACGTCTACAACTTACTCTTCAAATTTCCAAAATTGAAGCTCAATTTCTCTGTGCTTGACAAGTTCTCTAATGTAGTGAAATCTTATATCAATGTGTTTGCTTCGCACATGAAACACAGGATTTTTAACTAGTTCCATGGTGGCTTTATTATCAGATTGAATAGTTGTTAGACCTACTTGACCATGCTTTAAATCTTCTAATATACTGCACAACCAAATTGCCTCACATGTTGCTGATGTTGCTGCAGTGTATTCTGCTTCTGCTGTTAACAAAGCCACCACATATTGCTTTTTCAAAGACCACAAACCAACTCCATTTCCTAGGTAAAATAGATACCCATATGTGCTTTTGCGTGTCTCAATATCACCTGCCCAATCACTGTATGTGAATACTACTAAATTAGAAGAATGAGAATGAGTATAGAAAATTCTATGATTACGTGTACCATTAATATAACGTAGAATCCTTTTAACTTATTGCAAATGTGACAGTTGCGGTTTCTCCATGAAACGACTAATAAGCCAAACCCCATAAATAATACTGGGTCTAGTAGATATCAAATAATGTAGACTACCCACTATACCTTTAAAGTAAGTTGGGTTTACCAATTCTCCACTACCTTCTTTCTTCATTTCCAACATTCTGCAATTAAACTTCGGGTTGGTGTAACTAAATCCATCTCAAATTTCTTTAATATATTTGTGGCATATTTCTTTTGTGAAACAAATATGCATCATCAGTTTGCTACACTTCAATGCCAAGAAAATATGACATTAATCCCATGCCAATCACCTCAAATTGTTGAGTCATAGCCTGCTTGAATTCAACAAATATTGCTTTGCAGTTTCTAGTAAAAATCAAATCATTAAGATATAGGCACAATATTAAAATATTGCCATCGGTCTTTGACTTAACATACAACGTATATTCTGAAGAACGCTTTTCAAAACCATCTTGTATTAAGTACATATCAATTCACGAGTACGAAGCACAAGGTGCTTGTTTTAAGCCATATAAGGCTTTTTTCAGGTGATAGACTTTATTTTCATATTCTTTCTTCATGAAACCAGGTGGCTGCTCAACGTAAACTTACTCTTGCAATATACCATTTAGAAATGTCGATTTCATATCCATCTGATGAATTTTCGACTTATTTTGAGTTGCAAGAGATAAAATCATGCGTACAATATCCATTCTTGAAATAGGCGCAAATATCTCAAAATAGTCAATTCTGGTTTTTGCTAGTAGCCTTTAACAACCAATCTTGGTTTGTAACGATTTACTTGACCATCAGGTCTATACTTTGTCTTATACACCCACTTAACTCCTATCGGCTTCTTTCCATTTGGTAAAGAAGTTAACTCCCATGTCTTATTTTTCTCAATTGAACAAATTTCCTCATTTATGGTTCGGATCCTTTTTTCATCTATTGCCACATCTTCATATGAAACCGGATCACAATATGCAAACAAACAGAAATTCACTAAGGATTCATCAATCAAATTTGCCTCTTCCTCCTCACTACATAATCTTGCAACTGGGTTGGCAAGACACGAGTCCTTTGAGGACACTCTAATGGACTTGCATTTGCTACTATAGAAGAGGAATCAACCTATGGTGTTGACTTACTAGTGGAAAGATGAGACTTGAGTTGTGTCTCATATGTGGATACCTCATTAATAATGATGTTGTCAGTTGTATTATTATTTTGATTTCACTTCAATACTTCATCTTCAAGAAATTGGACATCTCCACAAGATCACTTCCTTTGTAATTGGGTTATATAATTTATAACCTTTTGTTATGTCACTATAGCCAATGAAAATACATTTTTTACTTTCATCATCTAATTTCTTCCTTCTTTCACTCGATACATGGGCATATGCAATATATCTAAATACTCGTAGGTGAGATACATTTGGTTTGTTCCTACTCCAAGCTTCTTCTGGAGTCATTCCATGAGCACTCTTTGTGGAACACCTATTTAGCAAATAAACAACATAAAAGACAACCTCTGTCCAAAGGACTTTGGCAAATATTTAGCCTTTAGTATGCTTCTAGCCATCTTGGATTCCTTTTTTCTTACAATAATTATTGAACTCATTTGATGTAAGTTCTCCTCCTCTATCCAATCTTAAAGTCTTCAAAGAAAATCCACTTTGTTTTTTACTATAAGTGCCTTAAACTCTTTAAACTTGTTAAAAGATTCAGATTTTTCTCGTAAAAAAATGAACCCAAAATTTTTCTTGCAAAATCATCACAAATAATAGAAAATATCTTTCATGTCCAATTGATTTTGTCTCAACTAGTCCACAAATATCTGTGTGCACCGATTCCAATGGTTGCTTGGCTCACCTTGATTTGCATATTGGAAAAGAATCACGATGATGTTTTCTAAGAATGTAACCTTTACAACAGCTGCTATTTGCAAATTTACTAAGATTACTACAATACTATTTGATGATTGTAAAATTTTAATTATAGCAATGTTTTTACTAAACAAACAATCACATAGTTTGTTTCTGACACGAGCATATGTTCCTACAGTCAATTGCAAAGGCAGTTGGAGACTGGTACTATGAGGACTCAAGTTCAAAAGATGGATTATGCTTATCCCTGCAATGCAACATGCCACAATCGTATTTTTGATGGTGATAAGAAGCCAGACGATGCATCAAACGAGTAAGAAGTTAAAGGTAAAATGAAAATGAATCTATAAAAGAAAATATCATATGGCTATTACCCAACTAAAAGGGAGTAAACTCTGTGCCCCTGCACTCAAGCTATGAGCTGGGTGTAGTGTGTATGTATTTCATTCATGTACCCACCTGTAATTCAATAAAGTGTGCTATTTATTTACGTTGATTACTAAGGTACACGCTTAAAAGTGTAATCACTAATAATAATAGAATGTAATAGATAGAAATGACCGCAATCAATTCACAGTAAAAGTGGTATTGGTAGTGGTGGATTGTCGATTGTCATTTGTCACAGATGAAGGATTAACCAACAAGTCAAACTTGATTCAACAACATTATGATTAAAGTTCCAGTGAAATTTAAAGTATGAATTGAATTTGAATGCAGATTAAGCATCAATGCAATTTCAATTACAAGAATTATAGGTTTTTTTCCTTAATATATTTCTTTATCAAACTGAAATCCAACAAATTTGTGTTAAGGTTGGTATTACAATCATTTCATTTAAAAGCTTAAATTTCTAGGTATAGCACCATAATCATTTGATTTAAAAATTTAAGCTGTTAGATATGGTGTATGTGTGCTATTATATTTATTATATAACAATTTATCCATTACGAATTCACACAAATTCAAACTTCAAGTTTCGACCCATTTAATAGAGACCCATAAACCACAAGTTGCAATTCAATGAGTTCAACACAAAATTCTTTATCTTTTAGAAATGGGTAAATTATACTAAAAGATCACAACGTTTGGGGATAAGTTCACTTGAGGTAATAACGTTTCGAGTGGTTGAAAAGAAGTCACAACGTTTAGAAGAGTGAGTCAATTGAGTTTACTATTGATATGTGTCATGTAACGTCCTATTATGAAGGTATTACGACCCGCCATGTGTTTTTCTCTTTATAAGAATACACCAAGGCTAAATAATACTATACCACAAGTAAACATTAAAAATAAACTCCAATACTCACATAAAAGGGGTACCTTTTTATAAATATTTTAGAGTAAACCTCCTAATCAATATAATCAGTTTAAACCAAAGCTAACTATAAATCATAAACTTAAAACATAAAAGAGTTCTCATAACTTGGTCGTAATTCATAAATCAAGAAACCTCTTAAAAGATAGAAAGTTTCATAAGCCTTCAACTCAGTCTCAAAGCTATCAAGTGGTCTAAATGTCAGTAGGAATATCTAGTCAACTTTCTTCATCCCCATCATCCACAAATATGTCAAAATCGGATAGGTCACAATAAACTGTTTCTACACCTGTTCCTGAAAAAATTAAATGAATGAGCCAAAAAGCCCAATACGCCAAACCACACATAAATGCATGCACACACAACATATATAATCAAATGTAACTATTTCTAATGCAACAAATATCATTTCTGATCTTATATTAGCTAGCAAGCAATACAATTCAGAACCATATGCATCTAGTTCCAAATCTAAAGTAACTCATGGCTTCATAAAAACAAACATATATAAAAATAGATAATTATACATATATTAGTGTAAGAGAATCATCCACACAAAACCTAATCTACCAGAATCATTTCTGTGCAAGAGTCCATTCGGGTTGGCCTCACACATAAATCATTAGGGTACCTTGTTAGTATCACACTCTGCGTGGTCTTTACTAACTAAAGCCAAACATAAGTAGCAAAATAATTTATTATGTCGTATAGAATTAAATTGATTTGATATTCTAACCCTACACATATACAACAAGCAGATCTGAACCTATAAGCACAAACAATAAACAAGGTAAGGTCATGCCTGATTCAATTTCAAGGAACATAACTCAAAATTCACAATATCCTGACCATATAAACACATAAATTTCAATACATATCTTTCATATAAATATTTAAATCCAAATATATCATAAAATCCTAATCTCCAAAGAATTACAAAATCACACCTCATTCCTTAAATGAAATCCAAAAACCTTCCGACAGGATCAATCTACTCAGCAATTTGACTAAACACTAGATCATAATTCAATACCAATCAAACCAAAGAATAAATATAACATCATAACGATGATAGAGGTTAATGATTTATTAATTTACCTATATGATCAAATCCTTAATTCTTCTTAATCGGAATACAATAATCCTCCAGAATCACTAATCTCCTCAACAAATCTCCAAACCCTAGAACTCCATCTCATGCCAAATAACTAGGAATCAACAAATACTTATAACAACAACTTTATAATGATCAAAACAATATGCACTTACCAATAGTTGATCCAAAATCCAACAAATCTCCAGATTTCCCAAAGTAAATCAAATCTTCCTCAACTTCTCCTTCAAACAATATAAAACCCCAATGAAAATCTAACAAATCTAGGAAATCTAAAGCAAATATGAGGATTTGATTACCTTATCTAGACTACCAAATCCTCTTGATGGCTAGGGAGACTCCAGAGAAAGTCCGCTAGGTTTAAGGAATGTTTTTGGTATGAAAAACAAAGGTTGGATATAAAGAAAAACGGGCAACCTTTCATCTCCTTCAAGAAACATACACTGGCAATTTTTAAAACGTTCGCCGACGGTGTAGCTTAAAGACCGACAACGTAAACTGAAAAGCGAGTGACGTGGAAGTGGTGTAGAGCTCTCGGTCATTTTCCTTTCAACATACGCCAATAGCATAAACTTTAAATTTGGCAGCGTACGCGATTCTGAGCATTTTTCACACTTTAACACTACCTCAATGCTGGTGGAGCCACAACAACGTACGTCGGCGGTGCTCCTTCCTATGCCGGCGGCATTGACCAAGTGTTCAATACGAAACTTTTCATTTTCTATCATGTATCTATCATGTGATCAAAATATCACTATATTTAGATTTTTGTCCATATTAACCTTATAATTTTATCCCATTTGACACTTTTATCCTTCTTTATACATTATTCATTTGTATATTATATGTCAATAAGAGAAATATTTAAAATTAAAACTTAAAAGATTTGGCATGTTATGACACATGTCAATAGTGACCTCAATTGAACCACTTTTGTAAACATTGTGATCTCTTTTTAACCACATGAAACATTGTGATTTCAATCAACCCACTTCTTTTCGGTCAAAAAAAAAAAAAATCAATCCACTTCTTTAAACGTTATGACATCTTTTTAACCACTTGAAATCTTATGACCCCAGATGAACTTACTCTTAAACGTTATGACCTTTTGATATGATTTACTGTTTTAGAAATATATGGCGACAATAACACTATACTCTAGTATTTAAAAAAAATCTTTATTTTTACATTATATAGTTCTTTTAATTCAAACTTAATTGAGCATAATTACATCTAGTTAGGTTTTATTTTTTTCCCCCAAATAAAATAATCATTACATTTTATAAAATAGATTAATGAAGAGAATTAACATAAGATAATTAAGGAAAATGAAGGAAAAAAGAATTGAAAATAAATCTAAATGTTGATACTTTAAATGAGCTTTATGAAACTTTGAGACATCGTTTGATTTACTTTATAAAATGTTGATTATTGTTTTAACTACTTAAAATGTTAATACTATAAATAAATTTAACTCTACACAATGATCTCTTATGGCCTAAAATTACCTATAACGCCCTAACCGAGAGCATTAACAACCCGCCACTTGTCCTCATTAAAGATAGATATGCTAAGGCTTGGATTCTACTAAACCACAATTAAAACATGGTATAACTCCAACGTCTCACATTAATGGAAACTTCTAAAACATTAATGTCATAAACGTAAACATCTAAACAACTTAGTTAGCATAAACCAAGTGCCAACATAAATAAAACTTAAAAACAAAATATGAAAAGGATCTCATAAAATCAAGAATCATAAAAACAATTTAAAACTTCATTAAGTCCTCAATTCTAGCTATGTCTTATTCAAATCATCTAATAGTCAGCTGGAAAATCGCCTCTACTATCGTCGTCCCTACAGTCCACGTATACATTGAATAAAAAAAAAAGTTCAAAAACCATTGGATCATCACCTATTCTTGAAAAATAAAAAGGAATGAGCGCAAAGGTGCAGTATACCAAACCACAACTACATACGCATGAACAAACAACATACAGATTCACATGCAATTAGTGATAAATGCAACAACCACAACTTATTATCTTCAGTTAGCAAAACAATCAACACAATTTAGAACTATTTGCAACTAGCGTTAAACCTGGAGTAATTCATGACTCCATGAAAATTAGATGCTTATATATATATTGATGTTGGGTACTCTCTACATATCCTGGGTACTGTACTTATTATCTTCAGTTAGCAAAACAATCAACACAATTTAGAACTATTTGCAACTAGCCTTAAACCCGGAGTAATTCATGACTCCATGAAAATTAGATACTTATATATATATTGGTGTTGGGTACTTTCTACATATCCTGGGTACTGTACTTGTACCTCTCATAGACTACCAGAATCATCTTTGTATGCAACTCCATTCGGAACAACGCCACACACAGATCATCAGGATGTTGTCCTGATAACACCAGTACTCCCGGTCCACTAACCCAGCCAAGTATAAGTAAAAACCAATTTAAAGCCGGATAGCATTAAGTTCATTTATAGTTTCTAACACTACATTCACAAACAATAACCAAGGTAAGAACGTACCTGATATAACGTTTGAAATGGTTAACTTAGCTTCACCAAAGACACATAATGACAAGCAAATGCTATCTCAAAACTTAATTTACACAAAAAAAACATATTTCTAAGGTTTTCTAGCCTCCTAAACTACTAAGAACTACAACTACTCTAGGTTCAAGATATACCTTATTACTTTGGTTTAGGTATACTAAAGGTTAGGCTAAGAGTTAGGAGTTTAAGAAGGTCAAAAACATGGATTGAAGAAGACTACAACATCCCTTTATCAGTCACGCCCATGCTAGAGGATGTGATAAGCTTAGGAAAAATGAACATAACAAAATACCCTTGTCACGCCCATTTCAGAGGGCATAATTGGCATCACGGCCCTTGTCACGGTCTTGATGTGGGCGGTGATGTCACTATTGTAATCTACCTCAACTTGCCACTCTTGAGGAGATCACGGCTCGTGTCATAACTGTGACTTCCACTCAATCCAAAACACGAGAAAAAGCTCCAAAAATCCCCTTTTTTGATCTTAAGCCATACAAAAACTTTAAAAACACATATATTAGAGCAAAAACACTCTTAAACCACATTACCTGCAAACAAACGGTGTTTTCTTCTTCTTTCATAAATAATGAACAACCACAAAAACTAAAAGTTAGGGTTTTTCCCAAACTTCTTCCTCCAAAAGATCGAATCCCTTCACACCGATGACAAAACTCAGAAGGACAAATTTTTTCTAATGTTTAAAAGATCCAAAAGAAGAAATCTTACTAGTGACTTTGATTCTTATTCTTCCTTGAAGCAAGATATAGGCTTAAGGGAGTTTTAGGATTTGATTCCTTGTGAAATTGTTTAGAGAGAAAACATATGTTTTAGATAAGGAAAAAAAAAAAGAATTTATTATTATATTTGAGTGAACTATTATGCCATCTTATTTAACAACATATAACATCCTTACTTTTCTTTATAGTTTATTTGATTTTATATTATATTATATTACCCAACCTTTTATAATGTATGATTGTATACATTAAATTTGGACATAGTAATATGATCATGTGATTGGGTAAATCTAATCAGGAGTAGTCGCATCTACCTATAGTCACAAGTAATTTATAGATACGCACATACAATGTTTGTGTTTATACCTAGGAACTAAAGTGATTGGTTAGTAAGTTAGTTATATGCTTGATGTACGATTACGATATGTGTTTTGTCAAATTTGGAGTGTTTGCAATATGCTTGGCTACCCCTAAAGACTAATAAAACTTAAAAATATAGGTTTAACTATCATACATCACAACTCATTGACTGCGTATTTAGCGATCTATCAATCGAATACCAATTTTAACAATGGTGAACACGGTTGACTTGTCCCAACCTCAATTTTAAACTAAATCATGGGAGAGAAAAAGAAAAAAAAAAGTTCTTTTTAAAATTTTGTAAAATTACTTAAACAATACGTAATTGAAATATGGTAAACTTCCTTATCTAAATTCTTAACAGTTATTAGTTGAGGATAACCCACTAATATATATTGTAATATTAACATTGTTCACACGTCTCCATTCAACCCAATTCGCATGAACCGACATGCTTGTTGTCCTAATATAAATCATCTTTCTAAGCTTAAAATTATGAGTTCTTGCCTAGGACTATGCTTCTCTTATTCCCATTTATCAAAAAAAAAAAAAAGGTTAAATGTACGAGTGAGTGAGAGAGAATCTCTTTATTTTCAATTTGCTTAATATTATAATTATAGTAGCGGTCACTATCTTATTATGATGAAATTGTCTCACTACTAACTAGCAAAAATAAAAATTATATAAATACAAATTATCTAGAAATAATTATCAAACGACCAATATAAAATCGTAATTAGTAGCCGTAATTTTGTATTTGTACTCAAACCGCATATCATACATGCAATTTTCCTTTATGATACATTGCTAAACCGCATCTTATTTATGTGACTTGTATGCTAAAATTTAAATCGTATTTAATATATGTGATTTTATGTTAGTAATTGTGTAAATAAAATTATCATTTGTATTTAAATTTTTTTTTAACAATTAGTAAATATTTGTTTCACCCATCTTATCATATTTGAACTACCCTTACCCGTCCTTTATTTCTCCTCAATAAAGTGGTTAACTAATATCCCTATACAGAATTAGTATATGACATTAATTTACATTTATCTATATGGCATTTATTTGGTACGCTACAGTCATTTCATTAAAGATTATTCTTTTCTACTAGCTAGGAACCTATGCTAATTGTAATATTGACTCCTCACTTGGAATTATTTTATAACTTGTGTCTTCTGGTTACTTGAAACCATATTTTCAACATATACATACCTATTATTTTATGGCCAACAACGGATTAGATATGCTACATGTAATGATTTTAAAAGGAACTGACCATTTTAGGTCTTAAATAATTCACGAATTAAAATTTATCAACTTTTACCAAAATATTAATAAATTAATAAGTTATAGATTATGAACTTTAAGCTTCTAAGATTATCTACTTAAATTCTTATTTTCTATAGGGAAACAACTGGTAAAGGGTCATCATATTTCCAATTTAGGTCCTAGAATTCCACAATTGTTCTTTTCTTTTATGATTTTTGTTGAAAAACTACCCAATTGTATATGTTATAGATCGAAATTATGTGAGGTCAGCCTATCATGTTCCTAATTTTGTAAGAGAACAGCTACATCCCCGAAATTTCATGAGTAGTAATTCTTCAATCTTCGTCAATCATGGCAACCCCAATTACGTTATATGAGCCCCACACAAAAGCAATCACATCGTAGCTGGCTTAACCTAGTAAATCGAATCACAAATAAGTGTATCTGATATTTCCCCGCATTTATAAGTATACATCTCTTCTGATTGGATCCAATCGTGGATCACACCCAATGGATGGGTCTAATCCGCCTAATAGACCCACTTGGTTTGCAAGTCTACTAGACGAATCTGTGGACCCAATGAATCCTTGAGGGTCTCACATTAAAAATAATATAAAATATTAGTTACTTATTAAAAAGGGATAAGTTTGACCCATCTCGATCTATCTCAAGACTCGGTGAATCCATGGGTTGGCCCTATCCCACCTCCTACACAGGACAGTTATTGGTTCTAATTTTTGAGACCCAGATCCAACAAGGTTGGGTCTACATGTTGGACCCAACCTGCCTCGGGGAGATGTCTATTTGTAAGTATCTTATCGCTTTGCTTGGTTTGGTAGTGTGCAGACTAGACATCAGCACGGGGCGGTTCCGAACTGTGAACCGCCCCGAACCGTCACCGGCGGTTCCTGAACCGGGAACCGCCCCGTGGGTGACGGTTTCGAACCGTTTAAGAACCCGCCTTCCGGCGGGTCCAAACGGTTCCTCATGGTGGAACCGGCGGTTCAACCGGGTCCGGAACCGCCATTCCGACCCGGAACCGGCGGTTCCAACCAGCCAGAAAAAAAAAAAAAAAAAGAAAACACAACCTACAACCAAACAGGAAAATGAAAAGAAAAAATGGGAGCGTGAGCGGGCTGGATTTGGGAGGTGAGGGGTGCAGGGCGTAAGGGGGGAAGGGGAAGGAGGAGTGCAGGGGAAGAAGGGGTAGGGCAGGGGGTAGGGGGCAGGGGGCAGGGGGGTAGGGGGTGGTGTAAGGGTAGGGGCCAGGGCAGAAAAAAAAAAAAAAAACCAAACGAAACAGAAGCTTTTATTTTGTTTTCTTTAAAAAAAAAAAAAAAGGGTTCCACGGAACCGGAACCGAACCGCCAGAATCCGGTTCCTTAGAACCGTGACCGCCCCGGCTCTGGCGGTTCCGGTTCCGGTTCCACGAAATGTGGAACCGTGAACCGCCGGTTCCGGTTCGGGTCCAGAACCGACCCGAACCGTGCCGATGTCTAGTGCAGACAGTATGTTGTTATTTTAGTTTAAATTGTTGTTATATTGGCTAAAAAAAAAAAAACTATTTATTAAGAAACAAATTTTGATGAAAATCAATATTTTCATTTACAAACAAATTAGATATAAATTAAATACAAATATAAATACAGACATAGATACGAATGAAAATAAGACAATTTCAACAGCCACATACTTAGATATTATAAGCCTTTCAATCCGCTAGTGCTTATAAGTGAATTATACTATGATGTGCAACTGTGATATGCATTTCAACTACTTTGGAGTGTGTAATATCTTTGGTTGTCCTTAACCGAACTATCAAAACTTAAACTAACTACTATTCATTTTATATAAATGAATAAAATTGTAATAAAATTATCATTGAAGAATAAAATAGAGTTATAATAGAATTTTTATTTGTTAATTTTTTATTTAAATCCATATATTTTGAAAAAAACCAATTTAAATCACTATATTTTAGGGGGGAAAATCAATTGCAATATTAAATTTTTATTCATTAGGTTGAGTAATAAATGACCACTTAATAAATTTTTTAATAAGAATTTTTTATAAAATCGTTATTATAATAACTAAAAGTTACAATAAAATTTTATAATAAATAAAATTATAATAGAATTACTATTATAATAAAGTGAACTATTTAACTTGTCATGTAATGCATCCCATCAAGAATATACTTAGATTTTGTTGATCAAATATCAACCTTTACGAGAGGCAAATGGTTGTCTTTTCCCAACCTCAATGCTAAACCAAATGTTAAAAGAGGAGGAGGGCATGTTCAGATTAGGTGCAAGTCCACAAGATCTTAGTATTCATTGCATAGGTCTAATCGATGTTCCTCGTGGACTAACTATTTCCCTGTTATAAAAAGCACGCTGTAGCAAATTTTTTTTTTTTTTTCCTGTTTAAAGATGGATCAATTTTACTCATCACATTTAAAGCGGATAAAATTTTAAGAAAAAAAATAAAGGAAAAGAAGAGGAAAAGTTGAAGAACCATAAAAATTTCAAGTTAAAAAAAAAAATATATATATATATATATAATAACATATTAATGATCATTTATGATATGTTATGAAAAAAATAGATTCATATACACATCACATACATTATAACATTTTTTAAGGTATTTATTTATTGATTTGAACGTAATATGATATCTAATAAATTATTTGAAAAACTTATTTTTATATATTAGTAATTAAAATAATAATAAAATCGGTATTGATATATATATAATTTTAAAATATTTAAATATTCTAATTTCCACATAAATTAATATTTAAATTAAAGAAAATAAAAAATAAAAAAGTAAATTCACTTTGGCTGGTTTTGGACCATATAATCCATAGGTCAAAGCTTATCGGTCCAACCTATCAGGTCTATATGCCGACCTCTACGTATGAGTAACCTGTTTCTCAAACCCGAGGTTTTTTTTTTTTTTTTTTTGATTAAGTTTGACGATAAAAAAGACTAAACCATGTGGGTGTTGCTTGAAATATTGAACTTAATAAACGATTGAGAGCATCACTTGTTGGTATGTGTACGGTAAAATGCTTGTCTCTACCTTTTACCAAGCTATGCTAGGGTTTGCTCGCCCTCCTATAGCTCCTTTTATGTGGCTGCCCTAGGATTGAGTTAATGTGAACATAACAATGAGCCAATGAATGAGAAATTGTAGCCAGGTTAAGTTGTAGAGAAGACTTGTTTTGTTTAGTCTTCTTTTATTTTCAACTGGTAGGGTTGCTCCTTGGAAACTTGCGCAATTATTGTGATTGATAAAAGTAGCATGTTTATTGATAAAAGTATCATGTTCATAAATGTTTTAACTATGCTATAAATGCAAGATAATCGCAGGTAAAGGGTCGTCTCTACTTTTAATTTTTTGTAATTTAATATATATTTTTTAAATTTTAATAAATTATCACTTATATTTTGAAAGTGAATGCAATTCATTGTCTCCATTAAAAATTTTTGAAAAATATTTATTTTGATGATAGGATACTAACAAATATTTAGTCAAAAATTACTATAATATAAAAATGTGATTTTAAAATGTAAAAAATCGAAAGTATAAATACTTGGTCTACTATTATTATATCATCAAAATAAACGCTCATCAAATATAAATTGCTAGATATATAAGTCGTACATACTTTAATAGTAGATGCACTAATGTATCAAAATCTATAAATAAAATATTAGATTGCTAAAATTCGTTATTGCCTTTATTCCATAAATGTAAATCCTATTTTTTGTGAATAGATATGTTTACATATTCTTAGGCTGATAAGTTACAAATAAATTTCATTGTTGTCTTGTATGTAACAGGTTTATGATGGCAACTTGATAGTTATCCAATCTTCCTGCGTAGCGTGGTAGACACGATGGCCTGTTTTGCAGCATCACTACGTTTGGCACATGATGTCTTGTATGTACAAAAAGACTTTATTCATAAATGCATCCGTGAAACTTTGGAATACTTAATAGAAGGATAATTTTATTTTATTTAATAATCAGGGGTGTTCGGTGCACTTACTAAGAGGATAAAAAAAATAATTTTTTTTATTTTTATTATATGTAAACAAAATTAATAATAAAAATACCTAAAAATTAAGTACCCATAATTAATCTATTTAATTTTATTAGAAAATAATAGATAAATCACAAAAATCTTAACTAACCTATTTGTAAACAAATGATCAGTTTTAATTTTTTTAACAAATAAATAACTCGATTATCATACAAAAGTGCCAATATTATTAAATATTATTAAAAAGATTTATGTTAACATCTTATTAGTCTAACAAGATTAATTTAATAAATAATGCTACTAAATTAAATAAATAAAAAATATAAAAAACTATTTTAAAAATCACAAAATTTTAAAAATAAATACTTTTTTAAATCAATAAAATACTAATATATGTCTTTATATAATTATTAAATAATATTAATACTTTTAGATCAAACTTAAGTTACTAAAATAATTAATCCTAAAATAATTATGTGATCCAAGAAACAATGCTGGTCTTAATCTCTTTTTCAGTGGTCACTCACTCACTTGTCGGTTGTCACTACTATATCTTATCTTATTTTGAGCATCCCCCCTGCCCATAATTTCTCCCAAGTGGTACTAGTTGGCTGTAGTTTCCTTCTTTTCGCAAAATGGCATCTAGTTGGTACAATTCATATTGAAAATTAGCATAGATTCCTATCTTGAAAGGATCCTTCACAGCATTTATTACCTAATAAATATATAATATAATATATTATATATTGATATTGGATCTGTTTATTTGGTTTTTTTAAAGTAGATATAGATATTTTTTTAATAAATTATTTATAAAAAAATTAGTGAATATTAAAAATTAGCATAGATTCCTAGCTTGAAAGGATCCTTCACATTATTTATTATCTAATAAATATATAATATATTATATTGTACACTGATATTGGGTCTATTTGTTTGGCTTTTTTTGATAATATAGATACTTTTTTCAAATTTTTTCTAACAAATTATTTATCAAGAAATAGATATAGATAAAAAAATCGACAATTCTCATCAAAAGATCAAATAAATAAAATATAGATGCAAATCAAATATATTTATACATATTATTTTAAAAAAGATACAAGATAAAAAATATATCATCTAAAGTGACCCTAATCAATATAATATAATTATTATATATTTATTAGGTAATAAATAATGTGAAGGATCCTTTCAACCTAGGAATCTATGCTAATTTTCAATATTCAGTCATCATTTTGGAAAATTTTCTTTCCTTGTTTAATTTTCCTGGAAAACAAGGAATCTGGTCTGTTTGTTTTGGCTTTTTTTCGGCAGATACAGACACTTTTTCAAATTTTTTGCTAACAAATTATTTATCAAGAAATAGATATAGATAAAAAAAAGTTGACAGTTCTCATCAAAAGATCAAATAGAATAAATATAAATAAAATTTAGATGCAAATCGGATATATTTATACATATCATTTTAAAAAAGATACAGATACAGATACAGATGAAAAACAGACAATCCAAACAGACCCAACTTGCGCCGTTAGATTACTTTAAAAAACAAAAAACACACACTCTCAAAATTCAACATATGTATATCACAAGGATCTTTTCATTATTTTTATAAGCTTTTAACAAAGGACCGGAATGTCGGAAGAACGTAAAAGCCACTCATTGTCCTCCAACCAATCACTCTGTTTCTCGGTGCGCTTGTCTCACGGAAAAACAATCTTTCTAGCTTATTTTTTTTTTCCATTTTTTATTTTAATTTTTTTTAACAATATCAATATTATCGTAAGCTTTAAACATTAAATTGGTGCAGCAAAATGGTTGATGGGGTTGTAGAATCCAGAGCACAACGGTTTACATTACTTGTGATTACGTTGTTAGTGTTTCTCAATCTTAAAGGAGAATGCGTCGATGTTGGAATAACTTATGTCGAAAAGGCGGTGGCCAATGGAGGTGGTGAGTTGCTTGCTTCCATAACTGAGCTTTAGCTTTATTACTTTCATACGTTATTCTTTCTTCTCTTCTCTTCTTCTTCTTCTTCTTCTTTTGGAATGAATGAAAATTCACTAATTATTGTTTGGCAGTGTGTTTGGATGGTAGCCCACCAGCTTATCACTTTGATGAAGGCTTTGGTGATGGATTGAATAATTGGCTTGTTCATTTTGAGGTTTGTTCTGTTCTTTCATTGCTACATTTGGTTCTCTTCCAGATATTGCTTTCATTGTAAGTTTTTAAAAAAAAGTGTGTAATGACCCAGAACTCCACTATCAAGTTAGTATTGTTCTGATAAAATGTCCCACGGTTTTATCTTTGGTCACCCATCTGTGAGTGTTCTTGACCGAGAGCAGTTTGGATAAACTCCTAATCATTACACAAAAAAGGCATAATGATTAAAGTTCCACCATAAGAATATCACAACTTGGTTCAGTTTTCTCTAGTCAGCTGCAAGAGTTTCCACATATCCATGTGTGTGTGTGTGTGTGTGTATTCTATTCTTTAGTAAGCGTTTGAGTTAAACATTGATCCTACTTTTTCACTTTTGTCACAGGGAGGGGGCTGGTGCAACAATGTTTCTAGTTGCCTTGCCCGTAGAGATACCCGCTTAGGTTCCTCAAAGCAAATGCTGAAAGTCTTGTCTTTCTCTGGAATACTAAGCGACAACCAAACACATAATCCAGGTATATCCTCTGCCTCTTATTACATGAATCATCGATATAAAAATAGTTCCTCAGCTCTCACTTCCAACTTTGACATAAGATATTTTTGATCCTGATAATGATTCCACATTTAGATTTCTACAATTGGAACCGTATCAGGGTTAGGTACTGCGATGGGGGTTCATATACTGGTGATGTGGAAGCAGTTGATCCAGTAAGTTCATTAAAAATTGATATTGCACTTGAAGAAACCAATTCTTCTTCAATTGATGGACGAAGTTTAAGTCGATTTCATTTTTTGAGTAGACAACCAAACTTCACTTCAGAGGAGCAAGAATATTTGTAGCCGTGATCGAAGATCTATTAGCAAAAGGAATGAAGAACGCTGAAAATGTATTGAGTTTAATCATGTTGATAAGCTTTGAACACTTAATAGACAGTACCATCTTGATTACTGCTAATATGGTGATTGAATTGTTCCTGTTTTATCACAGGCTATTATTTCTGGCTGTTCTGCTGGAGGATTAACTTCCATCTTACATTGTGACAACTTCAGATCTCTGCTTCCACCGTGCACCAAAGTGAAATGCTTGTCTGATGCTGGCTATTTCATCAATGCGTAAGTTTACTTGCTCATCTCCAAGAAAATGGTCATCTATCTTCTTCTTTCCCACACCCTTATGTTTGGATTACATATCAGGAAGGATATTTCTGGAGCACGGCACATTGAAGAATTTTTCACTCAAGTGGTTGCAACACATGTACTCTCTTCTCTTCTACCTCTCTTTCCTGCATGCTTGTATACACAGAGAGGCCTAGTTTTATGTCGCTTGGTACTCGTGCAATTGAACTTTGAAATATCTATTGCATTTTGTTAGGGATCCACCAAGAACTTACCAGCATCCTGCACATCAAGAATGAAGCCAAGCTTGGTAAGGATAAATGGTTCATACTTTTATTACTACTAAACTACTGCTTCCTATCCTGTAGAGATTTTTCATCAGTTCTTCTAACACCAAAGCTCAAAAAATATTGCAGTGCTTCTTTCCACAAAATGTAGTGGAGCGAATCAACACACCGCTGTTTATATTGAATGCTGCTTATGATTCATGGCAGGTTAGCATCTTAAAAGAACTTAACCAATCTCCCTTCTAAAAGATATAAGCATGATGTTTGATATTTCCGTATATAAAGAATGACTGGCAAGGTTCATCACAGTTGATTATATGATTAATCTGTCTTCTTAACGATAGCAAGATAATCTTAATTGTTATTGTTGCTGTTGCACAGATTAAAAATATTTTGGCTCCTGGTGTTGCTGATCCTCACGGAACCTGGCATAAGTGCAAGCTAGATATCACTAGATGCTCTTCTGATCAACTTAAACCCATGCAAGGTTATTTATTAATATTACCCCCTTTTCTCTGCTTTTTCCAGATTCATTATCCATCTGAGCAGGATTCTAATATGTTCTCATTGTATGATATTTACAATAATCAGATTTTAGACGACAGTTTTTGGAAGTGCTTCCAGAATCAGCTAGCCCTTCATCGAGAGGGATGTTCATCGATGCTTGCTATGTTCATTGCCAATCTGAACTGCAAGAGACATGGTTCAGAAGTGACTCCCCGGTAATCAATAATACGGTGAGGAACAAAGTTTCCCAACTATCCTTTCAAATTTCAAATAGTTTTAGTAAGTTAAATTTTTCAAATTGTTACTGCAGACTGTTGCAAAGGCAGTTGGAGACTGGTACTATGAGAGGACTGTGGATCAAAACATAGATTGTGCTTACCCCTGCAATCCGACTTGCCACAATAACATTAATTAATTCTTTTGAAACTAAACAACATTGTTTAGTTCATTATATGTCAAGTGTCAATGAAGTCATTCATTTATACCTAAGAAAAGGTTAAAATGAACGTAAATCAGAGAATTTATTGTTGTTATGCCAAATTAAAATGCAGGTCATTCAAGTTTCATGTACTCGGAATTCAATTGTTAGTCAATAAGATTTTTCATTTAATAGTTGATTCCTACTTACTAGACTGTTGTCTATGTTCTTCAAAACTTGGATGGTTTTGTTTTGAAGTGGAGGGAAGTGAGATCAGGTGAGGTGGAGAGGAAAGAAGAAATAATAAAGATAACAGAGTTTCAGATTAGAGAGAGTTAGAATTACAAATGATAAAAATATCATTATAAGGAATGGATCTGATCTAGTGAAAAATTAAGGATGATTATGTGCTTCGTAATAACCTTTGGGTTAGAAGTGACAAGAAAAAATCGAAAAATCACATCCTTCTGTGTCAATTCAGTGCTCCATCAAAATAGTATGCATATACATATTATTGAATTACTCAAATATGATTAATATTTCGTGTCATTCAAACATAAATTATGGGGAAAATTATAAATAATTATACTGATATAATTTTTGACTTAGATGTGGATATATTCATATATAGCAAAATTAACGTCCTTAAACTCTCACAAACAAGCAATATAAAGAACATTTAATTTTAAGATTCAATAAAATCAAACATAAGAAGTGTTTTCTCGTCTACTTCATTTGGAGGGGGGTAAAAGATTATTCTTTTAACTTTTAGAGTTATTGTCAATTTATCAAAATCAATGGGGTAATTTACAATATGTTTAAAGAATGTATTCGTATCAACATCATTGTTCAAGAGGTTAGGCAATTAGAGAAGAGAGACATAATTTCACGTTTTCTTCTTTTCTAGAACTTATTTAATAATAATAATTAAAAAGTGGAAAAACATAATGAACATCAAAACCTAATGCTTTGCCATACCAGGAAAGTAATAATATGCTATTACATGGTATTATCTAATAAGTCATCTAATAAAAAAATTGATGGAAATAAAAATGGAGATGGAGATAAAAGATGGAGAAGATTTGATTCCTTAATATTACGAGAAATTACATTTAAAAAAAAAAATGCACAAGGACTGGACCAATTGGCATTTGACTAGTTAATGTCCCACAACATTTGAAATTTGAAAATAAAGACATGGAAAGGAAAAATAAAACTCTAGCTGTTGATGTTTGACAGTTTGAATTTGACAGGCGAGAGGCGGGCGCACAACATCCATTTTTTCAAATTTCCATATATTTCTTCTAGGTTTACGGACCCTGTCCTCTTGAATTTTAGGAAAAATACACATTAATCGGTCTATCATCAATCACACATGTTACTTGTAAATTGATCTGTAATAATAATTTTAATAAAGAAATATAGTACATTGAACACATAATATTAAATAAATTTAATTAGATAGTATAATAGAAAATAGTAATAACTTGAAAAAAAAATAAACAACACCCAAGGAAAAGAGCTATAAAAAATAATTTATGCTATTAATTTACAAACTCCATCATCACGCCACTCTTCACATGAGTACTTATAGCACATAAGAAGACAAAAAAAAAAAACTCCATCGAATCCATTAGAAGAGGACCACAAGCCAACTTCACAGCATGGCACAGCGTTTCCCTGCTTCCGTATATAAAGCAAAGCCTGCGGTCTTCCGCAAATCCTCAATCACCACAAAAATCTTAAAAATAAATAAATAAATAAACAAAGTGAAAGAACACTAGATCCCACAAGTCTCTCCTAAAGATCCACTCTACTGCCTCCAAGGACCCCAAAAAAAAAAAAAAGTTGGTCCTCCTCCACTCCACCACCATCATTATCCAAGAATGAAAAATCCTTCCTCCACACTCCTCTTTTAATAAAATGGGTATCCAACACATTCGTGTAAGGATCGGAATTTGCTAATTCTAAAATAATAATATTTTTTTGGACAACTAAAATAATAATCTTGAAAGGAATAAAAAAAGATAATAAAAACAAATGGGTTCGCAAAAGAAAATTTACATAACACTTCTAATTACAATCATTAAGTTTATTTGTGGTTTTAAAAGAAGAATTTATGTGTGTGATGTACTTATTTTCGACCGAGTTTTACTAATTAAATCCTATGATATGATCTTATGGAATGATCAGTGCTAGGCCAGTATAGCTATCAGATATACTATAGGATTGTAGAGTCATATTCCTTACGCTCCTCGACAAATACTATTACTCGCCTTATTGGTTATTATCTAGCAATTTGAATTGAATGAGATAATATTGATTAATCAACTAAATTGATTACTAACTACAACTAGGTTCACTAAGGCAATTAATGGATTAAAATTATTCTAACGATCAACAACACATCAAACTTGCTTTGCTGATGAATTAATATGTACTACAACATCATTAATTGTTATGTTTTTCCTAACTGTGGGATTCCACCAATTAGATCAATATTTCTCTCGAGTCTATTGAACCCTAATCCTAGCCTTGTTGAACCAGAATCTCTTCCTAGTCAACAGCCGATTAAGCAAGGTTTTCACTCGAGATTCCACGTAGAATCACCAATGAGCCAATTGAATTGGAACGTAAAATCAAAATGTAAAAACATAAGTTTCTACAACCTTTGTAAAATAGCTTTAAAATATATATATATATATATGCTTATAGAAGACATGAAAAACTTAGAATAGAATACATAATAGATGTAAAAAAAATAAAGAAATTAAGCTCATTTTTTCATAATAATTCTTAATCATTATATAACAAACATGAAAAAAAGCAAATAAAGTAAAAATTAATTTATTTATTATTGTTTTGTTTGAATTAAATAATAAATTGAAGGAAAATTAAAATTTTCAAATTATTAAATTCTTAATTATATAAATGAAATAAATAAGTTTTTTTTTTTTTTTTTGTAAATTTTATAGCTATAACTTGACTTGAATGAATATTATAAATGTAGAATAGGGGTTTTTAGGGGAGGGAGAGAAAAAGATAAAAAGAGAGTGTAGAAACTAAATAGAAATGACAACAAGAAAGATACATCATCTAAATTCATAATAGTTGATATGGTTGTAAAAACATATATAATTGTATTTTTTGTATATTTTAGTCTATTTGACTTGAATTGATATAATCTGTAAACTCGGTTAAAATTATAAGATTCCACCAAGTTTATATATAGACTCGGTTGAAAGCGTAAGATTCTACTAAAAAAAGATTCTATACATGAGTCAACTCTGAAGAGCCTCTTAAAATCATAAACTTGTAGAATCATATGGGTAAAATCGCGATTTTGACAACTATGCGACTAAGTTTGCATTAAGAATATGATCCCAAGATAATTTCTAATTACATATAGAAGGTTTCACAATCTTATCTCTAGGCATCATGAGCAACCTCTCTCTATAGCTTAGATCTATTACACAGATAGATTTCTCAATTGCATATTGTGGAAATCTAATCTAACCCCAAGCCGTATACTATCTAGAATTAGAATTAAAATTAGAATGCTTTAACACACTATAGAGGTTAGTGAAATTAACAACATTTGACAATCAATCCATGCATGTACATGTTAAAGCGGCTACACAAGCCCTAACTACTACTCATGCATGACACAAGAAAAATAACACAATACAACAAAAGTAGAAAGATGAAGAGAATAGAATATGAAAACCACCCTTATCAATGGATTTACTTGAAGATGTTCGTACAATAATACTCCATTATACTTGTACAATATACTCTATTACACAACAGAAAGTTCTACATAAGTACAAAGATGATAGATGTATCTTTCTCAAAAGTGCTATCTAACTCCTAATGATAATCCCTTATAATGTGTCACATGAGTATTTATGTGTATCTTCCATTGGGTACGTCTAATATGTGAAGATATATGCCCATTGGCTTCATCCCTCTTCAAAAATTATTTAAATCTGAATAGGCGTAAAATATGTCCCATAAATAACTGTCGTCACGACCATTACACGGCCAATTATCTTATCGTAAACAATTATTCAGGGTAGATCACAAGCGTGATGAAGGCTGTTGTCTCTTCGGATCAAAATTCTTCAATTTATAGTATTTGGATCTTCATATAATTTTGCAAATTGGTCCTCTAATGGTAACGACCGTGATCTTCATTGTACTTTGATGAGTTCCTTTAAATAATGGCCGTATCAAGTATTTACAATAGGCCAGTGAAGATCACCACATCGGTAACGGTCGTATCATAGACTGTTATCTATGCTGTGGTCCTCTTCATCTTTAACAAATAACGACCGTTTCACATATGCTTAAAAGGTCCGAGAAGATCACCACCTATGTCATGGCCATATCAAGGCTCATGATCTTCTCTATGGATAAATTTCTATTCTTTTCTTCATTTTCACACCATTATTGCTTCTTCAATAAAAGGCCGAGATGATCACTAGCTTCATAATAGGCATGCCATGCCTAGTTGATAATTCACACTTCTATCCTTGCTCAATTCGATCCAAATGTTGATGTTTCTTCTTTTTAGACCTGAAATGAATATGTTTTCTAATTAAGTATCAATCATCTTAAATTAAACATGAATTAAGCAATATCCAACCATAACTTAACCCAAATAAGTATAGTAAATTACCCCTACCAATGTGGCTTCAAAAAAAGTATTTATGTGTGTCTTCAAAAGAATTTACTATATTTAGATTTTTTTTTTCAATTCAAGTTTGTTTTTTTTTTTTTAACACGCCTCCTCAAACTTGAATCCTCTTTTTTTTTATTGATAGCTAGTAATTTCAAGCATAGTCTTGAACTTTTCAAACAAGTCAGTCTTGAAAGGTTTTGTCATGATGTCTACAACTTGCTCTTCAAATTTGCAAAATCGAAGCTCAATTTCCCCATGCTTGACAAGTTCTCTAATTTAGTGAAATCTTATATCAATGTGTTTGCTTTGCACATGAAACATAGGATTTCTAACTAGTTCCATGGCGGATTTATTATCACATTGAATAGTTGTTGGACCTACTTGACCATGCTTTAAATCTTCTAATATACTGCACAACCAAATTGCCTGACATGCCGCTGATGTTGCTGCAATGTATTTTGCTTCTGCTGTTAACAAAGCCACCACATATTGCTTTTTCAAAGACCACAAAACAACTCCATTTCCTAGGTAAAACACATATTGATATGTGCTTTTGTGTGTCTCAATATCACCTTCCCAATCACTGTCTGTGAATCCTACTAAATTAGAAGAATGAAAATGAGTATAGAAAATTCTATGATTACGTGTACTGTTAAGATAACGTAGAATCCTTTTAACTGATTGCAAATGTGACAACTGTGGTTACTCCATGAAACGACTAATAAGCCTAACTCCATAAACAATATTGGGTCTAGTAGATATCAAATAATGTAGACTACCTACTATACCTTTAAAGTAAGTTAGGTTTACCAATTCTCCGTTACCTTCTTTCTTCATTTCCAACATTCTGCAATTGAAGTTCGGATTGGTGTAACTAAATCCATCTCAAATTTCTTCAATATATTAGTGGCATTTTATGAAACAAATATGCCATCATCAGTTTGTTGCACTTCAATGCCAAGAAAATATGACATTAATCCCATGTTAGTCACCTCAAATTGTTGAGTCATAGCCTGTTTGAATTCAACAAATATCGCTTTGCAATTTCTAGTAAAAATCAAGTCATCAAGATATAGGCACAAGATTAAAATATTGCCATCGGTCTTGGATTTGCCTATTGGAAAAGAATCACTATGATGCTTTCTAAGAATGTAACCTTCATAAGAGCTGCTAGGGGCATCAATTAAAGGTAAGCCAATTATCATTTGGTTTTGTACCAATTGCTTCAATCCTTTGAATTTCAAATGACCGAATCGAAGATACCATAACCAATTGCTATCTTTCATCATGGCCTGTAGGTTCATCAAAGTTATTGTTAAAAGAGACAAAGAGAACATGCGGTCTTTTGACATGTTCACTTTTGCAATATTTTTGTTGTTTTTCCCTTTATTTCTCAAGCTTCATTTTCAATGTGAACATTGTGACCTCTTTTTGATAGCCGCCCCATGCTTAATAAATTCCAACATAGTCCAAGCGCATAAAATACATATGCAATCATAACATTGGCACCATCTTTTGATTCAATATTAATATTACCTTTACCCATTACAGAAATATTAGACTTATCTCCAAAATTTACTTCTCCTTGCTCTGTCTCATCTAAGCTTGAGAATAACTCCCTCTTTCCAGTCATGTGATTACTACAGCCTGTATCAAGATACCAAACATTGTTGTTTTTTATATCTATTCCTTGTTTACAAGCAAGCACTAAATTTTCCTTCACTTCTATTGCATTTACTTGTTCATTACGTTTACCTTGTCACGTCCAAAGATACTTCCCTACTTAAAGAACTTCTTTCCCAATCTTATCTCTATTGAACATAGAAAAGTTGACTCATTTTCCTCTATCACGACTATAGCCATGACCTTGAACTCCTTAGTGTCCACTATGAGTGGTTATATTGACTTTACTTTGCAAAACATGCTCCGAGTTAGAGATGTTGCCTTGTTGGTTCATTCGTTGTTCATGGGAGGATAACGAACCTATGATACCCCTCAAATATAGATGGTGAAACTTTAATCATAGAGGCGTCTTTTGGTGTAATAATTTGGAGTTTATCAAAACTTTAAAGTTAAGTGTACTTTGGACAGAGCAATCCCAAGGTAGAGGATTTCCTGGGAAACGCTGGCACCAAAGGATAAAACCATGCGGTGTATGGCTAAAATGGACTATACTTCGATGAGTGGAGTTCCGTGACTTTACAAGTGGTATCAGAGGTACATGGCTAAAATGGACGATACCTCGATGAGTGGAGTTTCGTGACTTTACAGGTGGTATCAGAGCAGTTCACTAGCCAGAAGTGGAGGAGTGTGTCCTCACTGCTTGATATAGTTCTGAACCTGTGTAACAAAACTAACGATAACGTCAGTTCTATAGGTAGAGGAGTATATGATACTCCTCAAATATAAATGGTGAATCTCTAATCACAGAGGCGTCCTTTAGTGTAATATCTTGGAATCTATTAAACTCCAAAGTTAAGCACGCCCTAAGCAGAGCGATCCAAGAATTGGTGACTTCCTAGGAAGCGTTGGCACTGAAGGACAAAACTGTGCAGCATGTGGCCGAAACGAATAATACCTTAGTGGGTAAATTTTCGAGGCATTACAGAACCCAACAATCTTTCTAAGGATAAAGTTGATAAATCATTCCTTCAACAGCTACTATAACAAGATCAAATTTTGGCATCAAGGATCGTATTATTTTTTCCACGATCCGTTGATCATTCATAATCTCACCATTAACCCGCATTTGGTTAATGATTGATTGCACATGATCAAAATAAGTAGCAATGGATTTTGAATCATCCATTCGTAGATTCTCGAAGTTGTCTCATAGAGTTTACAGCATACTTGTTAACTATGTCATCACCTTTGTAGACTTTTGCAGAATGTCCCAAGCTGCATGTGATGTTTCCACCAATGATATTTTTTGCAATATCTTTTGTTCCACTGTAGAAAAAAGAAAATAATGCTTTCTGATCCTTTTTGCGATTTTATAATAATAGATCTTTCTCCTCCTATTTAAGTGACTCAAATGCAATTGAGTCGGTAACATCCTTATATCCTTTTTCTACCAAATCCATAACTCCTAGAAGCAGAAATATACTTTCATTTGGACTACCCAATCATCATAGTTTTCTCTAGTCAATTTTAGAAGTGGCATCTGAATTGTGTTTGTTGATGCCATATTTTCTGTCAGTGTTGTTGAAACTTTGGCTCTAATACCAAATGTAGGAATTAGAATTTGCTAATTCCAAAATAATAATCTTGAAAGAAATAAGAGAAGATAATAAAAACAAATGTGTTTGCTGAAGAAAATTTACATAGAGAAACTCCTTTAAACTCTCTATATTTCTTACGTGAAGTTACTTTCCTTTTATACTATTCTAATGTTAAATAAACAATAGATAATACACTTCTAATTATAACCATTAAGTTTATTTGTGGTTTCAAAAGAAGAATTTTTGTGTGGCTTTGAAAGAAGTATTTATGTGTGTCTTCAAAAGAACTTATTATATTTAGATTTTTTTTCGATTCAATTTTTTTTTTTTTCAACAATCCGATCTTGATAAATTATTAATTTCATTAATATTCAAATATTAATACCTCATTTGATTCACTTTGCTATAAGTTGATTTCTTTTTTTAATTACTTGAAACGTTGATACCTTAAATGAATTTATCTCCAAACGTTGATACCTTTTAGCATAATTTACCCACAAAATGATCTTCACATCGTAGCAACATCAACAACAAAGGGAGCAACTAGATGAAGTTCTGAGTTATGTGGATCATGTTATCTCGCTAATGCAGAATAGAGACATTACTAAGGAGGCGACAATAGAAGAGGTTAAAATGGTGGTGTTCCAATTAGGCTCCACAAAAGCTCTAAGTTTACACAGCTTCAATGGTTTCTCCTATCAAACTCATTGGAATACCGTTAACTCTTACTTGCATTAGGTAATACATAATTTCCTTAATACTAGTTGTTTTCCACATGAGTTTTAATGAAACAATCATTGTCTTGATGCCAAAAGTGACACACCTAGAAGTTGTATCCCAATTTAAATCCATTAGTCTATGTAATTTCTCATACAAAATCATCTCTAAAATCCTACCTAATAGATTACAACTTTATTTGATTCTATCATAACCCCTTTTCAAAGTGTCTTTATCCCTGGACGTTTAACCCAAGATAATGTAATAATCGCTCATGAAGTATTCTATCACCTAAAAATCAAATCTTCTGCTAAAAAACATGATTGTGTGATTAAATTGGATATCGCAAAGGCATATGACAAGGTAAAGTGGTCTTTTTCAGAAAGGATTCTCAAGGGATTAGGATTTCATGAGATATGGGTTAATTGGGTCATGAGTTGTGCTTCCTCTATGTCTTATAATTTAATGGTAATTGGCAAGAGAGGAGGCAACTTCCAACCCTCTAGAAGGATTTGTAAGAGATATCCAATTTCTCCTATCTCTTTCTTTGATTGCAGATGCTTTGTCTAAAATGATTCATAAAGAGAAAGAGCTGAGTAGAATAAAATGAATCGAGATTAGGAGAAACAGTCCATAACTTACTCATTATTCTTCGCGGATGATTCTTTATTTTTATGTATACCTCCCCTTCTAATCTTAGGCAGTCGAGAAGAGTTTTGGACCTTTCTAAGCAATTAATCAATTTTCATAAACCTTCCATTACTTTTAGTAAGAAAGTCGATACTTTACTGAAAGGAAATTGTGCTAATATCTTTGGTATTTTATTGGAAAAGTAATCTAATAAGTATTTGGGCTTTCATCTGATTGGGTAGGTCAAAAGTTGAAGCGCTTGGATCAATTAAAACCAGAATAGCTTCAAAATTACAAGGTTAGAGAGTCTTCTTTATCTCAAGGAGGAAAAGAGATCTTGTTAAAATCAATTGCCTATGCAATGCCCACATATGCAAAGAGTGTTTTCAATATTCCTCTTACTTAGTGCAAAGATGTCACTAGCACGATTACAACATTTTGGTGGAGTAGTGGGGAGAAAAGAAGTATTCATTAGAAAAGATGGAATGATTGATTGTGTTTAAAATGAATAAGGCTTTAAGATTTATAAATCTGACCTGTTTTAATAAGGATTTATTAGGGAAACTTGCATGGAGAATATTAAATAGACCAAGTGACAATATCCCAATATTATAATAAAATATTATCAGTCCTATTCTCTCAACCTAAGAAGTTCAATATAGAGCCCCCCAAATAAAAGGGAAGTCTATGTCCATCCACAAGTATCCTCTAATGGTGGATGATACGCATACGCCCATTTTGCCGACTTCATCGAGTTCCCACCGGCAAAGCCAAAAAATGACTACATGCTTCTGCTGTATATTATTACTAACTTCACATTCACAATTTATAATCTTGGCAAAATCGAATTGTATCTTTTCACAAGTAAATCCGAGATATAACACACGTTTATCATCCCTACAAATTAAAACTATCTAGCACATAATATTGATTACCTAATAACAACTCAAATCTTAGATGTGATTGTAACACCACAAAATCACATGTTGGACATGCAACATTCACAAAAAGGAAAAACTGCATACTCAATAAGCGACAACCATATAAAAGAAGCAGAATCACATGAAATTTATGTAATTATTTTTAAGTAATTAGTATTTGCATAAATAAATTTATGGCAAATCAGTAAACAAACAAATGTCTCTATAAATTCATGTGATTGCTGCTTTACTTATATTAAGAGCATGAACAAGATTAACTGCCCGACATTTACTAGGTGGACTACTCTATTTTCAATCTACTAAGGTGGTCAAAAGGCCAAAATTTTTGCTCCATCAACAAAATATTGGATGCATCGTATTACCTTATCGCCCAGCATCAAGCAGATGGTTATCACTCCTCACCCTTTCTAGACTCTGTGTCGGATCAAGGTCTGATTAATGCAGTAGTTGCTGGAAGCATGTAACTTCTCGCAGGAAGCAGCCATACAATGAATGACAGTTCTATTCTCAAATTTTCTTCTCTTTTCTTACCCGTATATGCATTGTGATCACATTGCCTTTCCTCTTCATCTAGGCAAAGGACACTGATCAGACTGATTGTTTTACTTGAAGAGATTTATTTCTCATCAAAAATCAGCTCCTGCCAGATCATTGTTAAATGATGGAGTTCACCATAAGGCATGATCTTCTCATGCTCGAGAATCACAGTACTGGGGATATTCGCATTGACAGGGTCCTGTTTTCACCTGCATAACAGAAGAAAAATTATATAAAACGGACCATGCACTCAACTGAAGTTAATCAGAAGCGAAACTTTATCATAGTAGCACTTTTTAAGTAATTCTAAATCAAGCACTGGATAATCAAATAGAAATATCGACTTGAATGTATACACAAGAATCTGTAATGAAGTCCACCCCTCCAACCGTCAGTATCTTCTTAATAAACTAGTGGGAGGTTATTTTGACATTCTGTCAAGGAGTAAAATTAACCAAATTTTCTCAAGACATCAGCCACTCTCCAATGCATTCTAATTTCTTTTCAATGGCTAATATGGGACTGCAAACAAGTCGAGACAATACAATACTAAGCTCCAGCTCAAACTCGACTTGAAATAACACCAAATAAGCCTGAGTTCAACTCAATTAAGCTCATTTAAGCTCAATTTATTAAAAATTATTTTTTATTTTAATTAAAAATAATATTTATATTCAAATTTTATCCCAACTCGATTAACATTTTCAAATTAAACTCAAATAAAAATAGAGTTGAGCTCAAGTAGTTTACAAACCAACTTGGTTCATTTACAGTCCAATAAAAACTTCTGTTTATAAATTATAACAGAAATCTCAATTTTTGCTAACATCAATTAGTTAAAGTTCTTTTACAGACTGTACAACAGAACTGTCACAAAATGAAACAGCCTTGTCCGCAAAGATACGCACGTTTGTTCAGTGAGACGGTTGAGCTTTGAACAAAAACCAACGTACTCAAAGTGGAGATAAAATTGGCAAATGAAATCCTAAAAAATGAACTGTAGATGTCTAGGCTGACTATAAAAAGAAACTATCAACAAAGTCAAATTCTGATGAAAAATGGAGAAGCTTCAATAAATTCGTAAGCAAATACACAGAGATTTATGAGCGCCATACACACCTTACGAAAGGTAAAAGATACCCTCCGAGAACTTCTTTTGATCACTCTATCATTAACTATATCAATCTGCACAAAAAAAAAAAGGGTGGTTGATTTTACCTAAATCAATGTAGACAGAATGTGTGCAGGAATATAGCTTTAATACTAACCAATGACTACTGAAATCTTCATACTATGAGAGCATCAGGAACCATACTTTTCTTGGCATATAAACATATAGCAAATAAAATGATGGTAATGAGATCTTATGTAAAAAATTGGGAAGACGTTTAGAGCACAGGTCAACAACCATCTCTAAGAGACCAAAGAACTACGCAAAACATACCTTAACATGAATATATAATAAATTTGACTTATATATAAACACACATAGGTCCCACATTACTTAATCTAGTACATTCTGGTCTTCTTTACACACACACACATACACATATATACATATACCGTGTATTATATTACAATAATGTAGATTGAATATTTCTGCGTAGGGTTCTTTTTTTTGGTTAAATTGTATAGGGTTCTCTCTTTCTCTCTCTCTTTCACAAAAAGAATTAACTTTTAGCCCAACTGCATCCCAAACTTGCACAAGCATGACAAATTTTACACTTTTTCAGGAATTTTTTTTTTTTTTTTTATTGGGTGTGTGTGTGTGTGTGTCTGTGTTGGAGGATTGGGGTGTTCGGTGCACTATTGTAGTCTCAGACATGTCCTTGGAATCGAATCAAGATTTCATGCAAATTGCTATAAAAGTTTCAGAACCTTATCTGCTGGACCAAACCTTCCAGGTTGAAGTTAAAGATTCAATTGTCACATTTTGACAGTCTATGCTTTCAATATATGTTCATAGATATATTGCTATAGCCTAGACTATGAGCAATTATATGAGTCAGACAAAAAACTGAGTTGCTCACTGACTGGATGTGCACATATAAACCAAACACAAACTGGAATTTTCATACAAACCGACAAACTGTAGGGATATGGATGTAAGCAATATTAGTTAACTCACTAGTGTCAAAAAACAAATTAGCTTGAATCTAAATCGATGTTTCATTTCACTCACAAAGACCAATCAAAAGCTTCCATAATACACACAAAGGCTAATAATGGGTGTGCCAAAATCACAATAGATGATTGATAAGCACAATTCTTGTGTAATTGTGAAACTTTTTCCAATTGAGGGGGGCTAAAAAAAGAGGAAAGAAGAAAGCCGTAAAGCAATAGTTCCAATTATAGCATAAAAGTTGAATTCAGCATCTGCAAAAACTTCACAGTTCAAATCCTTCTCATGTGTTAAGAAGATACCTTATGATGTGGAATGTAATGATGCCAAGCATAGCGTGCCTCGCCTGACAACAGGAGCATGGACCTACGAGGGAGAAAAATAGCCTTCCGTATAAAGTTTGCATTGTCCGTGCAATCAACTTTTGGATTGGCATATGAGATGGGTTTTTGAAGAAAGGCACCCTCTGAGAACTTCCTGAACTCCATAATGCAAGGGCCAGCTAAAGAAAGGCTAAATATGCATCCCTCAAAGGCTGAATGTGTGTCTATATGAGGGGACAAACCCACTCCAGTTGGGTACTCGTTAACCTGTATTGCAGCAATCATACATATCCACAATATGTAGTAATACCAGAGTTGACAGCCATTACAAGAAAACATGAAGTAACAAGTTCACACCGTCAGTTGGTCCACATTTAGGTCTGCAGCATTCTCAAAGCCAGGAAATGATGAGATCCTTTCAAGTACATTACGAGTAAATGACGGAAGTTCACCCAAGTGCCGTTTTGTATTAACATTTCTCGTCTGCATAGAAAAGAAGAAATAACAACATCAGCCTTCCTTTAATTTAAAACTATAGGAAGCAACAGGAAAGAAAGTCTACAAAGTGGCATACCAAGATAAACAATTAAAAGATGATTGCACAAGGCAATACTACTCTAAGCTATGGTGCACAGAAACTCCCATCTAGGGAAAAAAAGTCTAATAGTTTGCCAGCAACACAAACAGCTGACCTGACACAAAAAATGACTGGGAAGATGGCATGCAAGTCCAGCACACCATATGAGAAGCATGTCCTAAAGAGTCCAACACTTGATAATACATACTATACATTTATTTATATTGTGAACCAATGCCCTAACAAAGAAGAGCTCTCAACTTATAGTATTCTCTCTTTCTCAAATCAAATCTTGCTCTGCCAAAATCCTCTACTCCATTGGCATACTTCCATTGCAACAAATTTCAGACAGATGACAATCGTGCAGTGTATACTAAAGCTGAGGAGCATGATGAAGAGGGCCAAGTGGCTGGATATAATGACCTAAAGTCATAGATTTAGAAATAATAATTTGAATATTTTAAGTACAAAACTAGATCATCATCATTATTCTATATGTGTGTGTATGTATATTACACATTTATGAGTCAACATACCTCGTCAGTTGTGCTTATTCTAATATTTCTAGTTAGTTTTAGCATATTTTATGTGAATATTTTTGTTGTTAGCAAGTATTTATGAACTTACATCAATAAAATGTTATAAAAACTAGTGGTGTGAAGGACTCCTAGAAATTAGGAGTTTATGGCTGGTCAATGAATATCATTAATTAGAAGTTTATGGCTGTATTATAGGATCAGTGAATATTATTAGAAACAAAATCAATCGTCATTATAGCAAAGTTGTATACCAAAATAGGAGAGCTTGATTATATAAATACCCATGTATGTAGAAAAGAAAATATATATAAAAAAACCTAGAATATTTCTTTCTTATTGAAAACATGATATCAGAGCAAGTTTTCAATTCCCATCCTCCTCTATATAGACAACACTGATGCAAATAACATCCTACAACACCGATATGATTGGTGAAGATTTGCAGTCACCAGAAACCTCTTAAATCTCTTCTTTATCTATCTTGTCAGAACTCACTACTAGAATAACGGAAATCCTATCTAAGAATTCCGGTACAACCTCAACAATGGACATAGCCGCTGCTCCAATAGGAATTAAATTGGATGGAACCAACCATAGACTGTGATCTCAAGTGGTGGAGATGTGCATTTCTAGCAAAGACAAATTGGGTCATATCAATGGTGATCTGGCCCAACCTACAACGACTATCTTCCGAAAATGGCGTACTAATAATGCCATAGTAAACAGATGGCTCATTAACTCCATGGACCCATCATTGATTGGGAATTTCATCAGATTTCCTACGGCAAAAATGGTATGGGATGCCATAGTAACAACTTATTTTGATGGGAATGATGTCTCCTAAGTGTATGACCTTCGACATAAAGTATCACGGCTAAAGCAAGCAGGTGGTTCATTAGAAAAATATTACAACAGTCTACAAGGATTATGGAGAGAGATTGACTTTCGAAGGTCAAATCCCATGCAGTGCCAAGCTGATATTCAGCATTATAACAGTTGCAGGAAGATCGAATTTATATTTTTGGACGGCCTGGATGACCGACTAGACAACATTCATAGAGATATTCTGCAGATGCAACCATTCCCCACAATGAAGCAGGCTTATGCCCATGTTCGACGAAAAGCGGTGCGACAAGCAGTCATGATAGGAACTTCGACTAAAGACTCATCAGGTTCCGTATTTACATCAAAGAGTGAGGACTATAACTCCTTCGACAGCTTCCTCTCACAATAGAAAATCAAATTCCTCTTCTAAAAAGAATGCATCTGATGGATTGAAATGCTCTCATTGCGGAGGGTCTAAACATACCCGAGAGACCTATTTTAAAATCCATGGGTATCCTGAATGGTGGCATGAATTACAGTCAAAGAAAAAGCGCAATGTTGAAGGATCCAATGACACAGGCAAGAATGAATAATGACTAGAGGTCAAGGTTCAGTTGCCATCAGTGATCTGACCATTCTTTAATTCCAGCTCAAGCTCACAATGTCAGCACCACTGAAATTCATAAACCAGTCACAAGTATGAATTTATATGAATTTAAAATAGACAATTCATGGCCAATGATTCTTACTCAGGAGCCTCTGACCATATGACCTATGATGAATAATTTCCCAAAGATCCAAGCTAGAAGATCCAACATTACAAATGCAAATGGAAAATTTCCCCAGTAACAGGGACTGGTACAGTAATAGTGGCACCTAATATGCCATTATCCAATACTCTTCTTGTTCCATCTCTTTCTCACAAATTAGTGTCTATGAGTCAACTTACCAAAAGTTTGAATTGTGTTGCGATTATTATCCTAAAGGAGATTATTGGAAGTGGTATTGAGAAGGAGAGACTATACTATTTGATGGATATAAAGATCAGTAAAACATGTCACACCGCTCCTCAGAATATGTCCAAGAAGGAGCAAGTTTGACCTTAGCATAGTCAATTAGGTCATCCATCATTTGGATATTTAAAAAATGTTCTTCGGATTTATTTTCAAATATAGCAATTTCTCAATTTAAATGTGAAACCTGTATTTTTGCAAAAATCCATCGAGCCACTTATCCTTTGAGTTTTAATAAAAATACCATTCATTTTTCTTTAATCCATACTGATGTGTGGGGAGCATCCCCGAAACCTAATATGCATGGCTATCGATGCTTTGTGATTTTTGTTGATAATTGCATACGGATGACATGGTTGTATTTGTTGAAACATAAGGATGAGGTTTCAATACCTTTCAGTCCTTTTATAACATGGTTTGTACACAATACTCTACCAAATTACAGGTTCTTCGTTTTGATAATGGCAGAGAATATGTCAACACGTAATTTAATGACTTTTTTCGTCAACATGGAATGATTTATGAGAAATCATGTTCGCATACTCCCCAACAGAATGGAGTGGCCGAACGGAAAAATCGGCATATTCTTGAGACTGCTAGAGCTCTTCTTATTAGGGCTCATATGACTGGGCATTATTGAGCAGAGGCAATTATGCATGCAGTTTATGTTATCAACAGGATGCCAACGAAAACTTTTGAAATGAAAACTTCCTCTTCAAGCATTTTCTCATTTTGTAACACTGCCCTCAATCTTGATGATGCCACCACACGTGTTTGGGTGTGTTGTATTTGTTCATGTCCAAAAGGATCAACGCACAAAAATCGATCCTTGTGCTGTAAGGTGCATGTTTTAAGGTTATGGCCTACACCAAAAAGGATATCGCTGCTTCGATCCCACTCATAAGCGAACATATGATACTATGGATGCTACATTTTTTAAAACTAAAATGTTCTTTACTGCTAAGCTCTCCACTCCACCTCGTCAGGAGGAGAATTCTAGTGAAGAGGTGAATTGGATGACATATTAGTGGCCAAGCTTTAATGAATATGACATTCAAAATGAGTCAGAGACAACTTCCTCAAATGATGACGTGTCCCCTTCTTCTCCAATAACCACTAGTCCATCTCCTAAGAATATCACTAAGGTAAGTTCTCCATCAACCCCTATTGATCATCAACCCTCTAATGACATAGATACTGTTGCTTCTATCCCTGGCTATAGATTACCTTACCGGCATAATCGTGATGTGTCCCCAAGACGATACTCTCCTAAGATGGAAGAACTGTGATCCAAATATCCTATTGCCAATTACATGTCCACTGGATTACTATTTGAATCTTTGAAAAGCTTTGCAAATGATCTCTCATCTCATCATTCCCATAAATGCAGAAGAGGTATTACAGGACCCTAGATGGACTCAAGCCATGAAGGAAGAGATAGAGGCCTTGTTGGAATATAAAACATGGATTCTTACTACATTACCAGAAGGGAAGAAGACAGTAGGGTACAAATGGGTGTTTTCAGTCAAATACAAAGCAAATGGATCTGTTGAAAGGTACAAAGCTAAAGTGGTTACCAAGGGTTACACACAAACATATGGAGTCGATTATCAAGAAACCTTCTCTCCAGTGGCAAAATTGAACACACTCAGAGTTTTATTATCCCTTGCAGCAAATCTTGACTGGCCTTTACATCAACTTGATGTAAAAAATGTCTTTCTCAATAGTGACCTTGAAGAAGAAATTTATATGGATATCCCTCCTGGATATGTGGCAGACTCTGACAATAAGATCGTTTGCAAGTTACAGAGAGCTTAATATGTATTAAAACAGTCACCTCGAGCTTAGTTTGGAAGAATGAGTGGCGCAATGAAGAAATATGGCTATCGACAAACTAACTCTGACCACACTTTATTCACACCAACAAGGCAAGACTACAGCTCTAATCGTCTATGTTGACGATATGATTATTACAGAAGACGATATAGATGAGATAGCAAAACTTCAATCTCATTGGCATCAGAATTTGAGATGAAGAATTTGAGATGACTCAAATACTTCTTGGGGATTGAAGTTGCTAGATTCAATCAAGGGATATTTCTTTCTCAGCGGAAATATGTGATGGATATATTAACTAAAGTCAAGTTATTGGACTGCAAACCAACTGATGTACCTATAATTCAAAATCATCACTGACTTGGAGAATACTCAAATCAAGTGCCAATAGACAAAGGAAGATACCAAAGTCTAGTTGGTAAGTTATTCTATTTATCTCATACCTAACTTGATATTGCTTATGTAGTTAGTGTAGTTAGCTAATTCATGCATTGCCCTAGCGAAAATCATATGAATGCGGTCATTCAGATTCTTTGATATCTAAAATCATCACCTAGTAAAAGCATTTTGTTCTCTAAGAATGGCCATCTGAATATTGAAGGGTATACAGATGCGGATTGGGCTGGAAATATTTTAGATAGAAAGTCAACTTCAAGCTATTTCACATTTGTCGGTGGGAATCTTGTTACATGGAGAAGTAAGAAGTAGAAGGTGGTGGCATTATCAAGTGCAGAAGCGGAATTTAGAGGAATGGCAAAAGAGTTATGTGAACTTCTTTGGCTTAGAAATTTGTTGTCTGAGATTGGATTTCCTCCTAAATGCGAGATGGATTTACTTTGCGATAACAAAACAGCTATTGATATTTCTCAAAATTCGGTACAGCATGATTGAACTAAGCATGTGGAGGTTGATCGACACTTCATCAAACTGAATCTTCAAGAAAAGACAATCTGGTTTTTCCTTTGTGAAATCAGAAGACCAATTAGCAGATATCCTAACTAAAGTAGTTAGTAGCAAGAATTTTCATAACTCACTTAGCAAGTTAGTTATGATAGATATCTATGCACCAACTTGAGGGGGAGTGTTGGCGTGAAGGACTCCTACAAATTAGGAGTTTATGGCTGGTCAATGAATATCATTAATTAGGGTTTATGGCTAGTCAATAAATATCATTAATTAGAAGTTATTGTTAGTCAATGAATATCATTAATTAGGAGTTTATGGCTGTATTATAGGGTCAATGAATATTATTGAAAACAAAATCAATCGTGTGTCCTAATAGGAGAGCTTGATTATGTATAAATACCTATGTATGTAGAAAAAAATATATATAAAAAAACCTATAATATTTCTTTCTTATTGAAAACAGAAACATATACATGTATATGCACTTTACCCTGTGCCAGAAACAATGTGTGTCCTAATTTTCATAAATATTGCAATGAAGCATGCCAATATCTGCCATATTGGTATTTGTGTGTCTAGTGCCTATGCAGCATGTATTATAGAATTGAAGGCTTTGCCAAGCAACCTGTACAAGTAAAATTTAGAACAAACATGATCATGCCTACAAATATCACACAACTGAATAAAACACCTGTTTTTGTATGACATAGTGAAGCTGTATTTTGACTATATAAGATGTAAAGATGTACTTCCCAGACAAAGCAAAATATATGAAGGGAAACATTTCATATACAGAATACAAAACATCAAGGAAGCAGGCCATGCTTCAGTTTGAATTCTTCAGTCTCCAAGATCTTGCTATCGATGTCTTCTTGGCTAAAAGAAAGTATAATATATCTAGCCAGCATTTGGGGTCTATAATAACTAATGCATACTTAGAGCCAATCAAATATGAATCGACCTTCTAATTATTGATTATTTTGCACATCATTCAATCCAACTTCATGCAGAAGTACACTTGCTTTTGTAAAAATAACTGAACGAAGTACAACAATTGAAAGAAGAAAATAGCGAGGAGGCACCACATTATCTCAGCATAGGCAATAGGATAACAGAAGTTCTGTAAATCATACTTACATCATAACAGAATTCATAACCATAATGCTGAACTCTTCTTTTTGATAGACTATTCCAAGGCATGTTATCAACTGCTGCAAGCAATGCCTGTAAAATCCATTTGAAAGTCACATAGTTCGGGAGGAAGTCAACCAGATGGAAGATTATAGCAGGCATACAGTAAAAACCTGAAATACACTGATCAATAGTGAAATTAAATGCAACCAACAGGTATAACAAATCTTACCTCCTCTTCTTCAGAACTGACAAAATCATGCAACAAATAGAGCCCTGGAATATTCAGTTCTGAAGCATCCAAGGAAACTGATAATGTATCGTTCATCCGGGCCTGAATGTAAAAGGTGTTAGATGCAAGTATTGCCTCACAAGATCAATAGCCATACAGGTGATGCAGATGCATGAATTGGCTCATTGATGTCTTCCTTTATATCTTCAACAGTTATATTACCATGAAATGTATTATGATATAGACCACCCAAGAAATACTGCAATTTATGATTTAAAACACAAGATGTACTGTGAATAATTTTACAACATAATAAGAATACATAATAGAAGAAGATTCTATCTGTTGCACATCCAAGGTCAATTTGTAGTATAAGTAGACCGCTTACCAGTTTTGAGTCTTGTCCCTAAGGCAAGATCTCTCTCTTCTCTCTTCTAAAATCTCTAATTTCATCCATTTTTCCATTTGTTTTGTGACATAGAACCAGTAACAACCAATAGCAGTGATATAAGACATTGATCATGTTTTATATCTTTCAATCAATACTGCTTCTAACAACTCCAGCTGGGGGTTGGGAGGTTGGGGAATAGGGGCGTGGGAGTGTCTGTGTGTGTGTGTGTGTGTTGTTAAGGACACATAAAAACTACACAAAGTGTAGATGAAATAAGCACTTTCAAACTCCCGAGGATCCCCCACAAAGCAAACAAATAACATTAAACAGAGTACTGCAACACTGCATTACATATACATATACTGTCAAATATATTCATAGTGGCAGTCAAGTGACTTGCAATAAACATACAATAGGACAAAAAATGAAGAATTGGAGGACAAAATAATGATTGATTTCAACCCTAACCTCCTGAGATGGTGGTTGAAGGACAGAATAGCAAATGTGCAGACGCCTTCCCCCAAGTTCATGACAAAGAGTTCCATGTAAGGCTTCTAATGCAGACTTTGCACAATTCTTATCATCAAAACAAATAACAACACGAGCACCACTCTCATCAGCAGCATAAACTCCCTTAACTTTTCCAAAATTGCTGAAATATCTCTCAATATCATCATAAGAAATCCCAACACCAGGTCCACAGTTTGCTACAAATAAATTAGAACTTATTTCACTATTTCCACCCTTGGGACGACCAAATCTTGGGACACCCATGTTTGCCAAAGAATTTCAATAAATACCCTGCACCCAATTGCAAGAATAAATCAAAAATGAATATTTATACACTGTTGGATTTTTCCCCTGATCCCAGTTCAGCTACAGATTTGCAAAATCCACGCTTAAAATTTTTGAACTTTAAAAGGGAAAATCCATTCCCTAGGAAATAAATTTTGGACCTTCATCATATAACCTACATTGTTTACTTAGAATGAATGTCCAGTCTATGGAGATTAACATACTGCTATCAGCCATTAGATACCCCAAGATCATAAGATTGTTATGGTGATTATTAATTAACGACTGACAATATTATATCATCGAAAACTCTAATAATCATTTTAATTTTGATTCACGTAAAAGAAGTCAAAAGACAATTAGGGCCGAAAAAAACTTACTTGGCGGCGAGAGCCTCGTAAAATACTACGAGCAACAAGGTAGTTTTATGCTGTTCAGGACCTGGGAGGGAGATGGATGGTCAAATCCAGAGGGGAAGTTGAGGATTGTTGGGCAGGGTGCTCACGGATGGTTAACGGATGCGGGGTCTTATTTTTTGTCCCTAGTCGTACATCTAATCCTTAATTGGTCTATTAAAAATAGTTAACCTTTTTAACGGTTAATTTAATCGTTTTCGATTTTTAATCATTTAATGTATTGGTTTCAACAAATCAAATTGATAATTTTAATAAACCTTATTTTTTAGCCTTTATCATAGAGTTTTTTTAAATTATTATATATATTACAAGAGCTTAAAAGAAAAAAAAAAATCAAAATAAGAAAAAAGAGAAAAGCAAACTATTCGATATATCATTATCAATAAAATCAAACCAAGTCAATTACTATATTAACTCTATCAAACATAGATAATAGTATTTTAATCGCAATTCAAGAATACTAACATAAAAATTATATATAATGTAAATCATATATATATATACATATTTAAAAAATAATTAATATAAATATATTTATAAATATTGAAACGGTTAACTGTTAATCATCGATTTTTTATGGTTACAAACCGAAATCGAAAATCGAAAAAAAAAAACCGTAATCCTAAACCGAAACCAATGAACCGATTAACCATATTTTTTAGATTGGTTTTATTATTTCAATTCGGTTTTTCGGTTTCATCGGTTTTTTGCACACCCCTAAGGCTTATGCTGTTGGAGATTTAATTTTTCCAAGCCGACTAGATCCGAGTGGACCGACAAGAAGGAAATTAAGGATTTGATTTGATTTTTGGAATTTTAATTGAATTTGATTTGAAAAAAATAATAGGGTTGCTAATGGAGTGGTTTTAGTTTGGATAGTTATTTTAATATCATTACATAAGATAAGATATCTATAAAAATTTTATCAGTTTTACTTATAAATTGATCAAATTGAGCTGATGCTAAGACTGAACTTATACTGATATCATACAGATAAAAATTCGACAATCCAAACAGAAATTTGAATTATTCACACAATTTATATCAAGTTTAAATATTAATAATATTTTAATTAAATTTTAAAATATCTTTTGAAAAATAAACCTAAATGAGTTTAATAAGTCAAGTTGTTATATTTTAGGTCCATGGAACTCAAACTCGGAATTGTACCTCTTGATTCAACTTGAAATCATGAATAATTGAATATAACCTAGTTTCAATTACATAATTTAATTAGGGTATTATTGAAATTTTTCTAATTTTTTCTTTCCTTTTCGTGCACATTGGCCATGTCTGCATTATCATTACTTAAATAAAATCAAGATGTAATGGAATAACTTTACTTAAATACGTTAAGGATAATTTATAAAGATATCCTTGAAAATGGAGTCAAAGAAAATTAATAAAGTGTAAATCATGTTTTAATAATTTCTCTCCTTTATTTTTTAATTTTCTTCCATTCTATCTTTTATATCCAAACATGGTAAAAAGTTAAAAAAAAATTAAATTTTTTCTTCTTTAACATTCTTTCATTTTCTTTTCACCTTTTAAAGGTTACCAAACACTACATTAATCAACTCCACCCTTTTTCTTTCTAAAAAATCAAAATTGCAAGAGTAAATGTAACAAATGTTACTTGAATTTTAGCAAAATATATAATTAGGTACCTAAAGTTTGAAATTGATCGATTTAGTATCTAAACTTTTAAATTGACAAATTTACTACCTAAACGGTTCACTTCATATACGCTAACAGTACCTCCATCAAATTGATTAATTTGAACGCTTTTCAAGTATCAAATTAATCAATTTTAAAGTTCATATACTAAATTGATCATTTTCAAAGTTTAGATTCTAATTGCATATTCTATCAAAATTTAGATATCATTTGTGACATTATCCAAATTACAAATATGTCCTCTCTTGTATGTCTTTGTACACCTCTTTCCTTTTTTCCCACTCTACTTTCATTCTATTACCGTAAGACATCGCTTTACATTGTTTCCACCTTCTTTGCTTTCAGTAATTTCTAATCATGGTTTTCTAATTTGTTTCTTTAGTGGCGGTGACCGCATACGTGCAAAAGCAACCATTTAACCTTTGATTAGGTTATAATTTCAAATTAAATTTTTATGGTTTTTAATAGTTTTACATTAAGGAAAAAGAGGGAAAAAAAAGATGTTTTAATTTGTTGAAGGATATTGATGATCCAAGCAAAAAGTGTAAGCAAAGATTAGTATTGAGAATTTTGATTATTTAATCATTTAGGTTAAGGTTGAGGAATGATAAGTTCATACCAGTAATTTAAAAAAAATTGATTAAGTTAACTGAAAAGTACATGTAGTTTCGTGACTATCCCTAGACATCAACATGGGACGAGTTTGATCATGACATGATCCAACCAAGCACCAAGTATAATCTATTAATCTAGTTCAACCATACTGGTCAGAACTCATCCAAGACTTGACAAGTTATTGGGTCAGTCGGTGAAACGTGATTCAAGGCCTCTAATCTATGAATTCACCAAGTTTAGCCTGTTCATAAAAAGAAAACCAAGGAAAAAGGAGGAAAAGACAAAAATAAAGTGAAAAATATATAAATATGAGAAAACAAGGTTAAATAATTTTCATGTGAACAATAAAATTTAATTATATATACATAATATTTAATATGTTGTTATTAACAACACAAGTAATTAATGCATTTAAAAGTACAACTGATGGATTTATGTATACTTCAAACTTAAGGCAAATATGTTTCTTAACAATGTAGGACTTTTTTTTGCTTTTATAGGACTTGATTGTGCCTTGAATTTTGTAATCTCACATTGTTAAGTTTTACCATTAAGAGTGGATATGCTTGTATATAAATAAATGCATGCCTTGAATAATCCTTTCATCTAATGGGTTAAAGACTCCTATTTTTAGGCCCGATTTATTTAAAGCTTAAACTTTGTTAATTTGAAATTTATTTTTAACTTTCAATTTTATATTTATAAAAAATTACTTTTATAATTTTTTTTATATATTTTATTAGTAAATAAGTGGTTCAACGAGCTAACCTAAAATCAGCAGGTGGCCTGAAACCTGATGGCAAACCATAGGCTGTCTAGTTTGAATTTTTTATTCATTTTATTTGTAAAAGTAAGTGGGTGGTTTAACACACCATGAACTAGTCGTAATCCAACAATTGTCTTGAAGACCTGCTCAATTTGCCATAAGCGAGACCAATTTTAGGTCGCCTAGATCGAACTCATGCCCAATATGTCTGGGGTCGAGTTTGACTAGACATCATCATGGACTACTCCAAACCAGGAACTCACTTGACCCACCACTAACAGTTCTTAAACCAAGAGTTAGCCTGGGGAAAGTAGGTCCAAATCAAGTAAAGGCCCATCGATTTTAATAAGTCTAGTCGGTTCCACCTCTAAAAACCATTTGACCCAATAGTTTGAGAACCACTAGTTCGATAGCCAAAAGAACCAACAGCTCAAAATATTAAAAAAGAAAAGGAAAGAAAAACAGAAGAAAATAAAATTATAAAAAATTGTAATTATACAATAAATATTTAAACTATATTCACTTGAAAAGTAAAAAATTATTTCATATTCATGACATTTAATGTATTATTGTGAACAATATAAGTAATGAATATATTTGAAATCATGAGCTACTGAGTTTATATAGTCTTCTAACCAAAGTAAACTTTTCCTTCGTAATAATGTGGAACTTGTTTTTGTATCTGTGGGAATTCTTTATATCTTGAATATCTTATAAGACCAAAATGTCAACATGACAACTCAAAGGACAAGTAATTATATATAGATAAATGCACAACTATAAAATTTCTTTTAAACAATATGCCATAAATAATTATTGTTAAGCCTAATGTTATTTCAAATTAAAAGTTTATTTTGCATTTTGTTCTTACTTAAATTAAGTAGAATTATTTAATTGATTTTGCTTGATTTTTTAATCCATGATTCTTGATTTGAGAGGAAAGGAGCCGACCAGACCAGCTCCCATAGGTTCAATTCTGGTTCCACCAATCTTGAAACCAAGGATCGACATTTTGGTTCTAGACCCAAATTGACCTATAACGATGTCTATATCTAACTACCCTTATATGAAAGTGGATCATTCCTTATATTTTTTGTGTCATGTAACCTTGTTTACATGCTAATTGACCATATTAGTATTTGGGAGAGCTTGGTTAGATTGTTCTGTTTGAGTTATATTATTGAGTGGGAAATCAAATTATAAACTTAGGTTAATGTTGAATTTGGTTTGTGAACTTTGCTAAAAAATGCAATTAGATGCCCCAACTTCTAAAAGTTTAATTTACTATCTAAATGAACTTTTGAGGCTAATATCGATACCCACATATCTACATGGCATTCCAACTAGTTAAAGTATAACACGTGTTGATTCATTAAAAAAAAAAAATTTAACTCACTTAGACACAAATCTAACCATGATTTGGACTAAAAAGGGGACTTTTAATGAATAAAATTTTAAACAAGTAATAACTTAGGGTTAATTTTACTTGCGGTATCTAAATTTTTTCGATTTTTACAGAATTATACCTAAACAAAATTTCATTACAAGAAAATACCTAAACTTTTCAAATCTTTCACTCAAGATACCTATAGATGGATTCCATCCATTTTTCCATCTAAGTGCTGATGTGGCAAGAGAAAATGATAAAAAATTTATCATTTAGTCCAAATCGGTTTTTTAAATTATTTTTTTGTTTTTTTACCTTTTCCTCTCTCTCTCTCTCTCTCTCTCTCTACTCTCTTCCCCTCTCTCCTCTCTCTCTCTTTTTCTTCATCATCAAATTAAAAAAAAATCGCAATTAAAAAAATTCTACTCTTATTTAGATGACATAAAAACATCAATTGGGGTTCCTCTTCTCCACCAAAAAGAAAAAAAAAAAAAGACAATCTTTACTTTTTAGTTAAAACCAACCAAGACCCATTTGGGGAGTTGCACAATAAAAACAAAAAACAAAACTTTCTTGACCAATAGTGTCCCAAATCTGAGCCTTGATGACTTCGTCGTCAACATTAAGACTGCGAGAAGCAAAATCAACACCAATGGTAGATTTGGAGTTGAGCTGAACTCATTCCCAGTGAATCTAGAGAGTAAGTTAGACTTCCTTAAGCCTGAGTCACAAATCAAAATGACCTTAAAGAGATAATCATATTCGTCTTCAGCTCTGTAACCTACCATTTCCCTTTTCTTTTTCTTTTTTTACCCCTTCTTTTTCCTTTTCTTTTAAAAATTACCGTTACACTCACTTTTGTATATTATGCTTTATATTTTTCACTAAATATGAGATATTGGGTGTAATATAAAAATAAATGTTTTATAATGAAGGGTAAAAGTATCATTTTATTATAAATAAAAGGGTTTTATTGTCCACCCTAATGTATAATTAATGTTTTGTCAAGTGGTAAACATATGATTGAAGATGAAGAGTCGCAGTTGAAAGCCGTCACAAAGGCTGTCGGCCTTTCTCTCTATGCCATTGGCATAGACCCTGTATACCACCGATGTTGGGCAGGCCTACACCATCACAGAATTATCTCCAAGAGCTTTAGGCTACCAACTTTTGTATATAGGCTGACAGCCTTCTTCCTAAGCCACCAACCTTCATGCTAGCATTTAGACACAGAGTATGAGGAGTTTCCAAATTTTCTTTATAACCTAGCATATGCTTTCTTCTCCAAAATCATTCCTAAACATAAAAAATCTCTCTTATCACGATCCTTGCATCAAAGGAGATCAAGAATCAAAATCTAAGTAAGTTGGTTTTACAATTCTCTAGAGATTTAAAAGAATAATCTCTTCCTAAAGTATTCATTTTGTCTTTGAAGGAAATTATTTGGAAGAATTTTGGAGAAAACCTTAAATATCTTATTGGAGATTTCATTTAGTTTCAAGGAGGAAGAAGAACCAAGGAAATAGGTAATTTGAATCTTTTCTATTTTTTTGGTGATCTAAAAATGTAAATTTTTTGCATTTCTTTATTTATATTGAATGGAGTCAAGTTTTGGGGAAATTTGGAGGAAATCGTAAATCGGTGATTGGAGAATTTGTGATTATAATCAAAGGAGGAAGGTGTGTACAAACCTAGATTTGTAGTTCTTTTCATATTATGGTTTATATGATAATAAGAATATGATTGTTTTATGAAAACATGTTGAGAATTAGAATTTGATTATGTGATTAGTTATATTGGTGAAATTAGGATTTCTGTTCCTAAAAGCTATTTCAGGTACGACCTTACCTTGTATGCTACTTTTGATTTGTAGAATTAGAATTTATGAATGAATCTAATACTATATGGTTTTAAATTGATTTACTACTTGTCTATGGCTGGGTCTAGTAGATCAGGAGAACCATTACTACTAGGACAGCGCCCGGATGATCTATAAATGACATTGTCTCGAGTGGAGTCTTGCACATAGATGATTCCAGTAGTCTAGGAGTGGTACGAAAACGGTACCTAGGTGTATGGGAGTTTCCAATACCAATATATGTATACATTGTTATTTTCAATACTTATTGTATCTACAGAGTCATGAGTTACTTCGGTTTAGGGTTAGGCGCAAATGACCTTGGGTTGTGTTGTTTGTTGGCTAATCAAAGATAATAAACTGTGTTTGTTACATTGGTTATTAGGGTGTATGTGAAATTGTTTATTACTTGTTCATATGCATGTATTTGTGGTATGGCATACTGAGCTTTTATGCTCATTTCTTTCTATTTTTTAGGAACAGGTGATGATCCCGTAGTATTCAATCTTTCTAAATATGATGCCTATGTAGACTATGAGGATGACGATAGTGGACCTGATTATCCTAATGACTTTTAGATTTTCTTTGGATTAAAGATAGCCATTTGAAGACCATGTGAAGTTTTATATTTCATTTATAAGTTTTGAAATTTCATGAGACTTTCCTTTTACTATTTTAAGTTTGATATGAGTTGGCTTTGGTTTATGCCAACAAAGTCATCCAAAAGTTTTGGATATTGGTATAAGCTTTTCATGCATATCTAATTCATTTGTATCTATATGTGGTGTGTGTGTTGAATGTATGTCTAAATGCTTGTCTATAAACACACCATTAGGAAGTGAGGCTATGTTGAACAGTACTTAAAGAAATGTGGATATAAAAATAGAAGGTAGGCATCTATCTGCAAACCTAGCAGTCTTGGACATGATAGACTTTGATGTAATTTTATGAGTAAACTGGTTGGTAAAATATCATGCTGTGATTGATTGTCGCAACTTGATGGTGGAATTTGACCTACCAGATGAGGATCGGTTTGTACGTAAGCTTGATGTACAAAGATCGCCAGTGCTGCCTACATATGAGTCGTTGGGAAGATCAACATTAGTTATGGTAGTTGTGATAATGGAAGATAAATGAAGGATAGATCTAGCATAGATACCAGTTCTATGAATACCATGATGTTTTTCCATAAGATTTATCAGGGTTACCACAGAGAGAGAAGTGGAGTTGTGTATTAACTTGGTATTGGGTACTACACCCATATCAAGACACCATATAGTATGGCACTAATAGATTTTGCGGAGCTCAAAGTCCAACTAGATGATCTACTTAAGAAGAAGATTATCAGAGCTAGTGTATCGCTGGGGAGCTCTAGTTCTGTTCGTAAAGAAGAAAGATGGTAGTATGCGGTTATGTATAGACTACAGAGAGCTAAACCAAGTGACTATCAAGAATAAGTACCATCTACTAAGAATAGATCATCTGTTTGACCAGCTGGTAGGAGCAAAGATATTTTCAAAGATTGATCTCAGATTAAGATATCACTAGTTGTGGGTTAGAGCAGAGGACATATAGAAGACATCCTTTAGGACCAGATACGAGCATTAAGAGTTTGTGGTCATGCCGTTTGGTCTCACCAATGCACCAGCCGTCTTTATGGACCTTATGAATAGAGTCTTCAAATGTTATTTAGATCTATTTGTAGTTATCTTTATAGATGATGTTCTAGTATACTTTAAAATGAAGGAAGAACATGAAAAACATCTGAGGTTAGCTCTGACTAGATTATAAGACGAAGTTATATGCTAACTTTACTAAGTGTGAAATCTGGTTAGAGCAAGTATCTTTCTTAGGGCATGTTATTGATGGAATGAGATTTCAGTGGATCTTGAGAAAGTGAAAGCAGTAGTAGATTGGCCAACTCTTAAGAATGTGTTAGAAATTGGAAGTTTTCTAGGAATGGTAAGATACTATAGAAGATTTGTAGAGGATTTTTCCAATATAGCAAGTCCTTTAACTAAAGTGACACAAAAAGGGGCAAAGTATGTTTGGAATGAAGACTGCAAGGATAGCTTCCAGCAGTTGAAGGAAAGCTGGTATCTTCACCAGTTCTAGACTTTCTAGTGAGTGGTGAGGAGTATGCTATTTATAATGATGCCTCTATACAAGGATTAAGTTGTGTATTGATGCAGGGAGGGAGGGTGATAGCATATGCTTATAGATAGCTGAAGCCTTATGAGAAAATTACTCTACACATGATCTAGAACTAGCAGCAGTAGTTCATGCCTTAAAGTTATGAAGGCACTATCTGTATGGAAAAAAAAATGTAAGGTATGTATGGATCATAAAACTTTGGAATAGATCTTAACTCAGAGGGAGCTAAATATGAGGCGAAGGAGATTGTTAAAACTAATAACCGACTATGATGGGATATTCAGTATCATCCTAAGAAGGAGAATGTAGTAGCAGATACCTCAAGTAGAAAGCAAGTGAAGAATCTTGTAGCTTTGATTACTTCTGAACGTCACCTGATAGATGATATGAGGAAGCTTGAATTGGAGATGGTGACCAAAAAGTAGGTACAAGATTGGCGAATTTGCAATTTAGCCTACTATTATAGAAAGAATCAAAGTAGCCCAAGTGAATGATCCAAACATACAAAAGATAAAGAAGAGAATGGAAGTGGGCACAACAGTTGAATTTCATTTGATGATGAAGGTGTCCTGAGATATAAAGGAAGGTTATGTGAACTAAAGCAAGGAGAGCTTAAGAAGGAGTTATTGAAAGAAGCACATTACTTGGTTATTCAATCCATCCAGGAGGTAACAAGATGTATCATGATCTTAAGAAGTTGTACTAGTGGAATAACATGAAGAAGGAAATAGCAAAGTATGTATCCAAGTCCTACACTTGCCGGTTGATCAATATTGAGCATATAAGACCGGCCGGTGAATTGAAGCATTTACCAATACTTCAGTGGACGTGAGAGCACATAACCATGGATTTTATTACACTCTACCTAAAACTAGGGAAAAGTTTGATTCAGCATGGGTAATTGTAGACAGGCTTACAAAGGTAGCACGCTTTATACAGATTAAGACACGGTACGAATTAGAACGGTTAGCAAAGTTGCATATCAAGGAAATAGTGAGGTTGCACAGAATGCCAGTAACCATTGTATCAGACAAGGATACCAGATTTGTTAGAAGGTTCTGGAAAAGTTTACTTAAAGCTTTAGGTACGAAAGTGGTTTTCAGTACTGCTTTCTACCCTCAGTTGGATGGATAATCTAAAAGGACTATCCAAATCCTTAAAGATATGTTGAGAGCCTATGTTTTGGATTTTAAAGGTAGCTGGGATGAGCATTTGCCTTTGGTGGCGTTTGCTTATAAAAATAGCAATCAAGTGTTGCTTAAGATGCCACCTTATGAAGTTTTGTATGGTAGAAAATATAGGTCATCGATTCATTGAGATGAAGTAGTGATAGATAGATTTTAAGAGTAACCTGTACAAGATGCTAATGATAAAGTCAAGGTAATTGTAACGCTCTAACCTGTTGCCATTACAACCTGCCACATGTCCTCTCTTAATAGGACACGCTAAGGCTTCAATTTCCACAAATAATATGAATAACACCTGTATAACTCACAAAGTATAAAAGAAGACATGTGGTCCTCATAAATAAATCATCTGATAAGAATGTAATCTACATAATTATAAAACTAGACATTGTTGACATAACTGTAGGTCAACAAGTCGAACTATACTCTAAAACTATTACCACATATAAAACTCCAAATACAACTGAAAAATTCAATGAACAAAACATGATTCTAATACTAAATAACAACCAAACATAAAAGTTTTCTTTAATTCATCCTATGTCGTCTATGACTATACAACTAGTCATCAGCAGGGTAGTCTGGACCACTAACGCCATCCCCATCCTCATAGAAGATATCAAAACCCCATAGATCATATATCACACTATCATCACCTGCACCTGAAATAGAACAAAATGAGCGGCGAAGCCCAGTACGATAATATCCAATCCAGTTCAAGCAAGGTTATGCACATACAACATGTATAAATAAATGCAACTGAACTAAATGCATACAACAGTTTATTATCTAATTTAGTCCAGCAAAACAACACATTTCAGATTTCAGTATAAATAATAATCCCGAATTCAGAGTAACTCAAACTCTACTTTAAAATAACCAACTGATTTTGAAAATAAAGTATCATAACGTATATGATGAGTGGGTACTCCCCAAACATCCCCCAATTCCTGAACACCTAAATTTTTCAAATCATATCTTAGCAAGAGTCCACTCGGGACAACCTCATACTCAATCATCAGGTGCCTCAACTAGTATCACACTGTTTGCCAGGTCTCTTGTCACAACCCCACCCACTATCAAGGTTTCTGGATGCAATGCCAAGGCAGACAAACCACCGCTAGCCTCCTAGTGGTAATGGCCAACACCACCATTGCATCATGGTGACCCCAACCAATGCATGCCCCGCAGGGTACCACAGGCGCTATAGGTATTATTACCCTTAGGCAGAGTTGAACCCAGTCTGCAGCCTCTAGGATTCGAACCCCAGACCTAAGGCTTTTGCCTGCCCCAAGGGCAGTACCTCTTACCAATTGTGTCACACCCCCGCCCCCACAGGTGACGGCGATGCAATGCCAGGGCAGACAAACCACTGCTGGCCCCCTAGTGGTAAGGGACCACACCATCATTGCATCATGGTGACCCCAACCAACGCATGCCCCGCGGGGTACCACGGGCACTATAGGTATTGTTACCCTTAGGATGGATTGACCCCAGTCTGCAGCCTCTAGGGATCGAACCCACGACCTGAGGCTTTTGCCTGCCCCAAAGGCAGCACCTCTTACCAGTGGAGTTGCCTTTTTTTTGTCACAACCTCCCCCCACTACCGAGTTCTGGATGTGATGCCAGGCAGATAACCACCACTGGCCCCCCTAGTGGTAATGGCCACCTAAGGCTTTTGCCTGCCCCAAAGGCAGCACCTCTCACCAATTGAGCAGCTCAATTAGTGAGAGGTGCTGCCTTTGGGGCAAGCAAAAGCCTTAGGTCTGGGGTTCGAATCCTAGAGTCTGTAGACTGGGTTCAACTCTGCCTGAGGGTAACAATACCTATAGTACCCGTGATACCCTGCGGGGCATGCGTTGGTTGGGGTCTCACCTGAGGGTGGATGTCGGCCATTATCACTAGGGGGCCTGTGGCAGTTGTCTGCCCTGGCATCACATCCAGAACCTCAGTAGTGGGGGGCGGGTGTGACATCTCTACTGGTCAAAGCCAACCACAACCAAGCAGACAATTATTAAGCCGAATATTTATTAAGTTTATTATGCAAATTCTGTTCCTACATCCATTCACAAACTTCTAACCTACAAGCACATACAACAAACAATGGATTGGTCGTACCTTTTATATTTAGGAGATAACTTGAACTATTTAAAGACAACCGTCAACAACTATTAGAAAACCAAACCACAACACAACCAGCCACTACCACCAAACTCTCAAACTCCCAAATCCGATATCAAACAACAACGCCAAACTCAACCTGTAACATATCAACATATAACAAATCACCAACATTCATAGATAAATCAAACTTAACATAAAACAACCTATCTACACTAACCTGATTTAGACATCTCCGTTATTGCACTGTCTATTTCGATCAAACTTCACAATTATCCTCAAGAATAACAAGGAACCACGCAAAACTCCACAATCACCAAATATTTTCACCAAAACCCTAATCCGCATAACATAAAGAACATATAAGGATTGTTTGAATCGTATTTTGTTGGAATCCATAATAGAGGAGATTTACTTACTATTTTGAATCACTAAAACCCATCTCGCATTCAACAATTCATTGATCTCACACATGCTAAGGTTTTTCTCCAAAAACCTTCATATAAAAATTCAACCAAACCCTAGGAATCTTGTATAAATTTATATAAAATCCAAATGAGAGGGTTAAGATTACTTACTTTGGATCAAAAACACTTTCCTGATGATTTTCCAAGCATAAATCTCCAAGAACACTTCAAAATTCTCTTACACGAAGGAGAAAAATAATATAAAGAAAATCTGCCGAAAATGTTTTTCGCGTCCCGTATTTATAGAAATTTAGTCATACGCCAGCCCTACGCCGGCTGTGTACTTGCAGATCTTGCCGGTATACACCATACGCTGGCAAATTCACACAAACGCCGGTAGCCTTCATTGGGGCTTTGAATCCCAGAATTTCAATTCTTCCTTCATACGCCTGCAGATCCTTACCCTACACCGGCGGCTTTCATGCCGGTGTTGAGATAAAACCCTAGTGAACGCCGGCAGCTTTCCTCCCAGCGTTAAGAAAAACGCTACTGTTCCTATCCTACGCCGTCTCTACGCCGGCGGCGTAGATTCCCCAGGAAGCAGCGTACAAATGCAGAAAATACAAAGTTTGATTCAATTGATGCCAATTCTATTCTAACACGGAATTGATCAAACTTAACCTATTTTTAATATTAACATAAAGGCATATTAAAATCTGGTAGCTTGTGAACACTTATCACTTATAATTATTTTGTATATTACATTTTTTTATCTCCTCCTAAAAAAATTTTCGTCCTCAAAAATTTACCTGAATCATTCAAATATCTTGGGATATTTAGATCTCATGTCCTCCTCCAATTCTCAAGTAGCTTCACGTTCTGTTTGATTCGTCCATTATATCCGAACATATCTGATAACCTTGTTCCTCAAAAGTTTCTCTTTAGAATCAACAACTTTTATCGGCTTTTCCACTGTAGTAAGATTTAGTTGAACATCTAATGGTCCAAGAGCAATGACTTCATTCGGGTCCCGGACATACTTTCTAAGCATTGACACATGGAACACATTGTGTACCCCTTTTAGGTCAGGCGGTAAGGCCAATCTGTAAGCTATGTCGCCTATCCTTTCTAATATCTCGTACGGTCCCACGTATCAAGGGTTTAACTTTCCTCGTAGTCCGATTCTGACAACCCCTTTTGTTGGCGATATCTTGAGCAATACATGCTCACCCACTTCAAATTTCAAGGGTCTTCTTCTTTTGTCCGCATAACTCTTTCGTCGACTCTGAGCAGCTTGTAACCTCTGTCTGATCAAATTAGCTGTATCGATTGCATCCTGAACCAACTCGGGTCCCAACATTTGTCTTTCACCTACTTCATCCCAGTGAATAGGTGATATGCACTTCCTACCATACAGCGCTTCAAATGGAGGCATACCAATCGAAGCTTGATAGCTATTATTATAAAAAAACTCTACTAAAGGTAGATATTCATTTCAAGATCCTTTAAAGTCCAACACGCACGCCCTCAACATGTCCTCTAAGGTCTGAATGGTCCTTTCCGACTGACCATCTGTCTGTGGGTGATAAGTTGTACTAAATATCACTTTTGTTCCCAATGCCTCATGTAGACTCTTCCAAAACCTTCCCACAAATCTCGTGTATCGATCTGATATAATGGATACTTGTACTCCATGCAACCTCACAATTTCCTTGATGTACAACTGAGCTAACCATTCCAACTTATATCTGGTCTTGATAGGTACGAAATGAGCTGCTTTCGTGAGACGATCCACAATAACCCAAATCGAATCAAACTTCTCTTTTGTCTTGGGTAAAGTGGAAACGAAATCCATCGTGATGGGTTCCCACTTCCACTGTGGTATCGACAACGATTTCAACTCTCCTGCCGGTCTCCGGTGTTCGATATTTATCATCTGACACGTGTGACACTTAGAGACGTATTCTGTATTTTTTTTTCATGTTATTCCACCAATACAACTTTTTCAAGTCCTGGTACATCTTGTTTCCTCCCGGATGTATGGAATAACTAGAATAGTGTGCTTCCTTTAGCAGTTCTTTCTTTAAATCTCCTTGAATCGGCACACATAACCTTCCTTTGTACCGCAAAATACTTCATCATCAACATAAAATTCTGTGCTCGTCCCATTTCCATTCTTCTTTTGATCTCCAATATACTCTGATCATCTGACTGACCCGTTTTAATTTTCCACAAGAGTAGTTGTATTCTCATATTAGCCAAACGTTCACCTACTTGTCTTGTGACTATCTCTAATCCGAATTTCCTCATATCATCAATCAATGCCGTTCTGTAGTAACCATAGCTGCCAAATTCTCTACCCGCTTCCTGCTCAACGCATCTGCCACGACATTTGCTTTCCCGGGTGGTACTGTATGTCGATGTCGTAGTCCTTAATCAATTCCAGCCACCTACGCTGTCTCATATTCAATTCCCTCGTGTGAATATATACTTGAGACTCTTGTGATCTGTGTACACTTTGCATCTCTCACCATACAGATAATGTCTCCAAAGTTTCAAAGCGTGTACAACTGCCGCTAGTTCCAAGTCATGCGTAAGATAATTCTTCTCGTATGGTTTCAACTGTCTCAAGGCATATGCAATAACCCTATCCCTTTGCATCAAAACACATCCTAATCCCTGAATCGAGGCATCACTATAGATTGCATATTCCTTACCACTCACTGGCAATGCTAACACTGGTGTTTTCACTAATCTGTCTTTCAACAACTGGAAATTGTTTTCACACTTCTCTCACCAATCGTACTTAATTCCTTTTTGTGTCAACCTCGTCAAAGGACTGGCAATCTTGGAAAAATCTTCCACAAATCGCCGATAATAACTTGCCATTCTCAAAAAACTTCTGATTTCTGACACACTTTTAGGTCTTGGCCATTCAACTACTGTTTTGATTTTCTCGGGGTCTACCGATATTCCACTTCCATTTACTATATGTCCCAAGAATGATACCTGCTCCAACCAAAACTCGCATTTTGAAGGCTTGGCATATAACCGCTCCTCTTTCAACCTATTCAAAACCAATCTCAAATGTTCCTCATGTTCTTCCTTATTCCTCGAGTATACCAAAACATCATCTATGAACACTACCACGAACATATCAAGGTATTCTCTGAAAACTCGGTTCATTAGATCCATAAATACTGCTGGAGCATTCGTTAATCCAAAAGGCATGACCACGAATTCATAGTGTCCATACCTCGTCCTGAAAGCAGTTTTCTGAATATCCTCTGCCTTTACCCTCAACTGATGATATCCAGATCTCAAATCAATCTTAGAGAAAACTGAAGCTCCTGCTAACTGATCAAACAGGTCGTCAATCCTTAACGATACTTATTCTTTATTGTCACCTGATTTAGCTCCCTGTAATCTATACATAATCGCATGCTTCCATCTTTCTTCTTAACGAAAAGTACTGGAGCTCCTCATGGCGATACACTCAGTTGTATGAACTTTTTCTTTAGTAGATCATCCCACTGCGCCTTAAGCTCTGTCAACTCGGTAGGAGCCATCCTATAGGGTGCTTTTGATATCGGTGTAGTTCTTGGCACCAAATCTATTCCAAAATCCACTTCCCTCATAGGTGGTAATCCCGGTAAATCATCTGGAAAAACTTCTAGGTACTCGCTCACAACTAGTATATCTATCACTTCCACTATCTGTTTATCTTCCTTTATCATCGATGCCAAAACTTATTTACCCCACAACTCATAAGTTGGTAGCATTTGGGATCTTTGTGCCACTAACTTATACTCAAACCGATCTCCATCAGGTAAATCAAACTCTATTACTAGATGATGGCAATCTATAACAACATGATATTTTGCTAATCAGTCTACTCCCAGAATAATATCAAAATCCACCATATCAATCACAATCAAATCAGCAGGTAGATGTCTATTTTCTATCACAATATCTACAGATCTACAAACTCTATCCAAAACAGATCCAGAACCCAAAGGAGTACTAACAGATACCACATCAAACATGATCTCCACACATAAACCACATGTACTCACAAAAGATTCAGATATGCATGAGAAGCTAGCACCAATATCAAATAAAATATAGGCACTATGCTATAGTATAGATAATATACTCGCAACAGTGTCTATAGAAGCTATCTCACTCCTCTGAAGAGCATAAATCTTAGTTGGTGCTCACTGACTCTGTCCATAGGAAACTCTGCCCAACTGTCCCTCTTTGCAGTCCACTGCTCTATGTCCTCTCTGACCACATTTAAAACAGAAAACCTGTGTAACTGTCTTCTCTGTGCAAACATTACTTTTGTGTCCCAACTTTCCACATGAAAAACACGCGTTCTCTGTCCACTTGCAGTCCCCTCAAGTCGTGTGGCCCAAGGCATCTAGGGCATCTCTTATCAGAATTCTGTCCTACAGATCTGTACTGCTGCACAAATGGTCTTTTTCCTTTATCCTAGGTAACAATATTAACATCTGGTCTCTTCCCCACATATACTTGATTCCTTGATGGTTCCCGGCTCTTGATTCTGCTCAAACCCTGCTCGATCTTCTTAGCTTTGTTCACAACCGCTGCATAACTGCTCAGATCCATCAAGTTCACCTGGTACTATCTCCGGTTTTAATCCAGTGATGAATCGACTAACTTTTGCTTCCTCACTTTCTTTCAGTGCATCAGGTAGAAACCTCATCTGTGTAACTCGGTCATATTCTTCAACTGAAAGCTTTCCTTGCTGCAGCGTATAATAATCTTGCAACATCTTTTGCTTAATGCTGTCGGAAAAGTTTTCTGAAGAAAGCCTGGTGAAACATCTGCCATGTTATCATCCCTGGCATGAGCCTCTTACTACTGGCCCACCAGTTATTTGCCCTACCAAACAGCAAAGATGATGCATACTCCACTTTTTTGTTCTCAGGAATGTCCAATGCTGCAAATGTTTTCTCCACTTCCTCTATCCACACCTAAGCTTCCAATGGTTTTCCCGACACTGGCTCAAACTTGTGCACTAAATCCACAAACTTGTTAAAACTCAACACATCTGGATGTCGGGCTCCATTGCCCCCATTTCCATTCAGCCTTTGTGCCTCCTGCCTCCAAGCATCAGCATTTTCTTGGACTATCTGCATGTCCCTCCTCATATCCTGCTGCTGCTGACCTACCACTCCTATCAGCGCATTCACAACCTGCATAAGCTGTGCTACATCCACTGGTGCTTGTCCTGCCGGTGGAGTTGGTAAATTCCCATTGTGAGCCTGATGTTCATCCTCATTTTCCTCAGCATTTCTTCTTCTAGGCGGCATTCTAAACAAAACATCATGGATTAGAACAAAAGTATCCAACTTGATACAACAACTTAAATCTAAACATCAATAACTTAACTAGACAACAACCCTATTTATTTACCCCTCTCATCATATCTCACCGTCCTAAGGAGTCAAAACTTAGGTCTACCAGATTCAAAACCTTACTCTGATACCAATTAAGCTGTAACGCCCTAATCTGTTGGCATTACAACCCGCCACATGTCCTTTCTTAATAGGATACGCTAAGGCTTCAATTTCCACAAATAATATGAATAATACCTATATAACTCACAAAGTATAAAAGAAGACATGTGGTCCTCATAAATAAATCATCTTATAAGAATGTAATTTACATACATAAAACTAGACATTGTTGACATAACTACAGGTCAACAAGTTGAACTATACTCTAAAACTATTACCACATATAAAACTCCAAATACAACTGAAAAATTCAATGAACAAAACATGATTCTAATATTGAATAACAACCAGACATAAAAGTCTTCTTTAATTCATCCTATGTCGTCTATGACTATACAACTAGTCATCAGCAGGGTAGTCTGGACCGCTAACGCCATCTCCATCCTCATAGACGATATCAAAACCCCATGGATCATATATCACACTATCATCACTTGCACCTGAAATATAAAAAAATGAGCGGCAAAGCCCAGTACGATAATATCCAATCCAGTTCAAGCAAGGTTATGTACATACAACAGGAATAAATAAATGCAACTGAACTAAATGCATACAACAGTTTATTATCTAATTTAGTCCAGCAAAACAACACAGTTCAGAATCCAGTATACATAAATCCCGAACTCAGAGTAACTCAGACTTTACTTTAAAAACAACCAATTGATTTTGAAAATAAGTAATCATATACGTATATGGATGAGTGAGTACTCCCCAAACATCCCAATTCCTGAACACCTAAATTCTACCGGAATCATATCTTAGCACGAGTCTACTCGAGACAACCTCACACTCAGATCATCAGGGTGCCTCACCAGTATCACTGTCTGCCAGGTCTCTACTGGTTAAAGCCAACCACAACCAGGCAGACAATTATTAAGCCGAATATTTATTAAGTTCATTATGCAAATTCTGTTCCTACATCCATTCACAAACTTCTAACCTACAAGCATATACAACAAACAATGGATTGGTCGTACCTTTTATATTCAGGAGATAACTTGAACTATTCAAAGACAACCGTCAACAACTATTAGAAAACCAAACCACAACACAACCAGCCACTACCACCAAACTCTCAAACTCCCAAATCCGATATCAAACAACAACGCCAAACTCAACCTGTAACATATCAACATATAACAAATCACCAACATTCATATATAAATCAAACTTAACATAAAACAACTTATCTACACTAACCTGATTTAGAAATCTCCGTTATTGCACTGTCTATTTCGATCAAACTTCACAATTATCCTCAAGAATAACAAGGAACCACGCAAAACTCCACAATCACCAAATATTTTCACCAAAACCCTAATCCGCATAACATAAAGAACATATAAGGATTGTTTGAATCGTATTTTGTTGGAATCCATAATAGAGGAGATTTACTTACTATTTTGAATCACTAAAACCCATCTCGCATTCAACAATTCATTGATCTCACACATGCTAAGGTTTTTCTCCAAAAACCTTCATATAAAACTTCAACCAAACCCTAAGAATCTTGTATAAATTTGTATAAAATCCAAATGAGAAGGTTAAGATTACTTACTTTGGATCAAAAACACTCTCCCGATGATTTTCCAAGCATAAATCTCCAAGAACACTCTAAAACTCTCTTACACAAAGGAGAAAATAATATAAAGAAAATCTGTCGAAAATGTTTTTCGTGTCTCGTATTTATAGAAATTTGGTCATATGCCGGCAGCGTACTTGCAGATCTTGCCGGCGTACACCATACGCTGGCAAATTCACAGGAATGCCGGCAGCTTTCATCGGGGCTTTGAATCCTAGAATTTCAATTCTTCCTTCATATGCCGGTAAATCCTTGCCCTACGCCGGCGGCTTTCATGCCGGTGTTGAGATAAAACCCTAGAGAACGCTGGCAGTTTTCCTCCCAGCGTTAAGAAAAACACTACTGTTCCAATCCTACGCCGTCTCTACGCCGGCGGCGTAGATTCCCCAGGAGGCAGTGTACAAATGCAGAAAATACAAAGTTTGATTCAATTGATGCCAATTCTGTTCTAACACGGAATTGATCAAACTTAACCTATTTTTAACATCAACATAAAGGCATATTAAAATCTGGTAGCTTGTGAACACTTATCACTTATAATTATTTTGTATATTACAGTAATCAAACAAAAGTTACAAGTAGCCCAAAGTCGTTAAAAGAGCTATATAGATAAGTGGAGGAGACTTTTAGAATGTCAAGTAGGAGAGCATGTCCTGCTTAAGATCTCACTAAACCAAGGGCGTTATCAGATATAGTTTGAGAAACAAGTTAAATCCCAAGTATGTGGGACCTTATGGAATCCTGGAAAGGATAGGCGATGTGGTTTATAAATTAGCTTTACCGCCTAGTTTAGAGGGAGTACACAACGTGCTTCGTATGTCTATGTTGAGAAAGTATGTAAAGGATCCTAAACAAATAGTAGCTTTGGAGCAGTTGGAAGTGTAACCAAATCATTCAACAGTTGAAAAGCCAGTAAAGATTGTTGACACAAAAGAACAAATCTTAAGAAGACTTGTGATAAAATATGTAAAGGTACAATGGACGAATCAATCTGAACAAGAAGCTACTTGGGATCTAGAGGAGAAGATTAGGATAAAGTATCCCGAGCTTTCCAATGATTAAGGTAACTTTCAAGAACGAAAGTTTCGTTTAGGGAGGAAAAGATGTAATATAAAAATAAATGTTTTATAATGAAGGGCAAAAGTGTCATTTGATTAAAAATAAGAGAGTTTTATGGTATACCCTAATGTATAATTAAATGTTTTATCAAGGCAGACATGTGATTGAAGATAAGGAGTCGCAGCTGAAAGATGCCACAAAGGCTACCAGCCTTTCTCTCTACGCCGCTAGTGTAAACTTAATATACCATTAGCATTGGGCCTGCCTACACCATCACAAAATCATCTCCGAGAGTTTTAGGTCACCAGCTTTTGTACTTAAGCCGCCAGCCTTCTTGCCAACATTTAGACACAAAATTTGAAGAGTTTCCAAATTTTCTTTATAATCTAGCTTATGCTTTTTTCTCCAAAATCATTCCTAAACATAAAAATCTCTTTAATCGTGATCATTGCATCAAGAGAGATCAAGAATCAAGATCTAAGTTAGTTGGTTTTGCAATTCTTTAGAGATTTAAAGAAATAATCTCTTCCTACAGTATTCGTTTTGTTTTCAAAGGAAATTAATTTGGAAGAATTTTGGAGAAAATCCTAAATAGATTATTAGAGATTTCATTTTGTTTCAAGGAGGAAGAAGACAAACCCAGGAAATAGGTAAGTTGAATCCTTTCTATTCTTTTGGTGATCTAAAAATTCAAATTTTTTTAATTATTTGATTTATATTGAAGGGAGTCAAGTTTTGGGAGAAATTTGGAGAAAACCTTAAATCAATGATCGGAGAATTTGTGACTATAATCAAAGGAGGAAGGTATGTACAAACTTACATTTATAGTTCTTTTTAGATTAGAGTTTATATGATAATAAGAATATGATTGCTTTATGAAAACATGTTGAGAATGAGAATTCAATTATGTGATTAGGTGTATTAGTGAAATTAGGATTTATGTTCTTAAAAGCTATTTTAGGTACAACCTTACCTCGTATGCTGCTTGTGATTTGTAGAATTATAATTTATGAATGAATCTAATACTATATGGTTTTAAATTGATTTGCTGCTTATCTATGGCTGGATCTAGTAGATCGGGAGGACCATTGCTACCAGGATGGTACCCTAATGATCTATGTATGTGTTGTCTCGAATAGAGTCGTTCACAAAGATGATTTCGCTAGTCTAGGAGTGGTGGCAAAATGTTAGCCAAGATATGTGGGAGTTCCCAACACCAATATACTATATATTTTTATTTTTATATTAATTATTTTTACGGAGTCATGAATTGCTCTGGATTTAGGGTCAGGCTGAATAACCTTAGGTTGTGTTGTTTGCTCGCTAATCAAAGATAATAAACTGTGATTACTGCATTAGTTATTAGGTCACATGTGAAATTATTTATTATATGTTTATGTGCATGTATTTGTGGTATGACATACTAAGCCTTTATGCTAATTCCTTTCTATTTTTAGGAACAGGTGATGATCTTGTAGTATTCAATCTTTCTAGATATAATGTCTATGTGGACTATGGGAATGACGATAGTAGACCTAATTATCCTGCTGACTTTTAGATTTGCTTTGGATTACAGATAGCCATTTGAAGACTATGTGAAGTTTTATATTTCATTTATAAGTCCTGAAATTTCACGAAGCTTTCCTTTTAATGTTTTAAGTTTAATTTGAGATCATTTTGATTTATGCCAACGAAGTTACCAGAAGTTTTATTATATGAAATATTTTAAACATGTATCATTTATGTGAGTAATTGATGATTATATCTCTATTTGTGGATTAGTGGAATAATAGCTTTAGCGCGTCCTTATCTAGTAATTATACATAGTAGGTTGTAATGCCTTCATACTAAGGCGTTACACTGGGTGTTCTATAAAATGTAAAGTACTAATCTTTTTGTACTTTCTTTTTGTTGTGTGTTTATGTTTTTCTTTTCGGGTTAGATATGTCATATGTAATGGAAGTTTGAGATTACAACATTAGTTTGGTGTTTTTGAAATCATAAAGTATGTATCTTTTGCTCTTTCTCTTTCTTTGATATTTGCTCTTTTACTATGTCAGATTATTATTTAAAGTACTTTCCATGTTTCTATTCAAAGCACTTAAAGCTTTCGCGGTTATATATCTTCTTATGGACGCACGAACTAAAATTATGTCATCGATGTTTGTTGGTTTCAACTATATATACACACACACACACACATATATATATATATATATGTATGTATGTTGGGGTCTTGGTCTTATTATTTAGAGAGAGAGGATGGATTAAAGAGAAAAATCTTCTCTCATGAAGAAAATAGAGTCTCCTAGAGAAGATGAGGATAAGTTCTTTATTTTGAAATTAATCAGTTTTGTAAAGAAAATATCTAATTTCATGAAAAGTTTGAATCATTTTAAGATGGAGTTTGATTTGAATCTCCATTAATGGTGTCTGGAAAGAAGACGTAGGGGTGGTTAGAGAAGGGAACAAAAGTGAAAAAATACTAAAAATTTAAAACATTAACCATGCGAACCGAAAAATAATATTTTAATCAAATTAACCTGACATGTCAACACTTTGACGGAATCCAACCATAGTTACTGTGAGTAAAAATTTAAAAAGTTTAGGTATTTTCTTAATACGAAATTTTGTTTAAACGCATTTCTATAAAAATCGAAAAAACTTAGGTACGAGTAAAATTAACCCAATAATTTAGTAAGTTCATGTTTTCAAAAAGGTAAAATTGAAATAATCCCTCTTCTATTAGTCCAACCCTTGCTTAGGTTTACCTTCTAGACTAGTCAAACATGTCCCCCCCCTAAATGAACCTAACAGTGTTAAGTGGGGTGCCAATATTAGCCATGCAAAGTTCATTAGATAGTAAATTAAACTTTTAAAAGTTTAGATACTTCATTGTATTTTTTAGCAAAATTCAAATACCAAATCCAACATTAACTCTACAAACTTTGCAAATCTTTTAGTATAATGAAGATTTCGATGCATTGTAAAATGTTTAATTTTATGAATAGAATCTTTTTCTATTTATTCCCTAAATCTAAAACTCAGCTCTAGATGCATAATTACCTCCCTTGTCACTTGTGCTAGTAAGATTAATAACAAGCAAGTTAGTAAATGGACCGTGCACATTCTTAGCTAGGAACCGACTTGCGCATAACATAGAAAGTGAAGACGCCTGCAGGATCCGCAATGACTTGTAATCATCACCTTAACAACATAGAAAAACTAACTGCAACCAGGCACCAGCAGAGGGGGCAGAGCAAAAATGCTGTCAGTAAAATTTAAGCATCATTTACAGGAATTACTAACATCAATTCAGGGAGAATTTGTCGGAGACACGCTTCTAATAGCCTCTCGACTGATACACCACATGCGATTCCTACTAGGAGTAGCAGTAACTGAGCTACATTTTGCTTCACTAAAAGAACTATCAAAATCAGAAGTATTACTTGCACAAGAATCACTGAATCGCACATCAACTTTGTTCAACTTTTCGATCAGGAGTGTTTTATGTGGCTACTGATAGCTGGACTGCCCCAGTTATCAGAGTAATTCATGCCAGGAAAAGGAAAAGATGCTGCAGGTGAATTGGGATTGCTCATTATATCCTCTTGCAGAATATCTTTAATCCTGGAAAGTATGCTAAATGCTACATTCCCGAGTACCCTCGAATATGCTTCCAGGATTGAGTGCCCAATATCCTACAGGAAGAGCAGACAAAAGTGAAAAAGATTCTGGTTACATGAGTTGTGGAATGATGGATGGAAAAATGGCTGCAGAACACAACAGAGAAGCAAGTATAAGCACAAAAAGAACTAGGTTAGACCCTTAGAAACAAAATTCAGGAGGGCCAAGATCCAGGTTCGGTCTAGTGCACATATTGCTGCTTCTTAAGACACACCTTGCCATATTGGATTTTCGTCACATCAAGGAAAGTTTGAGGAAGATTAGGGTATTTTGACTTGATATAGCGTATTAGCAACTCAGCCCTGTCTAATAATGACTCCATTTTGTCCAGTTCATGCATCGGGTCTTTGATGAATGACCATGATGTTCTGATAGGGGATTTACAGCTCACTTGTTCAGTGATTTTGTCTTTCCATGCTAATACTGCAGCTTCCAGCTTATTGATGCAATCCAGGGCAACGTGTTCAGATGTCAAACTTAAGGACTTGAACATTTCCTCAACAGAGCTTGATTCTGTTGCCAACAGCCGGTATAATTCATTACCCAGACTTGCCTTGCCAGACTGCCACCATATAAGAGAGAGTTGATAATTAAGATCACATGTCAGCAAATCTGAACCGAACAACAGTTGCTCCATTGTAAATTGCTAGGAATATTATTGTGGAAGGCGATATGGTTTTACCTTAGGAAGGCATCCTTGATGATGGTCGGCACAGGCATTTCAAGCAGAACATTTTCATTTATGGACTTGGCAGCCTTGTGCACTTGATGCACCAACCTCCCTTGGTACATCAATTTTTTCCTCCCTTTATCAGAAAGACCACTATGTGGGACTTGTGGAGATGGAAGCCACCATCTCTTGCTATGCTTCTCACCAACCCTCCTCCCTTCTGCTCGGCTACCATTTTCTGCATACCAGAATTCCATATTGACCATCGAGTCCAGGGTTTCCTGTCAAAATAAACCCATATGTAAAACGGACTGAAAATCTGTGTTCCTCAAACATAAACATGATCATGCACAGACCACCTACAATTAGCATGGAGTCCAATTTCTGCAGAGCTGGAAGATTCACATGGATATCTGCTCGTGCTTTGGGAGTCATAATCTGCTTCAGCAAACATAAATCAGCATCTATGATGATGACATATATTGTGGTCAAAACAAAGAGATGCAACCGTTACCTCCAACGTACGACCATTGGCACCGCTCTGCTTGGCTGGAACCAACTCCACCATGTAGTTAGTAGGCGAGAGCAACCAATCCATTTCTCTCCTCCAAATGGTCTTCCTATCTTCGGGGAGTGGTTCAAGCTTCCACAGCTCCCCAAAAATAGATGCTGCAATGCAAGCTTTCGTTAATCTCAGCTACGAAACAATGAAGCTAAGAACACAAGGAGTATTGAACTGATCAAGTGCTGTTATAGGAACATCGATTATACCTGCTAAATTGGTAATGGCATTGGATAAGGCCAGTGCAGTACTGAGGCCACTGCTTCCTCCTGTAACATCTTCACCAATAAGAGCTTAGCAAACTTCTCCTTCATTGTCTCCATATCTGAAAACCGAACAGCATAGGCTGCCTTTTCCTTGACATAAAAGTGCTGGGGGCTTTCAGAGAGTTCCCATTCATCTGATTCATCGTCGTCCTTTTTAGGTGCCAACCACTTGGATGAGAAGGATCCAAATGCGTCCTTACTGGAAGAACAGCTCGAATCATCTTCATCCAAGGAATCAGTTGGGCAACAGCAATCCCCTCTGCTCATTCTGCTTTCATTTTCATAAGACGGGTGTTAAGGATGCAACTCTCGAGACCATCATATGTCATTATCCCTGAAAAATTATTGAAACCGTCCATGTTATGCACAGGAGCTTTTTTGATAAATCATGCATCATGATCATTACATTACATCCTTTATATGTTACATGAAGGCATTGTACTGTTTTCTCCAAGCATCTTCCGAGATTTTTTACTTTTGAGTCTGTCATGTCTATTTGACATTCCATCTTCATAGATGTCAGAGAAATTACCTATGAGTTCACAAGACGACAGTAGAAGGGACTTTTTTGAACATGGGGTACCGATACTGTGCTACAGCATATACAATTCACATCCATCACAACAAATGCATTTCTCTTGTGTGGTTCTATAAATCACGCAGGTTCATGATTATTACGGCTTTTGAAAAAAAAAAAAAAAAAAAAAAGAGGCCAAATTCTCTTGACACTTTTTAAGTTTGACAGAACCCAACTGTAAAGTTTCCTGTGAACTTGCAATCTTTGAGAAAGCACATCGGCAATAATGTCCAGTTAATACTATAATCATCTTATCTAAAAGCTTAAATGTGTAGATATGATATAGGCATAGTCGTCAAAATCATGAGTCAAATATACATTTCTACGAGTTTATAATTTTCTATATTTTTTCTTAATTAAAATAGATGCAATATTGATTAGTGTTACCTTTAGGTCAAACTATAATTTAGATGTACGATTCTACATGTTTACGATTTTATAGGTTTTGCAAGATTTTATACGATTCTATCGATTCTATGCATTCTAGTGAATAGTAAAATGCGATTTTGACAACCACGGATGTGGGCACTGCATTTATTGATTAGGTGTTACCTTTAGGTCAAATTATAAATTAAGATGTACGATTCTACATGTCTACGATTTTACCGGTTTTGCAAGATTTTATACGATTCTATCGATTCTATACATTCTAGTAAATAGTAAAATCGCGATTTTAACGACCATGGATGTGGTCACTGCATTTATCATATTACACATTGTATCCGGTTATTATTGCGGAATTGGGATAAAGCCAAGAATTGAACATACCTAAGAAAATTGGCACATGGACATGGGTTACAATTAACATTAATATCAATCTAGATTTATTCATAAAACCATATGATACGATTGGACCCTGAATATAGACAAAACAAAAAGAAACAAAAGAAGCAGAAGGTTCGTTGTCGGTCTTTTGTTGTCCGTTGAAGCTTGCGAAATTTCCTCCAATTTCCAATCAGGACACTTTATGTGTCTACTGGACTCTGGATCCTCTTTATTAATTTTATTTGAGGTATAATACGATTGAACTATTCAAGTATCATTACACTAGAAAAATTCCACGGTCTTTTTTTTTTTTTAACAGTTTCATCCGTTTTTCAAAGTTTCAAATTTATATTTAATTGTAATTGCACTAAAATATTTAATATCTTAATTATCATATTTATTTTAATGATTTGGATTACATAATCCATAGAAGTTCTCAATAACATCTAACTAGTGGAATTTTTCTTATATATATATATATATATTTGCTATTAAACATTCAATTCTAAACAGATGGTCATATCATTAATTTTGACAAAACTTGTCCATCCAACAGCTCATATCATACCCAACCAATGATCAAATCACTAAAATAGTTAATATTCCAATTTTATATTTATTTTAATAGTTAGATGATTGACAGATGTCTATTGACAGGGTTGTAGAACCTTAAAAAAAAAAAGCATACCATTAAGTATAGGTTAATATTTCTTAAGTGGGGAAGTTTTATTTTGACCCTTACCTCTCTTTTCCTTGATTCAAAAAGGGAAATTATCTAATCTTAAGAAAATAATAAAATTGAACTTAGAGAAATTCTATGATTCAATCATTAATTTTAATGAAACCGGTCCCGTATTATCTAACGACCATACCATACCTAACCATTATCGAACCTTTAAAATAGTTATTACAATTACTATATTTATTTTAAGAATTAGATGATGACTGGACGTCGAAACCATAAACCTCCCTTCAACTTGACTCCCTAAATGGGCTAAAAGTGTAGTAAGTGGAAATTATTCGTTAGCCAATCATTTATGATTAGATACAAAATAAAGAATGCTTAACCATTTTTGATGTTAAAAGAAAAAAAAGTACATGCACAATATTGATTATGCATGTTGTAAGAGAAAAAAAAAATATATTGATTACACATGTTAACAGTACCCTTTAAGATGAAATTCTATTTATAGTTCGAAGTTATATTAACTTTTGTGTCGACTCCCTCTCTCTCACATCATCCATCACGCTATTGGCCATCAATCTCACCAATTACAACCATTCTCTCTCAATTATCATCATAATTCACTTCAATCTAGTTCTTATAAGAATAACATTCATTAACTTTTGAATTTCTTATAAGAGAGCTTCTATAGACCTATCAAAAGAACAATTCAATGAATTATTAATCGTTAAAATAAATATAATAATTGAAATATTAATTATTTTAATAATTCGATCACGTTGAATATAGCGAGCCTTTAGATAATGACGGGACCGGTCCCATCAAAATTAATAATGGGCATATAGAATTTTCCTTTCTTTTAGGCTTTAATTTCTTACAATCTAAAACAGAAACATAGTATAATATGTGTGTGCATGTGTATGCATGTATGAAAGTAATTTCAAGTTTCACTTTTATACATACAAACTCTTTTATGAGGCATAACAAATTCTAACCTCGTCCTTGTTGGTAAAACCACTTGGTATTCGTAAAAATGTTCGAACTCAATGCACGAATCAATTTTAATTTAGTTAGTCATATATTGCTCAAAAGTATAATCAATAATTAACTTTGAACTATTATATCTACACCAATCTTAATCGTGGGTTTAGTTTAGAAAAAGAAAGTTATCTCTGTAAGCAGTTTTATAGTTTGCAATATACTTATAAATATAGACACGATAGCCATGATATAAATATTTTTAATGCAGCGATAATACGGATCAACTTGAGCACAAAACAGCTTACAAATCTAGGTTTTCAAACACAACCGACAACTTGTAGACTAACGACATCTCTCCTAATCTCTTAAGTAAGAGGTGTCAAGTTTGAATCACCCTATCCTGTGTGTAATAAATTAAAAAAAAAAAAACAACCGATAAACAAAGTCATTATGAGTTGAGGACTGCAAACATAAACTTACTTGGACTAGACACAACCAACAATAAATTAACAAAAATTATCAGCTTTATCTTCATAAACTCTTGGCATTTTCATATACACCAGAAGATTATGCAATCACAATGCGCGTAATTTAAAAAATAATATATATTATAATATGATAAGAGATAATAATAGTATTAGCATGTTGAATAAGGATAGAAATAAGGGAATTTGGATTTATAAATTTAGAATAGTTATCTTTCCTTTTCATCACCAAATAGGATAGGTATCTAAAGAAAAATTTATTACTAATTAATAAGTATGAATAATTAATATATCATATAGTAGTATTTAGATTAACAATAGAATAAATTTAAAAAAGGATGAAATATGAAAAACGGTACCTCCCTCAATAATATATAGATTATTACAAGAAGAAATTTGAAAAACTTTTGCTGTGGTGGTCCTCAAAGGAAGATGGTGCTAATAGTTTTTGGAACAGAAAGGAGTCCTTGAGCAAATAATTTAAGTCGTGGGCCTAAAGCAATAAACCCTATGTTCAGAATATGGTTACGTTGCATCAAGTTTCCTTACCCAAAATTATATAAATAAATAGAAACGTTGCATCAAGTGTGATACTATTAATGGGTAATATTAAGGTAGGGTCTACCCATTTCCACTCAAAAATTGTGATGCCATTTTCTCACTGATAAATCCCCATCACTTTATGGCACCTTTTGTTCTGAACCTAAAACAAAGATTCTACTTCTACTATACCTTTTCCCCATACTTTTCCATCCATTTATTTTATTTATTTTTTAAAAAAAAACCCAGGATATACCCGGATATCTTCATTGGTTCATTTTTTTTTTTTTTTTATTATTTAAAACATTATTTAGGGATAAGAAAAAACTAATATTTAAATAAAAAGTACAAAAATATCATCAAAACAAATATAATTCCCAAAATAGACAAGTTAGCAACAGACAAGTTTATATTATGATAACTTGTCTGTCAAAAGATAAGTTTAATACAACTGGCAATAAACTCATTTTTTCAAGACACACGGTCATGTATTAAATGGTCTCTTTAGAAAACACGTTCAATACAATTCTAATAAACTTGTCCCTTAAAAAGACAAGTCATCTCAAAATGCTGTCATATACAATCATTGTCAAGATTATGAGGAAGAAAACATCATAAGATATTTTAAAAATCTAAACAACATTGATTACTGATTTGTAATTTGAGCAAAATTAAGAGAAGAAAAATTAATATGATCCAAATCCTTTCAAAATAAATATCTTCCATTCTCATTATTTTTCCCCTTCCTAAAAATTCTCCTAGTTCAAGTCTAACATGGAAGTGTTGGGAAAGTAATTAGGCTAGGGCCGTTAGGCGGTGGCAACCCTACGTTTGCCTCTAAGTTGCTCCCAGTCCAAGTGGAACATTTATTTAAGTGAGATTCTATTTCCGATATTACTAAAAAAGAACTTTCATTTGAAAAATTGATGGTGCGTAAGGACAAGAACATTACTGCTTAGTCCCCACTGGAGAGTGAACAACAATCACTACCCAAAAATTGAATGTGCTTGTGAGTTCTGATGCAGAGGCAGAGCCAGGACTCAGACATAAATACAGATCTATATTTAGAGTAATGGCGATTGGCGACATGTGTTTTTGCTGTTGCCGGATGGATAACCCCAATCTTAAAAAAAAAAAACGGTGTTATTAGTATTTTACTGTATGAAGAATAAGAAAACCCCCCACCATAAGGGTTTTTTTTTCCTTCCCCCTTCCTGAAAAGGTTCCCCTAAAAGTTTATATCAAGTTTAGACCGTTATTATTGACCATTAAAATAAATATATTAATTGATATATCAAGTATTTTAGTAATGTAATAATATTTAAATATGGATTAAACTGTTAAATAATTGACAAGACTGATCCCATAAAAAACTTGACAAGATCATTGAATTTTTTCAGATTAAAATGTCAATGTGAGAAAGAATAATGTGTTGATATAACTTTCTAATAAAAGTGAAAAAGAAAATTGATTTGTCTAATCTCAACCCAATTTTGTAAATATTGGCCCATCCAGCATGTGCATGACTAAGTACTACTAGTAGGCGGAAATTAGACGAACCCAATGACTTTGAGTTTGACTAAGAGGACCCTATGCACATGGCTCCTGCTCTCTTTTCCAATCTAATGAAGTCTACTATAATAAAAACTATAGTCTATATACATAAAAATATATATTCTCTCTCTCTCTCTCACTACAAGCATTCAAATAGTATTTGTAATTGGCCCATGTGGTAGGTTTCAAAATAAGACCAAATACAAGAAACTGGACAGTGGATATCCAAAAATCACGGAGGAATATAAAAAAGAAAGGGTGAAGGCAATAAATAAATCCAAAACCATCACTGCTGAAGAAACAATTTAAAAAATTTAAAAGGAAAAACAAAAAGAAATTGCTTACTCTCTTGTTCATCCAAATCGAGACTAATTTCTCTGTCTCTAGTGCAACAAGCGAGTCTTCCTCTCATCATCATCATCATATTTTCTGTCCCTGTTATAAACCGAATTAAAAACAAGATTTAATAAAATTAGAGACATCTTCTAGATAATTTCCTTGATTTAAGATTACACTATGTTACCTAGTAAAAACAAATTCTCAAACATGCCAATTTTATTTAATAAAGCTGCAATCTAATTTTATTTTTCCTATTTAATACCTCATATACCAATGGGTGCGTTTGGTTTGTTAGTTTGTCACATCTGTTTCAGTCAGACTATTTATGAAAAGTAAATATAGATTAAAAATAGATATTTTTAATTATAAATGAATTAGTATTATTTTTTATTCAAATGGAGGAAGAAATACATGTGATTTAAGACATATATATGATAGTACAGCCTCAGATTCATAAATGAAGCACCCTAATAACGTGAAGCAGAGCTGGATTTTCAGAAGTAGAAAGTAGCTGTGGATCCAATAATACAATGCACACTACAGTTCTGAAAATCCCCATATTATTACTGGTAAAAATCTCATAATAAACTAAAAAGTACACATTTTGACATGAAAATAAGGTAAGTTAATCAATCATTTGATATATTAAATATTCTAATAATACAATGATAGATAGTATAAATTTGAGACATTAAATAATTGATGGGGATATAACCTAAATGACCATTGATTTATCCTCTAAATTATAGCCTATATTACGAGGTTTCATTATAAAGTAATTGCAACATTTAGAAAGTTTTAAGAAAAGAAAAGTAAAAATTTGGAAAGATTAAAGTCAGATATCATTTGGAAAATAAAGTAATCACATAAATCCTATAACTTAGGGGGGTCAAATTCCAATTATCCGTAAACAATTAAAAGACATGTCCCATACTAGAAAAGCCTCTAACATAGACATGTTCTCACCTTATCTATAAAAAAATATATAATATGAAAAAAAAAATTTCTTTTTTAAGTGGGGGTTACTTTCTGTCAGTCAGTACTTTTTTGAAAATTCGTCTTACATAGGAACACATGACTTGTAGTTCGGTTCTACCCAATGCTGTTGATATTCGGAAAAAACGACGAGGAAGGAGCAAGGAACATAACATAAAATCTCGTATTAAGCATTTCCAAAATCTAAATACAAATTGGGAATCTATAATCACATTTTCTAATATAACCAGCAGATTCACAAAATTTATCCCTGTATATATACATATATACATTCATATGATTATTATACAAGCAAAAAAAAAAAAAAAACATAGTGTAATCACCAGCAGGTTTATCAAAATCAAATAACACTATAAAATCATCTTCCCTTTTTCTTTTTTTCTGGCCAAATATTAAAAGACAGAATACAAATAATATGAACCATCTTTCACAGAATGCTTGGTATGGTAGAAAGAACCTTAAAAAACAAAATTTACCTCAAAGAACAACTTCAAGTAGAAAGAACACAAATACTATGAACTATCCTTTCACAGAATGCTTGGCATGATAGAAAGAAGCTTAAAAAAAATTTACCTCAAAGAAAAACTTCAAGTAGGATGAAGCTGTGTCAAGATGAAGAAATCCACCCAAATGGTTGAGGGAATGAATTGGTAGACTGATTTGGAGAAGGAAGTAAAAAAGATATCAAAGACGAGAGAAAGGGATAGAAGAGGTGATTGATTGATTGGGAAAATTGGTGTGAGTGATGGAAAGAGCGTGTGGAATCAGTGTCAGTGCAGAGCCATTGATTGTGAAGAGTGACTCCCCAGAAGGGGGTTGGTGAGTTTTGAGTTGAAAGAATGATGGGGAAAAATGGGAAAGCAGTGAAGCATTTAAAGCGGATGGTAAAAAGAAGTAAAAATGAAATGCTCCTGATGTTCTAATTCTTGCCTTGTCTTGTCTTGCTTGTGGGATTTTCCCTTTTTCTTTTTTGTTTTTTCTCTATATCTCTCTCTTTTTAAAAAGTAACATATATAGTTCATAATTGAAGAGATGTATTCTTTTTTAATACTTCAAGCAACTACAAATAACCTAAGCTATTAAGTAGAGCTCCTTTTATGGTATATCTGTTTCGATTTTGATTAGTAAACGAGTTCAATTCAATTTTAAAATAAAAGTTGTTTTATAAGTATTAGCAAAGTTACATATTTATATTTATGATATATTATATATAAATATATATTAAAACAATAAAATCTAATTTTTATTTAATATATATATAACAAGCAATTTTTGTACATTATCTTTAAGTTCGAAAAAATTAAAAAACAGGTTATCAACAAGTTAAAGTTTGAATTTAAAAATTTGAAGATTAATAAAAGTATATTTAAGTTTGATAAAAAACTCAGCTTAAACACAATAATTTTGAAAGTAGCCAAGAGCTAATGCTCCATGTTCTACAATTTTTTTTACATAAATCTTTAATTATTTTATTTTATTAATTTAAGTTCTAAATATGAAAAAAAGTATTGATAAAATATTACTATTTCAAAATGGTTAGCTCTTCCAGTGATTCGTCAACGTATGTATTTTATATAAAAAATATTAATTAAAATAGTGAAAATTAAAATAATAGTGAAAAAAAGCGAAAAATGTCGAATTTATTTTTCTTTTAAGAAAAGCACCTGCCACCCAAGATCTGCATTAAAAAGAGAAAAAAAAAAAAAAAAAACTTCGAAATCCTATCTCATCACAATCTTACTATATCACCCAATCAATTTCTTTTTTTTTTTATTCTCTTCTTTTGTTTTTTTAAGAAAAAAAATCGATGGGGAACAACCACCCTTATCCTAGGGAAACATACCATCGCCACAACCTATATTTATTTCCTAACTTTTTTTTTTTTTGCAATTTATTTATCTAAATTGATTATGTGGATGAGTCAGAGACCATCATGGTCAAACATTAAAAAAAATTAATCTGTATTTAAAAGTATCCATTTTATTTACATTAGAAAGCTCGGGCGTTCAAATTAAAATAAAAAAGTTAACTACTCAAATGAAATGCAAACGACTAAATGTTTTTTTTTCATTATGGCTGTATATAATGTTTTGTGTGTGTAAAAGGGTTAACAATTTTGTTTGTTTGATTATATTATAGTCATTTTGCTATTATATTTTTATCATCTTCAAACTTATATTTATCAAGAAATAGATACTAATAAATTCGGTCAAAAAAATACCAATAAAAAACTAACAGTTTTATATATAAATTAATCAAATTGATACAATATTGATATAATACAGAAAAATTATAAATACAGATTTAATACAGATACGTTACAGATAAAAGGTCTGTTTGGATTGTCTGTTTTTCATCTGTATCTGTATCTTTTTTAAAATAATATGTGTAAATATATCCAATTTACATCTAAATTTATCTATATTTATTCTATTTGATCTTTTGATGAGAACTGTCAACTTTTTTTTATCTATATCTATTTCTTGATAAATAATTTGTTAGCAAAAAGTTTGAAAAAGTGTCTGTATCTGTTGAAAAAAACCAAAACAAACAGACCCAAAAATCCAATAATCCAAACAAAACATCCTAATATTTTTGTTTCATGTTCTCTCCAATGTCTTGTATAGTCTTTAAAGGTGAAGATCATACACAAAACTCTGACAATTTTGCAAAATTGCTAAATAATACAAATACATTCCGTAAGGTAAACTTGATAATAGTTAAGACTTAAGAGTAATAATTTAGATCCGTCACAACATCCCACTCATTGGATCAAATATTTAGAATGTTTTTGACAGTTCTGGTTTAATGGATTTAAAACAAAGACCACTAAACTTGAAACAAACTTGTGTGCTTAGCAATGACATGTACGAGCCTAGCAGCCCAAAAGTGGGACTAGAAAATCCCACTAATCTTATTAGTCAATTACTGGCATGGGAGTTCAGAGATCAAGTACAAAATTAAAAGACTCAAAATTAATTTGTTCCTTTTCACAAATCAAAAACATGTACTGAAGATCCTAAACTCCTTTTTCACGCAAGTACGAACCGAACGCATCGCTTATTCGCTATTCCCCTCCTTGAACCCTTTTATCTCATTCTCATCCCACTAGAAGTTGTTATCCCGGCCACATTACCCTTTTAACAATATGTAAAGCACGCAACCTCGGTATTGAGTCAGGAAAGACAAGTTTGAGCTCGATTCATTTAACAACTTAACAAGTTCGAGTCAAACTAAGCTATTAACGAATCTAATATGTATAAGCTCAAACTCAAGCTCAGCTCATTTACATAAATTATTATAATATATTAATCATGATTGTCAAACTCGCAAGTCAACTTTTACGTTTCTATAAGTTTATGAGTTGATAATGGGATTTTGATTAAACTCACATGTAAAATTATATTTTGGGCAAACTCATGTAGACTTACGTTTTACATAGCATAATTGGTAGTAGAATCGGTAGTAAAATTATAATATAGTAATGTTACACCCTTTTTTTATTTGAACTTTAAAAGTGTAATTAATTTAATATGTTTAAATTTAGGTCTTTTTAGGTTTATTCTTGATGTTTATCTTGATCTAACTTAATTTTTTTTTCTTTTCTATTCTTTGATTTCCTTTGTTTTTTTTTTCCTTTTTTTGCGGGGTTATTTTCCTTTAAGTTATATACTTGGATATATTTTGAATGAAAATTAAATAAATATATAAGTACTATATTTTCAAGCATTACTAAAAAAATTTTGTATGAAATTTATTTGTCATGAATATAATGATTTTTTGCACAAATATATAGTGAATATGAAAATGTTCATTACTACATAAAACTAATTTTTCACATGTTATAATTTAAATGATTTGCAATATATCTTGATAATTATAGATGGTGAATCACTAGTACATGTAAATAATCATTTTAATTATTTAAATTGTATTAAACAAATTATTTAGAGTATATAAATTATGATTGCTAAAATTTAAATTTTTGTTGTATGTAACTAAGTTAATACAAAAATTATTTATTTTTATCATTTACTTAAAATTTTATTGGTACAGTAAGTAAATCTACAGTTTTTGCGAGCAAATTTATATTTAGTCGTAGAATCTTATGATTTTATATTTCGTTTTTACATTCCAATTCTATAAACCCTCAACGATTCCAAGTGAAAACTTAAGTTTGACAACCATGATATTAATATAATTATATAAAATATTATATGAATTTAATATTATGAATATACTAAATGAGTTTTCAATAAGTTTGTTCATGAGCCCCTAAAGAATTGACTTATGAGCCTTAAAAAAAAAAAACAAAACAAAACTCAAACTCATCTCTTTTAGCTGAACCTAAAACCAATCAAACTTGAGTAACTCGACTTGTTGGATTCCACCTTGGGTGCGCCTTATATGTACTCGGTCTCTGTATGGCAACTCCAATACGGGGAAAAACAACTGTGACTATACAGTAATGAAATCTTCAAGAAAGAGGCCGGTTGGTCAAACGTGGAATCTTTTAAGCAAAATGCAGCATTAAAAGATATATAGCAATAATTAGAATAACTTAATTTTAGACCAGATTGCACAAAATTTATTATTTACAAAAATTTACAATCACGAAATGAAATAAAAGTATAAATTCCTTCAATAATAATAATACACATTTACACTATATAGAAGCCTGATCAAACTAAAATAGTAAGAAATTTTAAAATAGCAAACTTCCTGGCTAAATATCGCTCCACCTTTTATGGTTAGTATAATCTAATCTAATTTATCCTTTGTAGCATAGGGGGCCGCTCCATGGGCATAATTACTTGGACATTAAAAGGCTGGACTTCATCCTCATGGTACGGTGTTTGTCCAATTTCAAAATCCCCGCGCTTCCTGATGCCTATATAGCCATGGCCGCTCCACTCCATCTCCACTCCATCTCAAGCCATCACCTTCACTTGCCCTACACACACACACACACATAGACAATGACACAAACACAAGGGGAAAGGAAAAAAAAAAAAAAAGAGGTTTCCCACTATCTTTTGTCTCATTATTATGTGGGCACACCAATGTAAATTATTTTACTATATGCACTTTTTTCATATGTTGCCTATTGCTTTGTTATGTTTTTGGTGTCTCCATGCAGTGACACAAATAGTTGTAGCACTTTGGGTTGCTTAATTTATGGACTTTGTAACCGTTAGTTTGTGCCAAAAGGTAAGTTATATTAACTAATATAAATTTTTGAAAAAAAAAAAATGGTTGAGAAGGCTCTTAGGAACTTTTCTTTACAGTTTTACCAGTGGAAAGTACCTACATAATTTAATAAATAATCTGTAATTTGTAAAGTGCTAAATAGTTCTTGAAAATCTAGTAAATGTGCAAGTTCTTTATTCTTTTTAAAATGATCTTCTATCAAATACTTGGCATGACTATTAAGATGGATATTCTTCTCTTTTTTATGTACGATAGTATTTTTTTTCTCTTAAAAGAAAATTTACACACAAAAATAATTGAACCATATATGGTCAATTTGTTGAAAAATAGAATACAACAACCATTTTAGATACAATCAGATGAATTTATTATAATTGTACTTATATTCAATTTCTTGAAAATGGTCATTTCTATCTCCGACTAATTCTATTTTGTTTGCTAATGATGTCATGCCATCAACTAGTTTAGATAACACACCCATAATACTCAGTTTGGGGTCTCTACAATCCCATCAGTGAGAGTCTATCCCCACTATCCAACATACCATTGAAATAAATATGAAAGTTAATAAAATAAAACTTCTAATTATGTGATTATGGAAGAAAGATTTATTGCTAATTCCATTTCATTTGCTAATGATGTCATGCCATCAACTAATTTAGATAACTCACCCATAATACTCATTCTAGGATCCCTAACGTCTCATTAGTGAGAGTCTACCCACTATCCAACATACCATTAAAATAAATATGAAAGTTAATAAAATAAAACTTTCAATTGTCTAGTTATGAAGAAAGATTTATTGAGCATGATGCTTGTGACCATGTAAAATAATTTTTGGATATAAATATCAATAAAAAAATTTTATATGGACAATTTCATAAAATCTATATATCGTTTCACCGTTTTTTAGTATATTTATAGATGTTTGCTACTCAACAAATATGTGATGTTCATGCTCAATAAATCTCTTTTTCTTATTCCTCTTTATAGTTGCATGTGAATTTGAACAATTTAATGAACTGGTCCTATGGAGGAAAAAAAAAACTAAAAACAAAGGAGGGACCATACAAGTTTTGAATTCATAATAACCTAGAGATCCTTCCAACCCAACGGCACTATACATATGCACTATGACCTATATTGTGGTTTGGCATCCGTGGCTTCCGCTCCCCTTAGTTGCCTATTAACGAGGGAACGGTTCTATCACCTATGAGAAGGTTTTTTTGTGGTTGGTAATGGAGATGGAAATATTATTTATTAAATGATCTCTAGGAGCATAGGAGAATCGGTGAAGAATTTATGACTTTGAGGATTTTGCTTCCACTGTCGTGCTTTTGTCACCAAAAAAAGCCAGACAAGTATATTGTTTAGTATTCGCTAGCTTCAACCTAACATCGCAGTCCACGTACAGATCCATTAAAAAGTTTTGGAAATGAGGATGATTTGGCTCTTCCAAAGATTTTTCCATTTGAAATTGGGGCACAACTTTTCAAAAGATGAACGAAAAAGTCAACCAAAGTTGTTGGGAGATGTGGTCTCGATTTTGTTTTTTTTTTATTCTTTCTCTTAACAGAAAAAATTCAATAGTATATCAGTAGTGAGATTTTGCAAGACATATGGTATGGAATGCCCTAAATAAATATATTATGTTAAGGGGTATTTTAATAAATCAGCTATATCATTTAAAATGAAGCAAAAGAAAGATAAATAAAAACCATAAAACCCATTTTATTTTATCCCTCCTTTTAATGCAAAATAAAATAAAAAAAAATAACTTCATGAAATAAGTTTTTCTCTTCCCTTGTTTATGCTTTATCAACCTTAACCATAATCAAGCATAATTTCAAACTTAAAACTGTTGACGACAGATTTGAATGGCTTAAAGTGAGATTCTTCTTTTTCCAAAAGGGAACATTTACGTGAAGGATTAAAAGTGATGGGCTTGACATGAAAGTGAATGTGATATATTGGTTTTCCTTACGGAATATGTAGTTTTTCATTGTTATACCACTTTATTTGATTATTTGTTTTTGTTTTCTTTTTAATTTTTTAAGAAAGTTTATCATGTTGGAAAGAAAAATGAAATTATTGACAAGCACAGGAGTATTAAAACGTACATTCATAATTATGGATGTTGAGGAATCAAATAAATGCATGTCAAAATATTTTATTAATAGCTTTAATTGTGCTACGCCTAAAGTGTATCCTATTCATGATAGCTCCATTATACATCATACCAAATATGAGGAATGACTCCTCTATCACTCAAGAGCTTCCAATAATGTGTGTAAGGTGTGCTAATCATTCAGGGGCACCATGAGAATATGACAGTAACAGAGTCTATACTAAACAGAATAATGAACTTAAAATATAATAAGTAGAAGGAAGCAACATAAACTCCTACTAATTACTATATATATAAAGTAGGGACAATGGGCACCACACTACATAATATCTCTATAACTCAAAAGAATACAAGAATATCACAAAATATCTTGGATCAATACAACTGGATATAATCACTAGTCTGTAAGTTTGAACAAAATAAATAGAGACATAAACAAAGGTCCTTCAAGCCAGGGAGATCCTATTCATTCACTCCATTTGTCCCAAAAGCCCATTAATGTTAACCGAGGGCATACCATGACTAAGTGTGTCTCTTAGGATGCAACAATAAAGATATATAAGGGGAGTCCGTTATATCCAACCAAGTAAGCTTAATCTTCCTATTATATTTTCAAGCAAGTTATCAAGCAAATTAAATCAAACATATACAATGCAACAATCACATGAAGCAAATATATACAATTGTTCAGATAGATCATATACGGTGTAGATTTATGTACTTCATGACTTGAGGTTAGAGAATCCATGCATTGGCCTACTTGGCCAATGCGGTCCTGTTATGCCTAGACAATGCTATCAAGGGCAAAGTAAGAAGTTGTTTCAAAATAAGTTTTTATAAATATAAAATATAAATTCTTTCAAAGTTATAAGTATAGGGTAAATTATATCAAAATGTACAAAAATTTAAGAAAAGTTCATTTAAGGTATCAATATTTCGAGTAGTTAAAATATATATATATATATATATATCAATGTTTCATGTAGTTAAGAAGAGGATTTAACATTTTACAAAGTGAGTCAAATAATATAGTAATAATTGACCATTAATAAAAATTAAGAAAACTAGATTCAAAATTAATCTAGATGTTGATACCTTAAATGAATTTTGCAAAACGTTGATACCTCATTTGCTTCGTTTTATGAAATGTTGATTCTTTTTTTTTTAACTACTAGAAATATCGATACATTAAATGAACTTACCTTTAAATATTGATACTTTATAGTATAATTTATCCTACACATATATAAGAAAGTCCAAGATCATAACTTTAAAAATAAGCCTATAATAGGGTCCCCCATGCGACTCTATAGTAGAAGTCGCCTAAACAAATTAATATTGCCCTCATATAGCAAGACCCATACATATTGGTATGCTCACAACCAATCTAAATTTCCCACGTAACATTGGTCATTTGTAATGCAAATGCAAGATATGCATATTCAGTTCAATTATTTAAGTCAAGTAATTATTAATCCACTTCAAATGTCTAACTAATTTCACAATCAATTGAACGTATCAAGCTATCTATTTATACAAGCAATACAATTATCACTTTTCATTTATATATAGAAAAAATCCAAGCATAAATGTCAACCGCATGCAAATAAATCCCAAAACTCATTCATGAATATCACATTCATATATAATATCTCTTCCTAGGTAATGTTCGCCTCCTCAAATATAAGTAAGTCTTGGCTACGATTAGGGAGAAGGCATCTAACGTTTTTCTTCAAGCATTCCATAATGCACTATGAGATTTATACTAATAGTCTCCTTAATCACATCGCATCTAGTATGTTATAAATGGATCTAAAAAAAATGGCAAAAAAAAAACAATATCAAAGTGATAAAGTAAAGCACACATAAGATTTATGTGGAAACCCTTACAAGAAAAACCACGGGCAGAGGAGAGAGAAATTCACTAGTGTTGAATATTGGAGTACAGAGAATGTGTATACAAGTGATCTCACAAATCTCAAATCTCATAAAACTTAAAAAAAGCAACACGCAAACACATACATTTTGTTGTGTAAGCCGACACAAAGGCCAGCAGCTGAAAAGTCACTGATCTTCACTCAAAGCTAGCCAAAGGAGAGCGGCTTTTCTGTGAAGGTCGACGGTGTAGAGCTGGCTTTGATAATCCACAAATTAAAAAACTTTAAAGCTAGCTCAAAGGCTGGTGGTGTATAGGATATAAGCCGGCTTGGTAAGATCCCAAAGTTGGCAGCCTACATGAATTTGAGTCACACATCTAACAGTCTCCACCTTGACACAAATTCAAGAGCAAAAATACAAAAACTCCAATCTTTAACACAAAAACAAAACATTTTCCTCCTCTTTCACAAACCACAAAGGTGATCAATTGGCAACAAACACTACCTAAGTCCAGACGATGCTCAAATTTAGCTATAGGAAGTGTATTAGTTATCATCAGCAGGGTTATCCTAAGTACCGACTTTGCTCACAGTAATTTCACCATTAGCAATCACATCACGAATAAAGTGATACCTGATATTAATGTGCTTTGTCATCTTATCATACATCTGACCCTTAGTGAGGTAGATTGAACTCTGACTATCATAATAGACTGTGGTAGTCTTTAAGTCGTCACTGAGTTCACCAAATAAACCTCGCAACCAAATAACTTCTTCAAAAGCCTCTATAATAGCCATATATCAGCTTTGATAGTGGATAGGGCAAATGTAGCTTGCAGTGTGGCTTTCCGACTAATACCACAACTATCAAGAGTAAAAATATACCCTGTAAGAGATCTTCTCTTATCTAAATCTCCTACAAAATCAAAATCAATAAACCCAACAATTTCATCTCTAGTTCTACCAAACTATAGGCAAATATTAGTAGTATCTCTTAAGTATCTGAAAATCTATTGAACAACTCTCCAGTATTCCTTACCAAGATTTGTCATATACCTACTGATAACACTCGTAACATATGACCGTGTATAGACTACGTCATACATAAGAGATCTCACAACACTAGAATATAGAACCTTTGATATATAGTCAATCTCATCATCTGACTGTGGAGATGAAGCATATGAAAGTTTGAAATGAGCCACTAAAGGAGTACTGATAAACTTAACCTTCTTCATATTAAGCCTGTAAAAGATTTTCTCAATATACCCTTTTTTACTTAGTTGCAACTGACTTACTTTCTATCTCTTATTATTTCCATTCCAAGTATATTATTTGTTACTCTCAAGTCTTTCATATCAAAATTTCTGCTCAAGTGAAGTTTAATCTTTTCAATCTCTCATCTATACTTGGCTCCTATCAACATGTCATCAACATACAAGAGTAAATATAAAAAAGACCCATCATCACATTTCTTGAAATAGATACAGTTATTAAAATTTGCTTCTCCTGAAATCATGGGGAGTCATAAACGAGTCAAACCTCTTGTACCACTGTCTTGGCGGTTGCTTCAAGCCATAAAGAGATTTTCTTAACATGCAAACATGGTCCTCCTTTCCTGAGACCACAAAGCCCTATGGCTATTGCATGTCGATATCTTCATCAAGCTCTCCATATAAGAAAGTTGTCTTCACATCTAACTGTTCCAGCTCAAGATCTTGCAAAGCTACAATACCCAGCAATGCTCTAATTGAGTAGTGTTTTACAACAGGAAACAACACATCAATAAAATCAATACTTGGTATATGACTGTAGCTCTTTGCAACAAATCTTGCTTTGTATTTGGTTCTTTAACTCCTAGTGTTCCTTCTTTCTTCTTGAATGCCCATATATACCGAACAATACTCTTCCCTTTAAGAAGATTCATTAAATCCCATGTGCAATTCTTTTGAAAGGATTTTTATCTCTTCCCGTGTAACAATTACCCATTTACCAGAATCATCACAAGTAACAACCTTTGAGCAAGTAGATGGCTCCATATTAGAATCTATGTCATTTGCTACATTCAAAGCGCAAGCTACCAAATTAGTCTTGCATATCTCTGAGAAGGCTTAACTTCTCTTCTCAATCTGTCTTTAGCAATAGAATATTGTGGCTATGGTGGTGTAGTAGTAAACTAAGAAGTAGGCTTTGGTGCAGAACCAGAACCCATCTTAAACTCTACGTGCATGCTTGATTTCCGCTGTGCTTTATCAGATGAAGTATTAGAAGACAAGTCATATAACATAGCTGTTTCATCAAAAATCACATCTCTATTGATAACGATTTTCTTCAATTCGAGATACCACAACTTATATCCCTTGACACCAAGCTTAAAACCAATGAATATACATTTTAGAGATACAGGCTCAAGTTTCCCATTGTCAACATGAGCATATGCAGTACATCCAAAAACTTCAACTCATAATAATTAGCAAGAGTATCAAACCATATCTCTCGTGGAGTCTTCTTCTTAAATGTAGTTGATGGAAACCTGTTAATCAAATAACATGATGTAGAAGCTACTTCAGCCGAGAATGACTTCAGTAACTGAGCATTAGAAAGCATACATATAACTTTCTCTATAATAGTTATATTCATTCGTTGTGCGACCTCGTTTTGTTGAGGTGTACTAAGAACTATTAGAAGCCTCACAATTCCCTCTAACTTGCACATAACATTAAAATCCATTAGAATAGAACTCTAAACCGTTATCAGTGCGAAGATGATTTACCTGTTTCCCAGTCTATTTCTCAATCATCGTCTTCTACTCCTTAAATGTGAGTATAACATCATTCTTTGTTTCAAGAAAAACGCCTAAGGTCTTATGGAGAAATCATCAATGATTTTCAGCATGTAAATGGTATCTCCACTTGAAGATACTATAGACGACCCCCAAAGATAAAAGTGGAGATAATCAAGAGTACCCTTTGTATTATGAGTACCTGTGGTGAATATAACTCTTTTTTGCTTTCCAAATACGCGGTGTTCACAAAACTTCAATTTATTGATGCTTTGCCTATCAAGAAGTCCTCTTCTACTCAATTCAACCATATCGGCTTCACTCATATGCCCTAAACGCATATGCCAAAGTCTAGTAGCATCTTCATTTGACAAAGAAGAAGAAGTGATGGCTGCATCACTTGCAACCACATAACCCTGCAAAACATATAAATTAGTATTCTTTTTTTGTCCTTTCATCACCATAAGAGATCTCTTACTAATCTTTAGAACTCCACCTCCACCAATATATTTGTACCATTTTGTATCAAGAGTACTTAAAGAAATCAAATTTCTCTTCAAATTAGGCACATGTCTCATATCACCAAGAGTCCTGACAATACCATCAAACATTTTGATTTTGATGGTACCAATACTTGCAACCCTACAAAAAATGTTATTACCTAACATGATAACACCCTTGATACGTTTTCATATGTTAAAAACCTGTCTTGATTGGGATATATATGAAAAGTATAACCAAAGTCAAGAATCCACTCTTCACTGGTCTGAGGATCTTCATTAGAAGTAACAAGAAGTTTCCCACCACTGTAGTCTTCAACTACATCAGCTTCAGTGGATTTTTCTGGTTGTTTCCCCTTTTGATTTTCAACAACTTTTTTAATTTTATTCTGCAACTTGTAACATTTAGATTTGATGTATCCTTTCTTTTTGTAATACCTGTAGGTCTTATCTCTATTTGCTAATTTTGATTTTCCTCTTGAATTATCACAAGAATTGTAATCCTGACTCCTACCACAAGTAACGAGACCCTTTACCTGATTCTCTGATCCAATCACTAAATGTTTCATCTTCTCAAAAGAAGCCCAAGCATCATAAACTTCATTCATGGTAAGAGAATCATGACTATACAAAATAGTGCCTCTAAAATTTGAATAAAGGGAGATAGCGAACATAATAAAATAAAGTTAAATCGTCTTCATCATACTTAACCTCTGAAGTTTTCAAATTAGAAATAATTTCTTTAAAGATGGTCGAGTGATCTTCTAGAGGCTCACCTTCAGTCAAACGGTGTGAATGTAGTCGTTGCTTCAAATGCAATTTACTAGTCAAACTCTTTTTCATACATAACTGCTCCAATTTCATCCATAACCCAGCAGCTGTCTTTTCCTTCAACACATCTTGTAATATCTGATTTGATAAACAAAGATGAATTTGAGAAAGAGCTTTTCGATCCTTACGTTGTTTTTCCTCTGATGAACATGACACATGCATTTTATCAAACCCTAAGAGAGCATTATCCAAATCCATCTATTCTAGAACTGCTCGCATCTTGACTTGCTATAGAGAAAATCTTGTGTTGTGATCCAACAATATGATATCATATTTCACTGTTGCCATTGTAGAGAAAACAAAACCAAACCTTTGGCTCTGATACAAGTTTTTTATAAACAGATCTAACAAACAATGTTAAAAAAAAAATCAAAGTGATAAATAAAGTATATAAAAGATTTATGTGGAAACCCTTGTGAGAAAAACTATGGGCAAGGGAGAGAGAAATTCACTAGTATTGAAGAACAGAGTATAAAGGATTTGTATACAAGTGATCTTACAGATCTCAAATCTCATAAAACTTAAAAAACAACACACAAACATATATGTTTGTTGTGTCGGCTGACATAAAGGTCGACAGCTAATCTGCACTTAATATCGACCAAAGGTCAATGGCTTTTCTGTGAAGGTCGGCGGCATAGAACCAACTTTGATAATCCACAAATTCAAAAACATTAAAGCTGACTCAAAGGTCAGTGGTGTATAAGATACAGGCTAGCGATATAAGATCCCCGAGTTGGTAGCTTACATGAATTTGAGTCACATATTCAACGTAGTATTTATTATCTATGTTATAAATCTTTTTGCCTTAATTATCATATCTATTTGGCAGTTCAATTAAAGCCCTCTTATTCTAACATCATGGGGTCTCAGTCAAGTGATGCCTCAAAGACGTTTACCTTCTTTCCATTACTTGTTATAATCTAGCCAATCGAGCTATAAGGTCAATTGTAATTTGTTCAAATTTTATACATATGACTTGACTACCATAAAGAAATACTCAAATTTTTCATGATATTTTCCTAATTTGATTCGATTTAAATTACATCCTATATCTTCAACATACTCATGCGAATTAGTTCTTTGCAATGGCTCATGTTTAAATTATATCCCCACTATTGCACTCATTATCTTAGATTTAGATTAAATTTTCTCCCCTTTCTTATTTCAACACAAATAATACATTATTGTCAAATTTTCACGGAGCTTTGGTACTAACAATTTAAGAGGTCCACATGTAATTTCCATTGCTAAATAGATATGAGTTTCTCAAGCATGGACATACTTAACATTCTAGAGTGGGTGGGAAAAGCATTATCTGTACAATATAAGGTGTTGCTTTTTATATAAATGTATCTATTGATGTTGTGTCGATGGGAAAATGGGGAAAAAAAAGAAAAAGAAAAGAAGGCTCACCTTGCTATTTTTGTATGTATGTGTTGTTTTGTTAAGTTGGTAGAAGTAGGAAGGAAAGGAAACAATAGCACCATGGCACAAACTTGGCGAAGGAAACAAGCAACATTTAAACCAAGAAGTGACACTCTAATAAGTAAGGATCAAAAGAGTTAAATTCCCTTACTTTTTTGTCGGTGCTACTTTGTTTTTTGTTGGTGCAAGGGGATAAAAAATTTAACAAAACGACAGTACGAGTAGTAGCAAACAATAGTTACTAGGCGGCAAATTGGGAGAAAGGAAGAAGGAAACAAAGAGAGAGGAAAAAAGGAAAGGGATAATAGCAACTGTGTTGACGGTAATAGTAGTGATGGTTATGTGTGTGTACCATTGTGTTGTCTTGATAGCTTAGAAAGAAAAAAAGAAGAAGAAGAAGAGGGGCATAGCAATAGGTTTCAAGTAGGGAGAAAGGAAGAGAAATAAATTAAACAAATTGAAAAGAGAAATCAACATATCTTGTGATAAATTTGTGATCCAAATCTAATGATAGGTAAATAGATATGAAGTCTTAAGTAAATTAATTAGTAAAGAAATGGTTAATCCCTTGCTTATCAAGGCTACTTGGTGAAGGCTTCCTCCTTTGTGTTAGCTAGTGATGAGAAATCCAAAGGAATGCTCAAATTGGTTGATTTGGAACTAATTTAGTATCTTGATCATTAGGATTGTGGTTAATTATTCTTTGTGTTAGTAATTTAGGATCCGAAATCAGCAAATTGCTTTTTTTTTAATTATGAAATCCCTAAATAACCAAGGAAATTATGTGATAAATATAAATCAAAAGAAGTGACAATTTTATCCTATGTGTTTTTTAAAGTCATCAGTAAAACGAATCTGCAGGCACTGAGATATCATAGCTCCCTCTACGGTATCTACACGAATGACCATGCCTTGAAAGGGTCTTTTGCATGGTATCACTCTTTAGAACTAGTCTATATTAGTGCCAGATGAATCTCATAAGAACTTTCGCGTTTCTCTCACTTTTGGATGTATAGAGTTTCTCTACAAATTTGATATTGACGGCAAGGGTCATTAACCCTAAGCAAAGACATGTATTGTTCTATTTATAATATTACTAATATCCTCACGATGAGATAGGATATATAATATAATCCTTAATCCAATTAAGGTCTCTTTTAATTAGAAGACACATGCCTTTTTCTTAATCATCTTATTCAAAATAGTAATGATTATTATTTATGTTATTTATTATTCTTAGCCAATTAAGATTAATAAATAATTAGATAATTCCTATTAGGCTTATAAACCTATGACACATTTAGTTTATTATTTGTATGCGACTCAATAGGTTCACTTAATGTTGGCAATAGACTCAAAAACTCTTTTGGCCCATAAGACATAAGTAGCCTGTTTTAAGATGCTATGTCTACTCAAATTAAGTGAAGACATGATCCAACTTTACCTAATCCATAACTTATGTCATAATCCTTTTTGTCTCATGATATCTAGATTAAACATAAGGTATGGATGGTGTCATCCTCATATTTTTCAATCTTATCATTTTTTTATCTTCAAGTGGACTGATAAAACAAACGACATTGATCATACTATCAATTCATTTGAGCACAACCATAAATTTCTCAGTCTCTCTTATCAAGAGGCCTAGAGATATCTGTCTCATAAGGAGAGGGATAAATCCCATATTAATCACTGATCTTCCTCTACATGATTCACATCATGTTCAAACACAACATTTATAATTATCCGATTAAAGGTAATGTTTGGTTGAGTCAAATCATAATGTTTCTTATTGTCAGAATCCATGGTGATTTCAGGTTTAAGAATGTAATGATATTATTATTATGAGAATCAGTTATGACTAGAGCTGGGCATACGGGCCTGGCGGGCCGGGCCGGGCCGGCCCACTTCTGTCCGCGGGCTAAACGGGCCAGAAATTTTTGGCCTGTTTTAAAAACGGGCCAAAATCACTTGGCCCGGGCCCCGCCCGCATTTAGCCCGCGGGCTAACGGGCTGGCCTGTTTGGCCCATTTGGCCCGCATTTTACTGTTATTTTACTATTTCTGGTTTAGGCGCGTTTAGCTTTAGGGTTATTGACTGAACATTAAAATTTTTTTTTTTAAAGCTTTAACTCTTGGCCCTCGGGCCAGCCCGGCCCGTTATGGGCCAGCCCACTTTTGGCCCGCGGGCTAATGGGCCGGGTAAATTTTGGCCCGTTTTTAAATGGGCCAAATTTTTTTGGCCGCAGCCCGCTTTTTTAAGAGTGTCAACGGGCCGGCCCGCGGGTTTTGGCCCATATGCCCAGCTCTACTTATGACATTAATCAATGTAGTGATTTCATAGTGGGTTGGTCCGGTACTTAGTTCTCTAACATGTACCTATGAGTTTGATTTGTATTTCTATATAAATAAACATCTCATGATGTTTATCAATCAAATCTCATACTAGATTTAATTCATTATTTTTCCTTAATAATGAGCATTTAGGGACATTTAGAATAATTACATGATTATTCAAACATTATTATAAAGTAAACATGTAAATTTTAACATAATAAATGCCTCTTTATTAAAAAAAGTAAGAATGACAATATTCAATGATTGACTTAGGGCATAATTACTAACACTTTGAAGTTGCATTGGTGTTGATTTAATAGATTTTAGGATGTAATTGAGTTTAATTTATTCGCTTTGAACAATCTTTGTTCATTTCTTTCAACAGAACAATTTTTTTTTCGCTTTGTTCAATGTTAAGCTCACCAAATACAAGGCCTTACACTCACCAAGAAACTACGGTAAATGGTTAGTAAAAATATCTTACCACATAGTCTAGTTAATGTCTTCTCTAAGTCAAACTTAATAATAACTTTTGTGAATCCTCCACCAATCGCAAACTCCAATACCTAAAAGATGCTTCATATTTCTATTTTAAATGGAGATGCAGTATCAACTTTCGTTAAGAAAACTCCACACATGAGCTATGTCATTTGTAAAGATGCTAGTAGTCTTAGTAAACAGTATATTTTCTTTTAATCTACCATCGCAATTAATCTTAATATACCCTTAATTAGGAACACGAGTGTCATGCTTTTAAGGTAAGCTATTAACATGTTAATGTTTAGGTAGGTATTACTCGATATTTAACTACTATAACCTGACAATGAGTTAGCCATTGTTAAGAAGGATTGTTGCTTTAAATAGTCAACAATTGCATTCTTTCCATATATTCCATAGGTAAAGTAGAAAATAGCATTGCCAAGTGCAAAGAACACAGTGCTTCAAATTTACTAGTAACTTGGAGTTACACTTAGCCATTTGTATAAAGTCTAGATGAAAAAATTAGTTGAATACAATAATTCATTAGACTTGTTGCTAAATAACTTAGGTCCATGGACATTCAATAAACAAGTCTCGTGGTGTCTCTTTAGATAATCCACAAAAGACAAAGGTAGGGTCAACATATATACTACAATGCAATAGAGCATCCTTTATAGGTAGATTATTGTATACATACCAATGCATAAAGAACTTACATAGCATGGAAGTTTCCAAATCTAAAAAGAAGACAAGCTAGAAGATTGGTTAGTGGACTATTTTTTACACAAACACCCATATGTCCATTTCACAAAAAATGAGCTATTAATCTCTAAAATAAAACTTTCTTAGATATATTTAGATTTAGAAAAGGGTCGATAAAAATATCACTTAATAAATGACAAAAATGACCATACATGGGGTATCTGATCACATCCTTCCTCCACTCATTGAAGTCAAGCATAACATAAGCCAAATAACTGATACATGTATTATGACATAAAACAACGTATGATTAGGTTTGAGTCATCCCATTAGTTAACGAATTTAAAGTCCAAAAGAAGGTAGATTCACCATTTCACAATCAATAATAGCACGTGTGAATTCGCCCATTTCTCTATATCAATTGCCACTTTTATAGTTGAAGAATGAAATTGGGTCCATTGAGAATTCAACTATTACCTATGCCTTTTACAATGGACAAGTTGCGTCCAAAGAAGCTTCTATGATTTTGGTTTCTAGGTTAGTCCAGCTAAACAAGCTTTATTTCTCCATTTTAGTCCCAAATGCCAATGCCGCCTAAGTTCATTGGAAGAGCTACCATGTTCTACTACACTTCATGAAAACATCGCTTCCTAGATGTATGTCCCCAAAAGAAAACCTCGTAAGTGTTTTTCAATTTTCATAAAATAACCTAACTAGAAACATAATAACCTGCATATAGTAACTCATATCACCTTCTAAAATCAACCTAATAAGAGTATGCCTACTTACCATACTCAATAATTTGGACTTCTAGCTAGTAAACTTTTAATGCAGCATTTCTAAAACAAACCCAAGATCAACTCTATCCAAATTTCCCTATCCATCAATTGGGAAACCAAGCTATGTTATGGGCTAATAATTTTTATGGAAATTTTCTTTAAAATACAAATGTGTTCTTGATCTTTAAAAGGAGCATTAGTTGAGAAAACGAGTCTCAATTTATCACCATTATTTACTTGTTGTCTTGATAGATTACTGTGATGAGATGTGACCTAAGACATAACCATTGAATCATCTGTGCTTGCTTCCCCAAATAATAGCAAGTCATCGGTAGAAAACATATGTGACATATGTTGTTTATTATCATGTAGGAAAAAGGTTTCCAAAGTTGCAGTTTTACTATATTTTCAATCCATAAGCTCAATGGTAAGGATGGATGAGTAATGAGACAAAGAATCTCCTTATGTTAATCCTTTAGAAGTAAGGAAGGTAGATGAACAGTGTTTGTTAAGATCTATTATAAAGGATGTGGTGGATAGACGCTAAGCAATTAGTTTTTTCCACCAATAAAGGAATTTCAAAACTCTAAGTGTTTAAATAACCAAGTCTCATTCCAGTCTATCATAATTTTTCTTTAGAGCAAGCTCCCGCATTATACAACTCATTTCCCCTTTTTTTCAAAGAAAAAGATTCCATGAGTTCTTAAAGGAGAATTATATTATTACTACCACTCATTGCAGAGATAAAGCTAGTTTGTGTGGGATTGATAAAATCACCTAAAAAAAGTTGAAGACATCGTTGTGATAACTTATATATGATAGAACATATTAGCTTTAATTCTTGTAAGAATGGTAATTAATGGGATCTGATTTAGACTTGGATCCATCTCGTTTGAATTGAAAATAGATTAAACACAGCTATAAAAAAAGTATCCCAGAGTTATTTTAAACTTACTCCAAGAAGCTTTTTAAATAAATGGAAGATGTCATTCTATGAAAGGCTGGTTATACAAAATATATATTTTGTTTTCACCTTGTTTTATGTATATATTTGTTTTTTGCATTTTACATATCATATTATCATCTCTTTAATACATTAGATATTAAAAATAAGTACGTAGATTATATCTAAACCAATAGAAGAAAAAATAATAAATAAACAAAAAACTATTCCATCTCTTATTTCTTTAGTCCAAAGTAGTAGTTGTTGTTGTTGTTATTAACTCCACATGCGCTCTATGAGCTTATATTTGATGTAACGAGATATGTGTATGCCAACTTTTAGAAAAATTGTTGTTTAAATCAATCAGTACACTTATGGTTAGGGGTGGGCAAAAAAACCGATGAACCAAACCAATCCGTAACCGAACCAATCCAAACCGAAAATATGGTTTTTTTCATGGTTTGGTTTGAAAAATTTCAAATCGAACCAATCCGTAAATTTATGGTTTGGTTTGGAAGGTAAGCCAAACCAATCCGTAAAACCGAACCAAACCGTTTTAGAAAATATAATAATATTTTACTATATGTTTATATGATTTTATTTGCTATTTATTATTTGATGAATATTAATTAAAATCAACTTGTCCTTTTTTTTAATTTTTTTTAAGCTCATGATATGTAATTTTTATTGATGATGAACTATTGTTTTTTAAATAGCTTTTAACTTTGTAAAGTATGAAATTTATTTATTCAGTTATAAACTTTCATTATATATTAGTTGTTTAATATATTTTGTCAGCTGATCATTTTATTCATTGATGAATTTGGTTTATAGATGATTTTTTTATTCTAGCTAAATTATTGTAGATAATTGATAATGATGGTTATATTAAAATAATAAATTATAACTTACTATAAATGGTTGGTGAATGTATTTTATTCGTGGATAATTGATTTTATCGAAAACTATAGATTAAAAGTTATGATGAATTTATAAAGTATTTTGTCATGGTTTATATATCAACTTTGTAAAATGATATAAATATTTAAGAATCTACACAAATATAAAAAAACTAGATTTTTAGTTAGAATTTGATTTAAACCGTAATCCAAACCGAACCGAACCGTTATTTAATGGTTTAAAAATCTATAATCCGAACCAAACCGTTATTTAATGGTTTGGTTGGGATGGAAAAAAAAACCAACCGTAAATTATGGTTTGGTTTGGTTTTAGGAAAAACCGAAACCAAACCGATCCGTGCCCACCCCTACTTATGGTTACAAACAAGTCGAGCTGCTTGTGATCTATTCAAGCTTGGCTCGCTTTAGGCTCGGCTTGGCTCAAGCTTGATCTTTATTAGTAAAGAGCCAAGCTTGAGCTTTGATTTATACTAGCAATCCGACTCGTGAATGGACTAGCAAGTAGGCTCATTAAGCTAGTAAGTAGGCTCGTTAGCAGGTTATAACAAAAACTAATTTCTATTTAATATTTATATGTATTTATAGAAACACATATATATTATTTTTAGTTTTAAAAAAAAATGAAAGATGTGTTATCTAAATGAGCTGAGTTTGAGCTTAAATTTCCAACTCGATAAAAGCTCAATAAGCTCGATGAAAAATTTGGCCTCACTCGTTTTCAGTACTAAATACACTTAGGTTTCCTCTAGGATATCCTACTCAATCGATTTGAGTAAAACCAGCAGGTCAGCTATTTGGTTGCTTGTTCTACACAGGCATTCTGCGTCTCTTGTTTCCTAGAGAGTGATTTTTAACAAGATTGGTGTAAATTTAAAGCGGACTTCCGCATACATGCTTGGAGTTTGATATGAGGTGCTGAGATGGTTATGCCTTAGGCTAATTAAAACTGAACAAAGTGAACTTATAAGGGATTCTGTCAACACTCTAGGGCCACACACATGTTCATCCGTCTATGTCCTTTCTAAGTTCGTGTACTTCACGGCTCATGCATCCCCAATTTCATGGTTCGCGGTCTTGGATCAAGCACGTTCTGCAAGCGTATACAACCAAATGTTGGACTTGAAGAATAATTATTACCCACTTAATCATTTACATCAAGCCCATTCGAGCGCGCATATAGGCTAAAGTTCATGCTCCATTTAAAATTAAATTTCGTGGATTATGGACTGTATAACTCTTTCAACCCATCTCAACTCCTTTATCACGCCATGGAACTTTTCCAATTTTTCAATTTCTGATTAATAATACATTAAACCAGTTCGATTGAATTTTCGACCGTATAGCAAAGTTCATTAGTTTTTATTGCAAGATACTACCAGCTTTAGGAACGCAATTTAACATTGGTAACCTTGACATTAACTTCAAGCAAACTCGTAAAGCTGCAAATTTAATGGTCGTTTGCCAGCATTGTTAGTGTCGATACAACTTTCTATTTGCTTATCAGCTTTGAAAAAAAAAATTATAATATCACGAATAATTTTTCTAGTATACAAATTTCAAATGTGATACCCATCACCCTAATATATTCGCACTTTGTAAATATAATGTAAGTTTAAGTTGTGCCATAAATCACACCACGTTGCACTTGGATGATAATTTTCCTGGTCCGTTGGAATATCACAATTATTGAATACGATTCATATGATATTGATATTTTTATAATTAGTTTTACATAATTAATATTTTAATAATTTATTTTTAAAACAATAATAGAGATACGTTCCCCTCTACATCTATTTTATTTTTACTTATCTATCTTCAATCTATATTTACTTGAAATTTAACATTTTAAAATCTAACTTATCCATATTTAATCTATACCACATCTGTTTATATAATATAACTATGACGAAATTAGCTATTAAAGTATGAAAATTAAGTAATATAAATTTACATAATTTGAAGAAAAATATATGGAAGAACATATTAAAAAAGAAAATTTCAAAGGATAGATGAATTTAATATTGTGGGGATTTATCAAATATCTAATTTTGCAGATAGGTATATAAATACGCATATATTTATACTTCCGTATCTCATTCTAGGCTTGAACAAAAAGTAGAAAGGATAAGAAAGGGAACAAAACAAGGGGAAAAAAAAAGGGGTAGAGAGAGAGGAGAGAGAACAAGAACAACAACAACAACAGCAAATAGTAGATGGAGGAGAGTTTCCAGTCCAGGATTGAGGTTGGTGAGGATACATTTATCCGAAGCTTCACCAGGCTTGGCTTGAGTGGACCATCTCCTTCTTTAGGATTTGCACATGCACGAAATGGAGGTGGATGTGGAAGTCATCTGTTCAAACATGCATCTCTCTCGACCCTACCACGTGATTTGCACAGAGCAGAGAGACATCCCATTCACATTCCCGTTCCCTTTACCAGCGCACCAAACCGACAAGAACTCACTCTCAGCCGCATAAAACGAGGAATGGGAACACAATCGTGTCCGGTATCGACATTTGAAAGTTGATAAGACTATAACCCATGGAGAAGTGAGACGCCGCTTATGTTTGACTTTATATGCACTTGGCATCAAAGAACGTTAGGAGTCAGAATAGTAATAGCTATTTTAAAATAAAGATATTTATTGCCACCATTTAAAAAAAAAAAAAAAGGAAGAATTACAACTATTTTATGACTAGGCTTACTAGGGGAGAAAACCTTGGCATTTGCTGTGTAGAAACAAGAGACAGGAGGTGCAGGCACTTCTACGGCGGAAACAGAGCATAATCGGCTAAAAGAATCCCACGCCAGATAAATTTAGAAAAATCCACCATGCTTATTCGACATTCATATATCATATCTACTACTCAAAAGCTACTTCAAGCAAGCAACCTTCACTTCCAAATTTCACATGTATTAGAAAAGAGATCAACTCTGTTGAAATGAATCGTAATCCGCCCATAGCACATTCAACAACAGTCACCATTTAGATCCTCCGTTTATCCAAGAGGTCAGTCACCATTTAAGTCTATTACATTGTCAAATCATGTTGTATTGAATTGCTACGATCTGTACTTAACATATACATATATATTAATGCAAACGCATACTTACAGTTAATAGTGAGAAATCTTGCAGAGCAAGTGATATATACTTACTACCTCATCACATTGTTTTCTTCAACATCAGCGGATGCTTGCAGTGTATAACCAAATTGTTTCAACAGAGCTATAATCAAACGGATTTGAGATCTATATACATGTACTCAAACTCCTAACATAGACATATTAGTTTCGACAACGGACTACACACACCTACCATCTCATAAAGTGAAATGGCATTTATGGCATCCTAGCATGGTTGTCAAACTCGAGATCTTACCTAAAATTGCTAGCAGTCCACAGCATCAAAACCTAGAATTATAAGATTCTACAACTAATACAAATTTGCTCGCAAAAATTATAGATTTACTCACAGTACTAGTAAAATTTTAAATAAATGATGAAAAAAAAAAATTCGGCATTAATTTTAGTTACAACTTATAACTTGATGAAATTTATAGACCCATAATACGAATATTAAAACATGTATCATTACTCAAAAAACAAGTAGAATCGCGTGTTTATAGTTTGTAGTGATTCTACATGCAATTCTACCAAAATTACTATGAAGAATCACAAGTCTACAACGAGTTTGCTCCTAGAATAATTTTGTATGCAAGTTGAATGGAAACCACCTCACCAACTCATAAAACTCATATAAATGTATAAGTTGACTCATGGGTTTGATCACCATGCATCCAAAGAGACTATCTCGCACTAGAATCTTCACAACCAGCTTCACCAACAAACCCACTAGGACCATTTCCTCCCCCAGCTTCACTGACCATTCCCACCACAACCATTTCCTTCATCTCAATCTGCATCATCAATAAATCCAACCCTTCTCCATTCATTTCCACCAATTACTCCACAAGCTATTATCAGGTTAGCACATATGTTTCTACTCTGTTTCCCTCTTGTTTGTTTTCCCTCCATTTTTTTCCCCTTCATATACTTTGAGTGGGATAAAGGCACGAGCATTGCCTATACTTTTGGATTTAGGCAATTTGGTATCCAATGTTTGATTTTGGATAAAAAAAAAAAATTACCCATATTTTTAAAATCAAGGCATTTCAGGTGCTCAAAGTGCACGATACGAGCATCTAAAATGCCTTAATTTTGAAAGTATGAACACTTTTATGTCCAAAATCAAACATTGGGCACCAAATTATAGAACCATGATAGTGAAGACACTTCTCATGCCTTTATCCCAATCTGAGTGATAAATATTTACAATTCCATAGTCAATAATCATACTAAAAGTCAAGTGTGGAATTTTATCTAATTGATGCTTGCCGTATCTAATCCCCTAGGCCCTAGCCATACAAGTAGGATAGGTAATTCATAAATAGAGCTAGTCGTAGAAAAAATCCTTGTACCATTAATTTTCTTGCAAGTAGTCGGTTCAGGCGTCCAGCTAACAAGACAGCATGTTTTGAAACTTCAAACAAGCCTCATCCACTGTCATTTATTATTAGCAATTCCAACAAAAAACGAACCCTCTCTATAATTTCACAAACTACACACCCCAACAAATGTTTAAACTAACATAATCAAATCGCAAAATTTTGTTCAAATGCTGTTCTTTAACGATTTCACCACACTAGCTCTGCATGATATGCTCATGATTTTGATGGAAAACCCAAAACAAAAACCTAGCAAAAGTATAGATATAAGCCTACCATTCCATTTTCCTGATAACCTTTCCTAATAAACTAACCGACACATTCAGTACACTTCATAAACTTCAAGACACATTACATCTGTATTTCCTTTTGAACCACATCACTCTAAGGGTTAAAAATTTAATCAAATCGACTAGAACTCCAGCTATGTATACATAACAACCGATTCATTAGCAGACTAAGCAACAAAAATATGAGCAACTATCAACATATATCTTCAATACAAACTCCGTTGGAGATATAAATTTACATAAGCACGTGTCCGCATAACTGATAGATAGCTAAATCCTAAATTAAATCACTTCTTCAATCGAACAGTGCATGCACAAATCAATCAAAAACGAACATGAAAAAAAATATATATGTGTCGAATAGATTTCACATCGTACTAATTTATCACATGTAATTAATCAAATCGAATCAAAGAACCTAAACAGATTCAAGTTGATAATTTCTCGCAAGTAATTTATTATTGCATCTCGTTTCGTTTAAATCGCAATGGAACCAAACAAAATGAAACACTAAATTGGAAGTAGAGATCTAAGCGGAGTAATTGAAATAGATAATCGAACCTTGCAATATTATTGCAGATCCATGCAACCTTCACCGCGGTCTCCGATTCAGTTGATGCAAGGCGGGAACAGATTTAAGATTCTGAATCGTCATCCTAAACAACGCGCCGCTCACGCGCCACCACGAATCTGTGGAAAAGCAATCAGTTCCCGACCTGCACCAAGCGAATTAGAGACCGCCGGTAACTGAAAGCATCACCACCTGGTATAACCGCCATAATAACTAATCTCTCCAACTTTAGAGAGAGAGAGAGAGAGGAAGCGAGTCTGTAAGAGACAGAGGCAGGGAATAGAGAGTGAGAGAGAGAGTAAACCCTATAAGATGTGTGTGTGTGTGAGAGAGAGAGAGAGAGGGAGGGTTTTAGGGAACAGATACATGGAGGTTATTTATAGAAAGAACAGACGAAGGAGATTGAGACACGTTGATTGATAAAAGGGCATTTGGAAAGAGTTAAAAGCGGGTGCATTCGTAATGTGGATGGTGGTTTGGGTTTTAAACGGAAGAATTTGTGTGATTTTACCAAAATGGACATGAGAAATGCACCAAAATTAGGTAGCCTCTTTTTTTTATTGCTTTAAAAATCTATTTTAAAAAATGAGTGACAGAGTGGCGAGGGTGAGGGTGACTACATTCTACAGTGAATGCACGTGCGCGTGAACTGCAACTGCAAACGTGTACGAAACTGATGGAATGGCGTGGTAGCTGTTTGTTGTTGCTGTACAATGACAACTGACCACTGGCCATTACCAACGCTCCTCTCCTCCATTTTATTAAGTAGAAGAATAAATATATAAACACACCGATAATTAAAAATTAAAAAGATCATGAAATTTTGAGTTAATATTATTAATAGTAGTTAAATTTTGAAAATTGATTAATTTTATATTTAAATTTTTTTTGCATATCTCGATTTTAAAGTCTTTTAATAATAAAATCGATCGATTTCAAAGTTTTTTAGTAATTAAACCAATCGATTTCACAATCCGAGTACTAAATTTATTAATTTAAAAGTTTAAATACTAAATTTCTAAATTTAAAAATTCAATACTGAATTGATCAATTTTAAAGTTAAGTTATTTAATTACATATTTTGTTAAAGTTTAGATACCTAATTATATATTTCACTAAAATTTAAATACTATTTGTAGTACTATCTTTGAAATTTTTAATCCTCAAGAGTGATTGATGTTGAAGCTGTATTTATAAACTAAAAGCTGAGTCTGAATATAAATGAGTTGAGTTAAAATGATATAATGTTGAATTTAGACTTGACTTTGATTAAAAACTTGAAGTTCAAGCTCTACTTGAGAATCATTTACCACATTAAATATTATTAAATTCCCTTATTAAGAGTTATTACGTTTTTTCACATTAAATTTGACTTGAATCAAAACTTGCAGTCCAAGCTTTACTTGAGAAATATTTACCACATTAAATATTATTAAATTCCCTTATTAAGAGTTATTACGTTTTTTCACATTAAATTCAACTTGAATCAAAAACTTGAAGTCCAATTACTTGAGAAATATTTACCACATTAAATATTATTAAATTCCCTTATTAAGAGTTATTACTTTTTTTACATTAAATTCGACTTGAATTAGAAACTTGAAGTCTAAGCTACTTGAGAAATATTTACCACATTAAATATTATTAAATGCCCTTATTAAGAGTTATTAATTTTTTCACCTTTCATACGTAGGTTTTCTTTTTAATAATCTATACTCAACCTTATCAAAGTTAAAAAATAAAAAAAAATCTATTTCTTTATTTCCTTATATATATCTTTCACAGTTAAGAAGGAATATCATCTTATGCAAATAATAACATTAAAAATAACGAATTCCTTGTATATATTGTGGAAGTAAATATTACGTATCCTCCTCACTTCTTTCCAAGATGAATCTTATAATGTATAAAAGTATATAATTTTATTATATTCCTATCACCAGAATAATTTAATCCATAATTTAACCATTAAAAGAATTATAAGAATTAAAACATCAGGTACTTTAATAGTCCATTCACGATGATTATAAATTTATATCATTTAATAACTTATAAGACCAATAAAAAAAATTAAAGTATATAATTTTCTCTATTTTTAGATTAAATAATGCCGTAACCACTATTCACTACTTATAAAATACCCTAAAATCTAATTTAAGATTGGGGGTAGAAAGGTATTTTGACTTTTTATAAATAGCTTTCCTAACCTAAATCCTACTCTTTTACTCATATTATAAAAACCTAAGACCTTTTCCACTCAACCCTACGGACATTAATAAATAATAAGGTAAGATAATCAACTCTGTGGTCATTAATGAGCTAAGATAATGAGCTGAACTTTTCTTTCATATTATTCAACGAACCTCCTCATTGAACAAGTACTGGTTGACTCTGAGGTAGTGTTTGGGTGCACAAGATAAAAAGGATTGAATCGCACAAGACGAGAAGAAGTACTGGATAGTATAATTATCTTATACCACATTTGACATGTATGGTATAGAACAACACTGAACAAATTTTTAGTAAAAAGAAATTATTTTTATCCAATTTCAATATTTTTGTTTCACAGAATTTGAGGGATAAAAATTTTAAATTTTATCTAGTCTCTTGAAGAAATTTTTGTTCATTCTCAAATATATTCTATAAATAAAATATCGTATAATGAATTTATCTAGTTCAATACCATGAAAAATCATGTAATTAAATGCTACCTAAGAATAAGGATAGATATCTACCAACTATGGATTTAGAATGGGGGCATGTTTCGATGAATAAGAGCAAAGTTGCTTGACTCTGTTACAAATTAGTCAACCATCGTTTCTTAATAGTTTGTTATATGTTTTAAATGTGTTTGGTAAGGAAAAATTGTGGTACGAGGAGTTAGCCATCAAATGTATACTTAATATTATCTTACTTTATAGTTTTAGTTAAGAAAAATTGGGGCTGAAATTTAGCTATCATATTTACTATCCAATTCATAATTTATCTGATGATGCAAATACAATGTGTAGAGGTATCGGTTCTTTTTTGAATCATGTAATAGATAAAAAAGAATGTTTAAAAAGGAGAATAGAGGTGGAATAGGCAATCCCAGCAAACCTAATGTTCATGTAACATATGCTTTTTTGGGGTTATTTTGGTTCGGCTTCCTCTCTCATAAGGAGGTAGATATTTATTTATAATGAGACACAAGTAATTACTGTTAAGTAAAATGAATTAATTGTATTAATTAGGGTTTAATAATCCTAACTGATAAGGAAAACATAACATATATATATATATATAATGAAATCATGTGACCCTTGAGATTGTTGAGAAAGATTAAAATTATACAAGACAAATTTAACGAACCATATTCCAAACTCACCAATCCAAAATTCTCTAAATCATCCTAAAAAAAATAGGTATAGTTTTCTGGATCGTGCCACTAATAAAAAAAAGTTAACCTTTAATATATTCGTAGAGTTTTGATCTATAGATTATTTTTCTTGAAGTGATCCCTCTACAAAATGTTTAAGGATATGATAATTTTTTATGGACTGAATATGGTTATATTTAATTTTCGTTGGAAAAAAAAACTAAATAAATAAACAATGGAGAATATTCTATTAAAAAAAAGAAGACAAATTACCAACACAAAATATATTAATCTTTTCTCTTCTTTTTTCCTTTTAATTTATTTTCGTTTTTCATCCACTGTATTTCTTCTTCCTTCCTCAAACTACTATCTCCAAATTGTCTCGGTCCAATTAGCCTCTTACCTATCTCTCTCTCTCCCATAACTCCAACTCTCGGCTTCATCGTATACATAGAACCAATCATTGCAATTTGAAAATTCTAGGATTTCTTTCATCAATTCTCCAATTAAAAACAGATACCATCTTAACTAAAAAGGGTAACAATTAAAAAATTTGATGATCACGTAAGCTTACATATACTAAATTTTGAAACACGTTAATAGCAGATCTTGTCACTGTCTTCTTTTCATTTTGTATCAATATATAAAGTGAGAAAAAATTGTCAAAATATGTGTGTGCGTGTGTGTATTTCCTATCAATCATTTAATCGTTAAAATAAATATAATGATTGGAGTAGTATTAACTATTTTATGGTTTGACCACTGTTGACTATGGTGTGAATCGTTGGATAGTAACAAAATCATAAAATTTTTCTATAACTAATGGTATAAAAAAGAAGACATCTCTCTAAAACAACATTAAGAAGTTGTAGAAAATACAACCAAGATTAATCAAGAAAATGAGGTAATTCCATTTTGCTTTGTTGTTATTTTGAAACAGTGACGGAAAAGAAAAGAAGATTAAAAAAAAAAAAAGTGGCCATCTTCAGCTTGGGTAACAAAAAATGTGAATAGTTATTAAAATTTGATAAGAAAAAAGGAAAATTAAAAATAGGTTACCTGTGTTTTTCCATTTTTGCAAATAAGTGACCTGTGTTTTTCTTTTTGACAAACAACCGACTTGTGTTAACAAATATTTTGTACCGTTTAAAAAAACGTTAACTTTAGCACGTGGAGCCCATGTTCCTTTTAAAATATTAAACAAAGCTTGAAAAAACAAAATCGAAAACCATATCTCCCCCAAATTATCCCTCTCCACTCCAGTCTCCATTTTCGAAACCCTAACACAACCATGGATTCCCATAGTTGAAGATGTCATGATTAAAGATACCCATGAAATCCCAATTGAATAGATCTTGCCATACAACCAAAATCCCTTTTTCTATAAACACCTTAACTCTTGTGAGATTCATTCCTCATCAGTTTCATCTATACCTAGCAGAGATCAAGGTAAGAACTGTCTAATCCATCTGTATAATTAGCTTACTATTTTGCTTCTTTTTTCTTTTGAGTTTCGTGTTGAGTGAAGCATCGATATGATACGATACGATTTTTGTTTGTGTATTGTAAGTGTACAATTTTTGTTTGTTGAGATGCTTGTTGAGATGATTCTCTATGGAAGAAGAGAGGTTTTTGTATGCGTCATTCTAGCTGTTTCGTTCACCCATATCACTGTTTGTGATGTATGCCTTTGATGTAGTTTCTTTGCTGTTCTCAAGGACACATGGTGCAAATGAGAAGAGAGATTTTTTTTTTCTGGAATTTAATATTATGATGTTGGACTAGAAGGAAGGAAAATAAGTGAATGACACAGAAGATTTCTAATATGTTTCAAATCTAGGACGTGCAAAAAATTTTGCTTGTTCAATCATGTTTGTGAACCTATCACTCTGCAAGAGTTCAGCTTATCTAGTATAGGTTGTATTTTGCATAGTAAATTTATACCCTAACCTAATCCTTAGCCAAAATGAAATTACCTTAGCTTTTCTAGAGTCCACTTAGATGTTGTGATGCTACCACTGCACGAATCCAAATCACAATTTTTTTGTGGTTGATTGATTTCTTTGTAGTCCTTTATTAGTTGTGATATTTTGGAATCATGTTTTATCTTGATAGTACGATATTCAATTCAAAGTTCTTTATGATGCATTGTCTTGTTACTTTATGTTTGGCATAAGGGTAGAAAGTTGTGGGAATTATGAGCCTAGGATCTACATCAAATAATTCTTTCCCATCCCAGAAGGATGATATATCATGTAATTGTGGGGAAAGATCCATTATTTTATTGTCATGGAAGCCTAGAAGCTTTGGAAGAAGATTCCGAGGATATCCTAAATATTGGGTATGTTGCTAAGATTGTTTCCCTTACTGCCTACATATATTTATATACGAGGGTTGTAACTACTTCAAGTGGATAGATCCACTCACATGTAGGTTTGGCATGGAATTTGGAAATAAAGTGGTAGACCGGTTTCGTAAGCTTGAGCAAGAAATGGAGACGTCTAAAAAAAGGGGAGAAGGAAGTAATGAAGATGCTTGCATTTGAAGAAGAACATGAAGAATGTGAGAGGAAAAAACTGCGAAGACTTGTGTTTCTTTCTTGGTTCTATGTTGCAATAGTTTGTATAGGCTATATAATATTTACCAGTTAAGTGTAATTTATCTTCTGGTGCCTTTTACCTACCTTTGGATATAATGGGTTAAATTGAAGTATTCTATCTTTCCTTGATTTTCATTTGGTTCCACAAATCAACGTGGATGTTTGTATTGCATGATTGTGGTCATGTTGTTTAAATTTTTAACTATCAGCTTTCATGTTTGTATTGCTCCTATCAATAAACAGTGCATTCTCTACGTACTTAGTTTTATTTAAATGAAAGCGTATGGCTTCTTTCAAGTCATATTTAAAACACATTCAACAAAAGAAAAGATGTTATTGTATATTTTTTCAAGACAATACAAATGTAATGAGAACATCCTATCTTATATATATACACAGACATATACATATCTTACTGTTACATATAGTAGTGGGGGCATAAGAACAACATCAAAAACAAAAGGCACATGATCATGAGATCAAAATTAATGCATACAAACCGAGCTTCTCTTTACGGACGAATTCATCATGGATTATTTTGAAGAAATGAGGGAACTGTGTCCTGAAATTTATTTCCACAAACCCGCCAGCAGGGACTATGATGGCCGTCTCATCATAGACTTCATTGGTAACACTTAAATATCCTTATTTATTTATTATTTTTTTTGTTCAGTAAGTTGTATGTCGCTTCCGCGCAGAAAAAGGTTGTGTGGCTAATATTTTTATTTGTGATGTATGGTTTAGTAATAGATTTTTCTAGTTTTGATTGATCCGTGAAAAAATGGACTGTCTGAGGTTGTAAACAGCTTGATGTTGGAGAAAATGATATAAAAATGTTGCTTATCAACCTCTCGGATATGTTAAACGAGAACACCGATCTCCCTATGATATTGAACGTATCGACTGCTTTGGTGTAAAAATGTACCATGTTCCGATTATTATGCCGAGTTGAAGAAAAAATCTCTCTAATATTTTTAGCTTTTTTTCTCGAAATGTTAGTTTCTACATCTTTCGTTTATATATAAGAGAGGAAACCTTAGATACATCCATGTCTATAACGTTTTTATTTTGTTAATTTCACAAAATATCTTTCCCTGCAATCTGTTTTCATATCGTTTTCAATTCGAGCTTTTGTCGGACTTAGGAGTGATGGTACAAATATACTGCTTCCCACATGTGAAATGCTTTGATTTTGTAGAGCTAGTGATAGAGAAAAAACAAATTTCAAGAGACGGAAACCAATTTTTGAGCCTCAGCTTCATCTACAAGAAGTTCTATTATAAAAAAAATGGAAATAAATTTTAGGAACAAGGATCCATAGAATTAATTAATTAATTAAGACATAACTTCCTAGAAGAACCGATCCTGCGAGGACTAAAGTATCCATGGTAAACAGATCTTCTGCAGAAACTTAGGCATCTTCTCCACATCTCTGTGAATAATCAAGCATGCAACCCCTATAATAATCTTTTTGGTCAACCAAAGAGAACTCTCTTAGGCAATCATAGACTGGCCTATGATTCACATCAAGTCTGCATATTCTATTGTAACCGCAAACACCACTACCCTGGTTGACTAAATTGTTGCTGTAGGTATTATGTGGAACGAACCAAACATGACTCCATTTCCTATTGCTTTCCGAACGATTCTTTGGATACGAAAATTGAATGAAAACACCATCATATTCTTTATATTATATTCTTTTTAATTTTGTATACCAAATTAAAAAGAGTTATTTATTCCAACATAGGCTAGAATGTTTGCAACATCCACACACCTGTTTACACAGCTCCTCAAATCCATAAGAAACACCAAATTAAAAAGAGTTACTTATTCTAACGTAGGCTAGAATGTTTGCAACATCTACACACCTGTTTACACAGCTCCTCAACATCCACACACCTGTTTACACAGTTTATATGCAACATATCATCCCACTAACCAAAATTTTCTGCAAAATGTCTATGTTCAAACATTCAACACAAAATGTCATTTACACGCCTAGAATTTCGTAATCTCCACATGGTTCACAAAATCAATCATTACCAGAACTGTAGTGTTTTTAGACAAAATATATCTAAAATGACCACACATCCTATTGAGCACAGTATGTAAAATGCTCGTACAATATAGCTTGAATCACTTGTTCCACTTTTATACAAAATAAGCATAAGTATGCCAAAAAATGGCCAAAAAACCAGTATAACAGAAAGCAAAACACATGTATTCATCAGCTCCTTCATTGACTTTATCCTCACCTTCCAGTTATGTGATATGGTCGACGTACAAAATGGCCACAAATACAGCCTCTACCTGCACCAACGCTGCTATGACGCCCTCTGCTTGAATCACTTGTTCCACTGCTCCTTCCTCTCGTAGAAATCTCACCAATGGAACTACTTTGCGATGGTTGAGAAAACCATGTTGCTGTTGGGTACTGTATATGTTCCTAGTTCACAAATCTTGAATTGAGTATCATGAAAATTTTAAAAACGAAAAATAAGCAAATCTAAACTTATGATTTTGAGATAAATTTATACCTATGATAGAGGCCTATGAGGAGGGGGTTGTGATGCCACTTCATTATTGCTACGGCCTCCAGAAATATTGGCCCTCCCTTTAGCTCTTTTACTTGGCCTACTTCCTCTAGATTGGTTGTTATCTCCACTTGATTAGAAAAGAAAGAATAAAAGAGCAAATTAGACAGGAACTGAATATAAATGGATAGCATGTGTAATTACATGACAACCATACAATTTATACCAAATGTTCAAGTCGTCTTTGCCACATTGTTGGACTAGTGGTAGTTGCATGACATGATCGTGCATTATGATCAACCCCAACACATTTTCCACATCACTTGACTCTATTCTTTTGGCTGATAGTATTAGGATTTCGTGGCTCATTTTGGCCACGTCTCCATGACTTCTTAGGCCTATTGAGGGGGCTCAATTTTGGTGGAATGGGTGATGTATGGCCTGATTTTGGCCACTCTTCTCTTCTAGGCATAGGGGTGATGATTGATTAGTATGCCACTAAATAAGCACTCTTCTTGTAGCATTCATGCATATATTGCTCCGGTCTTTCAAAATTTCGAAGAATTGCTGTTGTAGCATGCTTACATGGCAATCCTTGCAACTCCCACACCCTACAGGTACACGTGCGTGTATTTAGATCAATAACATGCCGCTCAAACCCATTGTCAACCTCATACATATTAGCACTCGAAGCAATTGCCGAGAAATTTCTAGCCACAACACTCAATATCTTAATCCTCTTTAGTATGTTTAGATAAATTTCTTTGTCATACTTTTGCATTCCTTCTCTTTTCAGATTAAACTTTTTCATCAAACAAACTTTGTACCACTCAAGCATCGATATTATTGGCAATGATCATGCTTTTAGTATCATGAAGTTGAATGACCCATTGAAGTTGTTTACGAGCGTGTCACACTTTGCATGATAACTAAAATGAGACTTACACCATCGAGATACCAGAATTATAGAAAACCCTTCTCATGCTGCTTCACTCAGGTTTTTCATTTCTTAAACCTTTTTCTCCCATTCCCTTCTAGTGCTTGCATTTGCAATAGCCCACATTGTATCCTTAAACTCTTTACCAGCAAATTTCTTCCTAAAGTTCTCATACAGGTGCCTCATACAATATCGATGCTCAAATGTGGGATAGAGTTCCTCTAATGTATTGTTAAGTCCCTACAATACTAACCAATATAAGATGCTTGCAAAGTGTACTGATAATTAATAAGATATGAAATGCATACCTTGTCTATCAGAAATGAACACAACGCCGAGTTGCCCTGGATTGCCTAGAAACTAACTCCATGAATCCTCACACTCTGACTCAACAACTACGATTGCAGTAGGAAATATATTTTCATTGCCATATCTTCCAACTACTGCAAGCATATGCCCTTAATAGGATCCTTTCAAAAAACATCCATCTAATCCTATGATTGAGCGACACCCACTAAGAAAAACAACCTTTTGCGCATTAAAACATATGTAAATTCTCTCAAATATGGGTTGAGACCCTTCTATGGATGAGTCATACTTGATCTTCACTCAACTTCCATTATCAGAAGACAACACCATGTTAGCATAATCATAAACTAGGCCATACTGCTTTGCGTCATCACCATCTAGAATTGCTTGTGCCTTTCTTTTAGCACGATAGGCAGTATGATTGGGTTTGTCTAGTGCAATGTCCCTCATAACATGGCGTTGGATTGCCGTAACTTCCCATTTTGGTCCATTATCTCGAAATTCAAGTAAGTACTTATGTGTAAGAAAAGTAGAATTGATATGTTTGTTAGTCAAGCTTTGGGGACATGTACATCTTGAGTAGAAGGACTTCACTTGGAACGTCTCTTCATCGCTAAGTTTCGACCTATACACTCGCCATCCACATTCATTAACACAATGCACATACACTCTTCTAGGATGATTCAGGGCATATGGAAAGCTTATACAATTCTTATATGCATATGTAAGAAGGCATTGCCTAAATGTTTTCACATTGGGAAATTCCATCCCCATAACAAACCTAGGATGCTTCCCATCAACATTTGCACTATACTCAACAAGTCTATCTATTTCTTGATCATCCTCTAAATAAACTAAGCCGTGTAAATCATCATCAAGTTCATTTTCTTCCTAGTCACCACCCATAACTAATAGTTGCCCACTCACAATCCCAATCTCTAATACCCTACTATCATCGTCACCTGAAACTGCAAAATATTCTTGAGTTTCATCATCACTCATGTGTCAACTACAATCATCATCAGTGGCACTACCTCTAACCTGAGGCCTTACCTCATCTATAGACAATACATTTAGAGCGAGTGGCTTTAAAACATCCTCCACTAATTGTTGCTTATCTACATACAACCTAATTGTGTACACCCCAACAGAATGGTGTGTTTCCAACATTGACACAACATCATCATCGTTTTTAAGGAGCCTTAATCCATTGTGTAGCGGCTGGCCAGGCATTGCATAATATATGGATGAATTTGTTGTCTGGCCAATGTCATCATTAAGATCTTCAATCTCAAGATAACCTAGAACATCTGGGTCAAGAGCCCTTCTTACTTCAATAGATGCTCCCTCCTCATACATCAAAATTTCTCCTTTGACGAATCTTCCACCATAGTGGATCTGTAGATTAACGAAGCTTGGAATCACCATCCTTGTCGACGTTACAAATCCTGTAATTGAGTAACACATTTCGTTAAAGAAAATAGTTAAAATGTACTACATTATTAAAATGACAACATATCATACATGGGCGAAATGATTTCTACGAGTTATATCAGTAAGTTTCCAACTCCAAAAATAACTGGGAGAATTTACAAAGAAAATAAAAATTATGCAACATCACATTAACTCCACATCACCACCGACTTCCATATGTGCAACAACTCAACCACAGCTTCACCACACTGCCACCCATATTCACAGACATAAAGCTAATTAAAGATTTGCTTGTAAACATATCCAAGGCATAAACAAGATCATCCACTGAAAAATGATTTCCATGACTTATATCAGTAAGTTTTCTACTCTGAAAATAACTGGGGGAATTTACAAAGAAAAGAAAAACCGTGTAACACGACATTAACTGGTGAAATATTGATTGGAGGTGAGTGATAAGTAATCTCGTGAGGAACAAAGTCAAAAGAAGAGCATCATAGCCGATGTGCATGTAATTGTATCACCTAATTTAACTCGTTTCGAGGCGAGGTACCTTTCTGCCTGGCCACCATGTGCAAATCAAACTTGCAAATGCGGTTTCGTCATATCAAAATATCATTCAACAATAAGGATGCCAAAATTACTTGCTAAGTTATTTGGGTTTAGTCTTATATTTACTCTGTTCTAATTTGGTAATAGTTTAGTCAAACTTAAACTTCAATCACTTATGTAATTTATGAAGTAATTCAAGTTTTATTATGTTTGAATTGACCAATTTACAGATTTAATCAAATTTCAGGCAACTTAAACATGAGCTAAATTTTAATTAATTTTGAATATTATTATTATTACAAAGATTGGATAAAAATATATATTTATGTACATTGGATAATTTTAATTAAAAGAAGATTAACTGAATTAAGTTCAAGCTCAATAAGTGTAATTTCAGGTCTAGTTTGAACTTAAATTTCTATAAGTGACGGAACTCGAGACTAGCTTTTAAACATTTGAGTGGAAATAGAAGTTAAGTTAAAAATGTGCCACCTTAAAGATTTCCTTGTAAACATATCAAAAGCTTAAACAATGTCATCATAACAAAAAGCAACAATCTTTACACCTTAAAATACCTAAAAGATACTAAACAAGTGAGCTCATTAGATACATTCTTCACACCACACAATGAAACAAAACAATATTTCTGTAGTGAAACAAATAAAGTACAATCTCGTTACCTTCACGATGTACAAAGGAGACCACTTCGTTTGTAGTCCAATATTTATTCGATGGCGTGTGATGCAAGGAACAAGATGTATAACATGAAGCTTCTCCAACATTGTGTATGGCGAGATTTATTCGATTGGGATTTCATGGGTATCTTCAATCATGGCATCTTCAACTATGGGAATCCATGGCTGTGTTAAGGTTTCGAAAATAGAGACTGGAGTGGAGAGGGATAATTTGGGGGAGATATGGCAAAGCGTTGTTTTGGTTTTGTTTTTTTAAGCTTTGTTTAATATTTTAAACGGCAAGTGGGCTCCACGTGCTAAAGTTAATGTTTTTTTAAAAGGTACAAAATATTTGTTAACATAGGTCAGTTGTTTATCAAAAAGAAAAACACAGGCTATCTATTTGCAAAAATGGGAAAACACAGGTAACCTATTTGTAATTTTCTCAAAGAAAAATTGCCCGAAAAGGAATTCCTATAGACTTCAAATTAGTACTCCTCTTTACTGATTATAAATGGATAAATTATATTGAAAGGTATCAACATTTTAATGTAAGTTTATTTGAAGTATAAATATTTTGAGTAGTTACAAAAATAACCAATGTTTAGAAGTAGATTAATTTAAGGTATCAACATGTTAAGTGAGCCAAACAAGTTATCTTAAATTAATTTTGTGAAATATTGATATCTCTTTTTAACTAAACCTTAAAAGTACTCACCATCAAATGTTATACTTTTTAGTATAATTTATCTAATTATGAACTAGCAATCATGTATACACAAAGTAATAGCATGATGAAATTTTTAATACAACATAACTAAGTATTTAAAAAAAAAAGAATAATATAAAAAGTAAAACAATGTATATACAATCTAAAAGTGTAAGAAAGATAAGAGAAGAAACAATAATACTTCCATAATTCATTGAAATGTTTTGGTTAATATATATACTAATCACAATTATGTTTTATAGAGGAGCCGTCAATTTACCATTAAAAAAATATTAATTGGAAAATCTCATACAAAGTAAAATGTGAAGTAAAAAACTTCTCGATAAACATGTAGCCATTTGGTCGTAACAATCTCTTATAAGGTTGGTTGAATCGTCTTATTTTCATTTGTATCCGATCTGCATTTGTATTTTATCTATATATTATGTATTTAATTTGTTTATAAATAAAAATATTTATTTTTTATTTATATCTATTTATTGATAAATATTTATTTGAAAATAATAAAATAAAATGCTAAAAGAACCAGAATAAGATGAAACAAATGGGCTGATACGGTCTAATTCAGCAAAAAGTATAAAATGTAGAACTATTGATAAAGAAACATCCATCTCAGTTACCTCGAATTTGTATTGACCTCTTCGTCTATCACCTAAAAAGTAGTTATTAATACAGGAAGGATAACAATTCTAAAGAGCTCGATTTTATTTTTGAGAGCTCGGCTTCAACATCTTGGGGTCCGACAATCATCTCACTTTCAACGTGGATTGGAGCTTGCTCACGTTAGAGTCAATAACAATAGCTCGACCATGTCTTGTACTCGGCATAAAACCCTTTCTTAATGCTTGGTCTCTTGCTCTAAACTTCTTGAAATTGTTCTTGGAGCAGGCACAAATGCTTGAACTGGATTGACATTTGTTTAATAGCATTTGACTAATATTGTGGAAAACAATTCAAACTCGGCCTATTCTTAATAACTCCCTATGAACAGTGATAAAATTCTGCCGCATATCTCACATAACTACTGTTTATCTAGATATAGGTATGGTTCGATTCCGAATCGAGAACCAAACTAAGGGTTTTAAAATCGAAACCAGACTGGTTGGTTGGTTTTAGAACCGGCTATGGAACCGCTGGTTTCACGATTTTAGGCGGTTCTTTGACCTAGAACTGGAGGAACTGGCGGTTCTATCCGGTTTTATCGAAAAAATAAAAATAAAAAAAAAATAATATATTAAATATATAATTATTAATATTTAAATTATTTCATACAAACAGTAAAATTTATTATTTATTCATAATATTTAATATGTTATTATCAACAACGTAAATAAACATAACTTAAAATTATATATAATTAGTTTAAATAAACTTTTTTCTAAAACAAAATTATTTTCTTAATAATGTGAGACTATTTTTTACATTGTAATTTTCATTTTATCTTCTAGAGTATTTTATAATATCATAACATTGTTCATAATTGATATTGAATGTGTTTGTATACATATAAATGTGCATTCTAAATAAATTTTTAAAAACTTTAGTTAAATAATTTAATACTTTTAAATCTAATAATTATTTTGACTTTAAAATTTATTTATTTATTTTTAAAAAATATGGTTCCAAAACGGAAACTAGGTACTGGCGGTTCCATGGAACCGGACCAGAATCGTAAGAGACCGTTTTGGTTCCGGTTCCGGTTCCGGTTCCTCAATTTCAAAACTCGGAACCGGTGGTTCCTATTCTAATTCAGTTCGGTTCGGTTTTGAAATCGCGACGATGTCTACGTTTATCCCACCATATGGAATTATAAATTCTCATGTAAGCATGAAGTCCTCAAAAGCATTAATAAAACCTTAAAAACAAAGACCATAGGGGAAAAGTCTAGTACAGACCACTGCATACAAGTATACATGATGTAACACCACATATAACTTAAAATTTTCTAATACAACGTACAGTTGAATCAACCAATCAACACATATTCGGTTATAATTTATCATATCCATTGAACTAAAACCAAAATTGAAAATGAAATCTATTAAAACCCAAACTTGAAACTATTTTCCCAAAAAAAAAAAAAAAACACTAAAGCCTCAATAGAAACACTAATGAATATAAACGTAAAACATCAAAACCATACAAGGGTGAACCCTTAGAACGAATATGAGCACAGACTCTTAGAAAGAATGTGGGGCGAGCCGTCAACAAACTTGTCCATTACTTGATCACATATATATGTCCATTACTAGACCACAACCAATACAAAAACCAAAACCAAAAGCATGACTATAAGCATGGATCCCGATAAATCTGCAAACATAAACCAAATATATTTGGACATTGTATTAATACATTATTACTTAAGAAAACAATTATAATATGGTCATGCAGAGTTCTAAAAGATCTATAGGAAAAAAAAAAAAGGGAAAGCATGCAATGAAATTAGCAAAAACAGTTTTCAACATGGTTGTGACGTTTTAATAGTTCTCATAATTATTGTCTCATAGCTAAATAAAATAGGAAAAATTACATCAGAAGGCATAAACATTTGGAGTTAAGTTCATTTAACGTATTAAGGTTTAGAGAAGTTAAAAAAAGAAACTAATGTTTAAACAAATGAGTTAGATAAGCCATAATTAAGTAATGCCGTCATCAGTTTTTTTCAATTTAAGTGCTAGGTGGCATAAGAAAACTATTTTCTTTTATTTTAACCTTCAATAACTCAACTCGTTTATGATGTATAAAACAATCAAAGCTACAAAACTTAAAACTTAACACAAAGTATAGATGACAACGCCCTTATTCCTAAAAACCCTATATTGACAAAAACATCATGTGAAACCCTAAATCAAGAGTAAATCCATCCCAATTTGCAAACCCCCCAAATCATATTGGTAGAAAACCCTAAATGACATCTCGCACACAAACCCTATCAAGGTTTTTGAAAAACTTTGCAATTTTTATAGTTGTTCGTCGTATGAGATGATACCTCAGTTCTTTATCACGAATGATAGAATGAGTGGTGGAAAATTTATCCCTTCATTTTATGCTAGACATAAGTTAAATCAATTTAGGAAACAATCTTCAAATGCAGTAGTACTTTCACTTTTTGTTATTTTTTAATTTGGATTAATACATGCATTCTCTTATGGTTTACAGCATTACAATGTCCCATGAATTACAAGAAAGAAGAAGATAAGGTGCAAGTAGTAATATAATGCCCAAAATGGTGCATGTGGCATCATCCAGCGCAAACTCAACAAGTAGTGTTGAAGTTATTGATTATTGCTTTTGTGATTTGTTTTTGCTAGAGCAAACCATCCGGACGAGACAAAATCCAAGTAGAAGGTTTAGCACATGCCTGTGTCGTAGAGGCGAAGATTGTTGTGCATTCTTTAGGTAGGTAGACTTGACGATGCTAGAACATGTAAAAGAGGTGATATTAGAGCTTCGTGATCGATTAGGTGACATCTCTAACTCAAGCATTCATCTCCCTTTAGTTGTTGGTGATATGGTTGAAAGACAAAACCCGCTCACAAGTGAATTAAATATCATATGGTAGAATATCAGCTGCTTGAAGAAGATTGTAAAGGCAAAGAAGAGGAAGACAATACTTTTGACTTGTTGTTTAACTATTTCTTGGCTGGTCTTTTTTTTTTTTTTTTGTTGCCATGGTGTCAATGAAGTGGAGTTCTAAAAGTTAGTAGTTTTTTCATGGAAGAATTATTAAATGGAAGGATTTTGTGTATTAACGTAACTCAATGGTTATCCAGTGGTTATGCAAATTTGTTATTGTAATCGAAGTTGCTTTTTGCCTTATAATGCGAAATGTTTTTATTGAACTATATTTTATGGTAAAAGTTGATGTTTCTTATATTACATAACTAAAGTATAAATACATATAACCTCACGAATAGAGGATGATGCCATTATTAAGTGGCAATAATGCTCAAGTAAGCCTCCTTTTTCTTTTTTATTATAAAAGCAGGAAGCTAAGATGCCCGAATCCATAGATAGAAAGTAAATAGAAAGCTAAAAGACTGTCTTGACAAATAGTATAATTTGAAAGTAAAATATGTAATATAGTATAATTTTGAATACACTAGCTGAGAATTTTCTTGAGAAGTATGTACTTTCAAGTTTTAAGTACATGCAGAAATAATGCTTGCAAAGCAACGATTGCTTTCATACATAAATATATATGTGCTAACTATCTTTTTACATAATACAATTTAGAGGAAGGAATCATATCTTTGATTTTTCTTATTAAAGATCGGTATTCATATCATTAAACTCGAATAACCCAAACAACTACTCCATATGTAAATAAAAAATTCTAATTATTATTGTTCCTTCTTCCAATGAGTATCTAAAAATTTTCACACATTGGTTATCATCATCATCATCATCATCATCTCTTAAAGATACCCGCCATTTGTTCTAGCTTATGTTGTTTGTGGTGGATGATACCTTACGAGAAACAACACAATTACTAGAATCAAAGTATGTAGGAATCATAGTTCTAACCATAATCACATACGTGTGCCAAAAAAGCCATGTACCATCCACGTTATGTAGTTCAATCATAACACCAGTTGAACTTGAAGGCCATAACATATGAGCAAGGTCTCAATTTGATATAATTTCTAAACAATTTACCATTTAACAATTTAGCACTCGCATCGCATTGCATCATGATGTTTGTAAAACAGTAGCTAAAAGTTGAAATGAAAATTCATCTTCTAAACACTAGAACACAAATATTCTCAACTGATGCACCATATTACATGTCTAGATGGGATTAGAAAAGAACCAATCAATCCTCCATAGATTAATGCTACATCTTGGTATCTCACTATTTCTAATATTTTTTTACTCTCGCTATTTTTAGAGCTACATAAACATTGCTAAAATCATTTTCCATTTCATTGAAAATTTTGCAACCACCATCAATGGATGGAAAAATGGATCCTATATTAGACTACTATTTAGCACATGCCAACCTCACATCTAACAAAATGAATACACAGCTCCCACATGACTCTGCTCTTATAGGAGGCTTCCGTATAAGATTATTTCTTATGACTTTAAAAATTACATAAAACATAAAAATCACACAAACATCAATGGTAAACTATTTTTCAAACATTAAACGTAAGATCATTTCTTATGACCTTATAGTTGAGCCAATGTAGGATTTTATGGAAAAATATCAACAAGAGAACATTATGAGATGTGGATTTCAAAAGGAGCTCTTAATAGTTTAGTTGAAACATGTCCCAAAAAACACCAACAACACATATACATTAAAATGAGCTCCTGCTAACATTGTTAATAAATTGCCGGAACAATTTGGTGGAACATATCTAAACAACACCAGATGACATTTATGCATATAAGACCAATTTAACAAGAATTTCCTAAAGAGATCACACCATGGTATTCAAAGTGAAGAATGGTTCGTTGGTAATCTTCTTATTGGCTGCTTAAGCCTAATTACCGGAGTGAAAGCTAAGTCTCCTGAGTTGCTAGCTTCCTGAGTACATATTCCAAGATGAGGTTTGGTTTGACTACCAGCAAAAATAAAAGAGTAATGACTACTTTGAAACTTTAGTAATATAATAGATTTCATTCATGATGATATCTCTACATATGTACTAGCAACAATTTCATTCATCACATTTAGGATCGTTCACTAGGTATGCTCATCATAATAAATCGTAAAGCTACATGGTACCTGTCTCCTCTTAAAGTTACATTGAAAAACCAACAGTTGTTTTTGGCGTTTCTGTTGAGAATCTACAAAGCAACGTTGACATCATTCAAGGAAAAATAATTATATAATTGGCAATCAAATACTAAAAGAAGGTGTTTGTGACTACCTGGGTCGTGGAGCCAATGGAGTCTACTCCTTTGCAACCTCTCTTGTTATGGCCCTCTCCACATACCTACTGCATTTTTGAACTTGACCTTTTTGTGACATCTTAATTCCCATAGTCTCAGTTGCTTCTTCATTCTTACATTTCTTTTGGTACTGACCACACCTCTTGTGATAAGAAGGTGGAGCAAGACCAAGTTAGCCACTTCTTTCTTAAAATTGCATACTTGTAACTAACGATATGCTATACTAGTAGGAAGCAATAAATGCATCTTTCTTGTAGACAATGTCAACATAGTCCTCCACATCATGATTGAGGTAATGGGTCTGTTTGGATTGTCTATTTTTCATCTGTATCTGTATCTGTATCTTTTTTAAAATGATATGTGTAAATATATCCGATTTGCATCTAAATTTAATCTATATTTGTTCTATTTGATCTTTTGATGAGAACTGTCAACTTTTTTTTTTTATCTATATCTATTTCTTGATAAATAATTTATTAGCAAAAAGTTTGAAAAAGTGTCTATATTTGCCGGAAAAAAGCCAAAACAAACAGACCCAATGTATAGTAGTGAGCCCATGTGGGCATGGTATCCCCCTCAGCTGCCATAATCCATATGTGCAATTTCTCCTATTTGTGTCTACTACATAGATGTCTTGATGGTACTCAATTTTAAACCCATGATCTCCACCAAACATCACTTTGCAAAAACGGCATGTCTCATCTACAATTGCTAAAGCTCTAAGAGAACAATCACGTTGCCACTTTGCAGCAAAGTCCCTTCATTTTTGCATTAGTTTTAGCACATTGGTCTTGATGCCTTCCAGCATGGTTATAATAGCCTTTGCCTTGTAGCCAACAATCTTCCTATTAAATGACTCACACATGTTATTCTCTACCACATCTGTAAGCCCCTAAATTTTTCGATAATATTAGCAAACCCTAAGAACCGGAAGTCAAAACGAAACCTTAAAGTTAACCGACAATCCCATGTTCTTAAACCCTAGAAAACAAAATTGAGATAATTGTGGATTATGGTTTGTAATTATATAGGGAAGCTTAAAAATATCAGATTCGTAATTTTCTAGTGTCCTTCGAGTTCGATTGGGATCAGTTTTCTAAAACCGTGCCCCGGAGCACCAGATAGTAAAAATATTCTGACAATACCAATAGATTCATAAAAATATAAGGTTTTCAAAAATATCAGTTTTAGAATTTTTCGGTAACTAAAAATAACAGATATATGCCTTTTACGCGTATTTTATTTACTACCGGTATTTTAATTGTCTAGTCTACTATTCATAGTACTTTTATACTATTCATTACTATTCACCTATCTCTACTTTTTCTTACACTCTACCATACCTATACCTTACAATTTACCTTTCCCATACAACTTTAATCACAGCATACCTTACACATTACTTCTTTTATTACAAAACAAACAAAACAAATGAATTTCTCCCCCTACAACACTCAAAACCGGTGCCCCCTCTCTCCTCATGCACATCAATTTGTTTTCTTTTTCAATTTATTTTATTACATCTAATTTCCACTCCAAAAATCTATAAATACCCCATTCCTCTTCCATTCTTTCACACAACTTATTCTCTACTAAAACTCTCCCAAAATCACTCCACAAAATCACTCTCCCAAAATCTCTCTCAAGTTCCTTCTTTTCTTTAGAAAACCAAGCTCCACATAATACTACAACCCATTTCTTTTCCTCTTCAAACCAACACATAAACCTTAGGTAAAATTTTCTTCCATATACTCATTATGTTCATATATCTTAACATGAGTTTAGTGTATGTTTCTTAGACTCATTAAGTTAATGATGCAACAATTTATTCATGTTTTGTTTTTGTTCATGTTCTTTTCTTTTCTTTATTATTATGTTGTATTGTTATTGTTATTATTTGTTCTAACCTAACTTATATAAAGTATTATGTATATTATGTATATATATTTATTTAGAGCATATAAGCTCATTTGTTATTCATTTATTTTCAAGTCTTGCAATTTATTTATTTACTTGTTTTATGCAAATATTAAGACTAGTCTTTCTAGTCTTAGACCTGTCCATATCAAGTCAAAACAATTTTATTTCTTTGCTTTTCTTTTTATTTTGAGGATTAGTCTATTCTTAGTCCCGGGATACCTTGATGAAGCTAAGGTTCCCAATACTAGACTTTATTTTTATGCTCTTATTTTATTTATCTTAGCTATGTTGTTTTTATATTTCTCATAGTTATAATTCTCATTCATACATGAATATGTTGTTATTGTCTCAACCATAATGAAAATGAGTTTTCTTAAGTAATAAAAATAAACTATCTTTAAAAATAAATTTTCTCACATAGGGAATTATTTTTCCATAAGAACTTAAAGTCTTATCTTAACAAATATTTTCTAAAGCTAGCTAAGTTTAGCTTAAGTTTTAGGAATAACACTATATGTGATTTAATCAAGAAATACATAAAGTTATTACGAACTCTCTTTTAAAACTAATAAAATAAGAAAGTTTCTTTAAACTTAATTCCTTAATTAACCAAAAGTTTTCTTAAACACATTTATCCAAGTTTTCTACCAAAACTTTACAATACTAAAGTCTAGTCTAATTTTACAAAATTATCAAATAACCTTTCTAAAAACAAAGCCTTACTTAGGAAATAAAAATAATAATAAAGAACTTATAAAACTATTAATGCCATCCTTTTAAAGTGGATCTAACTTTAGAAAGATTTTAAAACATATAACCATGAAATATTTAGAAAATACTATATTTTTCAAACCGCTAGGATAAATTTATGGGAATCTTGAAAGATTAAAATTACTTTTTTTGAAATTTGATTATTCACAAGTAACTAAGGAATGGAGTTAAAGAAAGAATACTCACTCATGATAATTTAAGAAATTTTTCAAAACAAAACTAATTTCTTTTCAAGTCTTAAGCTTATTTCACTTTCAAAGACACATTGTTTTTACAAAATCAATGTTGAAACAACACCACTAAATTCATACATATGGTTTGAGTATATATGTGTGTGTATTCAAAGGGTTTTTCAATCATACAAATATATCTATATTTTGTACAAAAGTTCTTGAATGAAGAAAAGTTTGAAAACTCTAGTTTTGAAAAATGAAAAATTCGTATAAATCTATACGTTACTATTCTAAGACCCAAATAACTTCTTTTGATAAAAATAACCTTAGGAATAGATAGATCTTTTCGAATAGGTAGAAATCGATATATAATATGCAAAATTCCGAGTTAAAATGAGCAAGTTATAGCCATTTTAAATTGGAATTTCCATTCATACGATTTTTGACGAATTAAAAAATATAGACTTATAGAGTTTGACTAGATCTTGAATGAAATACTCATGTCGGGTATTTCTTTTAGTTTAGGTGTCGAGGACGAAGATCTTCCCTTTCCAGAGGATTACTTCAACTCCTAGAAGAAAGCTATGGACGAGTGCGTTTCCTTTACGCTTATGTATTCGTGCATGTGCTTGTAGAATAGAGCACTAGATGTTAGGAAAAGATAAAATTGATATGCATGTGGGATATCATGGGAACTATGTATGCGAATCGTTGTGTGCGATCAATGAACAATAAGTATTTCGGAACCCGATATGTGATTGATATAAATATTTCCATGTATGTATTGTTGTGTGTGCAAATATTGTTTGATCGCTTAAAATGATTTAATGTCATATTGAAATCTCCATATAATAAATTACTCATGCATATCACTTAGAATATTATTTCGAAATTTTGCTACTACTCCTTAGCGTAGGACCGGAAAGGTAAGCTGCCTAGCTACATCTTCAGGATTAGGACGTTCGGGGAATACGGCCTCAAGGTATAGCCGAGCCGGATCGATCGCTTTGGGTATGGAAAGCCTAGGGACTAGTAGTACTGTTCGTTGGAACCCAAGACGTGCGCAAACTTTAAGGAGGCCGTTCGGGGCTCAGTTCAAAACATTCCCTAACCACCGATGGAGGGGTAAATCCATCACACATACGAAACCGGATAGTCGTATGTACTGTTTGATCATATGGTTGTTGCATTCATATGCTTGTTTAATAAACTTGGTTGATTGCTTATTATGAGTACTTTTGCGTAAGGAATATCTCACTAAGCAAGTCATGCTTATACTCCTATAGACTTTTGACTTTGCAGGATTATCTTTTTGCACCCGAAACCATCTTAACCACCGGGTAGAATCTTTATTTTGAGAAGCTTTTGGAGGAATTCTATTTTATAGTCTTAGAGTAGATTTCATCTAAAATCTTCTAGCTTTTGTTGTTTATCTTAGTAAGACCATGTTATTATAAAATTATCGGGGGAATGCCCCTTAGAAGCTGTAAGACTTTTATTTTAATGAAGTATATTTTAAGTGTTATTTTGCATGTTCCGCTGCCAATGTCTTAAAATGCATTACTCCACCAGTCTCCCTTTGTTGTGAATGTACGCCTTGTACCGATATGGAAGCTTTCGAGTGACCGAAGTAATCATTCTTAAGTTTTAATATTGTGTACGGCGGGCTGTCATGTTTAGGGTACCCGCTAGGGCGTGACAACATCACATTTAACATACATCTAGAAGTATGCCTTGACCCAGTGGAAAAAATCTACATCTTTCAAATCAACATGGGCAGCAAGAGATTGACTTTAAAGTAGCTTTATGTTCTTTTGAAAATCCACCATGTTTGAGCTTTTCACACATGTCCAAAAAGCATGTTTAGCTTTCTTGCTGGATGCTTTTCTCTCCAATTTGCATTCAAATGTCGAGCACAAAAACGATGTTCACTATTGGCAAAGATCTTGCTCATGGCATTAACCAATCCCTACCAAAAACACATTTTATATAAATAGACAGTCGTATATAAACCATATAATAGATAGACAAACCATAGTATAGAAGCACCTATCTTTTGTTGGTCACTAATGAATGTCTACCCCTCACCCATGTTTGAAATGCCAAGCTCAGATTGCAACAAGCCAAGAAACCATGTCCAATTATCCTTATTCTCTAGCCCTACTACTGCCCATGCAATGGGAAACATCCCATTAGTGGCATCTTGCCCAATTGCACATAGTAGTTGCCCTTTACAAAATTTAGTGAGAAAATAACCATCCACACCAATAACACAATGACAGCCAGCCAATAACCCTCTTTTATATGCGTCAAAACACACATACATATGAATAAACTCATCTTTTGCATCACCTCCATTTTCCTTGACCTCTAATGCAATAGTGGTGTTACTCTTCTTCAGTTCTTGCACATAGTCCCATAGTCTTTCATATTCATTTATGTAATCACATTCAAGCTGCGTTAGAACCTTTTCTTGAGTCCGTCTCACTTTACTAAAACTTATATTCAACCTAGATCACCTTTTAACCATATCCTTCATCTCACTTTGTTGAATACTTGGAGAAGATGTGATCTTATCCATAAACTCTTCTGTTAGCTACTTTAAAGTAACCCTCTTGTTCCTATATATTTGCTGGCAAATGTGTTTCTCCTCATATGCCTTCACTTGGAACTCACCTATTCTCCTATTCATAAAGGCTGTAATATTCCAAGAACACTTGCTATCCTTGCAAACTTTGCTCTAATAAATGTTAGGCTATTCTTTTGAAAGTACACTTCTCATTGTTCTATAATGGAGTATCGTACCACAACATTCTTGAACTATATGACATCATCAAAAATCATTCCTACAGAAAAGATAGGGCTTTTCAAAATCTCATTGAAATAGGGGAAGTGATGTTTATTTCTCTTATGACCTGAATCTAATCATCCGGTTCGTCATTACCCTCTTCACTATCAGTTTTATCACCTCTATCAAGCTCATCATCGGATCTTACATAATCCATAGCATCAATATCTTCGCCACCATCTAACCCTACATATGTAGTAAGTGCAACATCTTTGACCATTGCTTGATCTCCATGATCTGTAGCTTCACTAATTTGTAGCCCACTCTCTATTTGGCTACATTCTCTTGTATCTACCTCATGCCACATAGACACAGATTTAGATTTAGTCTCAGAATCACATTCCACATCTTCTTCAGTTGTAACATTAGAATCCTCACAACATAATGGTTTTACTGCACTCAAGTGTGATTCTTTTGGGCATGATTGAAATTGTGCACACACATATACAGAGAACATGATGTCAAGTCTAGAAGCTGTTAAATACAACAAACTATCTATCATTCCTCTATAAAGCTTTTCACACACATTTTTGCCATATTCGTCCTTATCAAGTTTTATACTTGAACTCATAGGTATAGGTATAAGTTTAGATTTTCAATTATCTATTTTAAATCTTTTCAACAAATCTTTTATATATTTCAATTAATTGATAAGGTTTCCATCTTTAGATTGTTTGATTTGAAGACCAAAAAAATAATTGAGTTTCCCATCATACTCATTTCAAATTCATTTTTCATAGACTCAACAAATTCTTTTATAAGACTTGTGTTTCTAGCTCCTAACACAATGTCATCTACATATATTTGTACAATCAATGTATCAAACTTATGATTTTTAATAAATAAAATTGTATAAACTTTTCCTCTTGAAAAATTGTTGTTTAAGAGAAATCTACTTAGTCTTTCATACCAAGCTCTAGAAGCTTGCTTCGGTCCATAAAGAGCTTTGTTTAACTTAAAGACATGATTGGTGAGTTCATTATTTTCAAAATCCGGTGGTTACTCTACATAAACTTCTTCTTTTATCAAGCCATTTAAGAAAGCACTTTTAATATCCATTTGAAAAAGAATAAAATTCTTAAAAGCAGCAAATGCCAAAAGCATTCTTATAGATTGTAGTCTAGCAACCGGAGCAAAGGTCTCATAAAAATCAATTCCTTCTTCTTGATTAGATCATTTAGCAATAAATTTAGCCTTATTTCTTGTTATTAAACCAGATTTATCAAGCTTGTTTCTAAACACCCATTTGGTTCTTATGACAATTCTATTATTAGGTTTGGGAACCAAAATCCATACATTGTTTCTTGTGAATTAGTTTAATTCATCTCGCATGACATTAATCAAAAACTCATCTTTTAAGACTTCATCAACATTTTTAGGTTCAAATTGAGATAAAAAAACAAGATTACTCAAATTTCTTAAAGAAGATCTTTTTTGCACTGGATTTGAAGGTTCTCTAATTATTAAATCTTTAAGATGTGATTTAGCATATTTCCCCTCTTTAGGCAAATCATGATTTTCATATTCATGCACATCATCATCAAATTTTTGTTCATTAACTTCTTTATTATAGTTTTCAAGGGAGAATCTATTCAAATTAGCACACACAACATTAACATCATCATTAGAACATGCATTAGGCAGAAGATCATCAAAAGCAATATGAATAGATTCTTCAACAACTAAAGTTCTTTTATTAAAAACTTTATAAGCTTTACTTGTTAAAGAATAACCTAAAAAGATTCCTTCATCACTTTTAGAATCAAATTTAGCCAATTGTTCTTTGCCATTGTTTAAAATATAACACTTCGTGCTAAATGGATGGAAATAAGATATGTTAGGACTTTTGCCTTTCCAAAGTTCATTAGGGGTTGTCTTTAAAACTGGCCTTATAAAAACTCAATTTGAAATGTGACATGTTGTATTTACAGCTTCAGCCCAAAAATATTTTGGCAAATTATTTTCACACAACATGGTTCTAGCTATTTCAATTAAAGTTATATTTTTTCTTTCGGCTACATCATTTTGTTGTGGCGTTCTAGGAGCTGAAAAGGTATGTTCAATGTCGTAATTACTACAAAAAAATTTTCATTTCATGATTTTCAAATTCTCCTCCATGATCACTTTGAATTGTAACAATATTAAGACTTTTTTTTTTTATTTTAGACTTTCTTGCAATATAAAAAAAAAAGACATGATTTATTTCATCTTTAGATATAAGGAAGAAAGTCTATATGTATCTAGTAAAATCATCAACGATTACCAATGTGTATTTCTTTCCTTCCAAACTTAAGGTTTGGGTAGGACAGCTTTAATGGTCTAGATGTGTCAACGACATCTTTAGACTTAAAAGAAGTTTTAGTTTGCTTTCCTTTTTGACATGCTTAGCAAATCTTATCTTTTTGAAAATTTATCTTTGGTAAACCTTTGACAATATCCTTTTTAATAAGTTTTGAAATGATTTCTATGTTAGCATGTCTTAATTTTCTATGCCATAACCAGCGATTGTCAATTTTAGAATATAGATAATTTTCAATTGAAGATCTAAAATCATCTAAATTGATTTTGTAAATATTTCCTTGTCTATATCATTCAAAACATGCTTGGTTATTGTTAATTCTTTCCATGGAACACATTTTGGTAGTAAATGTTACTTTAACAACATTGTCGCACAATTAACTAACACTCAATTATGTTTTAAATTATCAACAAGCAAGACATTCTTAATAAATAAATCTTGATTAACGAGAATGTTACCTTCTAACTAGAACGGTTGATTTTCTGTTGTCCCTAAAAGTAACACTCTTATGATCCTTCAAGTCTATTGATGTAAACTTAGACACGTATCCTGTCATATGCATGGAATAGCCACTGTCCAAGTACCACTTATTGCTTCTACTTGAGGATCCCTGCAAGATAGTTAATTACTTCTTTGGTACCCATTTTAGTTTAGGTTCTTTTCAGTTAAGGGATACAAAAACTTCTCTTTTTAGAATCTGAACAAATCAGCTTTGATGATTCAAATTTATGGATTTTCTTATTGCATAGTTATGTGCAATATGACCTGTTTTCCATAATAATTGCATATCCCATAGGTTGCTTTAACAAATTTTGTTTTTTGGGACTTCCAATTATTTTGTCCACTATAGCTAACTCCAAATTTATTTGAGTCACACTTTTGGCTTCCAAGAAGTGTGTTCAAATTTTTCTTTCCATTTGAAAATTTAGCTATAGTAGCCTTTAAATCATCTAAGCTAGTTTTTAATACCTTATTTTCATTTTTAAAAAATTTTAGCTCTTTAATGATTTCATTATTACAACTATCAGCATGTACATCATTGTTATTCTTTATGGTCTTAATTTCAATGTCTAGCAAATCATTTTCAATTTTAAACTTTTCATTCATCTCCTTTAATTCATTATTTTTGTTTTTCAAATTTTTGTACTTAATATTTATCTTTTCATTTTCTATTTTCAAACTGTTTATCTCATCATTTAGCTTTTCATTTTCATATTTAATTTCTTCATGATTAGCTAGAAAAGTTTCTAATTGTTCTTCTACTTTTGTCATTAAAGTTTCCAGCATGCTATTCTTTTTCTCAGCTTTCATCAATTTGCAATAAACTTTTTCATACATAGCATGCAATTCATCATATGAAGGAGAGCAGGGAGATGTTATCTCATTGTCCAAGGCCATGAAGCATACATTCTCATCATCTAAATCTAATGAGTCCTCATCGCTTCCTATTGCCATGTAAGCTTTCTTCTCCTTTTCCTTCGATCTCTTTTTAAGCAGCGGGCAATATTGCTAGATGTGTCTTGGTTTTTGGTAGTTGAAGCATGTGATCACATCCTTTCTCTTGTGCTTGGATGAGTTGATGTCATCCTCCATCTTCTTCGACTTTGGCTTCATAAATTTTCTGAGCTTCTTGGCCATCAAGACAAGATCCTTTTGTTCATCTTCTTCTTCTTCATCACTTGACTCTTGTCTTGCAACCTTTAAAGCGATTGCTTTTTCGTTGCCTTCTTTGCCTTGCTTCTTGATGAGCTCATAGGTTTTGAGTGCACCAAGAAGTTCTTCTTTACTTAAAGCACCAAGGTCTCGAGCTTCCTTTATTGCTGTCCTTTTGACCTCCCAATTTTTTGGAAGTGACCTAAGAGGTTTAGGATTGATTTCTAAATTAATAAAGTTCCTCCCAAGCATAATTAGGGATTTATAATGATAATAAATCTATTGTACATTTCATCAATAATTTCATTTGGAAGCATTTTAAAATTTTTAAATTCACCACATATGAGACTAATTTTAGTTTCTCTAACTCTGGATGTTCCTTCATAAGCTTTTTCAAGCTCATCCCAGATTTCTTTAGTAGTATAACATGTACAAATTATGTTAAAATAGTTTTCATTTAAACCATAATATAAGATATTCATGGCAGTTTCATTTAGATCTAACTTTTTCCAATCCACTTCTGTATAACTTGTTTCTAATTTTTGTTGGTTTCTCTCAATATGGATTTTGATGATAACAAAAAGAGTTAAATGTTTACTAACAAAGTTCATTAAGTGTGTAGTAATTAAGTTTTATGAAAATATATTTGCAAAAGAATACAACTCAGGAAGTATTTCAGAAGGCATTTAGGAAAGGTTTTCAAGAGCATTTGAATATTCAGAAGGAAAATCAGTGTTTTATAAAGGTTTGTATATCAATCAGAAGGCATTTCAGAAACTAATTTACAAATACTTGAATTATGGAAGAATCACGATCGAGACTGTGAAGAACGGATGTTTTCCTAATCAATCCGTATTTTTGAAGGCCCAGCACCAAAGTGAATGTATTTGGGTAATATATTCAATTATGTTCCACAAAGCTGGTTCAATTATCCAAAGGGGATTCAAGTCATTCGAATTTAAGGTTTGATTAATTTAAATTAACGAATCAATAGCATTTGAAGCTTCATGACAACAAAATTCAGATTCGATTTTGGACATAGCTATTTTCTTGTGATATTATAAGAAGCATCTGATGGAAATAATCATCAAGGACAAGCTTATCCAACATCAAGAGAGTTCAAATTTTAAATGAATCAAATTCGGAACTTTAAAAGTTGTTACTTTCGTGGTGATAAAGCTGCTATTTTCGTGGGTTATCTTCTTCCAATCAGGAATGTTGTGATCATATTATTTTTAAGGTTTATCTACAACAAAGGCTGATTCAACTTGTAACATTTGAAGAAAACTCATATCCGGATTACAAGCTAAAGATCAGAACCAGCAAGATAAAAGGAACTCATGTTTATCCAAAGCTGTTGAAATAGAAGGACAAATAGTAGCCTATCCGAATTAATTGCAAAATATCTGGAACTAATCTTTTTCTAGTCATTGAAGAAAGAAGGATAAATATGGCAAATTCAGAAGAAAGAAAAATGGATAAAAAATGTGAAAAAGAATACAAGCAATCAAAGCTCTCAAATATTCCTCAAGCAAATACTGCTATTTATATTTTCATTGTACTGAAATTAAAGGAAACATTATACTTAATTCCTCAAATTGATTTGTGATTACTTCTTGTGAGATTGAGAGTTACAAGTAGGCTCAGTAGATTGATTGTAGCTTGTGGAAGCTAGGAGGATCAAGCTGAGTGCATATTGTAGCCAAGTGCTTTGGCAAAAGACTTGTAACTTGATTTGTTTTTGGATAGTGGAACATACTGATAAAGACAACCGAATCCCCAGCTTGATGCTGGAAGAGAGGACTGACGTTCAAGGCAGAACCTCTATAAATCGCTTTGCACTCTTCTAAACTCTATTTCTTTAATTTTTGTGCATAATTATTTGTTTATTTGAGCTGCAATACGTATTCAGAAACTATTTTAGAAAGTGACTGAAAGTATTTTTTACTGATCAGAAACTAAATCAGAGACTAAAGTCTGGAAGTTCATTTTTGTTTTAAGCTTAACGTATTGTGATATTTTCGAATATGTTTTCATTCGAATTTCAACTAAAGATATTGTTTATTAAGTTTGTTGTTTTTCAAGTAAAGTTAAGAAGCCATTTTTTATTGATTAATCTAGTTTGTGAATTTGGTAAAGATTTTCAAAGGATTAAATTTTTAACTTGGAAAACCAATTCACCCCCCTCTTTGTTATCTTTTGGGACTAACAATTTTCCTTCAATTTTAAGAGGCCCATTTTCAATAACATTCCATATTAATCTATTTTGGGCTTTTAAAAAGATTTTCATCCTGCATTTCCAGTGTGGGTAATTACCCCTACATAGAACGGAGGCCTGTTTATCGTTTGCCCCTCTAGAAATCCTAGTGTATTTGAAGCTATGATTTTTACTCTATTTGGTGGTTAAGCACAAAAATAATAGAGATTGGCTTTAATATCAATTGAGAATACATTAGAAATACTCGAGGGGAGGATTGAATTGAGTATTTCTAAAAATTTCGATAAATTAATTTTAATTTTACCATATCAAAGAATAGATAAATTTGCAACAAATAAATAAACAACATATATAAAAACATAAATTAAAGAGATTGGGTTAGAGAGAATCAAGCCAATTTTAGCGTGGAGTTCGACCTATTTCCTACTCTTCATGGTCCACAAATCACTTTTATCGAGGTCTTCACCACTATTTCAATTAATTTTAAAAGTTAATTCAATACGAGCAATTACACAATTCTGGAAATAAAATATTTCCTCTCTCTATAGGTACTCTTAAATGAATAACAATAAATTTGAACTGAGTACTATAGTATATTTTCTCTCTGTAACATTTACAAATATTATATACAAGAGAACAAAAAGAATGATTTATTTGATTGCAATAAAGAGCTCATAAATGATTTTGGCATACACTGCTTAGTTAATCTGTAGGACTTGTAAATAAACAGGTTTTGAATTTCAAAAATCCATTAAACACAATGTCTATAATCTACCAAACATTAAATGTGCTTCAGTGACTCTTTCTTACCACATCAGCTTCAGACATTAAGCTGTTGCACTGCAAATACTCATTGCGCCCTAACTTTGCCATTGATGGCCTTTTCACACGTGTGCTTTTTCGAGCCTTAAATTTGAACTGTCACTCCCTAATTCTTCATCACGTCAAGCCTTTGACGTAATCCACGACCAACACTATGACTTTTTCATCTTTATCGAGCCTTGGTTTAGAACATGTCGCGCCTCCAGTGTTTAGCATGTCAAGCCTTCGACGTAACCTTCGACCAACACTGTCCACTTTTGTTGTCTTATCGCGTTTGGACTTTATCTTATTGAGCCTTGATCGCTTGACTTGTTTTGGCCTCAACCAACCTTTCGACCACTAGTTTGGCATTTTTGAGCTTATCGAGCCTTGGTTTTAGCTTTGTCACGCCTTGACTATTTGATATGGCTTGCCCTTTATAATTACTATTCTTGCTAAAGCCTAAAGAAAACTCTACAAACACGCACAACGCACACACACATATATTCCACTAATTAAGTGTAGCTTTCAATAAATAAATAATTAATCATGCATTATATTGTCTCATAAAAAATCACATTGAACACTCATGTTCAACAATGCCTTATCTGACTCATTTGTTTAAACATTAGTTTCATTTTTTAACTACTTTAAATGTTAATGCCTTAAATGAACTTAACCCCAAACGTTTATGCCTTCTGGTATAATCTTTTATAATAAAATATAACCCAATAGCTAACAACTTCATCGACTATATTACATTTCAAGATATTTATTATAAGATTACAAGTAATAAATAATAGTAATCGCATACTTGATGTTCATATGATGTTCAAAATTCAACTTTTTAACTCAATAATTGATTGGATGTTGAAATCTCCCACCAAGTAAAACTTTACAAACCTTGATTGAGATGTCTCATAGTCTCTTTCTTTGGTTTCTATAATCCCCTTTCCACCAAACTCTTACTTTCCTTAGATTTTCGGAGTGTTTCCCTTAACTCTTTTATATCCCTATAGGGAGATAGTAGGAAAGGTGTGTAGATACCCCATTTTTCCCTTGAAATAATAATAATTAGTAATATATGAAAAAAGAGAAAAAAAAAGAAAAAAAATGGCAAATAGAATGTGTGCGCAAAAATATAAAATATGGTTCAAAATAAAAAGAAAAAAGGAGAATAATAATTCAGAAGAAAAATATAAATTATTTTTTGCCTCGGTTTAGGTCACTCAAATATTATTTAAGTGACCACAAGACTGACGCACAGGCTAACGGCCTATCAAATAAGCAACACAACATTCACACGTGCGACCAGGGTTTGATCTGTGCGAGGGACAATGAATTTTTTTTTTTTTGTATGGTGCATGTAGGACACACTAGTGCATTGCTACGTGTGAGGCGTGCGTGTTCAACATGCACATCGTCTTCCTCCCTAGACTCCATTTTTTTTCCATGTAAGATAGTCGGTTCAAGCTCATTTTTAACCCATTTTCGATCCAATTCGCACGAAATTGATGGAGGGGATTTGAAGTAGGCATGGGATACTACAAGATTGGATTAAAAACTAGCCTTGAAACTATTGATTTGGCATTCATTTTTTGATCTAAAGTTCACAAAAAACTCGTTTTTACGCATGAAGACAACCTTTCAAAATTTAAATCCGACCCACCTCGGCTTCTAGAAATCCTTATCTAAACTCATTGTCATCCTTCGAGAAGTTCATCAAAGCTTAGAATTTGCAATACACATTATAGAAGCTTGAATTCGTGCACGACACCACCTACCCAATTCTCGAACGTAACACACCTAATTTGACTCCTAAACAATATAAATAGGGGTCGAGTTTTTTGTTCAAAACATCCACAAGCATCCAAAACAAAAAAAAAATGTCCATTTTCATCCAAATTACTCTAGTAAGCTTTGAATTGTTTTTTGAAATCTAGGGTTTTTTTTTTAAAATTCTTTGATTACTCTCAATAGAGACCAAATTAAAGTAAAACGAAGCTATAGTTGGACTCAGGAGTGGTCAAAGCTTTAGTTAGTAGCTTTCTCCTTTGTCCAAAGCTTCTTGATAGCTTCTGACGACCATCGTTGCCAGCTACCATCATTGGAAGCTTCAAACCATTAGTTTCCACCCAATTTCTAACCAAATCACCACCACTAGACTACTCGCCGCCCTCCTCTTGACCATTCTGACGCAATCTCGTCCACCCAAAGCTGTCGGAGCACCACCAACAACTTCCGCCAATCATCTCCTTCCTCCTCAACCTGATAACCTAGATTCGACTCGAAAATCTGATCCAAACCCTACTCTGACCCGCTTCGATCCAACTGAGGTGAATTCATGTTATTTTGTTTTCTATTTTTATTTTATTTTTTAAAATAAAAATTAAAAAATATGATAAAAATAATAATAAGAAAATATAATAGAACTTTTTCTTCTAATAAATTTAACATGTATAATAATATTAGTAGTATATTAAAGTAGTATAAACATATTAATGAGTTAACATGATAAAAAAATAAAAAATCTTTTGTCACATAGAAAGTTATACTTTCTAGAAATAAAAAATGAATTTGATAGCTCATAGGATCTCACATAAAAAAAATCATTTTCATAAAAATAGTAAAATTTAACGAACTTAAATTGAAAATAGTTCGAAAAGATAAAAAATACTAACATACTAAAGTTTTCTAAAAAAGAACTACGCAATGTCTGATTTCGATTAGCGGGTATCTAGGCACTTTCGAGGTGACATAAAAAATGAGAAACTTTTTTTTTGTTTTATTATTTATTTTAAGTCAATTCATTATAGATATTGTAAACTTTAACGATAAATTGCGAATATCATAGTTTCTTTTTGAATTAGTAAGTTCATTGAGCATTAAAAAGGATAAATTTTAAATTATGAATTTTAAGTGGTCATCATATGATTTTAATAAGATAGCCTCAGAATCCAAAATCTCTAGTTTATCAAATTGATCTTAAAACCAATTTTTTCGCGGACTAGTGGCTAAGTCAGGATCAGCCGATCAATTGATCCTAACTTACATTTTTTTCCTAATTCTGATTAGGTGGTGACTACAATTTTTTTAAATTAAATTGTTTTAATTCCCAGTCTAAGGTTGTATTAGATAGGTTAGGGTTTGATACAAATCGAATTAAAAGAAATAAAATCATAAATTAAAAAAATCCAGGCTCGACAAGGTGTTACAAGGTTTTATATAAGGATAAGCTAAGTAAGTGTTCATAGGGAGTAAGTTCTATATTAAGGAAGGTGATTGCATGATAGATAAGAAAAGTAAGGGTTTAAGTAATTTACTATTTTGCCCTTGTTTATAGAATAAATTCTAAGATATTTTAATAATTATTATTATAACATTCATTAATAGCATTTATATAATTTATATATTATCAAAATATGAAAATATACATTTCATTAATTATTTATACTCCATTCTTATAATCATATGAATTCATAAGTTTGTGTTGTCTTCATGGATCTTGCTAGATTATTATGCTTCCAAACTTTACAATTTATAAATATTAAGCATGCCAATTAGAGCATCCCTAGTTTGAGATCTTTGATTTAGGATCCTATGTGAAGGACTGTACGTTTTTATGTTCTATAGGATGGAGGGGAGGTCCTTAAAACTTTTTGAGATTCACTGCCAAAGACTAAAAAAAGTAAGGTCGTTCATGGCTGTTTATGGTTTCTTTATTTTATTGTGTGTTATGTGAGGGTATATGAAACCCATAAAATAAAAAAGATTTGAAGAAAATCTTATGTAAAGAACCTTAGGGATAAAGTACTATTTTTTTAAAAGGTTTTTAAATTATTGATATGACACTTTAAGGACTTCTTAAGGTTCTATAGGATGTCGATGCTCTTGTAAATCCTATTCCGAAGTCTAATCTGGACATAAATTGATCGATCTTGAAAAAGAAAAAGGTTTCAATTTCTATAATTTTAATTCGTAAAATATATAAATCTCAACAAAAGACAAGCAAAACTAATCTTACAGTTTATATCAAGTTTTGAAAACCAATGTTTAAAAGTTAGGTTAGTGATAAAAATGGTATCTGAACTTTTGTAAAAAATTCAATCAGTAACCTGAAGTTTGATTTTAAACAATTTGGTACCTGAAACAAGGTTTCACATATAAAAACTTGCTTTAAGTACCAAATTATTCAAAGTCAACCTTTAGAGATTTAACTTTATACAAAAGTTTAGGTATCATTTTTAATACTATCTCTTAAAAGTTTAGATTATTGTCATTGTTTGTGTAGTTGTTAATATGTCAATTTTACTTGTATGATTTTACAATTTTTTTTTTTTATTTTAAAAGATTCTTCTAAGGTAAGTTGCATATGAAATCTTCTTCTTCTTCTTCTTTCTTTTTTTTTTTTTTTCATTTTTAGAATTTTACGTTTTTAACTAAGTCTACATATCAAACGTCATATAATCTTAAATTTTTAATAAATTTAAGAATTCGACATATTTTACTCAGATGACTTAAAATATAAAAAATATAATTACATTTCTACAAGCCTATCAATTATTAAGATGACCCATCTTTCATATCACATCCCAATATTATTTCCTCTTTCTCTCTCTCCTACTCTCTTATTTGATGTTTATAGATTGCATACATTATCAAGTTCTAACTGCAAACTTTACAAGAAAATTTATTTACTTCATTTATCTAATCAAGAATTTAAGATCAGTTGAAATAATCGATTCTCTTCAATTTATAACAATTTTCGGACAATATAACATAAAAAGAATTTGGTTTCAACTATACATGCTAATTATATTATGGATTAAAAGTCATTTATAAAAAGTAAAGAAGTTTAGTTCATCATTTTTAAAATTTTTCATTATGATTTTAATTTTTTAATAATTATTGTAAGCAAACGTTTTCAAAATTATTTTAAATAAATTGTGGAAACTTATATTTCTTTCTATCGGTTCTAAATATCGATTTTACATACCTTTAGCAATTTCGGATGAAATTGCGAGTTTCACAATTTGATTGTACGAAAAGTGAGAAGTGGGGTATAATATATATGCATGTATAATACTTTCGAAAGTCTAGAAATCATTCGAGTAGGAAAAGATTGAATAAAAAGGAAATGATGAATAACAAAACTTGATTGTAGCATTCTCATATATAATTTGACTTGTTGGTTAATGAACCATATCAGACAAAGCATATAGAAAAGGCAATTTTTGCTTCCAAATTAAGCACCTTAAAGTAGAATTGTCACTAATTCGGCATCAACATCGAGTAGTGCAAGTTTGGTATTTTCTTTTTGGCCCCCAACAAACCAAAAAGCGTTTGAGGATTCCTAATTCCTAAATCCTAAACACAAGATTTTTTGTCCTTTGTTTATACATTATCACTACTATAGTTATAACTTATAACCAGCATAAAGCATGAAAGAAAGATACCAAAACCTCCCTCCCTCCCTCATCCCAATCACTTGCTTCTAGGCCTATAAACAACCCAACCCAACCCAACACAGCCATTTCATCCTAAATATGTTGTTTCTTCAACCTTAGACGTCAAAATCCAGAATAATAATTCCACTACTAATTAGTAATTACGTACCATATATCTCATCAACCTCTCTCATGTTGTCACTCCAAGAATGAACAAATCAAAGGACGTGGTGGGGAGCGGCACGCGCACCCACCCACTAGTATGGTTGATCGCCATATTATGCGCGTTCCTGGCGGTGGCAGTCATCATCGCCGGCATAGTTGTGTTTGTCGGATACATAGTAGTCCATCCTAGAGTACCCTTCATTAAAGTAATGTCGGCCAGCTTGGACAGGTTCCAATACGACCAAGCTGGTCTCCTTGTGACCCAGATCACCATTGTCATAAGGGCTGAGAACGACAATGCCAAGGCACATGCTAGCTTCCAGGACACCGATTTCAAGCTCAGTTTTGACTTGCTGGATGTTGCTGAACTGGTGGCTGATCCCTTCGATGTGCCCAAGAACCAATCTATAGATTTTCGTTACGTGGTTGAATCGTCTCCTATACCGCTGGATCCTGGGAGGATGGAAGTGATCAGCTCGTCCCTGAAGCGGAACGATATCGTGTTCAGTTTGAAAGGGATGTCGAGGGCTCGGTGGCGGGTGGGTCCTCTGGGTTCGGTGAAGTTCGTCTGTCATTTGGATTGTCAGCTTCATTTTCATCCTCAAAATGGATCCTCCACCAATACGAATCGTTGCAGCTCCAGGGCTAAATAATGTATGATGATTACGACGGTCATCATCATTATCATTTCTTTTAATTAATTTTTAGGTTTTTCTATGTTTTTCATTAACAGGGTGCCCATTAATTCATGGATATTTAAGCACATATCCTCGTATTTTTCTTACAGACTTATAAATTTGACACCCTTCAAACATCATAAAATTTAGGTTGTATAGAGAATAAGTTCAATAATACTGATGATAGAAGAAAAATAAGGGATTATTAAACTTTTTTATTCTTATTCATTTTTTTTCCTCTGGAGATTAGGCGATAAATTCCCATTCTGAAGATTTCTTAGACTTCTGCATCGGTCTTTTCTGTTTTTGTTTTATGGTTGGTTTCTTCAGAAAGAGTTAATAACGATAGAAAACTTTTCAAATAAAGAAGTTATATCTGTTTCATACAAATCAATTTTAAGAGTCTTGTAACAATGAAATAAGATTGATTGCTCTTTCACGCTGTTCCTTTTATTATAAAGCATAGTTGGCATAAAAATAGAAAATTTTCATTTTCAACAACTATAAATTCATGGGTTTGCTTAAGTTAAGGTGTTGTGGTATTAATTTGTAAAATAACATGGTTTTCCTCCGATGCATGAATAGGAAAAGGTAGAAAAAGTTCCGGTTGGTATGACTTTGTTAACAAATTGTCCCATACTAACTAACCATATTTAATATAAAAATAAATAGACACCATTTACACTTTAGGTAGAAGTAGAATTTTATGATATCATTATGTTTTTTTAATTGTACGATTAGTTTCATAAATTATCCAATTATTTTAATTTAATTATATATTTTATATATTACTTATGATATTTATTTTATTAATTAGGAGACTCGAGCACCTTAGGATAGGATGATGTCATAGTAATCCAGGGAAAAAGAATTTTCTCTGTCACGCATTGATATTAAATTTACAAAATCGGATGAATCTAGACACAGCATATTTATTATACTACTCTTTCGTGTGCTTTGAGTCTGGTTGCTTCTAGAGTTAGCTTATATCTTCATCAACTCCAACTTTATCATGAAGCTTTTTGGTCCACCATATGGGCCTAGCAGTGCGGTCCAACTTCAGCATCCGCTCAAGCAATCCTAGAATGATAAGGAAAGGGAGTTTCAAGATAGGAAATACCAATCACCAAAAGTATATACCATTGTGTTAAAATATAGAGTCTGTTTAAATGATCTGTATTTTATTTGTATTTATATGTATATTAAAATAATATGTATAAATATATTCGATTTGTATTTATATTTTATTTATATTTGATCTATTTGATATTTTGATGATAACTGTCATTTTTTTTAATCTGTATTTATTTCTTAATAAATAATTTTTTTTAAAAAGTTTAAAAAAAATGTCTGTATCTATCGAAAAAAGCCACTATTATGTATATATTTTATGTGATATGTACCATCTATCAAAGTCATTCTCTCTATATATAGAGACCTTATATTCTCAAATATGATATTGTCAACATATAACTAGCAGATTGATTTTACTATTTAAATTCTTTTAATTTTTTCAATAATATGACACGTTATACTATTCTCCTTGAGATAATTAAATAACTTGTAGTACACGACCTTCAACAATCCTCTATCACAGTCAAAACACAGAGTAGGAATATAATATGATAACAAACATAATCATAGATATGAAACACAAAATAGATGCAACACTTTGTTGGAACTAGCGTAATGAAAATAACAAATAAAAGGCAGATAAATAATAAATAAAATACGAGCAAAGCAACTAAAATAAAAATAAATAACACCAGAACTTTAATGTGGTTCACCTTTTGTATAGGTTATGTCTACGAGACCAACTCCGAAAATTTCTTCCACTTAATAAATAGTAGGCATACAAGAGAAAACTTCTTTAGAAAAATTATCGAGAGATACAAACACAAATAATTGGGATAAACCTAAAATAGTGTCACTCAAGTGTTTCACAAACACTCCAAAATAACCCCATCATTTTATCACTTAAAAATTATCTCTGTCTAAATTAAATTTCCTTAAAGCAAACTTTGTTTTGGTTTTCTCTCAACATAAAACACAAAACTCTCTCACACACACACATAAAATATGCAACAATGGTGCCTACTTATAGGCAAATGATTTCTTGCCCAAAAGTTTGTCAAATTCAAATGGAACCAACTACACTTCATGGCTACTTTATGTAGCCAACTTGATTGCTTTTTCCTTTTCTTCTTCTTTTTTTCTTTTAATTTCATGTGGGCCTCAAACATGTGAGAGGGACCTAACAATTGTCCCCTTACCAATTACATGGAGGGCTTCGCAATCCTGTTGCTAATCAATAGTATTCAAAATTATCCCTTAAAAGAACCTTGGTTAATATTTCAGATCCATTTTCATTAATATGGATATTTTCAAGCCATAGTAACTTCTTCTCCAATACATTTCTGCTACAATAGTATCTCACACCGATATGTTGTGATTTCAAATGAAAGGGGAAATTCTTCCTAAGATGAATTGCACTTAAACTCTCACAGAACAACCCATACTTCTCTTTGTGATAACGAAGTTCATTTAAGAACTTTTTCATCCATAGCAACTCCTTACAAGCTTTTGTTGCTATAATAAACTCTGCTTCAATCGTTGAGAGTATTAAGAGATATAACCTCCTTATTTATTGACACATGGATTAGTGTAGTTATGACAACTGTACATAGCTTTTAGTTTTTTTGTATGTAAGAGTTAGTAGTTTCCTAACAAAATATAGAGTAAAATAGAACATCAAGTCATTTCCTCTATAATTGGCTTAACTCTCTCGTCTCAAGTGAGTTTTTCTTTCATGCTTAATTTCTAGATGGTATCAGAGCTGGAAATGGTGTAGGTTCTTTTGCATGTTCTTTGTTTGTATTATTTTTTAGAATGGATGCTGGTGAAGTGTTTCACACAAGTATGAATACTAATAAAATTAGCAGTGATCTGTATTTTCTTTCTAGAAGTGATAGTCCAGGCTTGATGCTTACAAATGTTCTTTTCAATGGTTCGAATTTCTTAAATTGGAGTAGCTCTATCAAGTTAGCTTTAACTACTAAAGCGAAATTAGGATCCATTTATGGATCGTATGTTAAACCGATTTCTAATCTAGTTAATGTAGAAGCACGGTCTAAGGTTAATTCAATGGTTAGATGTTGGTTACTCGATTCTATGAGTAAAAGGTCGATTGAAGGCTTTGTTTATACACAATAGGCTAGAGAACTTTGGATTGATGTTTGTGATAGTTTTGGTCCCCTACTCTTTCAATTGCAAAGTGAGATTATGGATTCCAAACAAGGAAACTTGAGTGTTATAGCTTATTTTAATAAGCTTAAATGTCTAAGGGATGAATTGCAAGATCTTCATGGATTACCTACTTATTCTTGCGGGGCAATTGAAAATTGTGAATGTTCTTTGATGCAAAAGATGTCTAAGATTGATTGTCAAAATAAGCTGGTACAATTTTTTATGGGATTAAGTGAAGTATATGAAGGAACTAGGAACTAGATATTGTCCATAGAACCCTTATCAATAGTAAATAAAGCATATTATTTTATCTATCAAACAAAGAAACAAAAGGAGTTGACTTCCACTTTTTTAATGTATGATAATAATGCTGCTTTTGTTGTGCACCATCAAAGTCAAATGAATTTGGTGATCGTAAGGATAAATGGAATAGATCTAATTGAGTTGTTTGTAGTCATTACAAAATAAATGGGCATAATGTTGAAATTGTTGGTTATCTTTTAAAATTATATACTCAATAAGTTCTTATAAAATTAGAATTATTTACCATTTACTTTATTCATTCTCACAAATTATTAATTAAGATTTTCCTTCCAATATATGAATTATATTTTTTAAAAACATTTTCTCTTAAAAGTACGTGAATTTTCTTGATTTAGTAGTACTTTCTTTTCTTTTTCCCCAAAAGTTCTTTTTTCTTTTTGTTTTTTTTTTGCCTAAATACATGATGAGATATTTTTAAACGGGGGTAGCAGAAGTGGGGAAGGCCTTGCTTGGTTTGTGAGAGGGGAATTGGATCAATTTAACTCCCGTCAACGAGTATAGTAAACTTCTAGTTAGTAGTCGGTGGAGAACTTAGGATGAATGAAGATACTGAACAATAAGTATGACATTTTAAGTGGATGTATAGATATTCTATCGATATATAGGAAATTTATTCAGAATTCAAATATTGTAAAATCATAGGGTTTGATGAAATTCTCATTAATTCAGAGGTAATAGCGATCCACTTATTTAGTACTTACTCACTCTAATAGCTCATTATTCGGCTAATGTGGTATTGCAAAATAGTTAAATGTAGGATACTCTCTTAATATCTAGGAAAGATATTGAAAATTAAGATATTATCAAACCATGGGATTCGATAAAATTCTAATTAATTAAGATGTTATAGCAATTTACTTGTTTACTATTTACCCTATATAGATATTCATTATTCAAGTTACATTTGCTAATGTTTTAAATGCTAACTTTAATCAGTGGATTGCATGGCAAATGTAATGCACTCCCTAATTAGTTGCTTTTCATTCATTTATCACTTTTACTTTTCTCTAAATGACTTGAGTTTTATGTGTTGTTTAAGAGAAACTAGAACTCTTGATACCAGGGCAACATATACCCTTGTTAGTTATTAGGGCTATTTAGTTTACACTAATTTTTAGTTAATTTGATAACCTCTATCAAACAAATTTTGAACTCTTGGACTTGCTCGTGTTCAGAAAATGTTGGTTTCTCATATTAGAGAAAAATAAAAAATGAGTTTGTTAGTTAATGTTTGTGAAAATTTCCGTGCATGATGAAGGCAGACGTTTCTTTAAATTTCACATTCCACTGTATTTGATATATACTTGGAGTCCAATATATCATTTCCCTAACTTTAGCTCTTTTACACTCATTTATAAAATATTTTCAAATATCTTGAGCAAAAGAACCCCTAATATATTAAATAAAACATTTTTTTTAATCTATAGTCTATCTTCTCCTCTTTAACCCTTCCTCTTCATGCAGACAATATCTAATTGCTAGATTTTTCTCATCTTCCTCTTTCCCTTGCCGAAGTTTATGACCGACATTCTTGCCATCTCAACTAATAATAACGATTGACGATTTCAGGTAATTGCTATATTGTTTGCTTTTTCTTTTTAATCAATTGAGTTTGCCCCTTTTAGGGTTTATGTTTTGACTTCACCCACTTTTTTTTTTTTTCATGAAATACGATATAGTAACATGATATGTATACATATATACATATATCTATATGTTGTGAAACCACAGGTAATGATTCTATCAATATATTATCAAACTTGTTCATGATTTTCTTTAATTTAATACGATTTTTCTCATTTAATTTTCTTTTTCTATTACTTCTTCTTAATTCCATACAATTTGATATGCATGTACTATAAATTTGACAGATGTAAAGAATGGTTGTTCTTGGAAGGGGATGTCATAATAAAACAAAAAATAGAGGAAGGTTTAGCAATTGGGTTTAATTACCACTTGCAAGATCACATTAGAAACCATCTATTTGAGTTTCTTTCAATGACACAATCCTATTAAAAGGTAAATTGAAGTTTTTTGAAATTCATGTGACCAATAAAATGCAAAAGATACCCATTTCATAATAACATTTTACAAAATATGAAATAAATTAAATGAGAAATTGGTAATAAAAAATTAATCCTAACAAACATGGAAGGAAAAAGCACAGTGTGTGTGTGTATAAAAGGGTAACTAAACTGACCAGATCAACACCTGAGGTAATAGATTCCAGGCTACATCTCTAAAGTCCAAAGACAACCAATATAACTTTTGAAAGAAGAAAAAAAAGAAAAAAATTGCATGCCAAATTTATCAGTATTATGGTCAATAGCAAGTATGTTACTATCCGATTATGGCCCTACCATTCTTTATCTTTGTATTTGCCTTAGGTATAAAAGAACAATACCTTTCTCTCTTTATTCCTTTCTTGCCTCTTGAGCACTCTAAAACATAAGCCTCAAACCCTAGCTATTTTTGCTCTCAACAAATTTGTGTTTATGTGTTTAACACCCAAATGAAGTTTGTTTTATCTTGCAGGTACGTGATTTCAAGATCACCAATAATGTATGATGCATATCATAATTAGATTATTGATGCAATCACAAGAAGAGCATATTTATTATTTTTGGCAGATTGTGATTTCTTTTCCTAGATTTAATAGGATTAGTATCTTTCTATATATGCCAAGTCCTTTAATTAAATTTTATTTCAATCTTATAAATAGACTTGAATTGTAAAAGTTAGGACAAAGATTTATTATGGAATAAAAATATTTTTTTTTGTCTCTCTTATCTCTTTTAGTATTTTATAGAATCAACAGGTTGATAGAAGATTGTTTTCTAGTATTTGTGTACAAATCAACAAATTGCAATGTTTATCTCTTTTCCAAAATTTGCACTCTTATTGAGTTTTCGAATTTTGATGCCTATTTGTTTGGGTATTCTTAGAATCAATAGACATATTAGAAGACTGCCTTCCTCATATTATGAGAACCAATAGATCGTGATAATTATCTATTTTCTTCCATTGCATCAGTTCAATATTAGAGCTGCGTTTGCTCTTAGAGCTGCATCAATTTGGTATTGAGTATACTTAAGAGGTGTTTTTGACTAAAGATGGTAGGGAAACATTGGTGGGAAAGAAGGTCATTCAAGAGGTTGTAGTTCTTAAAGCAGCAAGTTTTAGAGTGGAAGAGTGTCGTCATGTGTTTCCTGATGAGTTATTAGATGGATTAACCCCATTACATGATATCTAACATCAAATTAATCTTGAACCTGGAGCAGCTCTTCCAAACATGCGAAATTGCAAAATGAGTTTTAGAGGTTATGCGAAGTTAAAGAGACAAATTGAGAAATTTCTGGCTAAAGGCTTTATTTGGGAAAGTGTGAAAGATTATGATGTTCTAGTTTTCGAACACCTATTAAGGATTGCTCGTGGTGTGTTTGCATAATTAATTCTAAGCAATTCTTGCATGATATGGTGAAAATTCGAGGGTGAATTTTGTCCAACCTGAGGGGAATGATGCAGTCAATGATGATGTAGTTAATATTTTTAATGATGCGGTCAATAATTTCAGTAATGCGGTCGATATTCAATATTTAATAGCTTGTCATTGATATATTTTAATAGTTTTCTTTTTTTAGTCAATATTAAATAAGAATATATTTTGAATATCATTCAATGTCTTAATATGTAAATTTTTTCTTTTTAGTCTCTTTCCATTTTCAATATCATTTGATGTTTTTATTAATAGGATTTTTTTAATCTTTTTCCTTTTGAGCAAAGTTTAGGTTTTCGATAGAAATTGTATACCTTGGGGTGAAAAAAAAAAAGGATTAGTTATTCAGATATCATTTGAAATGAAAAATTTGAGTGTCTTTTCTCTTTCTTCCCAAATTTCAAATTCTTTATAGAATTTATCAATTTTGGATATCAATTATCTAAGTATTCCTAGAATCAATAGATAGTTGGAGATCACTTTCCAGTAATTGTGTGCAATTCAATAGTCTGTGATAATAAACCCCGATTATTTCGTTGCATGAACCATACTCCTAAGTCTTGAAGACTCGATATGTTCAGGGCCAAAGATGGTTTTGTTTGTTCTTTCTTTTTATTTATACTTCGATCTAAAATTCACCAAATATATTTTTATTATTAAAATTGTAATGTGTTTAACTATTTCTTACTCAACTGCTATTGTTTACAATCTATAATCTCTTAGCTAATTAGGCTGTTATCTATTCTAATATTGAAATCAGGTTGTAACAAATGTCTCCTCTCCTTTAAAAACAACCTTGTCTGCAAGGTTGTAAAGTTGTTGAAATTCATTGTAGTCTTCCCAAGTTATGTCTTTAGGAGATAACTCTAACCATTGTACCAATACTTGCTTCACCGCTTGTCCCTATTGCAAAATAACTCTAGTTCCTACAATGGAAAGAGGCTATAGGATTTGATGATTATCCATTGCTACTGATGGTAAATCAAGAGAAGAAATAGACACCCTATGAGCTTTCTTCAATGTAGGCACATGAAAAACTAGGTGGATTTTAGAATTAGCCGTAGTGTTAACTCATAAGCTATCGATCCCACCCTACGAACAATGTAATAGGGACCATAATAACATTTAGAAAGCTCATGATTTCCCTAAGTAAGAGAACTTGCTTATAAGGTTGTAGATGCATAAACACCAATTCTCCCTCATCAAAGTTGACATATGATCTATGCTCATCAACTGGTCTCTTCATAAGTTCTTGAGCTTCTACAAATTATTTTTGAGCTGCTTCAAAAGTATATCTCGATCATCAATGTCTATTGCATCTAATTTTATACTCCCTTTAACAAAAGCAACAATAGTAGGTGGTTCCCTTACCATATATTGATTGAAAGGAGGTAAATTTAGCACCGCCATGGAAAGAAATGTTGTATGAATACTCTTCCTATGGTAGATACTGTACCCATTTAGTAGGATACTCTAAAGTATAGCTCTTCAAATACTATTGAATGGTCCTGTTGAGTACCTTGGTTTGCTTATGAGATTAATGATGATAGACTAGACTATAGTTCAGTGTAGTTCCACCTAAACAAAAGAGTTCCTTCCAAAAATTACTAGTGAAAATTAGATCATGGTTCGACACAATTGTCTTAGGGAACCCATGCAACTCAATAGTAATATTCATAAACAAGTTGACCACTTGTGTTGCACTAAAATGTGTTAGTAAGGTTCTAATGTGACAATATTTCATAAGCCTATCAACCACCACTAGTACGACAATTAATCTTATTGTTGTAGGGAGTGATGTAACAAAATCCATTGCCATATCTTCCCAAATTCTCTCAAGATCAAGTAATGGGTGTAATAACCTAGCTGGTGACTTAGTGATAAACTTGAGTTGCTGACAAATAATATAATCTCTAAAAAATCTCTCTGCATCATCCTTCATACCTTCCTAGTAGAAACATTCAGCAAATCTTTTATAACTTGTCAACACACTGAAATGACCTGAACTTGGGGCACAATGGAATTCCTTCAATAAGAATGGAATAAGTGATGATTGAAACCATAAAAACAAATGAGATCAAATATAAAGTAATCAATTCTTAATACGAAAGGGGCCATTTCAATTGATGTCCCTTGTCAAGTCAGACATCAGTTTCCCATAAGTTAGGACATAAATATATTCCTTCTTTCAATCATCTATAAAAGTGAATGATGGTGATGAAATCCCATAATAATAGCACCCGTCACTTTCTTGTCTAGACAAAGCATCTGCTACTATGTTATTTGATCCTGGCTTGTAAGTGATAATGTAATCATATCTAAGTAGTTTGGATAGATATTTCTATTGATTAGGAGTCTGAATAACTTGAGTTAGAATCTTTTTCAAGCTTCTATGGTTAGTTCTTTTGAGGAAATGTGATCACAATAAGTATTAACGCCATTTTTTCACAACTTTTACAATAACGTAGATTTCTCGTACATAAACTGATGTATATCTTAGATGATTTGGCAACTTCTTATTGAAATAAGCCACTGGCTTATTATGCCGTAATAAGATCGCTCCTATGCCCACTCCTGAAGCATCAGTCTCAACAATAAATGGTTAGGAAAAATCAGGTAGTTATAGTATAGACGTTGAGCGTAAAGCATATTTTAAACTAGAAAAAGCTTCCTTGCCTGTGACATCCATTGGAATTTATCATGCTGTAACGTATCAGTCAATAGATCAGCTATTGCTGCATAGCCCTTAATAAAGCACCTATAGTATCCTGAAAGTCCCAAAAATGCACACATATCTTTCACTGTCATAGGTTTTGGCTATTCTTGCATTGCTTTCACTTTGCTACAATTAGGCTGCATACCTTCCATAGACACAATGTGCCCCAAGTACTCATTATGGGTCTAGCCTAATTGACATTTAGACTCCTCCAAGTAAAACTCGTTATCTTGCAAAGACTTTAGATAAATAATGTGCATGTTCTTCCATGTTTCTACTGTAAATCAAAATATCATAAAACAAATATGATTATAATCTTGCATAAAAATGGTTTAAGATTATTGTTCATGACAGCCTAAAATGTAGCAAGTGCATCGCTTAATTCAAAAAGGCATCACAAGAAATTCATAATGGCATGCATGAGTTCGGAATGTTGTTTTCTCAATACCATCTCCGTGCATCCTGATTTAGTGGTATCCAGATCGTAAATCTAGTTTTGAAAAGAATTTTGCACCATACAATTCATCAAATAGCTCATCTACTATTAGTATAGGGAACTCGTCCTAATAGTAACATTATTAAGGGCCCTATAATCAATGCAAAACCTCTACATTCCATCCTTCTTCTTTACTAATAGTACAGGCGATGAAAATAGGCTTGTACTATCTCTTATAATGCCTTAAGCCAGCATGTCCCTAACTTGTTTTTCGATCTCATTCTTTTGAAAGTGAGAATATCTGTATAGTTTGACATTTACTCTTGAATAATTCAATAAATGAATTTTATGTTGAACATTCATTTGAGATGACAATGATGTAGGTGTCCTAAAAACTTTAGAGTATTTTCCCAAGACATCCCTTAGTGGCTTATTGTTGGTGAAACTCAATGAATCTGTAGAAACCTAAGCCACCAATTGATAGCAACAAGCTATTGCCTCTATCTTCATCATTCTCTCAAGCTAGTGTGTGAAATATGAGAAACAAATGAAGAATTCCCCCCTAGAGGCACCCTAGTTCCTTGATACAAGAATGCCATTGTTAAAGCATTATAATAAATGGTTATGGGACCAAGGTCCAATAACCATTGAACTTTAAGAACTATATCAACTCTTTGAACAGGAAAAATATAAGAGGTAACCAAGAATGTAATACTATGTATTAGCACTGTGGCATTAACACATTTCCCTTCACAATTTATCTTATTGCCATCCTCAATCATGACTTGAAAAGAATAAGTAGGCAATACTGTCAAGTTCAAATGTTTTACAAGCTAGGTTGTAAAATATTATGTGTGGTACCACTATCCATTAAAATTGACATACTTTGATTACCAATCATTCCCACAAAACACAAAATTCTTGGCATTTGCATACCTATCATTGGATGAAAGCTCACAATAACCTCTTTCTCATAATCCACAATCTATAATGCACTTGTCTTAACATTAATCTAGTCACTTTGTACATCCTCCCGTCCCTCATTTTCTACCAGTAGTATGCACTTATGATTTTTGCTAGACTTCTCATTACAATTGTAACATAGTCCTTTTTCTCTCCATGCAGCCATCTCAGTAGGTGATAGCCTCTTAATCGTAATTATGGTTTTAAAATCTTGAAAAGAATTGTGAGATGAAAGCTAGGTTTAGAAAAAGGTTAGTTATAAGAATGAGAAGGTTAAGTTTGTGTATGAGGTTTGAAAGAATTTTGGTCATTATACTTAGCTTCATGTAAATTGGCTAAAGAAATGGCTTGTATCAAATAAGTAGGAGTAAATATCTTAAATTCATACTTCAAATAAGGTTTAAGACCCAATATGAAAGAACTTAGCATGAAGTTATCTAACAATCCAATTACCCCATTGGACAGGGTTTGAAACTGAGATTGATATTCATCTACAACAGTTTGGCTAATTTTCCCTAGACGTCTTCATACAAAGATGGCCTGAATCTCTCCTCTACTGCTTTCTTGGAAAGCATCCTAGATAGAAACTTTGTGATTATTTTCTAAATACCACTCTAATGCTTTGTCCTCTAAAGCAAAAGTAGCTACCATGATCCTATCTTTCGTAGGTTCTTTATGGAAATTGAAAAATCTCTCTATCTTAAACAACCATCTTAATGCACCTTATCCCTTAAACTTAGGAATTTCAAGTTTAATACCTCTAATGATAGAATCAAAGTTGATTCCATTAGAATGTGATGATTCCACACCATTTGATTGCTACGATGATAAAGTTGGAGTATGATTCCCATAGTTAACAAATTATTACTTATAATTTGTTTAACTTCATCCATGAATATAGCAAGCTTTTTATCCATTTATTGTGTTATAGTAGCTTGTAACTTCTTTAACCTTTCATCCAATGACATATTTCTTATTTCAACAGGTGCCATTGTCACAATCAAGAACTCCATCAGGAACTCAAGACTCACGACATAGGTAATAAACGACAACACTAAAATGTTACTACTCGATTATGGCCCAATCCACTCTTTATCTCGGCATTTGCCTTAGGTAAAAAAGGACAATATTGATATCTCTTTACTTCTTTCCTACCTCTCAAACACTCTAAAAGATAAGCCTTAAAAACCCTAGCTATTGTTGCTCTCAATGGATTTGTGTTTATGTGTTCAACATTGTCATGAAGTTTGTTTTATCTTGTAGGTAGTAACAATTGGTGATTTCTAACTCACCACACTCCTAAGTCTTGAAGACTCGATATGTTTAGGGCCAAAGGTGGTTTTCCTTATTCTTTCTTTTTATTTATACTCTGATTTGTGATTCATCAGATCTATTGTCATTGTTACAATTGTAATGTGTTTAACTGATTCTTACTAAACTGCTACTAGTTACAATGTATAACCTCTTAGCCATTTAGGCCGTTGTCTATTCTCGTGTTGAAGTCAGATTGTAACAACTTTTGCTCCCAAATGCAACTTTTATCATTTCAACACATCAAATAAATTTGAAATTTAGGCCAAACTCAATGTCATTTTCCAAAATAAATCTTCTGCTTGCATTATGATTAAGTTAGGATATATTTATTGAAAGTGGACATTTTATGTGATATTTTATATTGAGTTTGTTTCATGGGGAATTTCTTTTGATTTTTTCATTAATGGTTTGGTTTAATACATGGATTGATTTAAGGGGCCTAGAAAAGCCTTAGCCCCAGCCCCCATGCTTGGAAAATATTAATTTTTTGGCTTTAGAAAATAATAAAAAAAAGATATGTACGATATGTATACTTTATAGAGCAAATTAAAACATAATAGGATATGTGCTTAAATGGTAAAGGCTTGTTTGTAATCAAGATGCCATAGTTATTTTACTTTTTCAAGGTGCATTTATTACTTAAATCTTATTCTCTTTTTTTTTTTCAAGATGCATTCATTATGGAAATGACATTCCTTCTCTCTTTAAACTTTTTTTTTTTCACAATAACTAATAACATTAAATTCATTCATTATGAAATGATATTTTACTAAATAAATTATCTCAAATTGTTACTTTTATTAGTACTATATCATAAATAATAATTTTAATACTCATATTACAAATGTTTCATTCTATTAGATCAATTATTTCTAATATTACCAATTACATGGCTTGGTTTAGTAACTTTTTTTTATAATTACTGTCATGATGCAAATTATTAAATGATCGATTATAAACTAACTTATATACAAAAATGTCTTTTTTTTTATGGTATTGTTAATTAAATGAACATGTATTATTATCATGAAAAAAAAATTATAGAATAGCAATATTAATGTAAATTTGCTGCTTTTTTTTCTCTACTTGCTGTTTTTTATTGATATGTTTTTTCTAATATATTGTTGTTTTCAACAAAAAAATATATTTTTTCTAATATATTATATATTTTTTAATGTATTAATTTTTTGAATAAAATTATAGATAAATATAGATTAATAAATATGCTATATATAATGAAAGGGTGAAAAAAAAAGCATCCTACACATATAAGATGTAGTAAATCAAACCTCTTCAACTATTTGATTATGCGTTCGTCTTTGGACTTTTAATCTAATATTAACCATCATCCATTATTAAAACATAAAAGATTATGGTAATTATTTTGAACTTAAAGGCAGAACCGAACAAGTGAGTATGGTTCAACATTTACATTATATGCTTATATTTTCGACGGGCTTATATATGCCTTTAATTAATAAAGTAGTAGAAGCTTTTTCCACATTGAAAATTTGGAATTGAAGTCCATCTAATTGATCAACCGTTAATGATAATAAATTTTCCCTATATTTCCTGTGGTGCAAGAATATTTAGAATAATACCTAATACAAACCATCAGCCCTTTAACAAGTATGAACCCGCAATAATATAATGCTTAGGAATTTTAGCAATAATTTTGTAGATGTATAAGCACATTTTTCTAAAATTTTAAAGAAAATATATTCATATCTGGCTATCTATTTGATCAGCGCAAATAAGGTGAACTTTGGCTAGTTTTCTAAATGTAAAAAAAAAAAAAAAAAAAAAAAATCTAAGAAATCATAAGTCATGTAATTAATGTTACACGTGGACAAACTAGGATTTATCCATCCAAATTCTGGCTTAGGGTAGAATTCTTGCCTTAATAAACTTAAATGCTACAAAGCTGGTACATGGTCTCTCCAATGAGAAAGGTTTAATGGTATCAATAACCATCCGAATTAATTATTCACATATAAGTTTTGTAATATTTTAATATATAAAAATTTTATAAAAATTAGGTTAAATGTCAACCTTGATATTTGAATTTTTATAAAAATTCAATTTAGTACAGAACTTTAAAGTAGTAAATTTAAACCCAATCAAATTAATTCCTCCTTAATGAAGTTTACTTTGTTTACGCATATAAAAAAAAAGTAATATATTATTGAGTTTTTACTTATACTCTTAACATATTCTAATACTCATAAGTTGCTTTTTCTTGATTAGAAAACGAAGTAAATAGTATTACTAAGATAGTAAAAATAGGAAAAAAAACTTTAATTAAATATTAGATTGACTAATTTAAATTATAATTAGTATAAATCTGTTTCTACTTCAACTGTTTAGATGTATGAAGTCAAATATATATAAGGTTAGACTTATGTACGTGGAAAGGAGATAGGAATAGGATATCAATCCCAGTATTTACATGCAAGAAATATGAGAAAGGCACGTTTTGAGAAAACTAAAAATTCATAAACACATGAAGAAGTAATTCAGAACAATAATTCCAACCGAAATCAAAACACTCCAAGATTTCCACCGAGGAAACCAAGAAAAGGAAGAAGAAGATGAAAAACACTCCACGATATGATGATCCCACTTGAGCAAATATAGTAAAATCAAACCACCCTATGAACTCAAAAAAAAAAAAAAACATACAAACATTGCAGACGAATGCTTTGAGGCACTCGTTAATAAATTTAGTAAAAAGAAAACTTTTCATTTTTCCATCATACTCTTTTTTGTAAAGTATTTAATGAGCATAGGAAACTATGAAAAGTTTTCTTTTTGAAATACTTAACAAGTATTAAGGAAGTTGATTCATAGAAAAACAACCTCGGGATCCTTTGTTTTCTAATCACATTTCTTCCTCTCTTCATCAACTTCATCAGGAGATCGGACAATTGGTAACATGCTTATAGCAATCCAGTATAAAGCATTCAGGAAATGTTTCCTATAATTATTTTTTTGTTTCTTTCTCTAGTGGAAATGGGGGGGGTATTTTGTTGTTGCCAACACCGGGGCTAGGGCCGGGTCTTGTTGGACGAAAAGCCTCCGTCTCGCTCTTCTTGTAGCGATTGATCGTAAAAGTAACCAACGAATTAGGTGGTGGTTTCTGCTTTGGTTGATCGCCGCCGGTGGATAATGTTGGGGGACGACAATTGAGAGGCCTTAAGGCTTCTATATTAACATGTTCTTGTAGTAGAAATGCCACCAACAAGAGGAACATGAGCATTAACTTCCTATTTGACATGACTTAGGAATTAATATAGGACAAAAGAGATAAATGTTGAGTACAAGAATAAAGGCGACAGAGGAATAGAGGATGATAATATAGCTAATTAGACTAAGGTAAAAGATGCCACTCTCTTCCTTAGCTCATACGTTCAACATTGTACCAACGTTATATAGAATGTGATATGTGTGGTGGGTGAGGAAGTGGCCTCACGGACAGCGCTATTTAAGATTTCCAGTCGGGTCCCAAAAATTTATTTTATTTTATTTTTCATTATTTATTTATTCTTCTATACCCCAGCGAATTTTAGGGAAAAAAAAATCAGAAAATGATTATTTGGTGCAATCATGTATTTTGATAGAATTGGTTCTATCAGTACTATAACGGTTCAGATTCATACTTGTTGCTGGTCTAATATGGACCACGAGCTTCGTAAACCAAGTCAAACCCATTAGCCTTTTCGACCGACCTATTGGGCTAGGACCCAATCCATACCAGCAACAAATTGAAGCTCTACTAGGGCATTTGCCACCTTGGCTCGACTATTGATTGACTCTTTCAATACCCAATTAGCACTGCGCTCGACATCTCTTAGTATGCTCTCTTCAGTTGCGTTCAGTACGTATGAATATGGATTGATGGGTTTGCTCCTTGTCCACCATAGCTGCCTCCAATTGCCTACTCGTCTACTCTCCTGCAATCTTATAGCACTTAACCATTGTGATTATTCAACTATAAATAACCCTCTCCCCTCCATGGGAACAACAATGTCACTTCAACTATTTTTTACACTTATATTCTACCTACGAATCAACATAGTTGCTGACTTAGGTATTAGAATGGTTGCACCGGGTCCAACTTTGATATGCTACTAACCGTGTTTAATTTTGTAGGCTCATAACTCTCTCTAGTTTAGTTAAGATCATCAATATTTAGCGTCTATTAGATTAGAATTAACAATAATATTCAACCATGATTGCACCAATAAAATATATAATTTATATCAGTTAGTATATTTATTTTAATGATTAGAGTATTGATTGTATGATCTTGTTGATAGGATGGTAGAAGTTCTTAATGGTATCAATACATCATGTGTCTGTATAAGTAGTGGAAAAATACAATATTTTCTAGACAAATATTGATTATGATATATAATTATTATAGAACTATTTATATGTGATAATCTTATGATTGTTATACTTCACTAATCAATTATGGCAAAAAGTCTTATAGAATGATATTACCTCTGATTTCTCAAGAGAAGTACCAAAGATCGGGTTGTAATGGAAAAAAAGTCTTGTTAATGGTGCTACACATCATTCAAGATTCCCAAACAGTAACATTGATATTAAAAAGTAGTGAACTTCTATGGCTTCCATTACATGATTGTAGCACCAAATTATAAAATTAAATTAATTATAAAAGAAATTAGTATTAAAAAATTTGAGTGATTTTATCACGATTGAAAAAGATTTGAACTGTTTATTAATGTCACATGACCGGTTTAATGATAACTGCCATGGGAATATAGAAATTTCCCAAAGAAAAAATCGCGTGAATGTTGCTGCACAAGTGATATCGTGGAGAGAGAAACAAGCATGCGAATAACTTCCAAAAATGGGAATTATCGGCACTTCATCGTTTCCTTAATTCTTTCCTATTACGGACATGCTTTTTAAACAGCCATTCATGGCAATGCAAAAGGAATTATTAACGAGGAAGATCTTTTGTTTTTGATTAGACAGCACCAACACTTCAATTCTTATCAAAGCTGACTAGCGACATATTGTACCTAGTACTAATTTTCTATGGTTATCACATCTTAGTACTAATAAAAACAATAAAAAGTCTGCTCCACTGAGGCTTACAAAGAAGTTGCTGAATTGATCGTATATTACGAAAGATTTTTTTTCATCATGCTGCTTCTTTATTCTTTCTTTAATGGAGGGTCAATATTTTAGTTTAGTATGATGTTATGAGTACTGCTTGAATTTTTTAAAAAATTCTGATTTACCATCTCATTTTTTAAACTGCTAAATTATTTTGTTGAATTATGTATTTAATTCAAACTCTTCTAGTCGCGTGGATTCGATATAGCCATTAATAATAAGAAACACAGGGTAAGATTGAATAAACTGAGAAGAAAAAGAAAAAAATATTGAAAAGGAAAACTTTTTTTTTTAATTAAAAAAACATTCTTTTTCTCTTTCTTTCTCCATCACCTCTCTTGTTTGTGTATCTAAAAGAACCCAAAAAAAATCGCAATTTTAAATTAAAAACCCTTCTTTTCTTTGCGCTTTATAACAAACATAAAGAAAGTCAATTGAAGTTGTGAAATCGTTTATTAAAGGTGATATCTTCTTCTCACTTGATTGTTTCATTGGCTACATAATCCACTCATATGGAATGAGGTTTTAGTATTTTGCAACTGTGGCTTGAATGTCGCAAACTTGTGAGTGGGAGAAAGGACGAATCTCTTTACACTAACAGAAACCACACAGAAATAATAATAATAATAATAATAACATTAGAGTAAAAATGTTCAATCTCCTATTTCAAAATTTTTTGTAACTTTCAAAAGATTTGTATTACTTTGCATAAGTTAGGGTTTTTGAAGAAGAGTTTTGACTTGTAATTAGAGAGAGAAGAGACAGGTCACAGAGGAAAAAAAAAATAGTTTTATTTACTTGAAAAGGGAAAAGACCTCTTTTATATTTAATAGATGTAATTTTCAGCGTCTTTTTAATCTTTAGCTTTTCTTCTTTTAGCAATTTTCAGGTTATAGTTTTTTTTAATATATTTTGCCATGTACCACACACGAATTGATTAGATAATTTTATTGTAAAAACAACATTAAACCAATTAAATAAAGTATGAATTATGACTTAAAAAGTTTAGGTACCGAATTAGCAATTTAAAGTTAAAGTAGTAGACGAAATATTTTTTAAGAGTTTAAATAGTATTCATGCCATTGTACTTATAAATAAAATAATGTCATCTACCATAGATAAAAATAGGGCTGTTCATTGAATCAAACCAAAAACCAAATTGAACCAAACCGAATCGAACCTTAAAAGATGGTTTTTTTTTTTTTTTTTTATATTTCGATTTGGTTCGGGAAGAGTCTAAATGGTTACGGTTCTGTTCGATGGATCAAACAGAACCGAACCAAATCGTTTGAACCCAAACCAAACCGATTTACATTAAAAAAATTAAGCGATTTTATTTATTTATAACTCTTAAATATTAGGTATTAAAGTCACATATGAAATGTTACTCCAATATCACATATGTATATAGTATGTTCGAATAGTCTTGAAATGGAATCATAATTATGAATTCTAATAATATTTCTATGTATAGATGCATCTTCGAAAGAGAAATTAGCAAGGTTTAATTTATAGATTTATTAGGAGAAATTGTAATTTTGTCCAAATTATGAAATTCAAATTACATTTTTAACTACATTAATATTATTTATAAATATAAATGTTGTATATATATTTTTCATATTATATATTTTACATAATACACTATTAAATGTATTATATATTTAATAATATTAAACAAGCAATCTTTTACTCGTCTAAAAAAATTCTCAGTATGTTTTCCTATTTTATTAATTTTAAATTCTTCCTAAAATTAGTAGACATGCATTAAATTAAAATAAAAGCAATATAATTGAGTTTAAAAAATGCACAATCATTTAATTGGTACAACGAAAATTTAAATATGTTATAAAGGAAGAATATTATAAATAAATATGGAATTAAGGTAAAATAATGATTTTTTTTAGTTAGAGTTGTAGATTTATTAAAAATATATGTTATTTTAAATTCATATTGAAAAATATTTAAAAATGGAATAATATGCATATATGAAATTATTAAATACACGACCTAATATAATGATAAGCAACTTTAATTCTTACATAACGTTTCTTAATCTAAATATTTTTTTCTTCTCTTAGGAACTCAAATGACTATTTATATTATTTACTATAATTAAATGTTTTTAAAAGCGGTTTGAACCGAATAGAACCAAATTGAACCATATTTGAAGAGGTTCGATTTGAAACCCTAAATCGTTAAAAGCGGTTCGGTTCATTAAAGGTTTAAATCGAACCGTTTCAAATGCAGTTTGGTTCAGGTCGACCATAAACCGAACCGAACCATGAACACCCTTACATAAAAATGGTCCAGCAGGAAGTTGAGGGAAAAAAAGTGAAATCATGATGAAATAATATCTATATATATATTTTTTTTTGGAAATGTCCTTTATTGGTTCCATTTATAAATTAGAAAAAGGAAAGTGGTCCCACCATCAATCTAACCATTAAAATAAATATAGCAAATAGAATATTGACTATTTTAGTGATTCAATCATGCTTGGGTATGGTGTGAGCTGTTGGATGTTGACTGGACTGGTCCTATCAAAATTAATTGTGAGACCATAAAATTTTCCTTACAAGAAGTGATTAAAGTAAATATACATTAATGAGTGTGAATTGGAATTATGATTACACTTTTTGTGATACTCCTCAAATATAGATCATGGAACTCTAATCACAGAAGTGCCTTTTGGTGTAGTAGCTTGGAGTTTGTCGAAACTCCAAAAGTGGACAATACCTCGGTAGGCTGAGTTTCAGGGTATCACAATTTCAGAAGCTAAATATAAAAAAATTTTAAAATTTGTCATCATTGTATTAGTAGGAGTGATTTTAATCAAGTACATATATTCATTACTTACAAATTGAAAGGTAATGTTTAAATTAAAAAGCCATAGTGCCACATTTAGCACTTAGACTTTAGTTGATTGTTCTAGCCTAAACATTCAAATTATTAATCTTAGAATTCAATCGGGCTTTTGAAGATAAATAGTACTACATGTGTTAAAACCATTTTAAAGTTCACTCTTTTCCCCTTTTTTTTGGGTTTAAGGAATATCATGTGTCCTAATTGATTATTTCAATGATAATATTCTAGTCTTAATTGATTATTTCAACGATAATATTCTAATCATGATACATTTATGGAGGAGAAACTACATATCTCAAGAAGAAGTTAACACAAATGGTATTCCATAATTGATTTGAAAGTCATTCAAATTTTTAGCTTGGAGCTAACATATGAGTGTAAATGATTTTGGAATGCCTATTTGAAGGTGGAAATTGACAATCTAAAAGTATATGTAGTTAATTGAAAAAAGAGCTAAAATTTAGGTACTGGATACAATATTATCTTACCAAAAGCTAATATATAATATGAATATGGCAAATTCATTAATCCTATTGTGCTTTCTGAGAAACAAAACTTCACTCTTCCTCAGCTTTCTTATCTTTCTCACTTATTGTTCATTTTCCTTACTTCTCTCTTTTGCATGGTTCAACTCAATTTCCCATAAACTCCAAAACCTTCCATTTCATTCACTTTTCCCACTCTTTTTTCTCCCGTTGTCACTCTTACTTTCAGTATGATGGATTCCCAAAATAAAGGACAAGATACACTGTTATTGGATGGCCTCATTATATGGGGTTTTATTTAATAGCTAAATTTCATATTTTTGTCCAATTTTATTTTAGTTTTGGTTATTTCTGTACACAATGTAATTTCATGATAATGTTGATTGTTTTGATAAGTGGATTCTATATTCATTTATGGACCTGAAAATTTCTTTTTTGAGATTTTAATTATAGTTTTCTTCTTTTGGAAAATTATTTCTAGGAATAGATGGATAGAGATTGAGAAGAGAAAGAACCTTAATTTCTCTCAATTTGCGAATCATATTAAAGATGAGAAATGACGCAATCATATATGTATTGAAGTGATTTAACCTTACTTGTGATTCAACGTTTTTTAGAACAGAAAGCAAAAACAAAGAGGAAAGTCCATAAACTTGTTGATGGAAAATGTATTGATTTGTATTCTATTAGGTTCAGTTTGTTTAGTTCTATACTAAGCATGAGATAGTGACACATAGAATAGTGAATAAATAAACTTAAGGAAGTATGCATCTCCCCCTTAAGTTGGAGAATGAGAAGTTGAGATGCGGAGACTATTTTTGTCATAAGATCCGTAACCTGATTTACTAAAGGAACATAGTCAATAGAAAGAAAACCAGATTCCACATGGTCACATTTGAAATGAATGTCCATTTCAAGATGCTTGGTACAGCCATAAAGACATAGATTTTTGGCAATAAGCTGGTTGATCAACTATTAGAGAATAGATGTACATGCAAAACAGCTGGAAGCTTCAATTCACAAAGACAAAAAACCCAAAGATTGTTTGTGGCTATACCTAGACTCCTGTACTCTTCCTTAGCAAACGAGGAGGAAACATTAGCTTGCTTCTTGGTCTTCCAAGAAATTAAAGATGATCTACGGAAGATACAATAGTCGGAAAGGGAATTATAATCAACTCAATAACCACCCCAATTTGTGTCTGAACATCCATATAAAGTAAGGGAACTAGAGGAAGTACATAACAAACCTGTGTTGAATGTTCCTTTTAGATACTTGAGAACATGAAGAGCAGCTTGAAGATGAGGAACGCTTGGATGAGAGACAAATTGATTTAATTGCTGCACAAAATAAGAAATGTTGGTATAGTGATTATGAGATAAAGCAAGCATTTAATGACACATCAATACGTAGTGGGATTAGCATGCAACTTACCACTCTCATTACCAAGTTTGATGTTAAAGGAAAAGGAATTGCAGTAGGCTTAGCTCTTGATAAACCAACGTCCTCAAGTATGTTAAAATGAATTTACTTTGATTGAGTAAGAAACCATTATCAACCTTATAGACTTCAATCCCTAAGAAATATCTTACATCACCCATGCATCGTATAGTAAAAGCTGAATACACCTATTGTTTAACAGCAATAATTTCATCCAATGAAATACTAGCCACAAGAACACCATCTACATAACAAGAATGACAAGAAAATTTCCAAAACATTCCCTTATGAACAAACTATAGTCACACTTGGATTGGTGAAATCCTAAAGACAAAATAAATCAACTAAATTCTTTATTCCATTGATGGGAAGCTTGTTCCAATCCTAGGGTGACTTAACTAGCTTACATACATGACTAGGGGCTGTCAAAGAAAATCCTTCAGTTGGCTCTATATATATTTCCTCATCAAGAAAACCATGAAAAAAGAAGATTATTCCCATCTTGTTGATGAGTATACCAATGATTAACTGAAGCTATAAGCAAAAGATAAACCATATTGAGTTTAGCAATAGGGAAAAAAGTATGGTTCATACCCTCTGTTTATGTATATTCCTTAGCTACAAGTCTAGCTTTATACCTTTTAATAGAACCATAGGATTTGTATCTAATATTAAAAACCCATTTGCTACCTGTTGCTTTCTCCCCTAGTGATTAGAAGAATCTAATGCAAGTAATTCTTATCGCATAGCATCCACCCACCTAGGATCATTCTTAGCCTCATGATAATTTCTAGGTTCATGAACTATTAAGGCAATAGCTAATGAAGCAATGTACTCTTGAGAAAGGTTTGTAAATGAAGATGTATCAAGTAAAGGGTAGAAAGAAGAATGGTTTAAAGAAGTAATTGCAGTAGCTAATGTTACACTTTGCACATTATGAACAAAGTCAGTTAAATGAGGAATGCACCTAACTTTTTGTGACCTTCAAACAAGATTAGTGTTTGACTCTAAAGGTGGAATAGAAGAAGAGGAATAAGATGCAAAAGAAGTATCATCAAATGAAGAACTTGGAACAAAAGGTTAATTTGAATCAATAGACGCTGAAGGGAAAAGATTACTATAAATAAAATAGAAAAACATATGAGGAGTGAAAAGGAAATATGCCTCATAGAAGAGTACATCTCTATTGACAAAAAGTTGATGAGTATCCAAGCCATACAAGTTATCCTTTTTGACCTAGTGGATAACCAAGAAATACACATGTGTCATTTAGTGTCAAATTTATCCCTCATAGTTGGTGTGGTTGCACCATAATAAAGACAATGATTTTTAATTTTGAATAAGGAGTTTTATGATACAAAAGCTCATAAGGTGTTTTCCAATTCAAGGATTTAGTGGGTATTTTATCTATTAAGTATGTGGTACTTAATAAACACTCTCCACAATTTTTTTTTTTTTTTTTGAGGATTAACATGGGTTCTAGTTGTATTTAAGGGATGTTGATATTTCCTTTCAACTGCTGTGCTTTGTTGAGAAGCATAGATGATACTCCTTTGATGTATAATATCATTTGTGTGAAACAAAGTTTGGCATTGTTGAGAGAGAAATTCCTAACCATTTTCTAACCGTATAATTGTTATGGTAGCATCAAATTGATTTTTAATCAAATAAATAAAATTTTTAGAATGGAAACAACTTTATGTTTGTGAACCATCAAGAAAATTTGGGTATGTTTAGTTATATCATCAACTATAGTAAAGAAAAATTTAGCACCAGACAAAGAAGGTGTATTATATGGTCCTGTAATGTCTATATTTATCAATTCAAAAGGATAAAATGATTTAGTAGTACTTAAAGGAAAATGAATTCAGTAAAATTTTGCCAGATGACATGTATTACAAAGAAAATTTGACACATTAACATTTCTACAGTAGACACATGTTCAAGCTTTGAAATGGAAGCATGTCCTAATCGATTATGTAACAAGGACAAAGACTCAATATCATCTTTATTATGTATAACTAAAGTAGATGCAACACTGGAAGTGGAAACACCAAATACACATGGCTTCAACTTTAAAACATAAATTCCAGGTTAAGCATCAACTCTTGTAACCAAAGCATTATTGATCTAGCCTTGGAAGAAACATTTAAAATGAGTGAAAATGACATTTAGTTGATTGTATTTCAACAATTGATTGATTGATAATAAATTGTAATTAAAGTTTGGAAAAAAAGGATATTGGTTAAGAGAAATTTGTTAGAAATTCTAATATCTTCAACAAAGGTATCTTACTTTAGTTGATCATCAGGTAGCTTAACTTTCAAAGGGCTAGTAAGAGGTTTCTTGTTATACAATATGTGTGTATAAGGAGTCATATGATCATACGCTCTAGTATCAACAATCCAATCATAAGAATTATCATTAGTACAAAAGAATGAAGCTAGAAAGGATAAATTTGTGTCCATACCAGCAAAGTTCACCATAAAGACTTTTGATTAAGGTTAGGGTATTAAGAATTTGATTTAAAATATTTTAATTAATTTTTTTATTGGATTTTTTATAAATTGATTGTGATCTGGTGGTGGCCTTATTTGTATATTTTCTATTGTTTTTGGAGGAGACATATCATTATGCTATGTTACATCATACCACATATATGTTTTATTTATCTTTTGCTTGTGATTTTACTATTTGCCTTTCTAAAACCTAATTATTTACAGGAAAGGACAAATCAGCTGTCAAAGATATCAGTTCGTGGAAATTATTATCTAATGCCAATGGGTTTGGAATCAATTCAAACATAAGAAGTCAAAGCAACATGTAAATTCCCAATTTTGGTGCTTGGTTATCCTGCTATCTGTATTCTGTTGCAAATTGGAACACGGAAGCTCTTCCATTTAATGAATCTTTAAAAGAGATGGAATCACACTCTCTATTCCCAATTATCATCTTGTACAAACTGAGATATTCTTTTGAATTACCCGGAAAGTACTAAAGTCTTAAGTAGTTAAAAAAATTATTAATATTTTATAAAATTGGTACAAATAAATTACCATTTAATATCAAACATATTCATGAAACAAAATTTTTAATTTCTTAATAAATTTATTATTAAACTTCTTACATAAGTAAGGAATCAAATTGGTTCAAATTCTATTCATACACTTCTTACTTTGTTAATAACTTTCAATTTACCATCTAACTTCTATTAATAAATTATTATCTAATGTTTTCTGGGTGTAATTTGCGAGAGAAGGTTGGCTGGCAAAACTTCTTAATATGGCTATTGATATTGTGGAATTGCAAGTTTTGGGAATTGGGTTTTGGTGTCGTGTAGAAGACAAGATTTCTCAAATTGACATTGAAATGGATTCCAATTTAGCAAATTCATGGTTAAATAATAAGTTATACCCTAGCTAAATGGGATGCTTTCTATAATCTACGGAATATTCAATAACTACTGTTTACTCATTCCTCAATTACAAGCTATAGTCAACTATACATAAGCAAACCTAATGACCATTTGGTGAATCAATGAAAATGATACTTAATTAATTATTATAATATTTTTATGAATTTCTTGTGATTAGATCAATTTTATAGAGGAATGAATTTGTTAAATCAAAAAATTTATTACTTCCATTCGTTTCTAACGTTGTCAGACTTTTATTGAAGATCAATAATGTTGACTTTTATGGATAAAAACAAAAAAATTAGAAGTCTTGCTGTGAAAATCTTATGTGTTTACATGCGCTCACTGGAGGTTTTACTAATGAAAGGATGGCAAGAAGAACAGAAAGATGAAATCTTCAAGTTGGCTAAACTCTAAGAAATGCTAGAAAGAAGATTTGGAGACAGTTTTTTAGGGTAAAAAGTTAAGATCCCTTAGATTGTAATGCATGAAATGCTAGAAAGAAGATTTGGAGACAGATTTTTAGGGTAAAAAGTTTAGATCCCTTAGATTGTAATGCATATTATTTATATAGTTTTTGAGATAGGTTATCTACACATATTAGACATATTACAAGAATAATTTCAGAATATAAAAATACATATTGTTTTTCTAGGATTGATGGCAACAAACCAGTTTGGTTTTTTTATTTTTTTACATGCTAAACCAAAATATTAAGTAATAGTTTGATTCAAAGTAAAAAAATTTTCAAACCACTTGATTATGGTTTGGATTGGTTTGGATTACATATTAAAAAAAATTCTAATTAAAAAAATTCTTTGTTATATATATTTTTATATTTGTGTGGATGTTCAATTAGTTAAATTATTTTATAAAGTTTATATTGCAAATCACAACAAAATACTTTATGCATCCATTATACTCATAATCTATAGTTCTCTGTAAAACCATTAAATTACAATAAGTTATTCATCAATAAAATATATTCACTGAATCAATATATAACAAGCCATAATCTGTAATTTTCCACAAAATCGTTATGTCAATCACCTAATATTAATCAATGTTCATTGAACAATTAATACATAATATGAATAATAATAACTAAATAAACAAATTCCATTCTCCACAAAATTTAAACTATTAAAAAATAATATTACATCACCCACGAAAGAAATATATGTCATAACCTTAAAAAAAAAAATACTAAAAAGGAGTGAGTTAATATTAATCAATATTCATCAAATAATCAATATCGTAGTGAAACCATAAGAACATGCATAACTTTTAATCAATTATCATAAAAAAATTAGAGTTACAAATAAAATATTATTATGTTTTACTAAAACGATTTGGTTCGGTTTTATGAATTAGTTTGGTTTACCTCTCTAAACCTACCATAAATTTACGGATCATTTCAGATTGAAAATTTTTAAACCAATTTGTTTAAAAAAAAAAACCATTTTTTCAGTTTGATTTGGTTACAAATTATTTCGATTTGGTTGGTTTTTTTCCTACTCCAAAATTCATTTTTCCGTGCATTCTACTTGTAGAGCTTGCTTTGAACTTACGGTAAATTATAGCCACAAAATTTTTCTCCCAATGGCCACGAAATCAACCTTTTTGTCAAAGGTTAGGAAAATGTTCCACCCAAAAGAAAAATCCATTCAATTGGTGTTAACACAGGTCAAAATTGCCAAGTTTCTTTCGCGCAATCCACTGCACCACCTTATTTTGTCCGTCATGATTACTTCGAATGACTATTTTGATACTTCGGTAAAATCTATCCACGGATTCCATGGTTCAATGTCTTCTACAAAAATAATCCATTCTCTCGTCAACTTGTCAGTATAATCATAAGAAATTTCGAGTCATCGTTCGCATCTAACCATGGAAATTAAAGGAAAAAAACAAAAAAAGAGGTTCTGTTTGTAGAAAATTCACCACAATGCATTGCGACCCAAAATCTGGTATGCTGCTCTTTAAAATGTCATTTCATCAAATGCATGTTTTCGTTAGTACATCAAATCATCAATCTTGGAATAAACAAGGAGAAAAGTTTCATCGTACCGGTTTCAATGATAAAGGACAAAATTATCTTTACTTGAACTTATAATGTAGTGCATGCTTTGTAGATACATGATTTGTGTGTGCTTATAAAATTTAGATATGATATAGTGGTTTACATCTCAATTTTGTATCTTTTTGTAATTATATATTTGAAGTTTTTAATTTTCAATTTGTATGCTTGATTAAATATTTAATTACTATCATTTTTACTTTGTATCTTTCTGCTTTGTATTGATGAAATGAATTTTTTGGTTATGTAGCAAAATGACTTGGCATCAATATATAATACAAAATAAAATATTACATACATCATATTGTGATTATGTACCCATGATGATAGCTATAATAACAGTCAACAGAAAAAGACGGAAAATAAATGATAATAACTAAACATCTAAGTAATGTACAATTGACAATTTTAAAACTTCAAGTGTACTTCAGGTGTATAATTGCAAAAAAGATATAAAGTTAAGGTATAAACCACAATATTGATCCTTAAATTTATCTAACATGCCTTCAAAACACAATTTCTCAACCATGAATTAATCAAGAATTAGAGGAAAATGACAGATGTTGAACTAGCATAATGTAATGCAATAATCTTTTTTTTCTACTTCCTTTTTTTCTCCCTTGTTTTTGTTAAGGCTTAAAGTTGAAATGTATTATGTTTTTTTTTTTTTTTAATTTTGTACTCACATCATTAATTTTAACCATGGACTATTTAATTCAGATTCATACCTAAATGAGATTATACCATTAAAATAGTTAATATACTAATTACTATATTTGTTTTAACAATCAGACGATTGACTAATGAACCGGTAGAAGTTCCTTATATATATATATATATATATATATTTATGTTTATGTTTGCATGAAGTTTGATTAATTAAAGGAAAACAATAATGAAATAGAGACTACTCAAGTAAACTAAATTTGAAGAAATATGGGAAAGAAGTTGAGATACCCTAGAATATAATTAAAAACCAAGAACAATTCAGTAAATTGACTTCAAAATCTTCTCTACATAAACCCCTCCTAACCTTAGCCTTCCCTCTTTACAAAAAGTCATGTTGTGAGCTACCTCCATCATTAGAAACCCTAAACTTTCATCAAGAGCAAGAAGAATACCTTGATACCTTTAGGGGGTAAGTGTAATATCAAATATGTTGTTGTCTTTATGCACTGCACCTTGGAATTATTAATCACTAGAACATTTTGTCGTCTTTGTAGAAGTTGAATGAAATATGTAATATCAAATATTTTGTTGTCTTTATGGCACTACACCTTGGAATTATTAATGACTAAAATATTTTGTTGTCTTTGTAAGAGTTGAATGAAATTTACAAGAAGGTAATCACATGAAAAGACTGTCTTATTTAGTCACGCGATAATCTATGTAGATTTTAACTTATTGAATTTAAGGATGAATGGATAATTGCAAAAGGCCTAGAATGCAGTTATCAATAGGGAACATGATTACTAAACAACAAGTCTAAGGTAACCAAACCTAAACTTACTTTTTAACTATGAATTTGTAAACCTAGTTTAGTTATGAGTTGTAAATAATTTGCTTCTTCAGATTGAGGGTTGAACATAAGATAAATATAGATTTAATAGGAAACTTAATTTAAGAATGGAATGAATACATGAATTAAAGGAAAGATCGGTAAATTCAAGTTATAGGTAAATGACAATATCGTAAGAATCGATCATAGAATAAAAAATGTAGATTTGATTCAAAACCCTAAAAAAACTACTTAGATTTAGATCAGGATGACCTGAAGCTAAAACTCTTTGGGCAACCCTTAGACTAACTAACTAGGCTGGTCAATGGCCTAAGGATCAATTGCCCCTCTTTGATTAATAAAAATTCAACTTTGTGCCTCTTAACTGAACCTCCTTTTAGCTTAAGTTAGATTTTTACAAAAATAATATGAGGAAGACCTAAAATTATATTTAGGAGTCAAATCTTCCTTTTTGTAATGCAATTAATACATACAATATCTTACTTTATAACAGGGATTTTTATTTTTTTGAACTTGAGTAGAGTAGATATTTGGGTATGTGATTACCGTTATCTACTACATGCGCATGGTACGTTTGGAATTAGTGGATCGATTGATATCCAACTTACTTTTACAATATTTGGTGTTTATGCTTCGTAAGAATTGGTTTTTGGAAGCTATAAACCTATACTTTTAAAATTGAATCTCCCAACTTGCATCACACTTTTAGAATCGATTCCTATAACTTACATTACACTATTAAAACCAACTACTGGAAATTGTACCACACTCTTAAAAATAACATTAGAACTCCATAAATATGCGAAATGTATAGTTTCAAAACAACTCTTGAGTGCACCTATATGATTCACACTTCCAAAACTGATTCTTGTGTTCATTTATGAGTTTGAACTTCTAATATCAATTTAAGAGCATGATGATGGGGCTACACTTTTAAAATTGATTCTTACGAGTATTAAAAGGTTCTTACTTTCGAATTTGATAATGGGATTTTTGCTCCAATTGATTTGTATTTTTGCTGTGGCTACAAGCTAACGTAACATTTAGAATTAAATTGTGCTTATTGATTGATTGTTTACTACATTTGTTACATTAAATCATGTGTAGTATAACATTGTGTGTACTTGCAACATGGTGTATATTGAGTTTTAATGTTCACCCATTTTGGATTTCTTTTCGGGTTATGATGAAGTGCCCATTAATTACATGGCTTTTAGGTTATACATTGGTAGTGAGTCCAATGCTAACTATTTAGAGGATCATGATTATATTTCATTGTCTATGATATAATGCAGAAGGATAGAAACAGATAGTGGAGATAAAAAATCGATATCCTCTTTGATTGCATTTTCTCATATACATACATATATATATTATTTACCTTGAGATGTATTACTTACGCATACAAATTTTATTACAAAATGAGTATCTAAAAGTATATTTTTCTTGCCTATTACAAATATAATCCTCTATAAACGATAAGTAACTATAGTCATAATAATATTCCTACATGATGCTTCAATCCTTCTCAGTAAACTTATTTCATGAAATTAATTTGACCATATTTATACTTTTATGTGTAAAGTTTAGACATGATCGGAAATAAATGATTGAATAAGATAAAATATGATATATTTCTTTTATATTCAAACAACCTTACTTGAAAAAGGGGAAAAGCACACACTAAAAGTAAATTAAGTGTTTGTTTTGTTTAATGTAATAGTACTTCTATTACCAACCTTATTCCTTATGAATAGTTCAGAAATCTCTATTACAAAATATATATATATTGAATAGTCATTCAATACTCAAATTTATGAATAGCAATTCAATATTGTAATAAATCTTTTTCTAAAATATTCTTATTTAAATGAAAAATTAATAAATGAAAATCTTTTTACAACTATATTCTATTCCTTATCAATAGCAATTCCATTACAACTTTATTCATCTAGTGAAATGAAAGAGCTATAAGTCCTCAATAATATAAGAGCATAATTAAGGTCTATCAGATCTATGCTGTACCATAATCTAATTATGCTATTTGTATTATAAATAAGTTGTTTAAATTCCTTATATTTGGATTATTTTACCAATTAAGCCTTTTTTTTTTAGTTCTTTCTACAATGTATAAATTACTCTATACATAGAGTGGTTGCATCATGTGGTATCACAAAGGGTTAATATCATAAATAGTACCTAAATTTTAATAAAATATATAATTAGATTCTTGAACATTGAAATTGATTAATTTAGTTCCTGAATTTTGAAATTGATTGATTTAATACATGAATTTTTTTTTTTTAGTTCATATGCGCCAATACTACATCCATTAAGTTTTTTTAGGTATTAAATTGATGGATTTCAAAGTTTAGATATCTAATTATATATTTTACTAAAATTTAAGTATCTTTTGTGATATTATTCCTATAATAAATATAGAAGAAATAAAAGACTTGTTTAAAATATAAAAGATTTAATTTAATTTTTATATAAACTTAGATGATATAAATCACTCACATGATGTATAGAGGAAGAAATTATTTACTCATATTTGATGTGCATGAAGTTGTACAAAGATGTCTAAAAGTCGCCTAAACTTAATATTAGAAAGAATTCAGCGTAAAAGTGAATATCATATTCTCTTAAAATTCAAATGTGAGTCAAAAGAACATTAACATATTCCAAGATGAAGGGTGCGTGTAGAAGTCGTCATCCCGGCCAATCTGGCCGGGAACGTGCTGGATCGCGTGCCTAGGGAGACCTAAACCGAAACCAGGTCAATTCGCGCCTCTTGTCAGTTTATGGACTAATTTATGACCCATTGAAGTTACCTATTATTCCTTTTTTTTTTTAATTTCAAAAATAATTTTAAAAGTTAAAAAGAAAAAATGTGATAAAAATAAAAACAAAATTTAAAATAAATTTAAATGTAGTTAAACAATTTTTTGACATTATATAAAATTGGGCTTAAAAATAATACTCTCAATCCATTTGTTAAAAGAATTGTTCAACATGTGCAATAATTTATACATAAACACATCTATTTTTAGCTATGAAGTAAGTAACATAAGACTAAAAAAAATTTAACACGAGAACAACTCCCACAAAAACTAAAGGAAGTTAAAAATAAGGTATCACTTTGGCTAGAAGTGTGAAAATTCAATTAGACAACTTTTTAAGAATATTTGTTATTAACAATAATAACTCATTTAATGTGGTGAATAGTAATAAATTTTTACCATTCACATTGAAAATAGTTTAAACATTGTTTTACTATTTATATTTATTATTTATCACCTCTTATTTTCTTTTCCTTTGTTGTTTTTTTTTTTTTTTATATTGCGTTGACTTGGCACGTTACATGAGTCATAGGCTTGAGCCAGCCAAGATCCGACTGCCTATTGGGTCTATATAAGAGTCATGGCATGTATGATCAAATTGGGTAGATTCACAAGTCTAATCCAACATATGCTCGGGGTCTAGGGGTGTGAATGGTATATGTTTGTAAATATGTACATATATATCTCTATAATATTGTTTAGGTGGTTATTATACTTAAAATACATTTAGTTCGTTGGTTTGTCATTGATTTAGCATTGATTTCATGTCTATTTTAACCAGGCTATGTGTTAAAAACAGATATAGATGAAAAAAAAAACATTTTTACTCAAACAGACGTTACAGATTAAATACAAATAAAAAACAGCCAATCGAAATTCACCATTAATATAGTTAGTAGTGTACATGCCGGCCATCATACACACCATACCTTTGCACACGATCTTTGACATGGCAAACATTGATATATGGGCAAGGACAAGAACTTGCACTCATCTCCACAAAGTTTATGAATCAATTATAGGACTAATATAAAAATTAGAGGATCAAAACTTTGATGGCAGATCCAAATCATAAAGCAGAGGCCAGGTGACGATGTCTCTTTCAACTTTTTGATTCGTTGAGAGTTGGAACATATCCAAGTCAGCCTGAGATCATAGCTGACTTTTAAGAATTACCAGAATCCATTACAGCCACCTAAGGCATTTAAACCTTTGTTTCAAAATAATAATAATGATGATAATAATAATGCATGGTAGCTGATCCCTCAGTCCAACTAAATATTTCATGTGGGCACCTAATATCTAATTTAATATTACTGTGAAAATTAGGATAAAGCAAAAGGTGCCAAAGAGGTCCCAACACAAATATCTTCCAATTCATGCATAAATTCACTTCAAATTTCTGCATGTTGGAATTTGTGATCCGATTTCTGTAACTAACTCCCATAGTTAAATGTTAATGAATGAATATTTGACTATACATTTATTATTCATTCATTTATTATACATTTAACGGTAATAATTTAGGCATTTATTATTCATTCATTACATATTTAAGGGTCATAATTTAAGCCGTTATGTTGGTTATCTTTATACACACATATGTGTGTGTGTTTTGTTTGGGTTTTTACAACACATCAGACACATGAAATTCCTTTAAGAGTTTTTGAGAGTCTTGAGTTATATTCTCTCAATCTTGTACTCCAACTTCAATCATAGTGGATTTCTCCTCCTTTGTTCGTGGTTTTTCTCGATTTGGATTTTTCATGTAAAATTCTTGTGTGTTTTTTATTTTACTGCTTGATTGTTTGCTATTGTTTTTCGCATATCGAATCATAACACTGCAAATAATGATCAGTTGATTTTAAAGGAAACAAATCTAGGGAAACAAAGTAAAACATTCAAATAAGTATCTGAACCTTGGCTTGTATGATATTAACTACTTCTTCTTCTCTTTTTTCCCCCCTCTTCTAATACTATCTAAAAATTCATTAACTTTAAACACGCGCATGTATATATATATATATATATATATAGATAGAGAGAGAGAGATAGAGAGAGATATTTTGGTATAAGTGGCCATGCTAGAAAATTAGAATGTACCATGATAATGGGGAAATGCTATAGAGGAGTTGGTAATGGTTTATAAGGAAAATGATAAATTAAGCACTAAATAATACACGGAAATTCAATTTGATACTTGAAATATAAAGTGATTAATTTAATACTCAATCAAATTTCTTATGTCTATTTTCATAATTTTAACTAATGTATTTATTGTTTTTCCATTTGTTGATATGGAAGAGACAGCTTATTAGTACTAAATAATGTTAGGAAGGATTAAAAATTCAATGATGTAACCTATCTATTCTATATTAGAAAGTAGAGGAAATAGTAATAGGAATGTGATAAAAATAGTCACGAAAAGTTTAATTAAATATTAAATTGACCATTTTAAGATTCTAGCATGGCGGAAAAAAAAAATTCAAGTATACAATTAAAGTTTTGTAAAAAGTTAGGGTAGTAAATTTGCTATTTGTCGAAAATTAGTGAAAAAACACATGTCATATATATAAACTGGATTACGGCTGGAAAATTGGTAAGGAGCCACACTAAATAAAAATATGATAATCTTTCCATTCATAATCAACGAATTTAAGAACATATATACTAGTCATCATAACTATATAAAATAAAAACCTATAGTCTAAGCATATTATCTATTTGTCCATAATCTCTCGATCTTTTTACCTGCCTCAGGCCATGCTTCATCAATAACATAAGAAAAAAACTACTGCTAATCCTATATACTCGAAAGCTCACCTTGCCATCCATCAACTTTAGATTTACATTGTGTTTGCATACAACAAAAGTCTATGGAAATGATGAGAAAGCTATAGAAATGAGATGAAAATCTATGTTTGGTTATTTCAAATGTGATGAAAAGCTGATGAAGAGGATTAAGATATTTTTATTAGGAACGTTCAAAGTTTTCTCTCCAAATTTGGAGAGAAAGTGAAGGAAATGAGTAGAAGTAGAGCAAAATTACAAATATGTGCTTAAAAGTTGAGAAAAAGAAAAAAAAACGGAGCATATCTTGGTCATATTCTTTTCTATTTCCATTTATTTCTACTTTTAATATTTTCTTTTCTCACATTTTTTTCTCTCTCTTTTCCTTTTCATAACTTTTTATAACTTTCCGTCCATCAAAATATTGCCAAACACAGTACTAGTTTACTTATATAACAATTCCCAACACAAATAGCTATCCATATTTTCATTTAGTACAAACACACCACAAAATCCACTAAATACTAGAATAATTTTTTAGTTTGTAACTTAGACTCTAAAATGCATACAATAGGTTCTATAGCTTTTGTGTTTTTAAAGAACTTTTCTTAACTTATTATCTTTTATGAATCATGAAATAAGAGTAATAAAATAAATTATATCAAAGAAATTAAATGTCAAAATTTAAGGATATAAAATCAAATAAAATCTATGATATTAAATTTGGTTTACTAGAATGAAATTAATATTCTGCCTTATTATCATGGAATATCTATTCATTTATTTGATTTGTAAAAAGATTCTATCATAAGTTATGTTTATTCTATGTAATATGAAAGAGACTAAGAATCCCTATTCCTTTCTTTCGTTAGAGGAATAACTAGTTCTAACAAAAAGCATATTTCAACAAATAACCTGGCAAGCCACCAAGCCTAGCTTTGACAAATAATCTAGCATAAAGCCTAGGTTCAACAAATAACCTAGCACTCCACCAAGCCTAGATTCAACAGATAATCTAGCAACAAGCTTCATTCCTATTGACAATTTAACACTCCACCAAGTCTAGATTCGACAAATAATTCAGCTTCAAATCTTGTTTTTGATGGATATTATAGCACTTCACCAAGCCTAAACTTGACAAATAGTTTAGCATTTTGTTTCCAAATGCATACAAGATGTTACACCGTAAAAAATTTGGTATATCTAAGATAGTAGCCCATAAGGTTTTGTTTATCAAAGACATGTTGGAATCTTTCACATTGAAATCCCATCCGCACAAGTCAATTATGTTAACTCCTACTTTGTTATTCAAAACAGAAATGTTATTCCTGAAGTCTAGGATCATTATCAAATCCATCCATTCAAGATAGTATTCCACTTCAAATCCATTCGTTCAAGACGGTGTCCCACTTCAAATGGATCCATTCAAGACGGTGCCTCTAATATTAAATTTGTCAATTTAAGACAGTGCCCTCATCCATTCATGTGACCAAAAATGAAAGTCTAAAAATTGTTCTCCACTTGATCCATTCATGATGGTGCCCCACTATAAAGAGGGACAACTATAAGCATTCCATTTTTTGTCCTTCTTTTATTTTTCAATGGGTCAAGTGGAGAACAATTTTTCCATAATGGCAAGGGGCTTCAATGGAATCTTGGTACACTCACAAAATTTGACTAGATTGGAACTCATTAACAAGATCAACAGACTTTATTCTAGATTAATATTTACGAATATAGTCCATTTTGTTGAAATTTATACTCAATTAGATTTTAGTTCACATCGGATTTTTCTTACAACTCGTAATTTAGCCAAGTTCAAAGGACTTACAGATATTACTTAATATGTGTACTCGACTATTTTTATATCAATGGACTAATTTTGGCTTATTTTAAAATAACATAAATTAATTAACGCACTTCAGCCCAATTGAGTTGCCCAGACTAAGAACAAGGTTTAAATATTATTATTAGTAGTTGTGGATAAGGATGTGCTGGATCCTTAGCACCCGCAAGTGTGTAGATTCTTTTTGCACTGGGATCTTCTTCTACCTCAGTTTGGACAACGCAGAAAGAAATTAATCGAATGGATTTGTTTCAAATCTTGATCCATAATCTTCGTCAACAAGATAGACATGGAAGATTTAATATATGAACAAATCAGATTTAACGAAATGCGAATCAAAACGAGGTGGTAATTGGTTTGTCTTTATTCATTGTTTCATTATATATGCCGTTTCCTACCTCTAAATCAAATGAAAGTATTATTCTTGCATTATTTTCAGGTCGAACTGATATTGAATTGATACTAATATAATATCGAAAAAAAATCGATAGTTTTACTCATAAATTAATCAAATCGAACTAATATAGATATGATACGGATGAATTACAGATGCTGATCCAATACCGATAAAAATACGATAATATATTTTTTATTAATTATTAATTGTCCTTTTTTTGTTTTTTTTTGGTTTTGCAGGTGTGTTGTGCTTTATCTATGTTAGATAGGTAATTAGTTGTGTTGGTCATTTGTGTTTACTGTGTCGCAGGGTGCAAATTTCCAAATTATCAATTATAAATCCATTAACTACTTTTGTGTAACAAATCCAAATTTAATGCTTGTGAACATTTTTCTCGTGGTTATTTCATGTTGTATGAGTGGTCATGCCGTACGTGTGTGCAGGAACAAAATACAATTAAAGAGGAAAATTATGTAATACGTGGGATGCATGTTTACAATTCAAAAAGAAAAAGCAGATTTCTCTAAAAACTACTTATCTCACAAGATTTGATTCACCCAAAAAGACCATACCCCAGCAAATTTTTTGATGGAATATATTGGATTTTGAAGACATTTGGAAAATTCCATCATCTATAAGTTATTTAATACCATTGATTAAAACCGTAATTAGAAAAATGAATATAGTAATTTTTATAATTGTTTCAGTGATTGGACGATGAGGTAGACGATCCCATCAGCAGGATCGTAGAAATTTCCAAATCAAAGAAGCGAAGGTCTATTTATGTAAAATTGTACCTTTTTATTAAACTGGTAAACTTCGTCTAGAGCAACTGAATAGTCTTAACAAAAAAAATAAAATAAAATACAAAGCCAAACATCATAATCTTTGATTGAATTCAATCTCCGTATGAGATGTAATTGCTTTGCAGAAGTATAATTGATTATAATTTTTTCCATCCCAAAAGACCCATCAATTTTAGATGTTAGCACATACTCGCTACCATCTCATGTCTCATTCTTTTTTTTTTTCTAGCAATCTGTCTTTTAATAATCATGAATAATCTTCTTTGGAGCTATCATATCCCAAAGTGTACCATAAACGTGATAATCTATCGTACATAATATGAAATCTTAATAATGACTATCTTAGTCACTCGAAAGCTTTTATATCGGTAAGAGGCGTTCATTCATAATAAAGGAATACCGATGGAGTTATACATTTTAAGTTAGTAGCAATAGACCATGTAAAACAATACTATCATAATTTCATCAAAATATAATATCTTACAACTCTAAAGGGCATTCCTCGATAAAAATATAGGAATTATCTTACAATTAAAAGAGACTTCCTAATACATAAGAGATTCTCTAAGAAACCTATCATCAAAATCCAAAAATAAATTTCCTCCAAAAGCTCTCAAAACCCCATCATGCCTACTTCCTTCAACGAGTCTCTAGGATTCGCTCAAAAGTAACCCAGCAACAAAATCTATTTGGAGGTAAGTGTCAACATGTTTAGTGAGATATTCTTACAATACCGTAATTATAATAAGCAGGTTGATTATTTAATCATATACAATGCATCAATCATATGTTCACACACACATACGTACAACCTACCAAAAATTGTACGCATAATGGATTTTATGCCCTCCATATTGGAGGTTGGGGAATGCTTTGAAAATATCAGAGTTCTTCCAGCCATCACACTGTATTAGGTCACGATTGACCAGCACTACTTAGTCCCTAGGTTCTGTTGCCCAAAGTGATCGATCTAGCATGGCTCCTCCATGAGGTCGGATTCCCTAAACATAGTAGTTCCTCATGCTGGAGCTAAGTACTTTACCTTTCCGATCCCACTCATAGGAGAAGTAGTGAAACTGAAATGTGACTTGACTTTATACCATGCATGATTAATTTATAATTAAATTTTCGAACAGAGTTAAATTTCCAGTTTAAGGTGACCAACACAATTTTTGCATACAAACAACAATATAACATTAAAACAACATATTAACCAAATAGGAATGGTTTCGATATACTTATTATTTCTTGATCAAGAATGAAATTCACAATACATTCTCAACATATTCTCACAAGTAATTCCATTTTATCTTTTGCCTAAATTCTAGTGCACTAAATTACAATCACAAGCAAGAATACGAAAAATGTAAGGAAACTCACTTGATCATTTGCAATCTTCTTAATTAAAATAATCTTCTAGAATAGAGGCATCGTAAACTTCGTTATCTAGACAAAAAAAAAAAATCCGAAATGAGTATATCATAAAGGCTCTATTTAATTTCCAACTTTATAAATGTAAATTCGCATCATTTCTCAATTATGGGAAATTTGCAACTTAAAATGGCGATAACTTGCTCATTTTAACTCAAAATTTCACGTATAAGTAGTCCATCTTTACCTACTTCGACTGATAAGTTATTTTTAATTTTTAGGGTCATTCAAGGGTTGGAATGCTACTGTACAGCTTGCTTCCAGATTTTCCATATTTTATAATTTGTGACCTTTTTGCCATTTTTACTTCTTACAACCCTCTAATGTAATATATAATATTCTTATACTTAAAAGATAACTTCTAAATAATATAAGTAGGTCAAAATACATGTATAATCCTAGTGATGTCATACAAGAAAATTTTCTATCAAATTATTTGATGGAATAATAAAAAATTCCAAGTTTAGAAAAAATTGGTTTTGTTGGTAGAAACTTGTTTTTCTCAAAACTTTTACAAATGTATATTTTTAGCTAAAAATTGTGGTTCCAAGATTATTTCATTCCTATTAAGATAAAAAAAAATTAATTGCTAAGTTTTGTTTTCTAGAACATGGAATTTGAAGTATAAATTGATTTGTCATAAAATTAAGAGGATGATCTTGTTTTAAATTTTCTTTTGATAAAAGGCTCTCTTCACATCTTGAAAATATGTTTTAATATAATATCTTGCATAATAAAGAATTATCAATTCAAAAATGGTTCAAAGCTTTTATGTTAGCATAATAACATCACTATGAAAAATTTATGTACATAAACATAAAACAATATTTTAGACTCATAATTTATGGGGCATATAACAACAAAAATATTAAGGATTATCAAGATAGAAATTTAAATGCATAAGAGTCTTAGCTTATGATCAAGGTTCATAGGGACTTAAAAATGGACAGGTCTAAAAAAAATAATAATTAAGAGCAAAATAAAATAAAAATGGAAGTCTTAGAAATAGGACAAGACTACCTGGGACTTGAATTATTTCAGTCACCATGTAAATAAAAGCAAATCAAACATAATGGAAGCCTTAGAATTTTTGGATAAGGCATTCCCAGAACTTAGATTAAGGATAAGTCCCTTTTTATTTTGACTTAATTAAGGACAAGTCTGAGACTTAGATTAAGGACAAGTCTCAAAATATATTAAAAGCATGAAATAAACGTCAAATTAGTGAGCCATATGGTCGTATTGATATAAATATGTATATAACTATATTTATACATATAGATAGTTAGATTAGATATCACAAATATAACAACACAAACATAAACTCAACATGATCATAACATAAATAAGATATGAGTTTCATTTTTTCAGGCATTATCATCCCTAGCATGATGCCTCATGGGGAGAGAATTTCTTCATGGATAATACATTAAACAATTCCTATGCTAATTGTAGATGTATGGGCAGTGTTTTTACCTTGAAAAGATGAATCAAAAAAGTATGTTTGTGTTACAAAAAAAATGGGTAGCAAGGTTACAGCAAGGATAAAGAAAGAAAAGAATGAGAGAAAAGAGAGAATTTGATGGGAATTGTAAAGTGTAAGAAATGTAAATGTGTATGGGTATTCATAGAGAAGTTGTGGTGAATAAAGGTGAGAAAAATAATTTAAAAAAGAAAAATAAAAGGCCGCCACAGCATAGGTGTCGTGAATCAAGCTGCAAGGAAGAGAAAAGAAGGGAAAAAAAAAAACAAATGAAAATAACAAATTTGATATGTGAGGAGATAATTTGTAAAAGTAGTAAATACGGTATGGTGTGTAAGAATTAGGCATAAATTATAAGGAAAAAAATAACAACAAGTAATGGCAAGAAAATTAATGAAAATAGCGATGAATAGTAATAGTAAAATATCAGATAAGTTATCAGTAGCAATAAAATACGCGTATATGAGCTATATTTGATGTTTTTACGACCCAAAAAAAATTTATCTAATATTTTATGAATATCTAAATATTTTTTTAGTATAATTTGATCGTCGGGAAATTTTTCCTTATTTTGATAATCAACATTTGGATAAAGAAATTGATTTCGCAAAGGTTTGTAATGGTGGAATTTTTTACCAATTTGATCTTTTTAGCTTTTATACTATTTTTACTAAACATGATTTGAGTTTATCTCATTTTTATTATTTTAGAGTTTCTAGTGCAATCTTGCTAGATCTAAATCTTCTAAAGCCCATTGTTTGATCTATTTGACTTTTATGGTTTAAATTCTGATTTTGGTTCTAAACTTACTTTAAAACTATCGGAAAATCTAAGGGTTTACAACCCCTCTTAAAGAAATTTTTTTTTCTCAAAACTTGACTAACATACGTGATTCCTCAAATAGTTTGGGTATTTGCATCGCATCTCGTCCCTGGCCTCCCAAGTTGCTTCCTCATATGTATGATTTCTCTAAAGGACTTTGACATATTTAATTTCCTTATTCCATAACTTCTGGATTTTTTAATCCAAAATTTGCATCATGTATTCCTCATAAGTGAGGTTTTCTTTTAGCAATACTAGCTCCAATTGCACTACTCGATTTGGATCGGCTACATGCTTGCGTAGAACTGATACATGAAATACATCGTGTACTCCAGATATATTTGGTGGCAAGACTAGGCGATAAGCTAAATCTCCAACTTTTTTTAGCACTTTAAAAGGTCTAAATAACCATTAGAATTGCTATATTTATGGCAAAGCAAATGCAATGCACCAAAAATAAAAGATAAAAGAAAAGTGGAAATAGCAACTCACATAATTAGCATTAATACCATATATAATGAAAATATAATTAGCCTAAATACTTGTAAATAAACTTTCTCTACATAAATGATATCATAAAAATATTTATTATGACAACAAAAATTATAGGAGAAACATATCTGGAGAAGAAAAAAAGTTTATTTTTTTAAAAGTTAAAATCAAGACTAAGATAAAAATTGAATGTATTTCGATGCAAATTTACCATGTTATTGTTTTTCTACACCATCTTCCTTACACATGGAACTTCCAAATAGTGTAATGGAACTTTTAGTGAGGAATGTTAGGTTTATTTTTTAATAAACCAATTTTGTGGGCTTATATATGCAAATTAAATTAATTTTGTAGTAAGGCTATTATAACATATGAAGTCCCAGTAAAGTCATCTAATAAAGTATGGAATATTATGTGTAGAGATCAAATATATTATTTCCTATTTTATGATGGGCAGAATAGGAAATAATAAAATCTGGATATATATATATATATATATATATATAAATATATGGTCATGGTCCCTAAGTCATATGCATCATATTACTCTTCTGACATCCCATCATTTGGGGAAATCTTTTAAAGGTTACATATTGTCTTTGTCTTGGACCAAACCATCACAATCAAAGGAATCTTCTACATCTTTCATATCATGGATTCAAGTACGGATCCAAAATTATATCTACATGTTTGTAACATAATGTTGCACATGTATTAATTAATTTAGAGAGTTAAGATTTAATCCCAACAAGAAGTCTCTTTCTATTTATTAGCCCTAATCATCAAGCAAGCAACAATTATAATGATTTCATTTTGTTCACTACTGTCGATATTTCGTCCTCGGAAATGTATGTAAAAGGATAAGAAGGTTGATCACTACCTTAGAAATAAATAGAAATTAATAAAACTACTCGAAAAACTAAAATGAAGGGCATAATATAGCATAAAAAATGAGATAACAACGAATGATATGCCAAAAAACAAAAAGATTTGAGTATTGAAATTTAGTGTAATGAAAACATGAAGTTGTGCAAAGAAAAGAGGAAATTTCTACGGTTGTTTTATAAGCCCATATCTTTAGTATTATTAAAATTAAATCGATTATAAAAAAAAAATTAGATAAAAAAAAAGAAATTGGTATATGTCTATCCTAAGCAACAATCAATCAAAGTATTATGTACTTGATTTGATTTGGGAATTGACGGGAATCTCCAACTAAGTATCTATCTCTGTTCTACATAAATCAACTATATCACATTACTATCATAAGTCAATCTCCATTGCATCATGACAGGGTTGTCCCTCCCCGGTTCCGGATTCAATGACGTAAAGCACAACCAATTTCAATATCTCTCATTAATCTTCGATTAAAGTCAAATTGGTATATGCCTATCCTAAGCAATAATCAATCAAAGTATTGTGTACCTGATTTGATTTGAGAATTGATGGGAATCTCCAACCGAGTATCTATCTCTGTTCCACATAAATCAACTATATCACATTACTATCTTAAGTCAATCTTATATTTACTAGATTAAAACTTAGGAAAAATTATTGAACCTTAAGTAAAAACAATCGAAAGTCATCGCATAACATATATAACATCATACAAAGCAAATCTTTGATTAAAAAGTCTTATATCATGTATTGGAAGATGTTGGAAGAAGTTAGAAAAACTTGAAATTTACAAGTCCACTCCGGCCATTAACGTCGGCAATGCAAACCTTAACAGTGGTGTAGGATCATACATCGGGGGCGTATAAGGTGGCGTTAAGAAATATGCATTCTGTACAAAAACTTGAAGTCTTTACGCCGTCAATGTCAACATCAATGCTAGCAGCGTTTAAGAAAAATTTCGAAAGGTCAGAAATCAGGGTTCTAACGCCGGCAAATTTTTACTTCAACGCCGGCGGTGTTTAAGAAAATTTCCAAAAGATCAGAACTAAAAACTTTAACACCGGCGGCGTCACTGCAATTTGCATTGTAGATTTCCTTTGTTTTCTAAACACAAAAATTTTTACATTTTACCTCTTCCAACTCATTTCAAACCACATGAAAGCCTACTACAACTTATCTATAACATTTCAAACATTCTAAAGCTTTCCTAACCACTCTACAACATCTCAACAAGAATTTAGCACATACCTACTTATATTATATACACATCATATTTCATGGATTAAGAGGAAAATAAGACATCTCAAACATCAAATAAACTTACCTCAATGTATATATAAGGCTTGGGGAAGGATTTTTGGTGTATTGAGTCCAAGAAAGCTTAATTTGGGTGTTGAAATTTTAGGCATTGGAGGAATTTTGAATTTTCCTCTCCTTTGTTCTGTTTTAGATTGTCTAATTATGCAATTAGACTTTGATGTTTATCCTAATAATTTTGACTTTGGGTTTGGGGAGAGGGGGGGGTGGGAAGGGAAGGGAGGTGCAGATTTAGGAAGGCTTGGGGCTTGTTTGGGCTAAGATTTGGGCTTAAATTTGGACTTATGTTGAGCCAAAAATCTGCTAAGCTTAAAGACTATAAACTTAGCTCAAAATACACTTAATTTATTAAACATTAATTACTACAACAATCACTTGCATTAACATAATAATTGAATAGCATAACTAAACTATCATACTAAATATATTATTCTAGCTTATTATCTATTCACATACATTAAATCACATTCACATTACAAATACACTAATTCACTCAAACACATATACACATGCAACAATCAATCTACATATATTAATTATAAATTAACTTTGAGTCATTTCACTATGTCTAGATCCACATTCAAACCTCTCTATTCATGCGAGATCTATCTTATCAATCAATCCGTCGATTAAATCAACAAGAATCAAACAATGATCTAATACTGTGCATATATTAAATCAAGAACAAATATAAATACATGAATAGATTCAAGAAACATAAACTTCCATTAACAAAAGCATTCAATCTCTACATTAGCATTAGAGTTCCTCAAGACCTAGGGTAAAAAAATCTAAAATGATCTATTTTTCCATATAATATGAAATACAATGAGAGAAGGAGGAAAAATAGTAAAAAGTCATTATTACAACCCTTAAAGATGAATTCTTGTGATATCCAGTAAGCTCTTGTAAATACATCAAAATGCCTTTTACTTTTATTCAAAAGAGAAATTATACTTGAATAAACTCATAAAGTATTTCCCATTTATGTATGTATGTGTCCTTACAACATTACATAACATAACTCACAAATATTTTTTTTTTTTTTATGTCCCATGTAATAATGAGCATCTATTATTGCAAACTAGAAAGGTGCACCTCCTCTTTTCTATAATTTTGCTTTACCGAATTTTCTTCTCAATGGTTGGGAAGTTAATGCTGAAATTACTTAACCATACCTCTTACATTGATATAATTGCCAAGTTAGATTTACAACTATAATATTAGAGAAAAATATCTCATATCATTGATTGAGCGTAAGTTTTATAACGTTCTAAAGGATTAAAAATATTAAGATTCTACAAAATAATTTAATTAAGGTATTAACTTTTTATGTAATTAAAAAAGTGATCAATATTATATAAATTAGTACAAATAATAAATTCTTTTTGCATTTATTTGTTACTGACCTGACACTAATTTTTTTTTTTTAACAACTTAAAACATTATGTCCTTATTTGTATCACTTCTATAATGATTCCTTTTTTAAATACTGAAAAATGTTGAAATCTTATTTATACTTACTTCTAAGTGTCAATACTTTCTATGTAATTTGTTTTATTAGACTTATAATTATAGAGATTAGTTGGACTAATCTACTATTCTTTGGTAGGCCAGATTCCGCTTTTCCACAACTTGGTTGATTGGTCTCCTAAAGTTTTTTCAAACTCATTCTGGCCTAAAACCTTTTCTATTCAACCATATTCTAAATTTTCCAATGTGAGAGAGACAGGGTGGACGGTGGAGAGGTGGAGTTTCGACTTATAGAGAGGGTGTGTACTCTTGATTCCCTAGGTTTTAAAAATAGCAAAAAGTTTAGATTAGTATTTAAATTTTAAATAAAGTTAAGCATTAAAATTACTTAATTATCCCTACTTTCAATTTAATTTTTTCTATGTTTCAATTTTTTACCTATGTTAACCACTATAACTATAAGGCTGGAAGGATCAAATAGCCACCAACAGGAAACGTTGCATGCCGCTCCTCGGGCGGTAATTGACCTTTTATTAACATTTTTATTTTTTTCTTTTTTTTTGGGGGCATATTTTCTCGATTTTCTTTTCCTATTTTATCTAATTAAGTATATCTTAATAGTAATAATATAACATGTTAAATTAATTGCAATATATCTCATATTTCGTATCCAAACTTCCCTAATCTTTACAAGTAAACACATAAAGTTTAAAATTTTTAATTTGATACCTAAATCTTGTCTATTTTTTATATGAGTTGTCATAATTTATTTGCCAACTTTTGTAATTAACTACTCTAATGGAGTTAATTGAAGTGCTTAAACAATTTTGAAAAGTATGTAATTAATTATAAAAATGAATAAAAGGTACCAAAAATAACATTACGGGGTTAATTATTTTGTGAAATGAGGTGCTACTTGCTTGAAACTAAATAAGAAACTTATATATATATATGTATATATATCCAAAAGGTTAAGTGATCAATACAATTAAATAGTGTAAGAAACAATAAAAAAGCCACCAAGAATTGAGGATATTTTGTATTATCCTCTAGCATATAACTTTTAGAAATAGAAATGGATAAAAATGACGAATGTAATGCTTTTATAATAAATACTACCGCTTTTGAATAATGAATGAAAGGAACTTTTGTATTCGTTATCCTTTCTCAAAAGAAAGCAAGAACTTGTACTAAATGTCCCAATATCAAAGTCAACATCTAATTAAATTATGATTGTTCCTTTTTTTTTTTCTTTTTTAAATGATGGTTGAGTTTATATAGTTTAGATTCATAAGATCCCCATAAAAAATAAATAAATAAGTGACAGATCCGAAGAATGCTTTGAATAGAAGGAAATTGTGATTTTACATACCTTTGTAGCCTTGTTTCTGTACACACTTTTTGTACTACCTGCTCTCTTTCTTATCCACCCAACGTTAGTCGTCACCATTATATATTATTGTATTATGTTTCATTAAACACAAGTCAAGAGTTTGGGCCAAACCGAAAAGTATTAAATTGGTTATAGGACCACTGCACATAGATAATTACAAATTATATTTTAATATATAAATAAAAGTTATAGTTGATAATTCTAAAATAATCGCCATATATGTTAAAAAATATTAATATTAATATTATATATATTACACATAACATGTATTACCCATTCAACCCTTTCTTGGTTTGTCATTATTCCGAAACCAGCCCCGCTTTATTTTTAAGTACACCTATAGACTATAGTCATGGTATCCGCATGCCCCCCATCTCAAGCAATGGAAACTCGGGTTTGGAAGCTAACCTGAACCTTCTCAACCACCACATGGAAAGCAACCCAACAACACCACCCTTTCTCTTTACAACAACATCTCTTTTTGACTTTGAGTGAAAATCAAGCTCTTGCTCTTATGTCCTCAACTTCTTCCATTACCATTTCTAACTTATTCTTCAAATCTAGCACCCCATCATGGGCAGACCTCGGTGTGGACTCAATGTGCTATTTGCCATCGTCGTCATCGTCGTCGTCATTGCCTTCGGGGTATTATCCTTCCTTTCCTGTGTTGCCGCCGAGATTAAGAAAACAAAGGTAATCACTGGATCCTCTGTCATATGATTTATATTTTCTTGTTATCATTCTCCATTATTATGTATTGTTTGACTGCTGATAGATATATAATTTTGATTGTTGAAGGAAAAGGAAATTAAACTGGATGGTAGGCTTTGTTATTTGCCGGGAAGTGAAGCATTTCGATATGGGATTGGAGCTATAATTTTTCTATCAGTTGCAGAATTCTTTGGGAATGTCGTGATTTGTAAGAGTTTTTGTGGACAGGACAGGAAGAACAACAGAGCAACTATAACGGCAGTTCTTTGTGTTTTTTCATGGTAAGTAATATGTCATCTTTACACTATTAAATTTGCAATTACATAAATAATAATATTACTTAATTAGAAATTAATTGCTAATTGCAAATCTATGCCATTTCCCAGTTGCCACTCGATTTTGTCCCACGCTCACAAGGAAAAATTAATGCCACATGTTACGTAGAGATAATGCATAAATACCATTAAAAATTTAGAAAAAAGACTGAGGAAGTATCTTTTAAGTATCTTTATTATAACCAGAAAGGAAAATTTAAGATTGGATTATTAATTTTAATAAAGCTGATCCCATCAATTATTTAATAGCTCGAATTATATTTAATAGTGATTTTATTATTTTAATATTTTAATTATTATATTTATTTTAATAATTAAATAATAAATAATCTATACTATAACACGTTGAGAGTTTTAAAGTTCCTATTTAGTACTTACAACTTTGAACATGTTTAATTTACCGTATCCATCACGCATCGATGTGATATTTACCTAACATTGCGTATGTGTGTAATTTTTTCCATGTCAATAGTCAACAGATTAAGAACTTAATCTCATAGACCTGTACTTATGACAATAAATAAATAAATAAAAATTCAAGCCATGGAGAAATTAGGGAAGTATAATTAGCGAGGGCATGAGCATGACAATTAATGAAACATATGTCGTTTTTTTATGAAATATATGTCTTTAACATATTGTCCATGTAGAAAAAAAAATAATAATTACACACATACATTATGTCGATAAAATATCACATTTGTCAAATTTACACAATCCCAGGATACTAAATTGAAGGATTTTTTGAAATTTTAAAACTTTCCACACTAAATTGTCAGAAACACTTTTATGGTATTACCAATTTTCACATACACATTTGTATGCCAAATATAGGTAATAGTTATTTGAGAATTATCCATTTCACTATCATATATGTGAATATTTTAAAGATATTCACACATCATATACATACACATAATCTTTTTTCACATTCACACCATCAACAATTGAGAGCCACTGTAGTATGATTTATATATATATTAATTTACGCAATAGGGTTTATCTATAATTAATATCTTAATTTTTTAAATTTTCATCTATCTTCACTTAATGATTATTCCTGAGCTTATTATTGGTCTACTGATTAATCAATATTCTAATCGTTATTTTATATGTAAAGGTTGCCCCTAGTCATATTAAAAATGATAGCTCAATAATTTTGAATTTGTAATTATTAATATCTCCCTAGATCGGAATCTTAAATCGTCCTAGTTGTAATTCATAGCTTTAATATTTTCGTAAGGCAATTTTAAATTGGGACTTGAATTTAAATATAGTCAATGCAAACCAATGACCGCCTGCGAGCCCTGGCGCTGGTCAATATTTTATAAATTATTTTAGAAACTTTGAAAAATATTTCCAACTTGAAGATTGGTCGAGTGGTTCCAAACAACTCGGCTTCCATGCCCTTTGAGTCCTTATAAGATCACGACACTAATAGAAAAATAATTTCATATAAATAAATATATCGAATAATAAAAACAATATGGTCATTTATATATCTATCCATCATACTTGATATGTATTACCGTAGGATAAATGTTAAATTTAATATTGAACTTTATACAAAAATTCAATAAGATACCTAAATTTTGAAGTATTCAACTTAATAACTAATCAAACTTTTCGTAACTATTTTTACTATTTTCCTTAACATCATTGTTTGCCGACTTCAAGAGGAAGTATATTATTAAATTTTTATTTATTTTTTGTAGCATTGTCCGGCATTGAGATAGTATAAATAGACATGAAAAAATTGATTAGGTATTAAGTTTACTACATCAAAATTGAGGTATCAAATTTAATTTTTGTACAAAGTTCAAGTACTAAAATTGACATTTTCCTTTACAAGACGGGTATGAAAAACGAGAATAAAATTGAGATTTGTAACATTATCTAGCATTGAGATAGTATATATAGATATAAATAAATTGATTTGATATTAAGTTTCCTACTCCAAAGTTGGGTATCAAATTAAATTTTTATGCAAAATTCAGGTATTAAAATTGATGTTTTCCTTTATAGGACGGCCATGTAAAAGGAGAAAAAATTTGAAAGGAATTGAGTTCGATTTTGTAAAGAAAGTTAAATCATGTTTGAGATGATTGAATTTTGAATAGATGGATATCACTAGGATTTGTATAAATTAACACACATCGGTAGAAGGAAAGGAAAAAAAAAAAAAACTGAAATCAAAAAACTAAAACTTTAATGCCATCATGAATGCCATCATGACTTAGTTGTGCATTTTTTTAAGATGAAATAGATGGCTAGTTTTTGTTTCCTTCGAGGAGCCACCTGCATTGCCCCCAGCCACGAGACTTTTATGACATTCTGTTCCACCAGCATGGCAACATAAGTTTCCTTGGCCTGGTACCTAGTATAACAAAGTTACGATTGATATTTTCATGAATCAGGATCAGTTATGGACTTGCAGTCATAGTTATAAGTACAGCCGCAAGTATGAACAGAGAGCAAAGCTATGGCAAAGGATGGCTAAAGGGAGAATGCTACCTTGTTAGGAATGGGGTGTTTCTTGGCTCTGGTTTCCTAGTCTTATCTGCAACTGCTTTTATTGTTTGTCCAATTATCATTCTCATCAAGAAAACTCGTAGGAGGAATCAAGAAGAACGAAAATGATAATTGAAAATTGAGCAAACAATAGAGCGAATTGCTTAGCTCGATGACTCTTTCAGCTTCAGATCAATATGTGAGGATAGAGCACGGGATCTCAAACTATGAAGAGATATCACGGCATTTATTCGTTGGCTAGGGAATAGGACAGGGGAGAAGATGTCGCTGGCACTCGGCATTAACACAATAACTAGGAGCACTGCACCTTAACTTGTGCTATCATATTTATGATTTATAGTTTTCCTAAGTAATGGGAAGAATTATTTTTAGTTATTTGTATTTAAATAGATGCTCTGTATAGTGATACAAGATAAGATAGCAAAATTAGTCGCACAGGAAGACCAAAATTTTTTTCATGGATTTTGTTGTCGGAAACAAAGTGTAGTTCTAGTTCTTGTCTAAAATCAATGTCAATGCCCAGTTCCACCGTCATTTAATGGGCATATTAGATGTAAAATAACTTTAAAAAAAAAGAAAGAAAAGAAAAAAGGTCCATGAGAAACTCATACTGACTATAGTTACTTTTACAAGATCTAGTAAATACTTTTATTTATTTATTTATTTTTTTGGTTAAGAGAGCAATACTTATGTCCATTAAAAAATTGATTATTTGTCAACTGGGTATCCTTGAGAGACCATTGACAACAAGAAATTTGTTGGATCAAAAAATATTTTTAGCTAAATAATTTCTATTGTACAAAGTCATAGTATGTATAGAATTTATGTTGGTGCTTGATGCAGGTTTTTGCTCTTCTAATTTTAAGTTTGGAGATAGCTATAGATGTACACTTTTAATAAAAATCAATTTAAGTACAAAAGCCATCGGTACGTGTACCGATCGTGCATGTATAGACTAGTGGGATTATTCAAGGTCGTAATCCATGGGAATTAATTGGCTAAGTATTAGATCATAGTGATTTCACTCTAAGCTAAGATATCAAATTGAAGTTTGAGATTTATAAACTAATTAAACTACTTTTAAAAATTGCCAATATAAATTATAACTACTCTATCACTAAAAATTATATTAACACTAAAACTACCTTTAGAAACTCCTTCAATAAATAGGTGTGGGATTAAACTCACAAGAATTTGCTTCCCTCTTGAGTCATAAGATTTTAATTATAACATAGATATCCCTCTCGAATAACCAATTTATAATCATCATTTGAATAACACTTCTCTTACAAGCCATGTTATTCTAATTGAAATTGTGATTCAAGCACGTGTTCGTGTCAATAAACCATAATTTCAATTGCATTAAGAACGTGAGTTCTACAACGTGAGCAAAAAAACGCATGATTTTGTGTCAATTTCAAAATTGTATTTTTCTATTTCAATTGAGTCTCTGAATCCTTCTTGAGTAATCTTAAGCTCCAATTCGCAACAAATGCATAGAAAAATTTTTACCTTATAAACATTGAAATAGAAATATAAAAATTCTAAATTAACAAAACCTATTATAAGATACTAATCAACTACTCAAGAAATCCATAAACCCATCACATAATCCTGCTCATACAAATCAACTCATACTCAAAAACATGCTTTCATTCATTATAATAATCTGAACACAATCTATAACAATAAATAATGGAGAGAGTACACATGAAGTATTAGAAATGTCTTCCTAATGATTCTGTATCCAACTCCACTGTGAAAGTTCATAATGGATAGTGCCAGAAGAAGAGATGAAATGAGGTCGAGGTCAAAGAGAGAAGTGAGGTAAGGTGAATAAAATAAATGAAAGAAATGGTGGAATAACGAATGATGGATAAAGTGAAGTGTAAAATTTATATATATATATAGAGAGAGAGAGAGAGAGAGGAAAGGAATGTGAAAAAAGTGAAGGAATGATTAGAAAGTATAGGTAGTTGTACGAGGATATGATGATATGGAAGTTAGTGTTGTTTAATGTATTATTATGTAACTTTATGAGTGGTGGTTATTGTAGAATAGGTATATTCTTGTGGAGTAGATCCCTATATTTGGTAAAAAGTACAAAAGAAATATCCCAAGTACAAAAGTGAGATTGAGCTCCAAAATAAAATTGAAATAAAATAAGCTTAGGTTGTTGCTGAGAGTGGTTAGTCTTGCTAGCACAACTCAGATGTGGACCTAGAACTTAGTTGAGAAGCTTGATATATGGAGTTGCTATTCGGTTCTGTCCATACTTGGTGTTGAAACTTGCTACTGTGACCATATCAGCTACTTGTTTGATTCACAAGCATAGAAACTGTCCAGGTCAAGAGTTAAGATCAGGTTGGACATGTCTCTATCTGGTTCAGTTTTTTTGCCATCAGATTAGTCATATAGATGCACTATTTTGATAGATGGTGTTGTAGCAACTGCTCTTATCACGGTATAATCAGATATGCCGCACAAAAGGAAGCTCAGGTTTCTACAACTCAATCAGATCATTGCTTACACTAGACAGGGAGGTTCGACATTGGCTACTACGAATTTAACCAAGAATGTGTCGGTATGAACTCTCAAGCAGTTGCTTGAGTCGGTGAAATGTGAAGTTTCATTGCTTGCTGCAAGTTACTTGGTCGGCATTAGGAGCACAGTTTGATCCTATTGAAGATGTGAAGCCCCCAAAATTTGATTCGATTAATTAAATAACTTAAGGCATTACCGCTACGTATAATACTCTAAAGTATTACACGCTAAGGCTTTTTTAAAAGATTTTGTTTATATTGAACATTGCTACTCAATTTTAGATTCTAAAATTGTTTAGTTGAATTTCTAAATCAGCTGGATTTGGAAACAGAAAATCTATTTTATAAAACAATTTCTAAATAAAAACACTTCAGAACTTCTACTCACTCAAGTGAAAGAACTTTCACTTAAACAGAACTTTACAAAAGCTTAATTACAAAACATAGGCACCAACAAGCCCCTTTTAAGAAATATTACAACTTAGAATATAAATCCAGCTCTTAATACATAAATAAAACAAATACACATGATATCCACGACCCTAACCGCATCACTCATCCAACATCGCCCAAAGCCCGAGCCAAGCATCATCACAGCAATCATCTTCATCAGATCACAATTAACATCATCATCAACAATAACACCTGTAAAAAAAACAACAAGAAGAAGAATGAGCCAAAGCTCAATACATAAAACACAAGCACACACGGAGTGACATGCGAGCTTAACTAAATGTAATGCATCAATAACAAATTATTATCTTTTCTTTAAAGTAAACAAACAACACGGGAGTATTTAAACTCCGGACAATAGGGATAGTGCGGGAACCTGAGTAACGATTACGATGCTTAGGGGGTTGATATAAGCAGCCTGGATACTTATAACTCCTAGATGATATATCCGAAAATGAGAAATAATAGTCTCATCTAGGATTCTCATCCGTTACTCGACTCTACTTAAACTCAGTCCATAACATGAATATAGTTCATCGTTCCCATAAACGTTGAACTAAACCATGAAATTTCCCCCCAAGTTTAAGCAAATGTTATGCCGATACTAATAACCCTATCGACTATCCGCCGTACCACTTATGAAAGTCATATCTCAATAACAAAGGTGTCCTAAGTGTCTAAAACTACCTTGCCCCAATTTGATCAAGGTGCCGCTCCTCGAATCGAATACCGAACTGCCATCTTAGGTCAGAAACGGATTTAAACGGTGGAATAGACAACCAATTCAAACAATTATTAGGCCGAGTTTAAGTTTTTAGTCCATTTAGGATGCCTATCCTAACAATCATCACGCAAGTTACTGCGTACTTTATATAAGAACTCTAAATGAAGGCTCAGACACCCACTCAGAAGATAATCCGGAAGATTTAGAAGCCAAACTCAAACATCTGTTTAATAATTTAAACTCTATAAGAAATCTAATAAAAATCTACTTATATCAAACTCATCTAAAAACTTATATCAATTATTCACTCATCTTAAACTTTTATTATAACCTTATTTGATTAGACACTAATTTGGAACCCACTATAGCTGCGAATATCGTCCCGCCAAAATATGGACAGTTTTCCTTTTATTTGTCAAAGTATTTTCTTTTCACTTTATTTATGATCTCTTATTGACAATGCATCAACAAGGTATATACTTTCAAAACATTTAAATAAACCAACATCTTATACTTGCAATAACACTTAAGCATAACTGTAATATACAAGTAAATAAATCATAAGGAAGGGTAAAAAGGTAATTTCAAGTTATTCTAAAAGTATTTTTGTTCTTAAACAGATAGTTATGAGCTCGGGAAAGTCGTATGTGAAAGAATGGATGAAAGGACTTAAGCTGACATTTAGGCCGCCGGCTTTGAAATAAAGGTCGCCAGCGAAAAGCTGTCGAATCTTTTGTGGAAGGAAGAAAGCCAACACATAAGCCGCCGGCGTAAGTATGTAAGGCGCCAGCGTTGGATTAAAGGCCACTGGCGTAAGTGCCAGCTTTTCCTACCCAAAATCCTTTATATAAATAGAACTTTAGGGTTTGTGTTTTTTATTTATAACCTCCTTCCTTCGACCAGAGAGAGAATTGAGAGTTTTTTAGTGTTTTTGAAGAACAAGATCAAGGGAGATCAGATTTGGATCAAGAGTAAGTAATCTCGCCTTTATCTATCAAGATTTTTTATATATCGTTTTGATTTCTTAAGATTTATGCTTGGATTTTAAAGGAATTCTTTGGAGAATAACCTAGTTTCATCAAGATCTGATCTTTTGGGAATCAATCGAAGAATTAGATTGAAACAAGTAAGTATCATCATTCTGGTATAAAAGATTTGATATGCAAAGATATATATTAGATGAATCGTGCATGTTCTTATAGATTCTCTAATATAGGGTTTTGGAGAAGTTGTGATATTTGGGATTCTGATCTGGTTTTGGTTAGAGAAATCTGAATTTAGATTCTGAAGAAATCTAAGGTGAGTTTTATTCCGTTAATCCATAAGTTTAATGAATAATGATTCTTGTTGATGATTTTCTGTTATTTCTGGATAATAAGGGTTTTGTGGAGAAATTAGGTTTGTGGAGTTTGATCGAAGACATTTTGCAGTTGTGATTTCTTGAGAGGTTAGGGTATTGGATAATTTTGGAGAATTGGATAATTAGGATTTTGATGTGATGATTTATATCTTGTTCTTGTTATATTTAGGAGATTTGGAGATTTCTTGTTGTTTTTAAGAATTTATGAATTTTGAGAGATTGTTCTTAGAAGTGGAAAAGGTACAACCTTTCTTTGTTCGTTGTATTTGCTTGCAGGTTTAGTTTTCTTATTGTTGCCTGTAGGCACAGATATATAAATGAACTAAATTCTATTTGGCTTAAATTGTTTTTCTGGATGTCTTTGGCTTTGACAGTAAAGACCTGGCAAACAATGATACTGGTGAGGCACCTTGATGATCCTTGTGTGTTGTTGTCCCTAGTGGAGTTGCACTTGGAGATGATTCCGATAGATATATGTTTATTAGCATATGGCCGTGGGTGTTTGGGGAGTACCATTATCACGCCCCGGGGGGTACCCTAAACATAGCAGTCCACCGTACACAATACTAAAGCCTAGGAATAACTACCTTAGTCACGTAAAGACTTCCATATAATGTACAAGGCATACATCATAACCAAGGGAACGCATCGGAGTAGTGCAATTTATATTGATAATAATTAAGTAACAAGGCAAAGAGAATACTTATCATAAAACATAAACATATTACATTACAATTCTTATGAGCATATCCCTCAATTATCTTCAAATAAATATACATCTTAGAATTTCCAAAACACTAACATAGAATACATTACATATAAAGAACCTTACAAAATAACTTCATCTTATGTTTCCATTGCCTTCATAAAAGCTTAACACCCTTCAATGACTTTCTTAACGTCATGATCCTCAATTTAAGCCACAGGTATACCTGTTTCATCAAAATCTATAGGGGTATAAGCTACAACTAGCTTAGTGAGATATTCCTTTTCATTCGCACCATGTTTTCAAACAAGTTCATTTAAATTTTCACACATATGCTATGCATACAATGCAACAATCACGTGATTACACAAATATATATAGTTATCCAGAAACCATATATAGAACGAATTTACCCCTCCGTATCTAAAGTTATGGAATCAGTGATGAAGATCCTCGATTTTCTACTGTTGGTCCCCAAGTCCTTACCCAAAGCGTTCGGTTGGCTCGGCTCCGAACCTAGAGTCGCATTCTCCAGGCGATTTGGATTCTCTAGGAAGGAACATAGCCCGTGTCACAGCACGATAACAGCCAATTCAACTCTACGAGTAAGAGTAGCAGCCTTCCGAAAGAGATGTGACTTGATGGATGCTATGCGTGAGCGTTTTATTTTTCTTAAGCCAAACCTTATTAAGGTTTATTAGGGGGCAATAAATCAATTTAGCAAATAATAAATAGTTATACAAGTAAGTAAACAAAATACTTAAACAGGCAGTTTGAAGTTGCGATATTCTTAATTCTCATTTCACGCATAAACAAAGAATCACATATATACATATCCTCAAATTCCCATACATATCCATTTTTATCTTTTCTTAGTATGCTAATGCCACTACTTTACAAGCACAAGCAAGGTAACGAAATTAAGAGGAATAACTCATTCATCCATTTCGCGATCTTCTTAGTCGTAGTAATCCTCAGAAAGGGTAATCTCTTATCTTTCGTCACCTAGACAAAAGAAATACCCGAGATGAGCATTTCATAGAAATTCCACTTAAACTTTCTAATTCTTTTTCACTATGTTCGTCAAATTCGTATAGAATGAAATTCTAATTTAAAATGGTCATAACTTGCTCATTTTAACTCGGAATTTCGCATATAATATATCGTTTTCTATCTATTCGAAAAGATCTATCCATTTCTAAGGTTATCTTTGTCATATAAGGTCATTTAGGTTCCGAAAATGTTGGGTATAGATTTAAAACGAATATTTCTAGATTTTTGCAAAACCATTTTCTAACTCAACTTCATTCAAAAATCTTTTAGTGAAATATAGATATATATATATATATATATATAATTGATAAATCATTTGAGTATATAGATAAGCTCACTTTATATGTAAAAATTCTAATGGTAATGTCTCAATAATTTATTTCATAAAACAATTCATTTTAAGTTGTTAAAACTTTAACTTTGACAATTTCTTTTCAAGTATTTTGAAGAAACTTTATATTTCCATAGGTTATTATAAATGAGTATATTCTTATTTTATTTTCTTCATTCTTTTTCTAAAGACAAGTAAATTTTCCTTTAACCTTAGTCTTTCATAAATTTTACTTCTAGTGATAAAAGATCAAATTTATCAAAAGTGTATTAAATTGTTGAAAACCTTTTTATAAAATTGTATTTAGAATGGTTTTAGAAAATGAGTCTTGTCTTCTTATATTTATTATTTAAAATATAAGTTTTTGTTTTCTAAAACTTGTTCTTTTATTTCCTTTGAAAAGAATCCTCTTTATTGATAAAATCCTTTTGTTTTATTCTTATCTTATTTATATTCTTTGAAGATAAGTTTCTTCTTTAGAAACTTGAAAATCATTATTTTTCCTAAGTGGGTTTATAACTTTATGGGTTGAATTTATCTTAACTTTGAAAACTAGTTTGTTTCTTAGTTTTGTTATGGAGTGAAAAAGAGTTTAATCTTAATCTTTTTGTAAAAACTTTGAATATTAACAAATTACTTTACTAAAACTTAGGTTTCCATAATATACAAAGAAAGTATTTATTTCTTATGTTTTCTTGGTAAAGCTATATTTGTTATTTAAGAAAACTTTGAGAAAACTTGTATTACTCTATTTCTATGTTGTTGATAATGACTCCATTATTTTGATATAAGTCACATAACAGAAAATCTAGTTTTGAGTTCCTTTAATAAAGTAAAATTCTACATTTGAATTAGTTGAGATGATATCATTATGTAGATGTAAGTATTATGAGCATGTAAAATAATAAGAATATGAGAAAATACTAGAAGCAAAATAATAAAAATATCAAGTATTGAGAACCTTAGCTTTATCAAGGTATCCTGGTTAAGTATTGGAAGTCTTAGCTTCATTAAGGCATCCGGGACTAAGAATAGACTAGTCCCAAAAGAATAAAGAACATAAAGAAAAGGTTGTTTTGACTTGATATGGACAAGTCTAAGACTAGAAGGACCAGTCTTAAGAAAATAGCATGAAATAAATAAATTACAAAGCATGAAATTAAATAAATAATAAGTGAGCTTATATGCTCTAAAGATTATATATAAATACATAAATATATTTAGTTAGATATGAATAATAAAATCAACATAACAACATAATAAAATAGGAAGTTCATATGCAAGAACAAAACATGAACTGTTGTTGCTTTTACTACTCATATGAGTTTCAAAACAATACCATAGTCATGTTAAGTTACATGACATGAGTAAATAAATGGTTAGAAGAAGTTTACTTAAAGTGTTTATGTGGCATGATGATGGTAGATAAATGGGGTATTATGTGAGTAGTGATATGTGGTAGATAGTTTATGTATAAGGAAGGATTTTTTTAAATAATTGATTTAAGTGAGTTTTGGTAGAGAAAAATTTTGGAGAGAGGATTTGTGGAGAGATTTTGGGAGAGTTTTGGTAGTGAAATAAATTGTGTGAAAGAATGAAGGAGGAATGAGGTATTTATAGAATTTTGGAGTAAAATTTAAATGTAATTAAATTAATTGAAAAAGAAAATAATAGAAGAGAAGAGAGAGAGAGGAGTGTGGACGGCAATAGGAGGAAAAGGAGAGAGAAAATGATTAAAAATTAATTTTAGAAGAAAAGTGTAAGAGAAGTTTGATAATATGTGGTGTAGAATTTTTATGGGAAAAAAATTGTAAGAAATAGGTATATAGGTATAAGAATAGGTAGTAATAAAAAGTAGAGATAAATGAATAGTAATAAATAATAGAAAAATACTATGAATAGTAAACTAGAAAATTAAAATACCGGTAGTAATAAAAATATGTGTATAAATGCCATATTTGTAATTTTTAGTTACCGAAAAATTCTAAAACTGATATTTTTGAAAACATTATATTTTTACGAGTCTATTGGTATTAACGGTATATTTTTGTCATCCGATGTACCAGGGCACGGTTTTTGAAAACTGATCCTGTTCGGACCCGAAGGACATTAGAATTCGCAAATATGATATTTTTAAGCTTCCCTATATTATTACGAACTATCATAAAAAATTATTTTCATTTCGTTGTTTAGGGTTTAAGAGCGCGAGATTGTCGGATCTTAAACACTTGTTGACTTTTAGGGTTACGGTTTGACTTCCGGTTTTGTTGAGTTATCCGTAAGATCATATAATTTTGGAGTTTTGACTGCATTATATTTTTAGTTTGATATCTATGGTTTATCTCATTTTAATTGTGATTATTTAATAGTTTTCGTTCTCGTGATCGTTTAACCGAGTCTAGGGTTATGAGTTGACTTAGTTTGACTTTTGGTGAAAATTTGAAATTTTTTATTCTAAAATTCATCGAATGATTTAAGATCTTAGCATTTTGTTGCCGAGCATTATTTGGATATATTGTTTTAATTTGCGTTTTAGAAACGAGTAGATGATTTGATTAGCATACGGATGTTGATTTAACAGATAGTTGAATTTTCTATTTTTTTAGGGTTCTTTTTTTCTTAAGATTAAGAAATCTCGTTTTTAATTTTATTTAGAATTAAGTTTTAACTTGGGTCGATTTTCGGGGTTTTGGTTTCGATGTTAGACTTATTGGATTATTTTCTAAGAATTGTGAAAATTTTCTAGGGTTTACACCCATTCATCAATATATGTATAGAATTATTTATTTTTTATATCTGGTTGTTTTTCAGGAGTCTGAGTAACTCCAAGTTTGGGATCAGAGATCTATGATTCTGAACTGTGTTGTAGGCTTAATAAGATAATAATCCTATTGTTTGCATTTAGTTAAGTTGCACGATATATACATGTTGTTTGTGGACTAGCACACTAGGCGTTTTCGCTCATTCTTTCTTTTTCAGGTACAGGTGATGGAGATATTATTTATGACTTGTCTGGTTATTACTTATATTTTGATCATGGGATGACGATAGTGGACCTGACTACCCTGCAAAGGAATAGGATGTTATACTGCATCTATGAAAAGGATTTCTTGAGTTTTGAAGATTCTTGAAAAAATATTTTGATTATTTATCTTTAGAGGACTTGAAGTATTGGTTTTTATGTAATAGTTTATGCAACGGGATTATTTGATTTTATTTGGAAGTTAGATATTTTCTGACTTATTGTTGGCTTAGGTTTTGCCAACTCAGGTTTACTTTATATTATAGGAGTTATTTGGAAGCTATGAATTACAGGTTTTACAGTTTTTTGTACCTTCTAGAGTATCCTATATTGTGAGTTCATGGAGATTTTATATGTTTATATTTTGTGGAATTTAGATTTAGAGCCTTTTCATGTCTCTTTTAAGAGAAGGACATGTGGCGGGTTGTAATGCCTTAGTTTAAGGCGTTATTGCTTATTTGGTATCAGAGCTATAGGTTTTCAATCAATTAGATCTAAGTTTTGACTCCTTAGGACAGTGAGATTTGATGAGAGGGGCAGAAGAGCTTTATTGTTTAGTTAAGTTGTTATTGTCTGATAGATTATAAGTTTTGATCTTGAGATGGATATCTTGTCTGATCTTGTTATGTTTTGTTGGTGTCAGAATGCCTCCTAGAAGAAGAACTGATGTGGGTTCCTCCAGAGCAGGAGAGGGGGAAGTGGATAATAGGCAAGAGGAGTTGCAGGCTCAGAATGAGAATTTACCACCACCCACCACTGTAGGACAGTAGATTCAGTCGATGTTGAACAGCTTATGCAAGCTGTGAATGCTTTGTTGGGAGTGGTTGGACACAGCAGTAGGATATGAGGAGGGACATGCAAATGGTTCAAGCGAATGCTGAAGCTTGGAGACAGAGACACAAATTCTGAATGGGAATGGAGGTAATGGGGCTAGACATGTAGATGTTCTTAGCTAAACAAATTTGTAGACCTGATGCCTAAGTTTGAACCAGTACCGGTAAACCCTTAGAGGCACAGTTATGGATGGAGAAGTCGAGAAGACTTTTTCTACTCTGGATATTCCAGAGAACAAGAGGGTTGAGCATGCCTCTTATCTTTTGACTGAAGAGCCAATAACTGGTGGTTGAGCACGAAAAGACACATGGCAGGAGGTGACATGGCAGGATTTTCAACAGGCTTTCTTCAGAGAGTTCTTTCCAAATAGTGTCAAACAAAGAATGCTCCAGGAGTATTATACTCTATAGTAAGGAAAATTGTCAGTAGAGGAATATGAGGTTGAACTATAGGTTGATGAGGTTTCTACCTGATGCATTGAAGGAGAGTGAGAAGCTAAAGTTAGCAGGTTCATTACTGGGTTGGAGCCTGAGATCCAGTATCAAGTTAATTTGATGGATTTGAGCAACTATTCAGCAGTTGTGAATAAGGCAAGACAGTGGAACAGGGTCTGAACAGGATCAAGAGCAAAGAGCCTCAGAGAAATCAATCTTCTTAGGTAAGAGACCAACAGCTAGTGTTTTGGCACAGGACAAAGGCAAGAAGCCTGTTACTCAGAATTTCAGTCAATGGTGCAGAATTTTGACAAGAGTGCCCTAGATGCCTTGGACCACATGACTTGAAAGATTATAAGTGGATGGAAATACTTGCTTTTCTTGCGGGAATCTTGGACACAAGAGCAGTGTTTGTACAAATAGAATCCTTCCATAGGTTTTCTGCTTTAAGTGGACAGAGAGGACACCGAGCAGTGGATTGCAAAGGGGCAGTTTGGCAGAGTTTATTCTGGCCAGGGACAGCGAGCACCAGCAAAGGTATACTCTCCAGTGTAGTGAGACATCCAGTGTGGACACTATTGCGGCTATGTTTCCTATACTTCAGCATAGTGATTTGTATTATTCGATACTGGTGCTAGCTTTTCTTGTGTTTCTGAATCGTTTGTGAATGTATGTGGTTTATCTATTGAGCACATGTTGATTATGTGTCTATTAGAACACCTTTGGGATGCGATCTGTGTTAGATAGAGTATGTAGAGATATGGATATTGAGATGGACGGTAGGCATCTACTGGATTTGATTGTATTAGACATATTGGATTTTGACGTGATTTTAGGAGTTGATTGGTTGGCAAGTACCATGTGGTGATAGATTGCCACAATTTAGTTGTGGAGTTCATTTACTTGGTGGAGACCAGTTTGCTTTTAAGCTAGTTGTGTAGCGACCTCCAGTTCTACCTACTTATGAACTGTGGGGCAGATCGATTTTGGATTTATGGTGAAAGAGGATAAGCAGAAATTAGTTTTGTCTGATATACCTATATCATGTGAGTTTGTAGAAGTTTTCCAGAGGATTTGCCTAGATAACCACCTATGAGAGAAGTGGAGTTTGGAATTGATTTGATACCCAGCACTATACCGATATCAAAGACCCCTTATAGAATGGCCCCTACAGGAACTAACAGAATTTAAGGTGCAGTTAGATGATCTATTGAAGAAGAAATTCATTAGACCCAGTGTTTCACCCTAGGGAGCTCCAGTTTTGTTTGTTAAGAAGAAAGATGGGAGCATGAGATTATGTATTGACTAGGGAATTGAATCCGGTGACAGTGAAGAACAAGTATCCGTTGCCAAGAATTGATGATCTGTTGATCAGTTGGTAGAGCTTTAGTATTCTCAAAGATAGACTTGAGATCCAAATATCACCAGTTGAGAGTGAAAGCCGAAGATATTCAGAAGACTGCTTTAAGGACAAGGTATGACATTACAAGTTCGTGGTCATGCCTTTTGGACTCACCACACACCAGCAGTATTTATGGATTGATGAATCGAGTTTTTAGGGAGTATCTTGATATGTTTATTGTAGTATTTATTGATGATGTGTATACTCAAGGGATAAAGAAGAGCATGAAGAACATTTAAGGTTGGTTCTAAACAGATTAAATGAGGAGAAGTTGTATGCAAAGTTCTCCAAATGTGAATTCTGTTTGGAACAAGTATCTTTCTTAGGCATGTTGTAAATGGTAGTGGGATATCAATTGACCCTGAGAAAGTCAAGGCAGTGGTTAAATAGCCAAGACCCAAGATTGTGTCATAGATCAGAAGATTTCTGGGAATGCAGGGTACTACAGGTGTTGTGGAAGACTTTTCTCAGATTGCTATCCGTTGACCAGGTTGACACAGAAGGGAGTAAAGTATGAGTGGAACAACAAATGTGAAACCAGTTTTCAGTTGTTGAAAGACAAGTTAGTGTCAGCTCTAATGCTAGCCTTACCTGTGAGTGGTCAGGAGTATGCAATATATAGCAATGCCTCTATTCAGGGATTAGGATGTGTGTTGATGCAAGGGGTAGGGTAATTGCATATGCTTCCAGACAATTGAAGCCCTATGAGAGGAATTATCCTACTCATGATCTGGAACTAGCAACAGTCGTACATGCATTAAAGCTGTGGAGACACTACCTATATGGGGAAAAGTATAAAGTGTATAATGACCATAAAAGTTTAAAGTATATCTTTACACAAAGAGAGTTAAATATGAGATAGCGAAGATGGTTAGAGCTGATAAAGGACTACAACATTGATATCCAATATCATCCAGGGAAGGCAAATGTTGTGGCTGATGCTTTGAGTGGGAAGAGAATAGAGAATTTTGTGGCTTTGATTACGACTGAACAATGTTTGCTTAATGATATGAAGAAGTTTGAGTTGGAGATAGTCACGAGACAAGTAGGTGAATATTTGGCTAACATGAGAATTTAGCCTACTCTTGTGGAGAGAATCAAGACAGCTCAGACAGATGATTAGAGCATCCTGGATATAAAGAGAAGAATGGATATGGGCCAAGCGCCAGAGTTTTATTTAGATGATGACGGTATTGTTAGATACAAAGGGAGATTGTGTGTACCGGTTCAAGGAGACCTTAAGAAGGAATTGTTAAAGGAAGCACATTATTCTAGTTACTCCATTCATCTTGGAGGAAACAAAATGTACCAGGATTTGAAGAAGCTATACTGGTGGAATAATATGAAAAACGAGATAGCGAAATATGTATTCAAGTGCCATACATGTCATATGATAAATATTGAACACAGGAAAATGGCAGGTGAGTTGAAACCTTTGCCTATACCACAATAGAAATGGGAACATATTACAATGGACTTTGTTTCTGCTTTACCCAATACAAGAGATAAGTTTGATTCGATTTGGGTCATTGTGGATTGTCTTACAAAAGTAGCTCACTTTATACCTATTAAGGCTGGGTATAAGTTAGAGCGTTTGGCACAGTTATACATTAAGGAGATTATGAGACTACATGGAGTGCTAATAACCATCGTATCTGATGGGGATACTAGATTTGTGGGGAGATTTTGGAAAAGTTTACATCAAGCTTTAGGTACAAAGGTTGTCTTTAGTACGGCTTATCATCCACAAACAGACGAGCAATCGAAAAGGACCATCCAAACATTAGAAGATATGTTGAGGGCATACGTGTTAGATTTCAAAGGAAGTTAGGATGAGCATTTACCGTTTGTGGAATTTGCTTATAATAACAGTTACCAAGCGTCGATTAGCATGCCTCCATATGAAGCTCCTTATGGCAAAAAGTGAAAATCACCTATTCACTAGGATAAAGTAGGTGAGAGACAAATGTTGGGACCCGAGTTAGTACAGGAGGCAGTAGATAAAGTTAAGCTGATTAGACAGAGGTTGCAAGTTGCACAGAGTAGACAAAAGAGTTATGCTGACAAAAGAAGACAACCTTTGGAATTTCAAGCGGGAGAGCATGTTTTGCTGAAGATTTCACCAACAAAGGGAGTTGTCAGATTTAGACTAAGAGAGAAGTTGAATCCTAGATATGTGGGACCATATGAGATATTGGAAAAGATAAGCGATGTTGCTTACAGATTGGTTTTACCGCCTAATTTAGAAGGAGTACATAACATATTCCACATATCTATACTCAGAAAATATGTGAGAGATCTAGATGAAGTAGTAGCTCTTGAACTGTTGGAAGTGCAACCTAATCTGTTGATGATTGAGAAGCCAGTAAAGATTTTGTATGTAGAAGAGAAAGTCCTAAGAAGAAATGCGATTAAGTACATGAAAGTATAGTGGACTAATCAAACAGAAAGAGAAGCGACATAGGAATTGGAAGAAGACATGAAGTCAAGATACCCCAAACTGTTTCAATAATCCAGGTAACTTTCGAGGACGAAAGTTCTTTTTAGGAGGAGAGAGATGTAATATACAAGTAAATAAATCATAAGGAAGGGTAAAAAGGTAATTTCAAGTTATTCTAAAGGGTATTTTTGTCCTTGAACAGATAGTTATGACCTTGGGAAAGCCGTACGTTAAAGAATGGATAAAAGGACTTAAGCTGACATTTAGGCGCCAGCTTGAAATAAAGGCCACCGACGAAAAGCTGTCAAATCTTTTGTGGAAGGAAGAAAGCCGGCACATAGGCCGCCGCGTAAGTATGTAGGCCGCCGACGTTGGATTAAAGGCCACCGGCGTAAGTGCCAGCTTTTCCTGCTCGAAATCCTTTATATAAATAGAACTTTAGGGTTTGTGTTTTTCATTTGTAACCTCCTTCCTTTGACCAGAAAGAGAATTGAGAGTTTTTTAGTGTTTTTGAAGAACAAGATCAAGGGAGATCAGATTTGGATCAAGAGTAAGTAATCTTGCCTTTATCTATCAAGATTTTTTGTATATCGTTTCAATTTCTTAAGATTTATGCTTGGATTTTGAAGGAGTTCTTTGGAGAATAACCTAGTTTCATCAAGATCTGATCTTTTGGGAATCAATCGAAGAATTAGATTGAAACGAGTAGTATCATCATTCTAGTATAACGGATTTGATATGCAAAGATATATATTAGATGAATCGTATCTGTTCTTATAGATTCTCCGATCTAGGTTTTAGAGAAGTTATGATATTTCGGGTTCTGATCTGGTTTTGGCTAGAGAAATCTGAGTTTAAATTCTGAAGAAATCTAAGGTAAGTTTTATTCCATTAATCCATAAGTTTAATAAACAATGATTCTTGTTGGTGATTTTTTGTTATTTCTGGATAATAAGGGTTTTGTAGAGAAATTAGGTTTGTGGAGTTTGATCGAAAGACATTTTGCAGTTGTGATTTCTTGAGAAATTAGGGTTTTGGATAATTTTGGAGAATTGGATCATTAGGGTTTTGATGTGATGATTTATATCTTGTTCTTGTTATATTTAGGAGATTTGGAGATTTCTTGTTGTTTTTAAGAATTTGTGGATTTCGAGAGATTGTTCCTAGAATTGGAAAAGGTACGACCTTTCCTTATTTGTTGTATTTGCTTGCAGGTTTAGTTTTTTGATTGTTGCCTGTAGAAACATATATATATAAATGAACTAAATTCTATTTGCCTTAAATTGTTTTTCTGGATGTCTTTGGCTTTGACCAGTAAAGACCTGGCAAATAGTGATAATGGTGAGGCACCTTAATGATCCTTGTGTATCGTTGTCCCTAGTGGAGTTGCACTTGGAGATGATTCCGATAGATATAGGTTTATTAGCAGTATGGCCGCAAGTGTTTGGAGAGTACCCATTCACCAATATATGTATAGAATTATTTATTTTTTATATTTGGTTGTTTTTTAGGAGTCTAAGTAACTCCAAGTTTGGAATCAGAGATCTACGATTCTGAACTTTGTTATAGGCTTAATGAAGATAATAATCCTATTGTTTGCATCTAGTTAAGTTGCACGGATATATGCATGTTGTTTGTGGACTAGCATACTGGGCATTTTCGCTCATTCGTTTCTTTTTCAGGTACAGGTGATGGAGATATTGTTTATGACTTGTCTAGTTATAACTTATATTTTGATCATGAGGATGGCGATAGTGGATCTGACTACCCTGCAAAGGAATAGGATGTTATACAGGATCTATGAAAAGGATTTCTTGAGTTTTGAAGATTCTTGAAACAATATTTTGATTATTTATCTTTTAGAGGATTTGAAGTATTAGTTTTTATGTAATAGTTTATGCAACATGATTATTTGATTTTATTTGGAAGTTAGATATTTTCTGAATTATTGTTGGCTTAGGTTTTGCCAACTCAGGTTTACTTTATATTACAAGAGTTATTTGGAAGCTATGGATTACAAGTTTTACAGGTTTTTGTACCTTATGGAGTACCCTATATTGTGAGTTCATGGAGATTTTATATGTTTATATTTTCTGGAATTTACATTTAGAGCCTTTTTGTGTCTCTTTTAAGAGAGGGATACGTGGCGCGTTGTAATGCCTTAGTTTAAGGCGTTACAATAACTAACTTTAAACTCAACATTTAAGAATTTCAAAAATAACTTACATAAAATTATAACTTAACAAGTATTCATCTAACAATATCATATTAACTTATAAAATCATCATCTATAACTTTAAATCATGTATACAATATACCTTACTTTAAACATTAAGCAAACATTCATAAAATTCAAATATAATTCATACATAAGCTTAACTTAACATTTACATATTTAACAAGTTCATTTAAGTTCAATAGATAATCATAAGAACAAATAATAAACAAGGAAAAGCAATTGAAGAAAAACATAACTTAAAATATACTAAATCTTAAACTTAGCATTAAGGAAATTCAAATAAAATTCATATAAATACATAACTCATCATTTATATACTAACCAAGATCATTTAATTTTACTAAATCGTCACAAGATCATAAAACAAGCAATGGAAATCATATATACGACATAACTACTTTTAGTTTAATACTCATGGAAATTCAATTATTTGTTGAATCTAAAAGTATACTTAAATCATACTTCATTATATCCCTCAATCATCATTACACATCAAATATCATTAATCTATCTCATTTTAGTCCAAAAAGATCCATTTCCTAAGCAAAACACATTTAATTGCAAAACATAAATTTTTAACTTAGTTTGAAAAATACAATAGCTGGAAAGAACTAAATTTTAAGCATTGATACGTTTCAAATTTGTAAAAACTCAAAACATAAAAATTGTATATTTCTTTTTATTCTTTCTATAGCAACTTGAATCACCAAAATCGGAGGTCTTATGAAAAAGTTGTGGCCAAAATACAATCAATCTGTGAAATAGGGCAACATTGTAAAACAAATGCCGACACTTCTACACTGGTAGTGTAAATCTCAACGCCGGTAGTGTAGAGGTCAATGCCGGCAGCGTTGGATGCAACGTTAAGAAAATGTCTTCTGATCATTTCAACATCGGCTCAATGCCGGCAGCATTGAAGCTCCAGGAGGCGGCATTGACGATAAAACAGCTTTTCGAAAACATGGTTTTTTTTTTTATACTTTGCTCTTATCAAAACTTTTTCAAATCATCTACTCAGCTTCCTACCACTTGATATATGAATTTAACATCATCAAACATGTATGCTCTTCATTAATATCACTTTAAACACTTCAATCAACACATTAAACAATCCAATTCTTCAAACCCCAAACTACTATTCATTTTCTTCCTCCTTCATAATCCAACCTCCAACATACAATTAACCAACAATTGCATATGTAAACAGCACTTTGAACCCATTTCTAACATCTATATATCAATTATAAGCTTGTAAATAACAATTAAAATAAAGATAATTCAAGATAAAAAAAACTTAGCATTAAGCTTACTCATGCAATTCCTTCTTTTTCATGTTGTTGAAGCTTTTCCAATTGGATTTCTCTCTTATTCCTTTTGAAATTGAGATTTAGTGAGATGAATTTGGGAGATTAAAGAGAGAAAAGAGAGAAAGAAAGGAGAGAAAGAGAGAGAAACGAATTTTGAAAGGGAAAAGAAAAAAATAAAGAGGCAGGGAGGAAAATAAAAAAAAATAAAGGGAAAGGATAAATATAAATGTATTTTCAAAATAGGATATTAGATTTAGAACTATCATATCAATATCTATAGTTCTCGAAATATTTAGAGAATGATTTCGAAACCATTAGGTTAGAAATTAAGAACTTAAAATAAGAACTTAATTTAGGAATTTATTTTAGATAAAAGATATTTACTTTGAGTTCAGGTTTAAGAACTGATATTTTTATTCAAGCAAAGAACTCAAATTTTGTGGGGATTTAGGAATTAGAGTTTTGGCTAAGAATTAAGGTTTAGGAATCCTTTAAACATTTCAATGACTTGTTTAGAGAATTTAGATTACAAATCTCAAATTCAACTTAGTTAATTATTAATCTAGCTATGTCAACTTGTCTAATTATATCCTATAATTCATTTAACTTATTCAAATCTATCTAAACTCAATTTCTAATATATATATAGAGATTTTGGTCATTTCAAGATAGGTCGGTGGACGTTGTACAACGGTAATGTTGGGCGCTTTTGCTCTCAAATTCAGCGGCTTGATTCTTAGCAAAGTTACAAGTTGTTGGAGCCTTCTGCATTGATTTATCTGCTGCTTAAAGCATGGTGCTACTGCTATGTAGCCCTCTAGCTCAATGAAGTCGGGGGGAAGCTCGAGGTTGCTTCATTTCAATTCAACAGTTTAGTTTCCTTAGGCTTTTGACCAAACACTGTAGAAACCTAGCCTTCATATGCTGGTGGCTTGACTTTGTTGCTTAGCCTATTCTCATAATTATTGGAGCTTAACTATCTTATTTCCATGCTCGAATTAATTCTGCATTGTAGAAACTTGCAAATAGTGCTTAAGCTCTCCTTTTCACGAATTTTAAGAGCTGAAAAGTGATCGGCATATAGAATTTAACACTAACTTGCAACAAAGTAACCATGAACTTCCCAACATTTTGATCACAATGAGAAACATGTTCTAAAAATGATTGGATCATGAAATATCTTTGAGTAGGTTCAATTTTGTCGTAAAAAAAAAAAAGGCATTTGGCTTCCCTCTTTTAGGATTCATAACAATAATCTTGATAAATCAAACTTGTGACAAAGCAAGCGCTATTTTAGCCCAATTATTGATCCTTTTAGCAACTTTTTACACATTTAAATGGAGATTATTGCATATTAACCATCATTTTAAAAAAAATTACATAATTACAATTTGGACAAAAATAATTTCTAAAGTACCATCGCTATGCTGCATGGTATTGCATAACCAACATGTAATACACATAAAACTATTCAGATGTGTATCGCATGTTAGCCATTGGATACACATGCAAACCTTTATCGCATGACCACTATGTGATACAGCCTGGCTTAAATTTTCGGCTAAATATATTGCTATATTGCATCTTGGTGATGTGATACACGTGTAAAATAGTGTCTCTCATTTCCAAGATATGATATGGTGATGGTAATTTGGTAATTATTTTTATCCAAATTGTATTTTATATATATATATATTTTTAGGGATGGTAGACACGTGTTTGACCCCATTCAAATGTAATTGACCTTGAATGATGTTAGTTATCTAATTATAATAGATGTTCACTTTAAAAGCATCAAAGTATGTATGAAAGTGTCAAATAGATGTAGGATAAATGTGTAGAAAATATACATTTATTAGTTCGGTTCTGCATGCCAAACATACTAAACCAACCTTTACACGTGTCATAATGTTTAAAGTAATCATACTCTATGGGACTTATAGAGAGGTAGACAATACTAAGGTTGCAGTAGCATAACCATGCTAATTTATAGTCCTTTAGCTTGCTGGCATGTTCGAGTATATTCAGCAACGAATGACCATGTTTTGAACAAATGACCACATTTTCAACTTGAGTTATTAAGTCATTCAGCTAAACATTTTGGGTTTGGGTCCAATATTTACGGACAGATAACCACCCCAGGTTCCAGGCCCCATGGTTTAGACCCGTATTCTTTTTTTCTAATTTACATTTTCTTAAAAAGAAAGATTAGACGCTAAAAAAAAAAAAATGGACTTTTTCCATTAAAATAAAACATAAATAAGAGGGAGACATGATGCCTTACCTCAGTTACATGTGATTAGAAAAAAAAATAGACATAAAAAAATAAGTATATCAATATCTTATGGTTGCCTCAAAGGTGCTTATATATTCAAAATTCGAAATCAGACCATCGTAGTTTGCATATATATATATAAAATTTTTTAAAATATTTAGTGTGCTCATTAATTTTAATTGTGAAACGTTATGTCAACTTTAAGTGATTAACCATTTATAATTTACTTTCGAAAAACAATTATCAGTCCACATATTTTTGAAAAAATCTACATAGGCCTATGTATTTTTTAAAGTGCCAATTTAAATTTTTTTTAAAAAAAAAAGTATTTTCTATTATCTATATTGTACTTTACAAAGGGGATAAGAACCAATCATCTTGGGTTAAGTCGAGGGTACCTACCACAATGCTTCCTCCAAAGGAATTGTAGCCACTGAAGTATTCATCCTCCTCACTAGTCACCACAACGATCTCTTGCAACCATCTTTATGCCTTATTCCAATCGTCTATGCAAGCAACCACCTCAACCATAATGAGAGTCATACATCTCTAGTGGTCGTCCTATATATTGTTAGCACAGCTAAAAATCTATTCCACTACAACTATTGATGCTAGTGTAGCAAGCACCTGCCTCACGATGCATGATAGAATTGGGAACATCTTTCTGTGTCATTTCCACCACTCCAGTATGTCAAAATCCCTTACATTATTGTTGTTATTAAACTTAAACTCTGTGTTCAAGTATCCATCAATCTTGACACACTTGGTATTGCTACTTCCACCTTTGTACTTCTTTTGCACTTATGATTGCAAGCAACATCCTTCATACTTGGAGATTCATTAGAGGTTGGTGATGGACTAACCGAACCCCGAACTCCATATATATTATTAAATTGATCATACAATTGAATTAAAATACGTTTTGTCTCACATACAGCAAACATAGAATTAATAAACTACATATCCTGAGTGTCTAATAAAGTATCAATATGTTTGCAGTACTCTTCAAAGAGTCCATCAAGACCTTCAAACCTGTGACGTAGGTCTAATACCCACGCAAGATTATATATCATCAAAATATGCTGGTAGTAAAGAATCACTTGCATGTCACATCATTGACACTCATCTGTAAAACCATATCGTACTGGAGTCTAGCTAAGGCACGTACCACATTTAGTGCTTTTAGCAAAAAAATGTTAAAAGTCTAGGTTTATACTCGATAAAATGTCTGCAACAATCATAAAAAACTTTTAACAGAGAAAGCAAATTTGTACATGTTAGCCAGTCATTGGGATGTAAAGATATGTTTGACATGTTCGTAAAAGCAAATTGGCATAACAAGTTTTTTTTAATTGATTGTGCTCATAAGAAGCTAGTAAGTGGAGTTCCACCTATAAACCACATCTTTTTTAAATTTCCTAGGCTTCACATCACGTATAATGCAGAATTTTTTCCAGTTTCTATTTAATAATGGATTATAAGTGATATAATCAACGACCAATTTAATAAATGAATATCTCACCTTTGGTGCCTCCACTTCACTTTTCACACACAAGTTCAAAATGTGGTACGCACGGCTGACAAAGATTCTATAGGTCGCTCGCATACATTGTATTTGCTATTACATTATTAAAGCTTATTGACAATATTTCTTTTCGTTGAGAAATAATATATGGCTTATTGTAGAATATATATTCTATACAATGTGTGGTCCATCCATTTTGATTAATGCAATTAGTTTATTTATTTTCCATTAATCATCTATCTATTGACATGTGACACCCATGCATGAATTCTCATTCCACTTGTCGATCCAAATGTCGGAACAAACAGAAACACACGTGTTAAGGTTGATGAGTTATATAATGTTTTGATTCATCGTTGTCACGCCATACAATCATGCTTGAGGATTTAGGGTATCTTCATGGGAATACCTTAAATCTGGATGTTAGCTTAACACCATGCTAAGCACATGCCTTCAATCATTTTGGTAAAGGCACCCTTGTACTTTGCGATACTAAATTGCAATAGCTTTACCTCCTTCTCGGTCCTACTACTACTACCTGACAATCACTACTAGTCGTTTCAATCCCAAACTTGTTAAAGTATTTTATATTGCATGTTTTTTATGAAGCTGTCATATCCTTCCCCAATCTTTCATGGGTAACTAAAGGTGCAATAGTTGCAGTAACCTTGTATCTTACCATCAAGGCCTTCAACTTTCCTAAGATGGATTGTAAAAATAGATTATTTAAGAGGACAGGTGGCTTCTTGAATTTGAAGCTCCAAATAAGTCCTTATTCCCTGCCACTAGCCTCCTCCTCCTCCTCTACTACTTTTGGTAGTAAGTTTTCCATATTTCTCGGCTCTTATGTCTCATCTTCACTAATGGGGTGATAAATTGGGGTTCTTTACTCAAAGCTAGGTAGGATAGCAGGATATCCAATTAACTACACCTTACTAGTGGGATTATCACCGAAATTAAAGAACTCTCCATTCATCACATGGTATCTCCATTCCTAGTTCAATGACATTTTTAGGCCCTTTCCTTTGTCACTGCTTATTTTCAAGAAACCACAACAGAAGAATGACACCATATCGAACCTTACAAAAACACAACATGTGAAGTATATGTAAAATATATAACATTACCTACAATGAAATATGTTAACAATGTGATACTAAAAGAAATTGTATGCTGAGTATAATGATTCCAAACTCAAAAAACAATATTAAACAAGAAAAAAATGTCATGGTTAGGTTCATAAAATAAATATGTAGCAAAAGTTGTATTTAAAAAGTGAGCAAAAACGTAGAAGCAACGCTTGAAATTTGTATAAGAATGGAAAGAATATTTTTAGAGACTCTAAAAGCAGGTGTGTAAGGTTTTTTGTGTGAGAAAAACATCGTAACTCAACGCATGTATTTATATTTGCTTGTGAATGGGTAAATATGCACATACACAGATGAGCAAGGTTCAAGTTTCAAAATTGCATCAACTTTTTATTTGCTAGAACATTAATTGATACTTTTGTGAATATGGTTGGTGTTAATATTTTCCTTCGTAACACACATTTCCCATCTATTAGTCATTACACTTCAATCGTTTTTTTTTAAATCTTTATTCCACATTCATATGATAATTTCAAAATAAGCCTGACAAAGGCAACAATATCACATGCCATTGTTGATGTCATTTGAATTTTAATTATTGCGCAGGTACATATCAGTAGGAGCCATCAACTCAAAGTGTCCTCTTTTCACTATTAGACATAATGTGCAACTATTTCCAAAGATAGTGCATTATTCCACATTTGAACTTCGCCATGAATCCTTACACCTCAACTTATATCCAAATTCAATTCTTTTTTTTTTAGGCTGATAAGGACTCGCTAGGTCCACGAGTCCGCCACTCAAACCTAGCATGGGCTCACAAATCACAGTAAGTTCGCAAAGTGGGTCCAAGGCAAGACATGACTCAGGGAGATGTGTACATTCAGCTATTTCTTATAACACCAAAATATGGCTATTCTGATCAATAATGCCCCTATTGCAAGTGTTAATTTCACTGATAGAGATTGAAACCTACAAACACAAAAAATAGATCAATGATGCACTGGGAAGTTGTCCAACGTAGCCACTCCAATTCTTAATTCATCCATGGGCCACTTCTCTAAAGAGCTTAAAAGCATTTTCAAAAGATGAGGAATGTTTGGATCCTCAATTACTTGGTGGAAGGAAAGGTTATTTATAGTTTAGTTCATGCTGGAATGGGGCCTATAAATCTTTTCTGTTAGGGTAGATCTTGAGTATAGCTAACCTAGTCCCAAGGTAGAGAAACGGTTCTAGATTAGAGGAGGAGGAGCCAGTGAAGTGCAGTGCAGCGAACTGGAAGTATTCCCCTTCCCAACCTCGTGGCGAGACATGGAGGGTGTGGTGGGTCAAGAAAGGGGTAGTTTGTTGGGGGAGTTTGGGTGGTGATACTACCGTAGGCTTCTACTCTAGAGCCATAGCCTAGGAAAAGGGAGATCGAGGTCCTTCCTGAGAGCTTCAAGAATCAGAGTTGAGGCTTGTGTTAAGATGGGCCTTTAAGAGATCAGGGATCAAGGTTTAACTTGAGCAAATCTATTATGGAATGGTTAGACCTATGGGCTTTTATGCTCCTCATGGATTGATGATAGGCCGATTGAACTATGGTCTATTATTTACCATCAACACGCCAATACTAACACTGGCATTATAGAGGACTTGCTAGGCTAAAGATTTGGATATCAATGGAGCTTAGGGTATGGTGCCTAGTCATTGAGAAAAGGTGTGACTACTATGAGTAGTGACACAATGAATCAATTATTAGCTTATTATCAATCCCAACAATGCTAATGACCAAGCACATTAGAAATCCTCTCCACCCCCCCCCCCCCCCCCCCCCCCCCAAATCCATTATTTGTATTATTCATGGTCATCTTATCCTTAGCTACCTCTACCTACAAGTACGTTAGCTAGCGATACAGATCCTAAGCAACTGCAATATACTCCTATACTACATAAACCTATAGCTCATCCTCCACATAGTATCATGACTAGTATTATGGTTAGCTAAGCCATTATACTCTATGCTCACACATTGCCATCGTCACTAGCTGAATCCTAGGGCGCCAAATCAATTTCCAACACTTGCTTATTTTTAGCCCTCTATTGCACCATGGGGTGCACCACCACTGACCTATCCTTTAGCACCAACCATTCCCTAGATACTATCCATTCACATCCCTAATATTACTATCAGGATCATCTAATATCCATTTGTTTAAACACGGTCGTTTTCTCAATAGTAACAGCTTATTATATTGTTTCACCTCCTTCTACTTACAATTACCACCTACCTATGCCATCTACTATAGCACTACATCACAGATAGCCTCTATTGCTCCATCGACTCAGGCTCAACACCATGAAGTTCATAGGTGCTAGGCTATCCTTTTTTTTTTTTGCTAGTTATAAAATTTTTTTTTTTTCATTGTTGTACATTGCTATTTGTCCCTATTTTCATGCTCGATGGACTTTATTGGATCAACTTATGTTAGTTTATGTATTGGTTTTGTAATATATTTTATTTTATATCAGTTACAATTATCCAATTCATATTTCAATTAAAAGTAAAATTACTATATAATTATATTTCATTAATAGTAAATATATTTATTAATAGTAAATATATGCAAAATTATAATATATATATATATAAATATTTAACATCACCAATAAAATAATTATATTTATAATATATATGTTCAATATAACTACACATTTAAAAAAAGAAATATCAAATTAACTCAAGACTTGCCTCTAACTAAGATAAAGAGGCGATCTCACCTCAATATACCCACATGTTGGCACAACATGAGACATGAGTTCCTAAGGAGAGTGGATTCATCTCGCATGACCTAAGGTGATCTTGAGTCTTTTTTAGTGAAAAATTTTTCTACAATAGAACTTCTTTATACTAATGTGTCTCTCCTACTACACTTATGATGTCCATTAAATAAATAAGGACATTATAGAGCTCAGTATCTAATTTAGAAGATATTGTTGCTCAATAGAAACAATTAATTGAAGACTTTATGGTGCATTTTTTAAAAGGAATGGTTTTCACATCTATCATATACCACAACCATCATTCCAACCACCACCATTTTTTTATAGGTTCAACATTGGGGATATGCCTTTGTCTTCATCATTAACACTTTCGAGTAGATCTTCACACCAACCATAACACCCCTAATCTCCGATGGGGTTATAGGTTATACTTTTAATGTTATTCTTTCCAACTCCATTTCATCTCTTCCCTTATGTCCAACAACAGCAACCACAACCTTCAATAGGTGGAACTCAATGATAGATTCATTATCAATGCAGTACACAATCTATGTAAAATTTAATTTTTGATTATTGTCTTTGTTTAAATTTGATATTTTGTTGAATACCTTTAGTGAGATGTTTGATTGAGTATTTTTTGTTGTACTTTGTGGATTTTATGTTATGGCAAAGATCATTTAAATTTATATAAGATTATTTTAACCACTTTAATTATCAATAAGTTTATCATTTTGTTATAGATAATCTTGCAATATGTCTAAATAAAGATTATTTTATTAATATGTTTAAATATGTATATTGTTATTTTTTTAAAGATTAAGCAATGCGTTTACAAAAATTAAAAAAAAAAACACAAAGAGACAGAAGCAAGAAAATCAATGATTATGATAACTCAATTCTTGCAAAAGAAGTTGTGGTTGAGCCGTGTCTCAAGCAAACTGCAAGAATTTCATAATTCTTGCATATACAATACAAAAATTATTTCTCACAATCTATCAAAGTTGAGAATGCTATAGCGACAATTTCTTGCATGAGTTTGAAATTTTATGATAAATCTATTACAGCAAATTTTATACCCTTTGCTTGAAAAAGGACTTCTCATAATAACTAATAATTATGTAGTGGAACTCCTCCATTCAACCATAATCAAATTGAAAGAGTTAGCCATGATGGTAAGGCTGCAATGGCTCCATGTCAAGATTTATGGCAATAAGAAGGCAAGTTTTTGAATAGTAAATTTATTTCAAACTATCTTGGACTAGGAGACATGCGGCTGACCAAGGTCTAGAGTCAAGTTCAAATAAATAATAATATTTATATAATTTAAAAACCCGTATACACTAGCCATTTACGATAATAGAAAGATGCTTAATATCTTGATCTGACCCTACCAGAGAGTTGTTTATAAGATGATTGCAAATATTTTTGCTAAAATATATAATATAATACTCTGCCGATGTTAATTTTGTCTCCTGAGTCCTGAGTCCTAATGTGGGTGTTATTTATTTCAGGAAGATATTAATGCATTTTAGGTGTTGAATAAATGTTTGGATAAATATATACTTAATCACTTCTCATAAAATGTTAAATATTTATGGTGCTAATTACCATTACTCTTGTCCGAGGATCAACTACTAGTTATTAGAGCATATTTTTTCATGCGCTGCTAGATTTATTTATTTCCAATAATTAATACCAAGTTACCGACATTAAAATTTTAAAATATTGTCCATCAAAATCAAAACATTGCATTTTTGTTTATATTACAAATATATATTTATCATTATATCTATTTATTACAATTCCGTTACTAATAAGGGAAAAAAGGAATTGCGCTTCTACCCATAAGCTAAGCAAAAGAGTTGGGCATTGCATTATTTTGCTCTTAATATCATATACCATTCTAGTATTATTTTTTAGGGAGCTTTGATGGATCCATTGACGAAAGCATCCAATCAAATATCGAACCATTAAAATAGATATAGTAATTAAAATATTAACTATTTTTGTGGTTCGATCACGATTGGATATTGTGAGTCGTTGGATTGTCGACGGGACGGTTTATCAAAATTAATGACAGGATCATAGAATTTCTCTTTTGTATTACTTATCCAAAGACAAAATAATTATATCATGTTTGAAGACATTTATTTTAAAGATTTACGAATCTAAACGTTTACTTAATTTCAAATACAAGAGATTAAGTACAGATATGATAAGGCAAACATATAAGGTGTTATTTGCAACTTGTCTTTTTTTTTTTTCTTTTAATTATTTATCTCAATTTGACACACCTAACTCCTATGTTTTTATATGAGGTGTGCATAATTCTGATGTGGTTGTCTTATTTCTCATATTTACTTCTGGGAAGTCGGTTCTGATAGTATAAACTAATGGTTTGTTGATTCTGATAATATAAACTAATGGTTAACCTGGAACCTTTCTATTTTATAAGGCCAGAAATGAAATGATAAAAATGGAGTTACTTTCACAAAAGGAATTTTCACAAGAATAACAAAATACTTATACGTTGTTTGCATTTGACTGTGTTCTTACTAATAAATATTTGACACATTTTAAATAAGTTAAAAAAATATAAAAAATTTTAAAATATATAAACTCTTCTTAACACGTTAGATATTTATTTACAGGAAAATAATAAAAACAGGTAAATCAAACTTTTTTCCAATATATATTGCTAACAAATCAAGCACAAGTAATAAGATGTGGGGACATGGGACTTTTCCCTAATCTGTCCACTTGCGGAATTGTGGTGTTGGGACAACACATCCATAATTTGGAGTTTTATTGTATTGTATTATCAAGCCACACCATGGAATTAAGTCATATGATAAGGGGTGGTTTTGGTTTTGGATGTACATATGTATATTTTGTGTGGTTGGCATCCCTCGTTTGTCGTCCTTGTTTTATCATGCATGTGTTAAGACGGACGTGGAGCTAAATGAATCAAATTTATTTTATTATAAATCTAAATATAATATATATTTATTTTTTATTTAAATATATTATAATAATAAAAAAATTTCCCCCGAGTGAGGGGCAGAGCCCTTGTTGGCCAGTCTGGTCCATCCCTACATGTGTCGCACAGGAGTGCCCATATATTGTTGACTTTCTGATTGCTCCCCCTACTACTTTAGTAATAAATTCACACACCATACGTTTTGCATCTCCATGAGGAAATGAGTGAATTTGCTTAACAATCAATCCCATCTTCTACGTAAAAACGCAAGAAGATCATACAACATCTTCGAATCCCATAACCTCCCCATCACGGGGGTGTACATCGAGAACGAGGTCAGTTGTCTATCTCTATTATCTCTCTCTCGCTCTTACATCTTTGTGTTTTGATTTTTCATTCTTCCATATTACATACATGAAGTGAATAATTGAAATTGAACAGACTTGCATGATTTGGGTTTTTCAATATGAGTTTTTCGGTGCTTATATAATTTGATTGATGGAGATTATATTTCATAAATAGTTGAATATGCATGATTATCATACTTTGATGAAGCCGACGTTTGGTTTTGATTCAGGGTAGATATCTTAATCGTAACGCAAAAAGTCAAAACTCAAAAACCTTATCTTCAGCGGCAGTCTTGAGACTTGGTCGATATGTCTAGGATTATATACATAAATCTGGTACACAGATTTGCTAATTGCTTGTATGAATTGAACACGACACGTACCAAGCTATTAGCCAATGGAACTATGAAACATCCTCAGCACCCCCCATCGTTGTAATGGCGTACGTTGACGTTAAACGAGGTCCTCTTTCTCTTCCCCCCGCCAGCCCTCTCTCTCTCACACACACACACATATATAATTATATACGAATTGCATGATGAGGCGAACATAACAGCGAACATATAAGTTATAAGACAGCATTATCCGAGTGTCTTGCACAAAGAATAAGGAAAAAAAAAATTAGGTGGAGTAAATCGATAAATTGCATTCTTTCAGCAAGCATCGATGCTTATCAGAGGAACGGTGCTTGGGGTATTTTTTTTTTTTTTTTCAGTTTTAATGTTAGTTGTGTATAATTTATATAATGCGGAACCTACAAAAATTTTTAAAAAATCATGTTAAGTAATTTTCTAAATAACTCATAAATAAAATAGTATAATTATTTATTAAAGAGAGTTACTTAATATGTTGATATGACATGTTAAATACCTTTGTAAGTAACTCACAAATAAAGATAGTCTAACAAATCTAAATTGCTAATTTTCTACTGTTTGTTTACTTTTCCGTCACTCGTCCAGACATATATGACCTATTACGCTTATTGAATCTTTTTTCACCATTTAGCAAATTTTAAAATAAATAAAAATAATAGCTAAATAATTATGTCACCTAAAAATGGTTTACCTAATGTAGTAATATACCTCGTCTTTCTCTCTCTCTCTCTCCCCCTTCTTGCTGTTTAATGCAATCACGTTGAATAAGTGAGTCTCTATCGTTGCACTTGAAACCACATCCACCCACTTGTACAAAAATTAAGATGCTTAAGATAATTCAAACTCTGCCGATGTTAATTTGTTTCCCTCAATGTATCTGTGTTGTTTATTTAAGGAAAAATTTGTTAATGGGCATCCTTGATCCTTATTCCTTTCCACAAAGTGAAAAGATGTTAGAATAAATATAAAAAAAATTTTATGAGCATTTATTTTATTTTATTTTATTTTTATATATTTATTTGATTTGATTTGATTTAGATAGGATATATAATCGTCAATATACCCAAAAAAAAAAAGTTGAAAAGACTTGTTTTTTGTTTTAATTATTATTATAAAAAGAGGGACCGTGTTTGTTGAACAACATTTTACCTTATTTCTTGGTCACTCCCGTACATTTTTTTTTCACTCTTCAATCTTTATATCTAAGCCCTAACTCCTATATTTGAATAGGAGTCGGTTGTTGATTATTTTGTTCAAACAAGTAATTACTGACTCTAGCTAAGGCTCCTATGTCTGGTTGTCTTATTTTTCTCTGTTTATCCTTTTTTGGGGAATTGGTTATGATAATATGAATATAAACTAATGGTTAATCGGAATATTTCTCCTACATATTAAAGTCAGAAACAACAGGAATTAAATAACTTAAAAATGGTTTTCACTGGAATATTTGACAAGAAAATATTTTTGTTTGCACCTATTTGTCAATTGCTTATTTTGTCACGGAACCATCAAACTGATGAAGATAAGTACGGGATGTTGCCGATGTTTGTCCGTCCGCATGCGTTTTCGATCTTCCCTGATGTATGTATGCATGTGCATAACTAAATTTTAACGTAAATAATTTAATATCTAATCAAATTTCTTATAATTATTTATATTATTTTTTTAATAAAGTTTATTTTTTATAATTATTTTTCATATCATCTAATATTGATAGATTTTTTTTTTTTTTTTTTTTTTACATTAGAAACAAAAGGAACGATATCAATAAGCAAAAATACCTATGAATATTTTGATCGGGTATTAAATTAATCATTTTAAAAATAAAATATCAAATTAAATTTTTATACAAATTTCAGGAACCAAAATTATTAATTTTACTTATAGATATTTTGTCAACACGTACGTTTAGTATTCTGATGGCATGTTATTCTATGCTTTGCGTCATATGCTGTTGGTGCACATTTATGCTGGGCTACTAGCTATGAACTATACTAGTGAATGCATCATATATCTAATATATATATATATATATATATAATATATGTATATTAAACGAATCCTAGAATATGGTGTCAAAAAATATTAGTCATTTTTTTATGAGGTAATAAATGATGATGACTCCTTTCTTTCCACTCTTTCTCTTCCCGTCTTTTTAATTGTTTCCATTTTTTTTTTCTTTTTGCATAGGCAGATGCGTTGTATGCTAGTGTACATATATATATATATATATATATATTTATTTATAGAACCTATATAAAGTGAGATCATGAATCAATTTTGCACATGTTGACGATAATATTTCTGGATTGATACAACGTGAATAGTAGAAAACAATAGAAAAAATTCAAAAAATATTTATTTATGATAAAAACTGTTTATTGAATGTGTGAATGAATAACAATACAACCTTAGGAGAGAATTTAAATAGACTAAAAAATATGAAAAAGTTAGCAGTTTTCAAATTATTTATTGGTATTTTTCGATAGATACAAACATTTTTTTTTACTTTTTTCTAACAAATTATTTATTAAGAAATAAATACATATAAAAAAATTGATAATTTTCATCAAAAGATCAAATAGATTAAATATAGATAAAATATTGATACAAATCGAACATATTTACATATATCATTTTAAAAAAAAATACAAATACAAATAAAAAACAGACGATCCTCATTTTGCCTATCCCAATATTTCATACAATCAATAATGTTAACCGCTTGTGATTCATCACAAAACCTCTAAAGCCAATCTTGTCCACATCATAGATTCATCACAATTCCTACGATGAAGCAAGATCAGAATTTTGAAACTGAACGTGAACCAAGGCGAAGCATGTCATATGGTCGGACAAGTAGTATAGGGTCGTCGTCTTCCATAAGACGGCATTCTTTCAGGCTGTCAAGTGCAGGTGTACACCCCAAATTGCACTATCAGGTTGACGATGCCACCGCCATTATTGATAGTGAAGAATCTGTTTCGGAGGCTGGAGATATAGGTGATCGGGAACTTCATAGTTGGAGGAAGAGCGGGAGTTTTAGTGTCCGGTCTACATCAGATGTTAGTAGGGTAATAGAGAAAATTGGTGCTGGGGTGGTTTTTCCTGTAGCTGATGACACCTTGCTGCAGCACCCTAATGGATTTTGGTCTCGAGATCTCGCAGCCGTGACTAATAATGTGTCTCCTGTGTCACCATTGCCAGAAGAAATCATATCCCCTCTCTCTTCCCATCCAATATTGGACTCCAACTCCAAGCACATCAACGAAGTAAGTAACCTCTTATAAACATTACGTTCACCGAAAATTTCATGATGATCGGTGATAGATGCTATAATTTTGATCTGCTCTTTGTCTAATCCCATGTTTTGAATTGTGTAGGACGCCAAAAAGATATTGCCTTTGTGGATGGAATACCTTACATGTCTCATTCATCTAGCCTTTTTTGGTATTCTTGGGGTAAGATGGATATATATATATAGAAACCTTCTAATATTTGGTAGGCTCTCCTTAAACAATATGCCAGGATTTAGATATAAGATTTCATAATTTGAATCTACATTTTTGTCTTTTTTGTTATCCTTAATTCGGTCTAGTTTTCTATTACTGATTTGTCCCATATTACATTTGCAGGTTTTAACAAGGTATCTGCTTGAAAAACTGTTTGGTCCTAATGTTGTCGGAGCAACTAGCGACAACTCTATATTGTACCTTGATCTCCCTTCGAATATGGTTTGTCCCTCCTTTCTTCTCTATTTATATTTTTGTTTGTGTGACTATAATCTGTTGTCATTCCCATGGATTGATGCTTCAAGATGTCTGATCATCATTCTCATTCAAATACTAAGACTATGGTAATAATTTAGGTGGGTTCATTCTTGATGGGTTGGTGGGGTGTTGTATTCAAAGGAGATATAGCACGAATCTCAGATTATCTCGCAATCGGTTTGTCAACTGGTTACTTGGGAAGCCTCACAACATTCAGTGGATGGAACCAAAAAATGCTTGAGCTCAGTCTTCATGGCAAGTGGGTGCTATCTGTTTTGGGCTTTCTCATAGGTAGGTAATGGTAACATGATGAAACATCTCAGATAGGACAGATGAGAGTGATTACAAGAAGTTTTATTAATTATGATCTATCACAGGGTTGTTTTTGGCAGCCTATTCCATCATCCTTGGGGTAGAAACAGCTAAGGGCTTCAGGTGGCTCATACATGACAGAATTGACCTTAATTCAAGAAGTGGTTGTCGAGTGAACAATTACACTCGCCATCTTGCAGTCATGCTTGTTTTGTTATTAATGACATGCCTTATATGGGCCATTAGTGGAACTCTGCTTCAGCATGAGTTTAACAATGGCGGAAGTCGACGGGAATTGTGGCTGGCTTGCATAGTTGGACCTTTTGGTGTATGGATTAGGTGGTTTTTAGCACGTTTCAATGGGTGTGGGATTGGAAAGGCTGGTTTATTGAAATGGGTACCTTTTGGAACACTCATTGCTAATGTTTCTGCAGCATGTATCATGGCAGCGCTCTCCACAACAAAGAAAGTAGTAAGTCTTCCTTCCATACATTTCTTTGAGAAAATCTCATCAAATTGTTCATTTACAAAAGAAATAAAATGTTGTTTTCTAGGTATGTAAGTGTAAGCAACTCAATCGCCTAAACTAAAATTCATCGAGTATGTTTGTGTCTGCATTGTCTCTTTTCACATACATAGGAAGCTTTTTTAAGTCGATGTGTGATGTGAATTCGAATCTAAATATATGAGTTTGATATAGTTACATGGCTTGTTTTCAATTGGCAGGTGAATACCACAACCGGTGATACCATCACTACAGGCCTCCAACTTGGTTTTCTAGGTTGTTTAAGCACTGTGTCCACATTCATTGCCGAGTTTAATGCCATGAGAGAAAGCAAATATCCATGGCGAGCGTATGCATATGCGTTCAGCACAATAATCCTGTCCTTTGGCCTGGGGCTCCTTATATACAATCTGCCAGTTTGGACTAAAGGATACGAAGATAAATGAGTTAGTATAACCATCACTTGAGTCTTTGCTAAGGAATGAAGCAGCTATCAAGCCAAAAGAAAAGGTATAACATACATATAAAGTGTGTGGGGATATGGCATCCATTGTCCTCGATGATTTGATGAGCCATGATAGAACATTAAAGAGTTGCCACAAAATGAAAAGGATGCTTTGTTGAAGACAAAGAAGAAAGGTCACTTAGCACTCCCATCCATCAAGCTTTGGATGATTTTACCTTTAACAAGGTAGCCGATGCAACCATGTCGAAAGAAGCTTGGGAGTTCATAATTTCAGTTTAGATCTTATAGGCGTTATAGGGACTGAGGCGTAGTTACCATGAATTATTTCAGTTTAGATCTTTCCGGTGTTTATATATCTCTTGCTTAGCATGCATTATATGATAACCTTATTAAGAGTAAACTTAAGAAAAGCACACCTATGCCGTTCTTGACTTTAACCGAGTACGATTGTAGGATAGGACATTATATATACATACATACATACATATAAATTTATAAGATAAAATTATTATATTATCCTTTCTTCTATTTGTAAGATATATGTTTTATATGGATCTAATAACTAATTAATGTATTTGATCCAAATATAAATTTAATTGAGTGATGCCATATATATATATATATATATTATATATCTTTTATAGTTAAATAGTGTTTTATATATTTACTTTTTATTAACATAGTTGGATCCCGGTTGAACCAAATTTGACCTCTCTCAACCCCTGATACCTAACATGGACTATTCGGTTGCGACGATACTGGTAAAATTACAATGATAACTCGTACAATGCGGATAAATGAAGTAAAAATAAACCACCAACTATTTCCTATATATATATATACAAAAACACACACACTCTTTTAGGACCTAAATTGAATAGCCTTAGCACTACCTAAAAATACAAAATACTAGTTATATAAAGCAAACAAGAGCAAGTGCATAAGTATTAGGTAAAACCAACTTCAAGCGTGCAAAAAAGAAAAAAAAAAATCCATAAATCCAAAACCTACAGTACTATTATGGACTGTACACAAGAAGATAGGCCTCGTATCCCAAATTTCAAAGCTATATTGTACGATAAGAAACGATATTAAAGTTGTATAAAGTAGTAAGAATACAATAGAATTTATTGTAGTGTCTAATGAAGTAAAATCCTATACTTATCAAATGTGTTATTCACTTACTTAGATAAATTTGGGTCAAACCATGACTATCCCGACCCTGACGATTATTGTGATCAATGATTGACATGACAGGGTGAATATTTTCTATGATTATTATATTTGATTGAACTTGTAATTTAGTTGCACCTTTGAAAAATTATTTTATAATAAAATTAAATGTATTTGGAATTGGATTTATGGATGTGAAATGGTATTGTGTACTAATTATTGGAATAATTCCATTATTTCACACCAAGATTACATGTACGAAAATTAGAACACAAATAAAATCAATAATAATTTGATTAGAATAGGTACCTTGATCCATACTCGTTTTATTAATCTTTGATAACTTTATTTATTTGTTTTCTCTCCCTCTCTTTCTTTCTCTTTAATGTATTCTTTAATGGTGAAGGATGTGGTGGCTGGGATGTTATCTATGTATAAACTCCTTATAACCACTTTTATACTTATGCTTTTATAAGGGAGGGGAGAGAATTAAAACCCATGACCCTAATTACCTAAAGCCCAACAACCATTGCAAGGCTTATTCTTATTAGAGTTTTTTATCGTATAAGTTACATGGGACACTATAGATTATTAAAATAATCTAATAATCTTTGTAACCCTCGAGTTTTTTGTTAACTTAAGTTTAAAAATTCGAAAGTTAAATCTCTATAGAAATATAAGATACCAAAGACAAGTTTACATGACATAAGTAAAAAAAAACTTTAATTTTTTTTTTTTTTTAGTGTAGTGTGACCCATTAAAACTTTTTATGTGAAATGAATTGCATAAATATAAAACACTACACATTAATTTAAAACTACATTTTATGAGAGTTGAAATCTAAATCTTGTGTTTAATATCGTTGTCTTGAAATAATTAATGATTTGTTTATGCATTAAATAATATCTGTTTGATATCATAAATTATTCATCTTATATATATTACAGACTTTAATTCTCATAATCTACACTTAAATATCTTTCATAATTGCCCAAAATGTCCAATGGTATACGTTTTACAAAAGTTATAATGAAGAGGTTAAATTCGTCCGTTTTTCATAAAGTTTTCTTCATTTATTATTGGAACTGACATTTTCAAATTGAATACATTTTACTCTCTCTTACTTGCAAGAGAAGCAGTTGGAATTTGAAAATTTATACCAACTGGACGTCATTATCACAAGAAGATGAACACAATTTTTTTTTTAAATCTGTTGTACTAATTTCATTTAATATAATTGCTACACTATGCCCTTTACTAAACATAAAACTAAACAAGCAAAACTCAATTCTCCTTTCTCCTATCACTCGCGTTAATAGCAAAAACACACAAACCACTTCTCCAAATTACCACCTTCAACATCAAAAAATCTCTAAGAAGTCATATACAAACACTACTTCCAATATTTTTTAAGAAGTAAGCAAAGCAATCACACATAACATATTAATCAAACTAAGATAATTTTATTTTTAAAGTTATAGTAAGTTATCTTTATCAAATACACTAATACACTTATGTATTTTACTATATATTTTACTATTTAAAAGTAAAACACTAAGTTTAACAGATATAATGAGTTATTAAACTAAAACTAAAAATTTTTGTGTACTTACTTATGAATTTAATTATGTTTAGAATTTTAGTATACTAACTAAAAGCTTATGAACAAGTATGATTTTACTTAACAAAAACAAACATGACAGTTTATGTAGTAAAATAGAGAAAACTATACACTAAATACTCACACTTGAACTTTGATTAAATGAAAGAATGATATATTTAAGTTTAACTAGTAAATTTGTTAGATATAGTTATGTTTTAAGTAATTATACTAAATCATTCTTTAGCTGCACTTTAATCTATGGATCAGTCGGAGAGAAATTAGTTTATTAAGTGAAGTAAAATAAGTTCGTTGTTTTGCTTGTGAAACAAATCACAGCTAAAGTCGCACCTGCGATTATAAGCCGTGGTTGACTTCGAGTGCCTATGATTGAAATAAAAGGGAAGTGAAGTTTGCCTACAGCTTCAACTATGGTATGGATCGCACCTATGGTTCACTACGTGGTTTATACTATGAGATAAACAAATAATTGCGATCAATTGCCCTATCTAACCGCAATCATAGTAACATTCGTGATTGATCCAACAATTAATAATGTATTATTTTTAAGGGATTTCCTAAATCTAAATGTTCAAATTTATTTTGCTTTCCATGGCGCTACCCCTAAAACCTCGCAAGAAACGCTATCCCCTTGACAACCTCGCAAGAAACGCTATCCCCTTGACCCCTATTCGCTAATCGGCTAGCGGAACCACCGTGGCTACCTATACATAGCACCTTATAATTTCTTAAAGACAACTAAACTAAGTAAACTACGACATAAGTCTAGGATATTTAAGCACTAATAGTAATTCTTATTTAGTTATTTACTTAGTAATATATGTTTGTTATACTATAGGAACTATTGATCAAGATTTTCCGATAGACTATTGCGATAGCTAAAGAAAAATGCATGGGTGAAGAACTTTGATCTTTTCATATTGTTTGTGCGTGTAAAATAGTGGCATAAGTTCTAATTACAATTATAACTGAATGTGTATAGGGATGAGAAGTATGCATGTTGTATAATGCTTGGATGATTGGAAAGAGTTCTACTAATAAAAATGATAACCATTTGTGAGATAATGATTGTGAAATGTGTATTGAGAATTGTCTAAGATTTGTATGGTCATTGAATAATTAGACTTAACGATGTTCGACTATTAAACTAAATATACATGCATGGTACGAGTGCATAAAACAGCATTTATTGGTAATCACGTTACGTATTAGCATTTCGGTTCTATGGCAATGCTTAGTTTTTCTAGTAAGAGAAATGAAATTCTGGTTCTACATAAGGTTTCACACTATTCTATTCAGTTCCACAAGAATTAAGTATGTACCCAAATGAACCTCGCCTTTGGTGCTGATATGAAATGGCCAATACTTGGTGGAGTTTTTAAGCAATAAGGTTAAGTTGAGTTCCAGGACATTTAAACATAAACCCAAAGGAGAAGATAAATGATGTTCCTTCTTCTTTAGTTCTTGATCTCTCTTGGATGTGAATTACTTATTGACTACTTCCAGAAACCCCAGTAGGAGGGTGTAAATCTACACTTTATTTAGATTCCGATTATCTAAGCTTATACATGTCACATATGGTTGATTGTTGTATTGCATATTCTTGTTAAACAAATTTGTTTGATTCTGCTTTATGAGTGCTAAGATATAGTTATTCAGTAAGTTGTGGTTTGCTGACAATCCTATAGATTTGTTTAGTTACATGGATCATTAGAGTTAATTTATACTCAAAAGTTAGTACTAATATAAGTTAGCAAATGAGTTAAGACTTGGACTGGAGAAAAAGCATAGTATTTTGTGTAAAGAACAATATATATATATATAGTTTTGATGCAATAAATAAGAACCCAATATAAGTGGTATGTAATGCTATTTTTTTACATGATCTATATGTATGCAATATTTCTTATACTAAACAACCTTATGATCCTATTATAATTGTCTATTCCATGAGACATTCTATTTGTATAATGCTCATGTGCCTTTCTGGAAGCCTCGGATGGTTTAATACAAATATCTGTGACTCCAATTTGTTATATGGTGCATCGATACTGCTAGGGCACCCTATGGAGATGATGATTCAACAACCATAAGTGAGCACCATACATTGAACATATCAAGTCATTATCCTTAAATGATTTAAGTTAATCAAATCATGGCGATCCTAAATTATTTTGTCAATCTAATTCCTTCCATGTATCACATAAGTAATTCAACCCATATTACCTTAATTAGAAAGTACTATAATCCTTTAGCTTTATTATCTTATTTCAAGGATATAGCATGTTATCACATATAAAAATAGGTGCACACAATTATGACATGGATAATAATTAAATAGCAAAAATATTACTTTAATTAAATTCATAAAGTGTCACAGTAAATTGAGCTAACAATCATGTGTGTGTGTGTACAAATCATAAAACTATGCTAACAAGGACTTTCCATAATGTCCATCATTTCAACATGTCTAATAAATGTTCTAGGTGGCAAAACCTTAGTTAATGGATCTACTATCATCAGATGAGTTCTTATTAGCTCAATAGACACTTTTTGTTTTTGCACTTCTTCTTTGATAGACAAGTATTTTAAATCCATATGTTTTGCGCCTTTTGAATACTTATCAATTTTAGAGAAGAAAACAACCGCAAAATTATCACAATAAATTCTCAACAATCTATCTATATTGTCAGCAGCACCAAGACCTAAGGCAAAGTTCCACAACCACAATGCATGAACTATAGCCTCAAAGCATGCTACAAATTCAACTTTCATAGCGGAAGTAGCAATAATAAACTACTTTACACTCTTCCAAAAGACTGCCCTCCATCTAATAGAGACAAGTAACCAAAAGTGGATTTCCTTGAGTCAACACAACTAGTATGGTCAGAATTTGAGTATGCTACTACTTCAATGTTACTTAATTTTCTATAAGTGAGCATGTAATCCATAGTGCCTTGTAAATACCTAAGTACTTTCTCTATAGCTTTCCAATAGTCCATTCTAGGATTACACTAATATCAACCTAACATCCCAACGACAAAACTAATGTTTAGTGGAGTACATGTCTGAGCATACATTAAGCTCCCAACCACTGATGCATAGGGAATAGTTTCCATCTCCTTTCATTCCGAATCGTTTTTAGGGCTCTGCCTTTCATTGAACTTATCCCTTTTTTGAATTGGAACTATTCTTACAAAACACTTTTTCATTCTGAATCTCTTTAATACTTTATTGATATAGCATTTCTGAGACAATCTCAACAATCCTTGTGATCTATTATGGAATATTTCTATTTTAATCACATAGGATGTCTCACCCATGTCCTTCATTTCAAAACTCTTAGAGAGGAACATTTTGATATCATGTAACAATCCTTTTATCATTAGTAGCTAGTAGAATGTTATCAACATATAAAACCAATATAATAAACTTTCTCCCATTGACCTTCATGTAGATACACTAATCAATAACATTCCCTATAAACTACATGATAGAATGGTATTATTGAACTTAAGATATCATTGTCTGGAAGCTTGTTTCAATCCATGTACTGATTTTCACAATTTACAAATGAAATTTTCATTTCTTGTAGTAGAAAAAACCTTTGGTTAGTCCATATAAACCTCTTATTCCAATTCACCATTTAAGGTGGTCTTTACATCCATTTAGTGAAGCCCTAAGTCATAATGAGCTACCATAGTTATAACAATTCTTAAAGAGTCATTCTTTGAAATTGGAGAGAAGGTCTCTTTATAGTCAATGTCATCTTTCTAAGTATAACCTTTGGAACAAGCCTAGCCATATGTCTTTCAATTTTGCCTTTTGAATCTCTTTTGGTCTTAAAGACCCATTTACAACCAACTCTTTCAGAACCTTTAGGCAACTCTACAAATTCCTTAACTTCGTTGTCATCCATTGATTTTAACTCCTCTTTCATGGACTTAAGCCACTTTTCATAAATTGCTACATTCCATGGCTTGTTTAAATGAGACTTGGTCTTTATCAATGCTCAAGTCACATTCATGCTCAAGAGAATAAACTATATAGTCATCCAGAATGACTGATCTTCTTTGCATTTGTGGTGTCACTTGCTCATTTTCAACTTATTCATTGATAACTTGATGATTGTTCGTTTGTTCATGTAGTAAGTTAAGTACAATCATTTGTTGTTCTCATATGCTGTGTGGCTATGATACAACAAAAGGAACAATAACTTGAGGAGAACCATTGGACATAGGCATTTCCACCTAAATGTCTTGAACATCCACCTTTTGTGGTTTCGTCCTCCCATTGTTTTTGTCATTCTCAATGAACAGAGCATTCCTGGACTCTACTATTCTTGTATTGTGGTTAGGACAATAAAATTTGTACCGCTTTGAGTTTTTAGGATAGTTTATAAAGTAACCACTAACTATTCTTGCATCTAGTTTCTTTTCATGTGGATTATATATCCTTACCTCTGCTTAACAACCCCAAACATGAAGATGCCCTAAACTAGGTTTCCTTCTGCCCATAGTTTATAAGGTATCTTAGGAACTGCCTTACGAGGAACCTTGTTTAAAAGATATGTAGCAGTCTTTAATGCATATGTCCATAAAGAAGAGGGTACAATACAATTACTTATCATACTTCTAACCATGTTTATAAAAGTACCATTCCACCTTTTGGCTACACTATTTTATTGTGGTGTACCGTGCATTATATACTGAGCATAAATGCCTTTAGTCTCAAGAAACTTCGCAAATGGACCTAGACATTATCCACTTTCATTAGTCCTACTAAAATACTTACCACCTCTATCAAATCTTACTACTTTTACCTTTCTATCTAACTGTCTTTCAACCTCATTGATAAACACCTCTAGGATGTTTACAGCCTGAGATTTTTCATGCAATAGATACAAGCAGCAATATCTTGAAAAGCCATCAATAAATGTGAGGAAATACATTTCACCACCCTAAGATGGAACATCAAAAGGACCACAGATATCGGTATGTATTGAATCAGGTTGTTTATTGCTTCTTATGGCTAGGTTATTTGCAATGTGTTTGGTTTGCTAACCCTTAATGGTAATAGTTAAATGGGTATAGGTGAGATGGAAAAATAGATAGATAGAAGATACGTATTTTAGAGTGAAATGTTTTGCATTTTTCTTCATTACATTCTATAAAAAGCAAGCCATATATATATGGGTTGATATGTACAAGTAAAGGACTTCGACCAGTCCTACGAAACATGAGACAAAAGCTTCTTAAACTAAGGATAGCTGTTACAAATTATTTCTAAAGATTTTAAATTTCACCTAATCTTTGATAACTTTTGACCAAAAGTACATACAAAAAGTTTAATATGTTTTAGCTAAAAGTATATAGAAAAATCTTGATAACTTAATACTCATCCTTAAGATTTTTCTAAAATACTCCAAGCATTTTTCTTTGGACTTCAAATTTTCCTTTCTGTAGACTTTTGGTTAATATATCAGTAATTTGCTCATTTAAGTTACAGTGCAACAACTTGATTTCATGGCTTGCCTCAACTTCCTTTAATATATGAAACCGCACTTTTTTGTGCTTTGATCTTCCATGAAACACTATATTTTTAGCCATTCAAATTGTATATTTGTTTTCTACCCATATCACTATTGCATCAGTTTGCTTTATGTTCAAATCCTCCATCAGATATCTCAACCAAGAGCATGGTTTGCAACACCAACAGCTATAATTTACTTTGCTTCAACATAAGATTGAGCCACCACTTCTTGCTTTTTAGAATTCCATGAAAAAAACACCAAAACCAAGACTAAATGCATATCCTGAAGTGCACTACAATCCTCAAAGCTTCCAACCTAATCATTATTTAAGAACCCTTATAACAACCCTTTTTCAACTGACCAATACTGAATTCTATTGTCTAAACTCCCTTTAACATATCTAAGGACCCTTTTAGCTGCTACCATGTGCTTCTCCCTCGGCTCTTGCATAAATCTTGACAAAAGAGTAGTCAAATACATCAAGTCAAGCCTAGTAATGGTCAAATACAAAAGACTTCCCACCAAAGTCCTATAGCTTGTAGGATCACCTAATTCACCCGCATCCTCTTCTGTTAATTTCTCATTTGCAACTAAAGGAGTGAATACAGCTTTACAATCCTCCATTTTGAACTTCTTTAACAATTCAGTGTCATACTTCTACTAAAAAGTGAAAATTCCATTTGACTTTTGTATAATTTCCATTTCAAGAAAGTAATGCATTTCCTCTAAATCAGATATTTTAAAAATACTTTCCATCTCATCCTTGAACATGCCAATTTGTACATCACTACTCTCAGTAACTAGCAAATCATCAACACATAAAGACACAATCAACAAATTTCCATCTTTATCTTTTCTAGTATAAAGATTGGCCTTAAAATCACTCCTCCTAAACCAGAACTTGTCAAGTGTTTGTCCACCTTGCTGTACCAAGCTCCTGGGCTTGCTTTAGGCCGTAAAGAGCTTTGTTAAGCTTGTAAACATATTCTTCTTTCCTCATCACGTGGCTCACGAGTTTTAAAATTTTATAAACCTAATATTCTACTCCTAAACTCGATTTTAATAAACAAGTGCACCTATCATTTCAATAGCATACAGTAAAGTATAGGGTTGTTTCCATAAGGAACATTTTTAAGCACTAGTACTACTCTAATCTTCCTAGTATATAGCAAATCGATTAAAGAATTGATTAGATGAATAATTATTAATCTAAAACTAAGAATTACGCTAAGTTATATTAACAACACAACACATAAAAATATAACACAAAAAGCACGATCGGATTATTTCATTTCCTTAACATAAATTTACAAATAGTTTTCTCTAATGATTACTATATGTAGGAACTCATTAAGTGAATGTTCTTCTTCATAAGCATTCACATCTAACAACTAGTGTGTCCATAGGAATTTCTTCCTAATTAACAACCACTTTAATGTTGCATTAAGACTAATTTATTTATGAACATTCTAGAACAAATGCAGAAATTCTCACCGTGATATCTCTATCACTATGAGCGCCTCACCTAGTAAACCATATCTACTCAATAAAAAAAATCTCTCAATGTCTTCCATTGAAATCTGGTCAAAAAGTTATTGCGCCTATACTATTTCTTGAGATTATTAATTCTATTTACTAGAACTAGATAAGTATTAGATGAATTAAAGTTTAACAACAAGATTCAAATTAATTTAATGAATAAATCCTAGTCTCTACTCATACATGGTGATAAACACAAGAAATAAACAAGATTAACAATAACAGAAACATAGACGTAACAAACTAGAGAAAAGAGTAGAGAAAATAAAAAGCCCTTTATTAGATTTGGATGAAAATTTAGATTCTTTCGACACAAACACACGAACAACAACATAGTTCCTTTGACTCACTCGAGTTCTTTAAGAACAACACAGACTTCATACACACATACACACACACACACACAATGCGGGAGGACAAGATGTGTGCATGGTTTCCTAATCTAATTGTTACAATGGATGAATTGATGGAAATCTCCTCCTCTTCCTTTATTAAATGGGTACAAGGGTATTTATGCCCTAGACTTTGAGGAAATAATGTAACTCTTCACTAGCTTTGTATTCTTTTAGATCCTAAACAATATATTTCTTGCTGCAAAAAGGAAGGAAAAATTTGCAAGCATCCTTTCCCTTATCTCATGGGCGTGACTCATCCTTTAATAGGCACTGTGCTCTTAAATTTTTCTTTGGATCTTAGTTTCATGCCCGTGATATGCAAAATCTACAAATCAACATTTTACAGCTTTTCAAGAATCACTCCCTTGATCTAGCCTTTGGTAGACAATGGTCTCGAATTTTTTCCAAATTCTCCATAGATCACGATCATGTACTTCAGGCCAGGTACTATGACTCTTCTCTTATGCAATTTTCACGCCCATGAAGCTTCCATATGTTCTCCTTATCTTCACTCTATTGAATAGTTCTTAGTCAAGTTCACCTATAGTTTTCATACATGTCCTCCAAATGCTCTAAATTGAATATATGCATCAATAAAATGTCACTTTTTATATAAATATTACTAAAAAGCTCTAAATTAAACTTAATACACATGGGAAAATTCTATAGAAACTAAGCCTATCATCTCCCTTTAACTTCAAATCCTTATGGTGGATTAACATAAGTTTCTTCATTAAACTCTCCATTAAGGAAAACTGACTTGACATCAAGGTGAAATAACTTCCACTTATTTTGAGTAGCAAGAGCAATAAACAATCTAATAGTGTCATGCCTTGCTACCGATGCAAATGTGTCATTGAAGTCCACTCCATATCGTTGTGCAAAACCTTTGACAACAAGCCTTGCTTTTAACTTGTTCAAGGATCCATCAGGATTAACCTTTGCTATGTACACCCATTTTACTCCTAAAACATTTCTTCCACAAGGCCTCTTCACTAATTACCATGTTTGATTCTTCTGAATCATAAACATTCCATCCTCTATAGCTTGAACCCAGCCTTTATACCTTGTTGCTTCCATGCAGTTTGAAGGTTCAATGAAAGCCACATTATATTTTTCATATATTTCTAAAAGTGACTTGTTTTTACCCATTAAAGGTCCATCAACATCATCAAATTCAACTTACAAGCTTGCTTCAACCATTTCTTCTTGATTTTCAACAAGAACATCAATATGATTTTCTTTCTCACCTTACTGCATTTTATTTTCCTCCCAATTCCAATATGAATCCTCATCCACAAGTACATCCCTACTAATTATAATCTTTTTATCCTTCACATCATAGACCCTATACCTCTTTGATTTTGTTGGATGACTTAAGAAAATACCAACTTGTGACTTCACATCCAACTTGCTTCTCGTTTCAACCAGAATGTGTACATAACAACAAGCTCTAACGACCTTCATATGCTTTACAGATAGCCTTACTACACTCCATGCTTCAATTTCAGTTATACCTCTCATAACAATAGTTAACAATATATTTTGTAAATAAGTTGTGGTATAATCAGCCTCTACCCAAAATTCATTTGACAACTTTTTATCAGTCAATAAACACCTCTCCATCTCTACTGCACTTCTATTTTTCCTTTCGGAAACCCTGTTTTGCTTAGGGGTATAAGTTGTAGTCAACTAATGTTGTATTCCTTTAGCTTCACAAAAATTGTTAAAACTCCTTTAAATTAAACTCAATTCCATGATTAGATCGTGTAGCCTTAAGTTTGCATCCAAATTTGACTTCGACCATTATCTTGAATCTTTTAAAAACTTCTAGAACTTGAGACTTGTAACTTATGAAATAGATCCAATTCATCCTTGTTAGATCATTAATGAAAAGAACAAAGTACTTGTTTTTGTTCAAGGATTATGTCCTCATTGGGCTACATAGATCTATATGAATCAACTTGGGTTTCTTTTTTGCTCTCCAAGTAGATGAATGTGGAAAAGGTAACCTATGTTGCTCTCCCATCTAACATGAAGTACACTTTCCATTAGGTTTCACTATTTTCGGGCAAACCATACACTGAATCATTTTTTCGCAACAATGATAATGAATCACGATTGTTATATCTAAATCGTTTATGCCATAACTTTGAATCAACCACTCTAGCAACATTTGCACTTTCTTTAACACAACTCCAATTTAGTGGAAAGGCTTTATCCACCATAAGCAACTTGGCAACAAGATTATTTTTAGCATCATATATGAAGCAACAACTACCTTTGAAAAATAGGGAATATCCATTTTGTAGCATTTGAACTACATTAAGCAAATTTTGAGCTAAACAAGGTGTATAAAAGCACATTGTGAATATAATTGATACCTTGATTAGTTTGGACAGCAATGGAACCCATACCTTGAGCTTAAACAATAGCACCATTGCCAAGCTTCACTTTAGTGTTGACAGATCTATCCAATTTGTAAAAAATAGCTTATTCCTTTACCATGTGGCTTATACAACCGCTATTAACATATAAGTGTGCTTTCCCGTTGTGTTAAGTTTTGAGTGACCATAAACAAGCTTCCTTTGGTCTCTTTTTTTTTGTTGCTTCAAAATAATTTGCTTGCTAGTCTCCTTTTTCTTGATCTCACTTTTGCTTCATCCTGCAACTTCTTTCAACATGACTGATAAACCAAATTTATTCATATTTTGTGAATGCCAAAATGAACCTTTATTGATCATTTTTATTAAGAATTTGGCACTTCAAAACATTAATGTATGCTTTCAGGTCTTTAAAGGAAATATTTTTCAAGGAAAGCAAAGACGGGTCAAAAATGCAAATTTTGGATTAAGAAGAACTCAAAATGACAAGATCAAGCTATGTTTTTCAACCATTACAAGGAGGAAGCAAAATTAAAGAATGAAAATCAAGCTTTTGAAAGACATTTGCAAGACATGACCTGTCTCAAACCATGTCAACCTGGAAATTGAACTTTGCAAAGGACATTTGTGAGACATGACCTGTCACTCGCCCTGTCGATTTAATAAAAAGTCATTCAATGAGAAAACGACTTTTTAACTACAGTAACCTCCATTTTAAGACAAAAACGTTTATTTCGGTTATGGAAGGAGCGTTACTTGAAAGGCCAAAAGACTCATAACCTCCAAAACCTTTCATCTCTCCTCATCAAGAGCAATTAATTCCATTCAATTGAAGATGGTTATAAAAAGGAGATGGTGGAAGAGAAAAGAAAGAGACAAGATTTTGATAAGAGAGTTTTCAAAGAAAAAGAAGTTCTGGAGATTCCAATAACAATCAAGATCATCAAGGATTGAAGATCCGACACTTTGAGCTATAATCTTTTCGGGTAGTATCATGAGTTCGAATTTCTATTTTGAATTTCATGTATTACTATTAATTACTATGAAGGAGTAGTTTTTCAGATCTGGGTTTTGTCGAATTTCATATTTATCATGTGTTGAGACTTTGTTCTTAATGAATTATTGAAGTTCTTTTGTTCAATTGCATGTTTGTTAACCGTTCTTAAGTTTGTATGTCCGGAAATACAGATTTATGCATGAATTTCATTTAAGTTAATTGAAAGATTACTTTTATGAATTGATCTATGCAATTGAAAATTTTGTTTATAATTCTAGACATAGAATAGTAAGAATCTTCTATTTTTAAGAGTTCATGTTACTCATGCAAATTTTGGGTTGCTATTGATTAAGGAGACATCCTAATCGATTAACCTAGGTTTAGATAAATTGTTAGATTCGAAAGAATTAATAATTTGCTCAAGGAACTCTATAGCTTAAGAACTAATCTTAATTATCTAATATGGATTGTCAATGATTCATATGATAAATTGAAAGTAAGACAAAACCTGGATTATTAGACCTTAATTGAATCTTGTTTGGTTATTGGAGTTGTGTTAATAGTGTTTTAAAGTAAATTAGATAAAATAGTAATCATCAAAATTATCGGTTACATAGTAGAGAAACGGTAATACTAGTACTTGATATCCAGATCCTAGAGGACGACACCCGTATTAATTCTATTCTGCAATCGATAGGTACACTGCCTATTGCCTTTATAGTGAATTAAGAACGGGATTTTATAAATTTAAAACTACGCTTGAAGGCAACCATCAAGTTTTTGGCGCCGTTGCCGGGGATCTGGTAAGCCAATACTAGGAAAAGCTTTAGTATCTACTACTGTAACCAATTTTTTTTTTTTATTTTTGGGTAATTCGTTTTGAGTGAAGGTGTTCTTGATATTTTATGACTGTGTGAACTATGAATTTCATTGGATTTTTGTGTTTGTATTGTGGAGGTGATCATGAGTCTTATAAATGCCCTAATCCATATTGTCATCCTTCTAACTCATGTTATACAAATGCATTATCCTCTATTGATTCATATCAACAATTTCCAGATACTGACCTTATGACTCTTAATGATATGATTTGCAAGGAGTGTGGTGGACGACATTGGACTTTTGAATGTCAAAGTGGGAGACCTGTCTCACATTTTTCTTCACATTCACATTATGACCATGCTCAAGCTACATTAAGCACACCATCTTCCTCCTTGAGCCATACTGAAAAAGATCCTCAAGACAAATCTATTTTGGAACGGATCATTGATTCAAGAAATGATAACATGGATTTGTTTGTTAGTATGATGCAAGCGCTTTTTGAAGCAGACTCATGGCAATCCTGTGCTCCTAAAATTTACAAACTCATAAGTTTAGAAGAATTGGCCACTCTTCTAGGACCATCTCAAGAGTGGGTAAGTAGGTTGATTGAATCTTTAGAAACTCTTGGGAGACATGAGGAAGTACATGTGGAGATAATTACAAGTCCTTTCGAAGCATTAGGAGGAAATGATCCAAATATACAACTTGAGGAGTCATCAAAATTGAAGGATGAATTGGTAGAGAAGAAAAATGAAATTGAAGATCATAAGGTAGATCTAAACAATCATGAAGATAAGTTGGAGTCTATTAAGGAAAAAGATGATTCTGAGGAGACTAAAGTGTTGTATCTTAATCCTTTCCCTAGTACTCCAATTATTGAGAACACATATATGGAGGACATTCCTCAAGTTACCCCAGAAGAAGAGATGTTTAGAGAGATGGAACAACAGATTGCAATTGAAGATATTAATTTCTCTCCATCTGTTGAGATCATTGGATGTTTGGGAGATCATGAGCCTATTGGATATATGATTGATTTTGTGATAGAACCAATTTTCCAATACCCCTCTACCCATGAAAAATTTCTGAAATTTTTGCTGAATCTTATTGTGCTTAAAAAGAAAACCAGGATGAGAAGCAAATTTATGCTAATTTTGATAAAAACTTGTGTCTGGGACACATTTGTTTGGGATCCTGGTGGATGAGAGTATGATTTTTGTTAATAAGTCGAGCCAACGACGTTAAAAAAGTGCGCTTCTTGGGAGGCAACCCATGACTAATTCTTTTATTTATTTTCTTTTGTTTTTGAACTCATGATTTTATTATTTTTCTAACAGATTAGGATGCTTGAGCAATAATTTTAAGGAAAAGATGGATATTGGAGAGGAAACAAGGTACAAAAAGACTAGAAAATTTGCTGTCAAAACGACATTTTTGAGACATGGCTTGTCAAAGTTGTGTCACTTGCTGATCCTAACTGTTTGTTGAAGTTTTAGAATGACATTTGCTAGACACGGCTTCTTTTAGCTGTGTAAACTACTGACCATTTCTTTGCAGAACGACATTCGCACGACATGGCCTGTCGTTTGGCCGTGTAACAAGCTGTGGATAATTTTCCAGGACGACATTCGCACGACATGGCCTGTCGTTTGGCAGTGTAACAAGCTGTGGATAATTTTCCAGGACGACATTCGCACGACATGGCCTGTCGTTTGGCAGTGTAACAAGCTGTGGATAATTTTCCAGGACGACATTCGCACGACATGGCCTGTCGTTTGGCCATGTAACAAGCTGTGGATAATTTGCATGGACGACATTTGCTAGACACGGCCTGTCTTTTGGCCGTGTAACTCACTGCCCTCATTCCATTAAAAGACGCATGCTTTCAATTTATTTCCTTCATTTATTTCATTTGTGCGTTTGGAATACAATTTGCAAAGATAAAATCATCTCATTCTATCTTCTTATTTCACGCAAAAAGTTCAAGCAAAAATCAAGGGAAATCCAATTACTCAAGATGAGTTGGTCGGATTGTTGTGATTTCATCCATGAGATTCGAGGAAGATAATGAAGAATCTGAAGAGGAAGAGGAAGAAGAAGAACCCACCATAACACCTACACCACCAAAGAAGAAGAAACAGAAAAAGATAGTGGATGAGGATGAAGATGATCCTGATTATCAAGAAGATTGATTCCTTGATATGTTACTGTTCTGATGATTGATGATAATATATTGGATAACTGTATCTATGAGAACCCAATCTTGGGTTAGACTATATAGGGCTTACAAGTAGAATCATGAGTGCTGACATTTGTTTTTTTTTTTTTTTTTTTTATCTTTTGTCTATGCTTTTGTTTTGCAGCCCAGATGAACTCTGACCTGACTTGTTGTCACTACTACTCCTTTTTGTTGAACTCTTGCAAGCTGCAAATTTGTCCTTAAACAGGGAAGTCTCATCCTTCTTTTACCATTCCTCACTATAATATATATGTTTTGACATTGGGGACAATGTCCAATTTAAGTGTGGGGGAATTTAGGGATATTCTAGGGATATTATTGATAAAATTTGGTTTTCTGTGCTTGTTGTAAATGTGAAAAACCCCATTTACACTTTGCTATTATACTTGAAAATATACTCAGAAAAATGTTTAGAAATAGCATTCATATAAAAAAAAAAAAAAAAAACTAAACTTTAATACCTTACTCATCTATTTTGTGATTAGTATACTTAGTTGAAATTGTAGGATGAAATCTAGGTGTGGTAAACTTACTTGCTAATTAGGGATGGAATCTAGAGTCTAAAAGTGGATCGAAGTCCTTAGTTGAAAGTTAAATGGTTGTGGTTCTAAGCTTGTTGATTTATATATTTTCTTTTCAAATATTTTGAGAGCCCTCCTAATCTTTGGTGAAAGAGTATATGAAGTTCATCACTTGGTGATCCTTTTTAGAATAAATCTCTTTGAAATAATCAATTGTTGTGCTAAATTGAAATAGCATGCCTCTTATATACAATTGATGAAAAAATCAAAAGGCCTATACTCCAATGACTCAAGCATTTGAGTTATGAGTATCCTAACTTGAAGGTTAGAGTGAGTAGAGAGTTCGATGGGGTCCCTTTAAAACCTGGTCACTTGGGTGATGAGCCCGGGATGTGCCGACTCGATGAACTCACTATAACGAGAAGGGCGAAAGGCAAAAGTTCATTAGATGAACTTGAAAAAGAGAGCTGAAAAGATGCAGGCTACACCCTGTCCAGAGGAAAAGGAAAAGAAGCGGGCAAAAACCCGTCCCTCTGAAAGCTAAAAATTTTAAAGAGATTTTTAATTAAAGGGAGAAAATCCAGGGGAAGAACAGATACAATTACTTTCACTTTAGATTATTGTGCTTAGAAAAGTAGTTGAAGAGTTTATATATTTGTTAAAAAGTGGTGAAGTATAACTAGGTCTCTTTTGCTATTGTTTGACTTTGTGTTTATTTTGTGACTTTGGAAGCTATTTTTAATTGGTGAGGGTAAAGTTTAACTTACCTGGATTAGCCTTAGAATTTTGATTAAAGTATGCCAATTACATTTAAATAATAGATTTGAGCAGTAGGTATAAAAGCAAGTTACTATAATAAAAATGAATGCTATGTTTTAACTTATGAAAATTTTTGAGTATATTTGATGATAGATTTTAATTGTTTGCTTGAGGACAAGCAAAAACTCAAGTGTGGGGGAATTTGATAAACCAAATTTATTCATATTTTGTGAATGCCAAAATGAACCTTTATTGATCATTTTTATTAAGAATTTGGCACTTCAAAACATTAATGTATGCTTTCAGGTCTTTAAAGGAAATATTTTTCAAGGAAAGCAAAGACGGGTCAAAAATGCAAATTTTGGATTAAGAAGAACTCAAAATGACAAGATCAAGCTATGTTTTTCAACCATTGCAAGGAGGAAGCAAAATTAAAGAATGAAAATCAAGCTTTTGAAAGACATTTGCAAGACATGACCTGTCTCAAACCATGTCAACCTGGAAATTGAACTTTGCAAAGGACATTTGTGAGACATGACCTGTCACTCGCCCTGTCGATTTAATAAAAAGTCATTCAATGAGAAAACGACTTTTTAACTACAGTAACCTCCATTTTAAGACAAAAACGTTTATTTCGGTTATGGAAGGAGCGTTACTTGAAAGGCCAAAAGACTCATAACCTCCAAAACCTTTCATCTCTCCTCATCAAGAGCAATTAATTCCATTCAATTGAAGATGGTTATAAAAAGGAGATGGTGGAAGAGAAAAGAAGAGACAAGATTTTGATAGGAGTTTTCAAAAGAAAAGAGTTCTGGAGATTCCAATAACAATCAAGATCATCAAGGATTGAAGATCCGACACTTTGAGCTATAATCTTTTCGGGTAGTATCATGAGTTCGAATTTCTATTTGAATTTCATGTATTACTATTAATTACTATGAAGGAGTAGTTTTTCAGATCTGGGTTTTGTCGAATTTCATATTTATCATGTGTTGAGACTTTGTTCTTAATGAATTATTGAAGTTCTTTTGTTCAATTGCATGTTTGTTAACCGTTCTTAAGTTTGTATGTCCGGAAATACAGATTTATGCATGAATTTCATTTAAGTTAATTGAAAGATTACTTTTATGAATTGATCTATGCAATTGAAAGATTTGTTTGTAATTCTAGACATAGAATAGCAAGAATCTTCTATTTTAAGAGTTCATGTTATTAATGCAAATTTAGGTTGCTATTGATTAGGAGACATCCTAATCGATTAACTAGGTTTAGATAAATTGTTAGATTCGAAAGAATTAATAATTTGCTCAAGGAACTCTATAGCTTAAGAACTAATCTAATTATCTAATATGGATTGTCAATGATTCACATGATAAATTGAAAGTAAGACAAAACCTGGATTATTAGACCTTAATTGAATCTTGTTTGGTTATTGGAGTTGTGTTAATAGTGTTTTAAAGTAAATTAGATAAAATAGTAATCATCAAAATTATCGGTTACATAGTAGAGAAACGGTAATACTAGTACTTGATATCCAGATCCTAGAGGACGACACCCGTATTAATTCTATTCTGCAATCGATAGGTGCACTGCCTATTGCCTTTATAGTGAATTAAGAACGGGATTTTATAAATTTAAAACTACGCTTGAAGGCAACCATCAATGACCAAGTTTCTTGCAATATCTACATTGAATTGGAGGCTTTCCTTTGAACTAGCGATCTTTTTCTAGATGATTAGTTCTTTGACACGAGTTGCAAGGTGGAATTTTCCTTTATTTTCTAGAATTTTTAGACTAGCCACTGCTTTCCCTTCGTCCAGTTTGAACCTACCAACTTTTTTGCCATCTTTTCTATCTTGATACCTTTTTATCTTGCTTGTAAAGCTCCTTCAGTAACTTCTTCATCTCTCATAAGTGATCTTTGCTCGTGGGCTTGCAGCTTACTTATTAGTTTAACTACAATAAGAGTTTTAAGATTACAAGACCCCATGTTGCAACAATTTTTTCTTTAAATCTTGCTGGAAGGCTAAACATAATATTTTCTACAACCTTATATCTATAATTTCCTCTCTAGGTAGCCTAATCTTATTGACTAAATCAAGCAACTTAGATGAGTAATCCTTCACATTTTCCCCATCTTTCATTCTTAATAGTTCAAACTTCCTTTTCAAAGTAAGGAGCTTAACCGATCTAACTCTTTCACTACCTTTAAATTAATCTCTTAGTTTATCTCATACTTGCTTTAGAGATTCATAAGTCATAATCCTTGTGAGTATTACTTCTGATAGAGCTCAATGGAGATAGGTTAAATCTCTTGGTTTTTTTAGCCTTTTGTTCTTCATATGCTTTGATTTACAATAGAGTTGGATTAGGTCCTAGAGGTGTTGGCTCTACTCCATCTTATATCACTTCCCATAAATTCAAAGCTTGAAGATAAGCCTTTATCCTAATAGCCCATATATGGTAGTTCCTCCCTATAAAATAAGGAGGTCCGATTCCAAGAATGTTGTTGCTGTTGCTGTTGCTTGATATCCTTTTCTTATTCCTTAGGTCCCTTAAGAATTATGCTCTGATACCAATTTGATAGATAAATGGGTATTATGAGATGGAAAAATAGATAGGTAGAAGATACGTGTTTTAGAATGAAAGGTTTTGCATTTGTCTTTGTTACATTCTGTAAAATGTAAAGCCATATATATATGGGTTGATATGTACGAGTAGAGGACTTCAGCCAATCTTACCAAATATGAGACAAAAGTTCCTTAAACTAAGGATAGCCATTACAAATGATTTCTAAAGATTTTAAATTTCATCTAATCTTTGATAACTTTTGACCAAAAATATACAAAAAAAAGTTTAATATATTTTACCTAAAAGCATCTAGAAAAATCTTAATAACTTAATAAATGCAATCCACACACACATCCTAGTTAGCAAAATCTAATCGAGGCAAGATTTCACTTTTCACTAACCCTAATAATCTTTCCTTAGATATGTGACATAGTCTTTGATGCCACAAGAAAGCAAAACATTCATCATGTGCGCTACATTTACAAACTATACTATGTTCAACATTAAAAAAAGATTCGACAAAATTAACATCAAGATTAAAACGATATAAATCATCCATTAAAGTACGAGAACTATAACCGTACTTATGTTTATATATTGAAAAAGCATCGTTTCCAATCTTAAAACTAAAACCAAAATGATCCAACTTTGAAACAGTAACTAAATTTCTAGCACAATCAGGAACATAAAGACACTTTTAAAGATCCATATAGCATCTAGTATCTAAGATGTAAGTCTCAATACTTTTTTTGGTGCCTTCATTCTATTCCCCATAAATGAAAACTTGGGGATTTCTTTTATAGACTGGATCGATATGAATCCATGTGTAACACGAGACACATGAGTAGTTGCACCACTATCTAATCATTAAGTGTAACTAATAACTTTAATGAGGTTTGATTCAAAGCATATAGAAACATAATGTATACCTTTCTTTTTGAATCACTCCTTTCTCTTTGGACGATCTTTCTTTAGATATCAAACTTTCTTACAAAAGTAACATTTTCACTCTTTATGACTTTTAGTGGAGCTTTACCTTTCTTCTTACTCTTCTTGCCTGGTTTTCCTTTGCTGCTACTACCTTCATTATGGACGGTAAGGTGAACAAAATCTCCTTTTAGTTTCTTCAACATCTCTTCTTCTTGAAGCAACATGGCCTTAATTTTTTTCAATGTTCTATTTCTCTTTAATGGTGTTGTGATTAATTTTTAACTGGCTAAACTCAAAACAAAGAGGGATCATAATGAACTGAATAATAAAGGTCTCACTCACTTCCATATCCAATGATTTTAGCTTTGCTACTAAATTCATCATATGAGTTACATGATCATGAATGACCTATGTAGTCAAATTTCTTGGTTGTCAACTTATTCATAAGACTTCTCACAACAAACTTGTTAGTTATGTCTAAATGACAGTACTCCTTAATATTCTGCATAAACTCCTTTGTACTGTTGTTTTTTGCATAAATGGCTTAGCATTTTCAACCAAACTCATCCTTATCAAGTTCAAAGCTATTCTATTATACCTTTCCTAAGTCTCTTAAAAAAGACTTTTTAGCTTTGGTACTAGTCTTAGTAATAGCAGTAGGCTTTCTATTAGTAATTAGTGCTAAATCTAAATCCATAGCACCTAATTGGAATTAGATTTGTTCGACCTAATCAACATAGTTAAGCCTATTGAACTTGATTGCACCACTGCTCATAACGTATATACTATCCATTGCTGCAAACATTACATAAGCTCACGCATTAATGCTTTGAGTCAACTTAAATGGGTTAAGATAATATTAAAACTTTAATCACGTGCTTAAGTTCACCTTCGTAATACTCAAACACATAAACTCAAATAATAATTGTGCCAATTTGAATAAACTTTAACATACTATTGGTGGGTGTCGAATCCAACAAAAATAAATAACCTACTCTAAGATTTGTAAACAGTGGTGAGCAGGATCGTCTCCACAGGGACTGGTAAAAATCCTAAGTTTCTATCGGAGATTGAGAAGAGAAAAAGAAAATAAAATTGGGGGATTTTTGAAATCAAGCAAATAAAATAAACCTATTTTTAATTAAGAAGATTTATATATATTCAAAAGGTTATCTAGCCTAGGTTTCATTACAACTCAATTCTCAGGATTGATCCTTGACTCAAATATTATTATCCCTACTTTGAACAGGTTAGTTATAAATTCCAATAAGCTCTGAAATTCAATCTCTTCTTAGATATTAAATAACCAAGATAAGATCTTTGATTATTCCTAATCAAATAGATAACCCTAAATACGCTCTTAAGGTTTAATCCATCAATTGCATTAAGAAAAGAGAAACCTAACCCTAATCAATAATCTCATAAAGCATGGATTATTTAAATTAGATTATATTTCATCACAACATCAAATAACCATCTATTTTATGACTATCGTGTTGTTTCATCACCTATATTAGAATACTCATACAATTACGGATATGAGTTCTATTTGATTGTTTATTGTTCAATCTTCCTACAACCGGATCCAAAGCTATAAGATATAATCAAGCAATAATAACAATAGATTCAGATGCAATACAAATATGAAAAGATAAGAATAATAGAAATCAAACCCATTTAGGTCTCACAATCCATCTTGAATTGAGTTGCAATAATCCCTTGGCTAGATTAAGAGATTAGTTGTTCATGATTCAAGAAAAGCAATCTTTAGGGTTCTTGAAAGTATAAAGAACAAGAATAAATCAATAATGAATAATGAATGAATCCTCTTTTCTCTCTCCTCCTTCTTTATATATATGAGATAAACATCAGATATAAAGAGTGTTTTTCGCATGAAAGATGGCTGGAGGCATGTCGCAACAAGGCTGGCAGCTATTATTCGCGAAACAAATGGTGCAGTCTTGATGGCCGGCTCCATGGCCGGCGGCCATGATGCTTCTGGTCATTGTTTAACAGTGATGGCCGGCTCCATGGCCGGCGGCCATGATGCTTCTGGGATCTCCGCTGGGCTTCATGGCTGGCGGCGATTCCATGATGGCTGGCGGCCATGACTCCTCTGATGTATATCTCCCATACTTAGTTCCTCTAAATCTTTCCATTCACTTTAAAAACCTGAAATATAACATTAACTTTATTAAGTACCAATTCCTCATAATTTCTATAAAATTAATAACAAGTTAATCAAGTTTTATCTAATATAAATTGAGTAAAATATATCTCAACAACTATCAATCATATTCAAATAAACAAGCATGCTATTTTTGGATATACAAACACATTCATCAAATGTGTTGGTTAGTCCCTTTAATGTCATTTCAATTATAAGCAATGGTCCACCTTTAGGTGACCTCCTAGATCTTTATTATTTAGTTAAACCTTTATGTCATTTAACAACGACATAGAACACAAACAATTGACAATCACATAACTAAATGTCTAATTATACTTTAGGTTCGGCCACTTTGATGACTAACAAGCATACCATGCAAGAAACATTTAATTATACCAATAAATTTTCTTTCGCAATTTACAAATTAAAACCAACTATATAATTGCCCTAATCCATCTTTAATGAATAATTTTATAATAAATATCCTTTATATATACACTTAAATTTTATTAACAAGAACATCTCTTATTAATTTTCAACAATTGAATATTGGCATTTTATTGTTTAAGTCGACCTTAGATTCTTTTTTTTTCTTCCCTTTTTGAACTTCCTATTGATGGATTAAGATTATCCATATTATTTTCGCCACCGAGCACGAATGGCATAAAGTAGATGAAAAGAAAAGATTCACATATGATGTTTAAATTACTCTTGCATAAGCCAACTCTTTCCTTGAATTTGTTGAAATAAAAACAATACAATAAAGGTAGAACAAAATATAAGGATGTTTATCATTTATAATGATAAGAAAATAACTGTATAAAATATCCCTTGAAGTCAATGCAAATCATCATGTCGTAATTCACAATATATATTAATTTGCGTGTCTTTCTCCATGGCGAAAGATGTTGCTGATGGAATAATTACATGATGGAATCATTAAAAAAAATCGGTGAAGGACAATACTTTCATGGGTATCACAAAAGCATATATATATATATTTGTGTGTGTGTGTGTGTGACAAAGCTTTCATAATTGTCCAAAAAGTATACATATAAAATATACGTTTCATAACAAAGCATATATACATGATCGTCTCCTTCATGACAAAACATAAGTTTCATTGCAAAGCTTTTATTATTAATATCATACATACCAAAAGATTTAGTACCAATCAAGGTTCTAATTTCATGCATGATGACTTTGATACTAATTGTTGGAATAAGTCCATTATTTCAAACCAAGATTACATGTGTGAAAATTAGAACACAAAATAAGATCAATAATAATTTGATTGGAATACATACCTTGATCCATACTCATTTGTTAATCTTTGATAACCTTTGGGATTGATTTGTTTTCTTGCCCTTTCTTTCCTCTCTCTTTAATGTATTATTTGATGGTGAAGAATGTGGTGGCTTGAGATTTTATATATAAAAACTCTTTATAGCCTCTTTTATACTTATGCTTTTATAAGGAGAGGAAGAGGAAGACGAAGAGGAAGAGGAAGGAAGGGTTGGGGGTGGTGGTTGTTACAACCCATAACCCTAATTACCTTGATCCTAATAAGCATTGCATTAGGCCCATTCTTATTAAGGTTATTTATCCTATAAGATACATGAGACATTACAGATTATTAAAATAATCTAACACTAGTTATGAAAAAAATTATTTATTATATGATAATTAAATTTGTCTGTTGCATCAATAAAGTAATCATATTGTGAGTGCCTGAATATAACAGTTGATTACTTTAATTGAATTTAAACATGTTAGTTTAAATTAAATAAACGATTCACATATTGCATGAAATATTATCGAAAGCCATCACATGGTGGACTGGGTGGGTCAATGGAAACCAAGTCTTCGAGCATTACTCCGAGATTTAGGAATCCCTTAGAATGGGAAAATGTAACCCATAAGTTGTGGAGCTGAGTCGAATTGTCACTGCTTCCCTTGGGATTGAAGAAACTTTATTATTATTATTATTATTATTAGAACTTTCCACTTGAGCTTGCTTGGGCTATGTTGGAGCTGGATCTCCATAGCATTCAAGCCTTCCATCCATGAGATTTTCTTACATATATATATATATATGTATGTATATATCTTTTAGTTGATATGGTTTTAAACCAAAGAGAACAAAATCTAGAGTTGACATGTGATGGATTTATATTTTATACCTAGTCACGACATACATAAATCTATACTACATGCAGTTTTTGGATGACTATATATATTTGCATTCATGTGGTTGTTTATGTATAACATATGATCAAATTAATTATCTTTCTTGTGTATTGCTTGAAAGATGTAGTATGAGAAAATTGCTTACTAAGTTGGATATAGCCTACACCTTTACGATCTTATGATGTGGGGTTATTACTAAGTCAACCTAAGAATTAGTACACGGGACATTAAGCTTAGTGGGATGAGAGTTAGAGCCACTTTTTTATTTGAAAGATTTATAGTTATCAAGTATAACTAATTGAGCTACTTAAGTTATCATTATCTTATCTCTATTGATATTGTTGTATATTTTGTAGGAAAATAAACAAAAATATAAATACATGGCATGTATTTTGATTTTTTTTTTTAAATAAGTGGCATAGGTTCTAATTTTTGACAAATATATTACCTACATCTTTTCACTTTGTGTTAAAAATGGATAAAGGAAATGTGACCTTTTCTTGTTGATACATAATAACTGTTAAATGGATTTAATCAATCAATAAAAAAAAAGCCACATCTCACTTATCTATTATTAATATAAAGTGAAAAATATATAGGTTATGTATTTGTTAAAAATCAAAACTCAGTTCTCTTGTTTATAAAAGTGTCAAAATACAAGTTATGTATTATTAAAAATAAAACTAAACTCACTTATTTTATTTGTAGAAATATAATTGGGTGAGCCATTATCGGGTTTCGAACTGCCCGATTTGTTAAAAACTCTATAGGGTTTTAGGATTTGGTTTGGATTTATAGTTAAAACTCTATATGATTTTAGGGTCAAGTTTAGATCATACAATAAACTCGATGGATAACTGACGATCTAGTACTATAATTTTAAAAAAAATAAAATAAAAACAATCTTAAAATCTAACCATAGCCTCTTTCGGTTGGTTTCTCTCCTCACTGCTTAGTCCTCCATCCTCTCTCTCTCTCTCTCTCGTGCTGCTATCATGCCTCCCTCCACTGTAGTTATTTCCTTGTTCTATTCAAGTAAGTGTCCAAAGTATACTAGTACTTTAACGAATAGAATAGAATGCCAAAATTGACTCTAACAAAAAGTTCAAGATATTAGAAACAATCAGCTCCGATTTGTAGTCTAAAGGTAGAGTGGATGTGGCATGTATACATTTTAGTTTAAAAAATTGGCTATTCATGCTTTATCAAGTCTAACTCTATAAATTTCTCAAAATCTTTTTTTTTTTAATTCTAGTAAAGGTGTTAAGATGAACTTTCTATTGGCTTTTTATTATTAAAACTTGAAAATATGTTGAAAAAAATAAGGTTATAGAATTATAGGATCTGTTTCAAGTTTAAAGCACCTTATAAAGCGGGTTTTGATATTGCATAAAAACCCTATAGGATTACAGGGTTAGGTTGGTAGACCCCATAAGGTAGCGAGTCAAGTTTTAACTTTATATGGTTTGTCCAAAACTTGACTCGGTTACAACCCTACTAATTTATCAAAATATCATAATACAAGTCATGTAATTATCAAAATGTAAATTCGAATAGCTTATTTGTAAGAGTACATCAACACCAACCATGTTTTTTAATTTTTCTTAATCATATTGTCTGTAATCATATGTACAACCATTAAATATATGTTTATACTAAATATTTGTAAAGAGATTATAAATGTAGTAAATTTATATAATAGTTAATGTATTATGATGTAGACCATGTACTAAACCCTTATAATGCATAACCATAATTGTTTTTTTTTTTTCCGATGAATATTTAGCAAAAACTCATTCAAAGACTAATAGTTTAATGTATATTGATATATTGATCTATCTTATAAAGCATAGAAGGCATTACAAAGTAAAAAGTGAAAAAAGAAGAAGAAATATTATCACTTTAAACTGCTTTATTTTTCAATTCTTGATATTTTAACTTTTATACCAATACTTTTATAATTTGTAATATTTTTAATTCAAATCTTTTGTCTTTTATGTTATTGGTGAACATACCAATAACATAAAGAGTCACACCCACATATGGGACCCTAGTAGCTTTGATGCCTCTTATGACAACTTGGAAAATCATGAAATATAAATAAGCCAACCAAGACTTTTCAATAAAATTTGTGGGCATCATATTATTATGACACTCCGTATCATGGGCATTTAAAATAGAATTGTGAGATTGTCGAGATGAGAAATTTTGCATGCATATAGTTATTTACAACATGTCTCCTTCTATACAACTTAGTATCAACTCCCAACATAGCCTTACAAACTTACAAGAACAACATAAGGTATTCTATACAAAAAGAACTATCTCCAACTCTCACTTGAGCTGTGGATTTCCCCTTGAAGCTTATTACCTCTCCTTGCCCCAAGCTTGGATCCACTCTAGAGATCTTTGAAAACACATACAGTTTGTAGGAGTGTGACACACCACAACTCAGTGAGATAACATGATCAAACCACACATCAAACAAAGACCAAACAAGTTTTAATTACAATCGTATGCAATGTCACACTCAATCATATGTAATGCACAATTTGAATAACTGAAATCCAAACCAATGGAGATTTACGCCCTTTCTTAGGGGTTAAAGAAACCAACTCAAGTAGTCCATGCCTACGAGAGACTGAGAACTAAAGAAGGAGAAGCTTTTTCAAAACTTACTTAGTATATATACGTACTTACTTATATGCATATTCAACATAATCTTAACTTTACCTTAGAACCATTTAAATCTCTCTAAGTTTTAATACCCTAAAAGTCGACTTTGTAAGCCCCGGAAATTTCAGTAAATAATTCCAAGATGAACTTTGAAAATAAACCCTAAAAATCACTCTAAATTAAAACCAAACTTCGAACGAGTCCTAAAATATAAACGAAAGTAAGAATTCATTAGTCTTGAGAAAATCTAAAAATAAAATAAGGACTACAAAAGTCCTTGAGTCCAAAAACCATTACTTAAGATAAACTGCTTACCTAATCTATAATTCATAAAAATCGAGATAAAAATAAAACACAGTGATAATTTGCTAAAAAGCAAGTTAATCCATAACATGACGATTTGAAGGATCAGGAGATCACCAAAGGCTAATTCCATAACTAGGCTTTGGCACGATTAAGAAAACTTTATCTGCCAATAATAAAATATAGACTTTGGAAATTCCCAAACGACCAGACTAATAATCCTAAGAGACGGAAATCACAATAAAGCCCTAACGATCAAATCAAACTCTCAAGAATCATAGAACGAGTTAGAAATTGAAATCTCGTAATCTTAAGAAGGAAGAATTCAAGAAACGAAATAAAACAAATTTAATAATCCTTAAGTCAACCAATTGTTCATAAAACCTTAAATCGAAGCAAAATAAATTCAAAAACAAAACACTATGAAGATCCTTTAACAAAAGCAAATTATAAAAATCAAGATTTCCCCAAAATCATTCCAAAAATCGATACTTGACTCAAACTCAAGAAAATCATATCCGGTAACCATTACCGATATAACTCCGGATATAATAATTCAATTCAAGATTTCCGAAAGCAGTGAGAGATATTAAATACTTATAAAAATAAAATTTAAAATAAATTTCTCAAACTAAATACGTTGTATAAACAGAAAATCTCAGTTTCCAACTTGGCAATACCTAAACCGGAAAGTCATCCGGAAACCCTAACCGGAATACAATAGAGTAAGTCTGGCAATCTAGTGCCCCTAACCCTAGGGACCGAGATGTAGTTTAATATATAGAATAACTAAGTTCGTTATAATTATCAGATTGGTAAATTTTTGGCCTATTTTGAACCCATTCGGATATAGACTTCGAAAAGCGTATCCCGGGGCTCGAGATATCAAAAATATACCATTAGTACCGTTAGACTCGTAATTCCACGAGATTTCTAAATATATCAGTTATATAATTTTTCGGGTTATAAAAGTTATAGTTATAACTTTTTTACCGTATTTTCATTTCTACCGGTAATTGATTTGTCTATTGCACTATTCATTTTATTTCATTACACAATTTTATTACTTTTATAATGTATACCCCGGGTTTCCTAGTAATCAAGTAAACTTCGGAAACCGGAAAATGAAACCCTAAACCGGTTTAGTTCAAAGCGTTACGAGAAAGACCTAGAAACCCTATATCCGGCTTTTCTTCGGTTCCATATCAAAAGAAATTTTATAAAATAATTTAATATGGAATATTGTTTTAAAGTATATTTTAAACCATGGAAAGTTTTGATTTCAAAAAGATTTTCTATTCCGGGTCATCCAGGGACCCATTATAGAAAAGCGTGCCTCGAAACTAGAGCTTCAAAAATTTACTTATGAATACTCATTTGAATCGAAATAAAATAAGGATTTCAAAAATATATTTTTCATAATTTTCCGGCTTATGAAAAATACAGTTATAACATTTTTATTCGTATTTCATTACTATCGGAAATCAAATTGTCTTATCAACTATTCCTCACTATTCACAATTACCACCTAGTCTACCTATTAGCACACTCTACAAATTCAACTCTTACCATCACTCAAATCAATCCCTCTTTTCCATGCTTTTTGTCCCTTCAACTTTATTACAAATTATGACAAGTGATACAACATCAAATCAAAGGCAAATCAAAGGAAACAAATCAAATCCCCTTCCCCCACAAGCTTCTCCAAAAATCCGGCGTGAAAAGCTCCCCCCCTCCATGCTTCAATTTGAAATTTCCTTTCCTCATTTAACCTAATTCCAATCCATATATATACTACTTTTTCTCTCTCTCTTCATTCATTCACTTTTCAACTTTTACAAAGTGTAAAAGCTCCCAATTCATCCCCATTTTCCCCTCTTGGCCGAATGCTTTTGTCTTTAGTAAATAACCTTCCTAGTATATAGATCTATGATTAGATAAGTTAATAAAGTCAAAAAGGAAAACACTTTTCAAGAAATGAACTTGTGTAAATTCGGATGACTTTGAAAACCTAGGTTAAAAACACTTTTATCAACTTCTAAATATTATTTTTCAAGAAAAATGAAGCTTATAGGTAATAGATAATGTTTGGTGATACATTTCGTGAGTTTAAATGAGATTTTACTCAAGAAAATGTTAGAAACAAGAAATGAAGTCCAATAGAAGTTTTGAGCTAAAAGTCATGTAGACAAAATTCGTAATAATGGATATATGGTTAGAAAACACTATTCTTCCAACTTCAAAAATGGTATTTTCATAAATAAATGAAGTCCTTAGGATATAGGTATAATAAACACTTAAAGTTTTAAGTATAGAATACATTTTTCCTAAAGAAATCAACTTGAAAATGGACTTTACTAAATTCGGATTTTTGGAAACCCCTTAGTAAATGACCCACTTAAAAGTTTATAAATGAAGATTTTATTTAAGAAATAAAGGCCTTAGAATATAACTAATATGAGGTTCAAAACTCTTTAAGCAAAATAGAGTTTTCCTAAAAGAAAATCCTTGTAATATGTAGGTGTGACTAAGTGTAGTAAACTCACTTGTTAAACATTAATATGAAATGGTTTTCTAAGAAAAGTTTATGTAAATTCTTTAAACCTAAAGAGCTATAAGAACTTAGGCTCATTAGAGTTCATATCATGACATTCATGATAGGGAAAATCATTACCATGGCATTTAGTTTCATTTTGTACTTAGGAATCTCAAGTGCATTCATGAAAACCGCATTTTCGGAATCCATATAACCGCTGTACAGATCTGATCCCTCATTTCCGAGGCTTAGATATTTTCAAAACTTGATTTAAACTTCATATTTAGAAAGCTCTTCCGAAGTAGATAGAAATCGATATAAAATTTGCGAGATTCCGAGTTAAAATGACCAAGTTATGGCCGTTTTAAGTTGGAATTCCCGCTTAGGACGCGAATTACGAATTTGATAAGTTCATATAAAGTCGTTAGATTAGTTTGAGTTGAAATACTTATTAGAGAATTTCTTCCTTTTTAGGTTATCCCGAGTTCGACGATTCTCTACCACCAGATTATTATTACTAGAAGACCGGTGATCCAATGGCCGAGTGAGTTTTCTCCTTGTTTTGTTATCTTGATTATGCTTGTAGTTAGTTGCATTAGAATTATAGGAATAAGATAAAAATCGATATGAATGGGGATGGGAGATATGATGAGATTGTGATGAATGTATGCCAAAGAATACTAAAGCATATCGAAATCGTGATTTGATTGGATAACTGCAACGTTCATATTATTTCTGTTATATGTCTGATATTGGTTGGCCACTCTAAAGAATGTATAAATATTTTGACCTAAGAAAAAATTAAATTGATCATGCATCGCATCGGACATATCGCATTTGGTAGCATGCTACTCCTACGCAGGTCGATCGGTATGGTCCGTTGTTGCCTCGTTTAGATAACGAGCCCAGTGCCAGAGCTCATTCAGGGGTACTAAATCGCATGTGGATGCATCCTTGGATGAGCCTAGCCGAGTCGAGTGCTAAAAGCCGAGGGCTTGGGGACTAGATGCGGTCGTGTAGACTCGATACCATTCCTAACCCAAGATATGGAGAGCGTAAATCCGTTCTGTGTGTGGGTTCCGGATACCCATACATAATTGCTTGCTCATATGTTTGTTCATGCATAGCATATGATTGATTAATAACATGTTTGTTATGGTACGGAATTAAGGGAATTCTCGCTAAGCTAGTGTAGCTTATACCCCAATAGTTATTTAAATGAGCAGGTTATTCCAAGAAATGTTAAGTGAGGACCGAGATGGTTGAAGTCAAGAATGACTTCGGGATTCCGGCAAGATATAAGAATGCTTGAAGTTTTTGGCTAAGCTTTACGATTTGCCTTGTAATAGTTTTATGTAGTGAAGTCTTGACATAAATGTAATTGAAGTTTGATGAATTGTATTTTGAAGTATAGTGTTGTATTTGGAGTATAGTGGATTGTATTTCCTTTACATTGTTACTCAATTGTATCAACATAAAATGTATCATTCTGATTTGTCTCCTTTATGTGTTAAACGCCTTGTACATAGTATGGAAGCCTTTGCGTGACTGAGGTGGTCATTCTTAGGCTTTAATATTGTGTACGGTGGACTGCCACGTTTAGGGTATCCTTCGGGGCGTGACAGACTTTAACTTAAGCAATGTCCTTTGGTGCCTCCTTAGTTCCCGTAGAGCTGGCAATCCTATGATAACCACACTTGAACTCTCGGAATATCAACACGTGACATGGGTACGATGTGAATGCAACGTGTTGTCACGCAATGCACGTCCATTTTGAACTAAGGGTCGAATAAGACTTAGGTCATATTATTGATGGCCAAGCAATGTATAGACAATCATCAATATTCATTACATATCAACAATAGGAAGTTTGTTATCACTTTTGATATTCAAGCTTGACACACATTTAAGCACCATACAAAATACATTATCCCCATCCCCATACATAATCAATTATGTTCATAAAAAGACAAGTGCAACTATATCACAAGCATAACATCGTAATAAGATTCAAGTCACTCACCTGTATATTCTGTTTAGAAATCATAGTAATCTACTAGAAACTCTGGGTCTGGATTGAAAGGCCCTATAGAATAACAAGCATATATCACTAAACACATGACAGAGAAGATAAAAATCTTACAAGAACTTATGCATCCTATATTTCTAATAAAAACTTCTTAGCTTATGTTCTTCATCATTGCTTACTATTAAGGTTGGGTCGAGGGTCATATTGCTACATAAAACTAGGCTCATGCCAAACCAAACTCGGAGTTGAGGTCAACTTAGGAAGGATCGCGGGGTATATTGCTATAAGAAAATCATGTCACGCCTTAACAAACTGGGGGTCGCATGCTGCTAAAAAGCTCGCAGCTTATGTCACAGGCATGTCAAGAGCTCGACATTAGGTTGTGACAGAAGCTGTTCTCCATGCACTTTATTTTATTTTGGCCATAACAACCTTTGGTGTTTGTCACGGGCATGTCGAGGGCTTACCTTTGGGCTACAACAAATATTGTGCATCAAAACTTACCCCTCAACACTTACACTAAGTCTACCACCGACCACCTCAATGGCAAAACTAGGCAGCGACACCAACAACAAATATAACAACCTCCAAAACGACACCATCTCACTACAACTCTTCCAGAGCAAATCCTTTCATCAAAACACATATAAAAGGCATCCTAATACAACAGCTCCTTACACTTATTGACCCAACACGAGACTTATCTTCTTATACCTATCTCTAGATCTATCATAAGAGCGTAAAGGGTTGATCTACTATGTTTTATTGCATATTTTGCCATTCCTTACTCATATAAGCTCATATAACTTTTTTTTATACACATAACAGATATTATTCATTTTAAGCTTAAACAACCTCAAAAAGCAGATTATTATTTTTTTTTTAACATTTCTTAGCAAACTAGGTTCATTTTTTAGTTTTCTAAAACAAATATTGGCTAAAAACGATGTTTCACACGTGAATGCTAAAATGTGCACACCCATTGGTATATTTGATAAAAATAACTTTGTAAAATCTTTGAAAGTAAGGTAAATGAAGATACAGGTTGTGCTTTTTGAGATTGTTTCACTTTCTTATTTCCAAAAATACTAGTTGTGTAGCTTGTAAATACAATCTTGAGGTTTTTCAAGCTAAAAGTACGAAGGTTTGGAAGGAAAGATTTTGTGCGGGTAAAATAGAGTATATTAGAAAAGTAGTTTTCGAAAATATCATGTTTATTTTATGAAAACAACAATGCTTAATTGATGTACACTTTTAAATCTCTGACTACCTTTAGTATGGTGTAATTGGGAATTATCATTTTAACATTTAATAAAAGAAACCTTATTAAGAGAAATGACAGTATGTCAATGCTTAAAAATTTGTGGTAAACGGTTTGCAAATAATATTTGGTACTTTTGAAAAAATTAAAATATAGGAAATGAAATTTCAAAAATCCTTAGTGCATATAAAACAACCAGACTTTAGAACATTTATGGGATATTAATTAATATACTACGAAAACATTTATTATTTTCGGACATAAAAATAGATTTAGATTTTTAAATCTTTTAAATTTTTAACTCGTGCTATGGCAAAAGCCTTGGGATTACAACTTGTGCGTAATGGATATACTATAAATAATTATATTATTAATTTGCAAAAAATGCTTCTAATTTAAAAAGGTGAAAAAGAAAAAAAATTTGTAGACGTCACATAGAAAACCAAATTTCAATAATAAATGCCATTAAGCATTGATGAGAAATCATAGAAATTAAATTTTTAATTTCTTTTACCAACAGACTTTTTAAATGTAAATAGAAAAAAATATAATTATAAAATATTCTTAATATCACTTCATAAAAAAAAAAAGAAAAAGAAACAAAAAACAAAGAAAATCTTATAAAACCAATAGGAAAAAAATATATTTACTCCATTTAATTATCAAGCAATAATAGTGATGAAAACTATAATATGCAGTTTATATATATATTTTTTAAAAAGATAAACATAAGAAAAAAGGAAAGATAGTTGTTGAGAAGTATAGAATAAATCTAAATAGTAGTGGATAATTTTGTCTTCTTTTTTTTTTTTTTTCCTTTCTGTTTCTTTAAGTGTTTAGAAGTGCAATGTATTAGTTTTAAAAAATACAAGTGATTAAGATAATTGATAAGTATATAAGAGATGTGAAAAATTGAAAATACACTGGTATAAAATGATTAATTTGTACCTACAAAAGCTTAGAGAGAAGTGGACACCAACCCACCTCTACCTTAATAATACTAGTAAATAATGCATCTGTATTGTGAATGCAAAATTAATATTATTAAAAAAAATAAAAATATTAAATTTTATTAAAAAATTCATAAATCTTTTATCATAAAAAATTTATAAAAGGGCAATTTTGCCAAAAAAAAAAAAAAAGAGAGAGGAGCAATTATAATTTTAAAAATTGGTTATTGTTTTGAATAAATGAAAGCAACGGTTTTGAAAATATTGATAGAGAGAGAAAGAGCGAGTGGAGATTAAAGAAAGGAAGAAAGAGAGTACTAGGTAGTGGAAGTAATCTATCAATTAAAATTATTAGATCATTTTTATCAATAAATTAATTAGAACATCTTTATTCTTCGAAATGTAGAAAAAACTTCAAGTAATATAAGTGGTGTGGTATTTGCTTGTATAATAAAGTGGGTTTTTATACAACCAAAGTTAATATGACAAGTAACCATCTCAATCTTCTCTCATTAGTGTTTTCATACTTATTTAATTTTTATAAAAAAAACAACACTTTCACTCTTTTCATCAGTGGGCATTTCACACTTATTAATCTTTATAAAAGAATATAAACATTGTTTTAATGTAATGAGATAACATAGGGCCTATAAAAATTAAAAAATAAATAAATAACTCTTTTAAAAAAATAAAGATAAAGTGAAAAGTTGTTTAATATGAACGATTGCTTTAAATGCTGACATGACATTTGAAATAGCTCCTTAAGCAATCTAGAAATAAAATACTCTTAATAAGTTACTTAACATACTACATAAGAATCTTAATAACCCTCCTTACTAAGAACTCTCACTTTATTTGTGAGTTTTTTGATAAGGTACTTTAACAATTTTTTTAAATTTTTACGAGTCTCATATTATATAAATTATTTAATGTCAAAAGAACAAAAATGAAAATAAAAACTTTTTGGATTGCTTGAAAGATGAACCCTTATTGGTTAAGCAACTCAGGTTTAGCTTTGGTTCACTTATTAAGCAACTGGATAAAGTTTCTCTTAAAATACTTGGAAAATTGTAAATATTAACTTTTGAAATGTTTGGCAAATAAAAACTGATAATGTAGATTTAAGGACATTTATGGAAATAATAGAAAAAGGCACTAAACGTTCTTTCTTAAACTGTATAGATAGAAGATTTTAATTAATATCTATATAGTTAAGTTAATTTGAAAATACCATTAAAATTTAGTATAATAAAATTTAATGGTCAATATAGTTAAGTTATTTTGAAAATACCATAAAAATTTTAGTATAATCAAAATTTTAATGGTGAAATGCTGATTACGAGCTTTACCGCTTTAAATATCCCCTGTTTGTCTATGAGTAGGGAGCGGGAATACCCAAAAAATCAAAATTGAAGGAACACACAGCACGCTGCTCTCTCTCTCCCTCTGTGCGTGGGTGCGGATTGAACATGGAACAGAAAGAGAAAGGAGAAATGGGTTCTGTTTCTACTTCCATGGGCATGGGAATGACGCAATCCAAACTGAAGAAAGCTTTTAAGCGTGCTGTTTATCCTCTTCTCTCCACCTGTTCCCATCAGGTATCTCTCTCTCCTTAGGGTTCGCTTTGCTTATGACTCTGTCCTTGTTATGATTGTATCCCTAATTCGACTTTACACTCCATAATTTTGAAGATCCCGGATACTAGGCAAAGTCAAGTGAAGAAGATTCAGTTACCTGAAAAATCATTTTGCTTTCAGTTTCTTCTTTTGTCAAAAGCATATTTGCCACCATTGTCTATGTCCTGGCTGTTGCTGTTCTGGGTATCTAATTTTGCTCCATTAACATTGCAGGAAATATGCAAAGCCTTTCCTAGTTTTAAAAAAGATGAGCAGCGCATTCTTCACCAGTTATTGATTAAGGTACTTCGTTCCTTTGTGATGTAGATACTTTGGTTTTGAGACGTCATAATTATGCTGTCTGATTATTCTGACAGTATTTTTATGTGGAGAATTCTCTTTTCTAGAAGGATAGGGAGTTTGGAGTATGAAACAGGACACCTTAAGAAATTAATTCAGGCTTGTGATATGATTTAGGAGTAAAAGGTAGGTAGGCCACATATCCTAGCTGGCACACCCTCCGGCAACAACCACCTTTTTTTCATGTTTCAGAACGATTTTTTGTTTACTGTCCTGGAAATGGAAGCTCTGCTTATGATGAGTTATAATAGGACCTGTAAGGGTTTTTTCTAGTCCCTTATTTGGTTGTTGTCATGGGCTTGGTATTGAACAATCTGTTTTTAAGAGTACCACACAAATTTAAAGAAAAATAGTACCATGTGATAGATAGAGCATCCTTTTTTTTTTTTACTAGAAAACCCAAATTCATTGGACAATTCAAATTTTTACAACATTTTTATGCTATACTTATATATACCAAACAATGAACATCACAAAAATCTTTTTCCAGTATTATACAAACTGAACATGGTACAAATGAATAGTGCTGTCCTGTATTTTTTATACCGTGCTGTCCAATTCTTGCAACAAAGTACTATTATAGTGTCTATCAACTTTATTCATGAAGGATGAGGTGAGGTTTAAGTGCTGGCTTGGTTGGCCTTTATCCGTCTTCTGTTAAATTGTAAGAGGTCTTTTGCCTTCTACTTTAGATTGATCCATCAAAGAAGAATAAGGATTACGCAATTGACGGTTTGATCGTCTTGGTGATTATCTGCTTCTTATGATTGCCCGTTTTTGCTTCTATTTTTATATATTATCTGCTCTATAATTTTATATATGTTTGTTTCTCTATTTAGCTCTTGCCCTTGCACATCCTTGCTTGGTGTTTGTGCTTAACATGTCCTTTTATCTCTTTTAAAATCTACTGGGATGCTTATCTGACTTTTACATGAAAATGCATCCTCTGAAAATATATCTGAAAGTTTGTACATAATTGTTGTTGTCAAAGTTTAAGTTTGACGTTCAATATATTGTGCAGGTCATTACTTCTTTGCATGGACATCTAGAGGTAATGCATTTTTATTACTTTTGCTGGCAAATGTTTTAAATTAAATAGGTTAGAGAATTTAAATTCTTTTTCTGGTTTATTCATACCAATGTTTTCCTTTATTTATTTATTTTGTTGTAAATATATTTAATACTTTTTTATTACCCAAAAAAGGAATTGAATACTTTCTTTCTTATTTTAAATACTATGCAATTCCAATGCTGTTGTTTCAGGTTTTAAGTTCCTTGTCTTACTCTTTTTCCTGGTTATGCTAGCTGTTTTGGTTTTTTTTTTTTTTTTTTTAAAGTTATTTCTAATCTAAATTGTAGTGGAAGTCGCTTATGATTTTTTTTTTATCATATGAGAGCTGTTGCTGCAATTTATAGGCAATATTGAAATGTTTTACTTGCAAAAAAATAATCGGTGGTTAAGTTTTAAAAGATTTACTTCTTTTCCTTCTAGTTTGTACCTTCCTCTACAGGTTGCCTTCCAGTTTTCAGTATTGAACCTTTCATACACATAATTTCTCTATGACATTGATCATAACCATACTTGTTTTTATAAGTACTCATAATTAATTATCTGACATTGGCCATCTTTTGTTGTAACTGACAGGATGTTTTTGAATCCCTATGCAATGAAATGCAGGTATTGTTGTCAAATTGCTATTAGTATTCCTGTTTATTGTGTTGGAGTTAAGATGAATCATTAAGGGTCTATTTGTTTCATCATATTTTGGTGATTTTGGCATCATATTTTTATCGTTTTCAAGCAGATATTTATCAAGAAACAGATACTAATGAAAAACTGAAAGTTTTACTAATAGACAAACTAAACAAAAATGATACAGATAATTTATAGATATAAATACGATACAAATAAAAATATGACAATTCAAATAGATCCTTAATTTATGATGGTTATTTTTCTTTTTTCCTCAAACAATTCTATGCTACTTAGTAACCAGATGATATTTTTAATATAAACACTATTATGTGGTGTCATGTTAGTGACCTTCATGATTTAGGCTTCTTGTAAGAGAATCAAGTCCTTTGCTTGAAAGGCTATTAACACTTCTTTCTCTTGCTCATGGCTGCAAATTCTAAAACTTTTGCTTTGTTGTTGTTTTGTTCATTTCAATCTTACACAAATTGCAGGTGGGAAAAACACTTGATACTGTGGAACAAAGAATTGAAGAACAAAATTTGGACATTTTGTCATCAGATAAGTAGGTATCATCCATTTTGTTGAAGTTAAACGACCCTTATTTTTTCATTTGTCAGCAATTAATTTTCAAAATTTGAGATGGTCCAGTCACTTTTTTTTTGTTTCCCTTTTTGGCCATCTCATGTGATAGAATAATCATATAGATTTTATGAGGATGCAATTTCTTATGTGCCTATTATGTAATTCTGATGGATATAATTGTTCCTATGATTCTATTTTATCTTGATTCAGGTTCGTTTATGGATAGTGACTATATTTTAATAATAGTCCATGAATTATATGGTTGAGATGGACCTTCTATTCTACATGTAATTATGATTGGGTGCAGATTGAGTCTAGTAGAATAGGAGGTCCACTAGTTTATAGATGCATGATGGCATTTGCAAAAGATTGAAGTACGTTATATAGGTCATGGCATCTTGTGGTCCTTTTGTTTTTTTCCCATGTTATGCAATTTTTCCCCCCTCTCTTAGTGCTTCTATTAAGGATCTAATAAAGTAAAATTTATAAATATCTTCTTATTTTATATTCAAATTTGATTTTATTTTTAGGAGATATTTGATAGATAATTTCTAGATTTGTTGTTATAAAATATTTAGATATCAGCTTCTGGTTGATGATATTACTTCTTCTTGTTGCTGATAGCTTTGGAACATATTGCTTTATCTGTGCACTCCTAATTCGCATGCTGCAAAGATGAGTATCCTCATCATTGATTCTTTTGGGGTCTGAATTAGTTGCCATCAAAATCCAGATCCAATGTTGTTGATACTGCAAACGAGTTGACAGTTGCTAAAAGGAAAGAACTTCAAGATTTGATGGCCATGCTGGAAAAGGTAAGTTAAATCATAATGACAATTTTCTCCTTGGAGCAAACTGTGCTATTATGTACTATTATTGTCATATAAGATATATAAGCTTTATACTGACCTGGTGACATGCTTCCTCATTTAAATAAATAAGCAGTAATTGTATTTCTATGGTAATTTTTCTTGGCAGTCATTTTATATTAGAATTAGTGATTTGTAGATTTAATTTTCTATGCAAGGGGAAGAGGGCACTATTTAAATTATCTTAACAGTATGTTAAGTCAAACAGTCTTAACTTTATAGGGTAGGTGGTATTGAGATATGGAATAGTCATACATTGTTGTGTCACTTACTCTTACACTGTTTGGGTTGTTGCATGGGGGCAGTTTTCCTTCCTGTTAATTCCTACTGTTATGTGTGGCTTTTACCTGAAACAACAGGCAAAAAGAAAGAGATTAATGTTAGTTGTCTTGGTATGATATCATGCTTACTCTCTTAATGACAGGATTCTTTCTAGGTGGCTTTAGTTGTGCTGGCAACCTTCTTTTGAATAACCTTTTCTGATATGCATTTCATAACTTATGCTTGATATTGGCTTAAACATATTTCCAACTCATTCACTTTATCAAATGTAATAGACCCATATAGCATTCCTATTCATTAGAATTTAATAGAGCTATAATAGTCTATTACGTTGTGTAGTTGGAAGAAAAAAGTGGAAGGTATAGGCTAGTTATATATTATAAATAACTATATTATTCTCTCTCTCTCTCTCCCCTCTATACCCTTTCTATCTTCACGTGGTGGGGAGTTTGTGGCGACGTAGAGTGTTGAGTGTGCTGGTGGCAGTTCGATAGGGGATAAAGGGTTGGGCAGCCATGTGGACCAAGGGGTACTTGGGAAATGTGACAATGAGTAGAACATTAAGGGCATTCACAGGGGGGCCTCCATAGTAGCTATACAATATTTGGTGGCTGCTAAATAGCTATTTATGTTAATTAAATATTGCAACAGACCTCTTTTATGAAATAGAAGGGGGATACCAAATCTATCCATTCCCCTCTATTCAGTAATTTGAACGGACTGTTCATGCTTAGCCAATACTAAAAGTATCTTAGTCTAAACTTTCAGATGGGTTTCTTGTGGTTCCAATTTCAATTTGTTGCATTAGCATGACAAGTGTTAGATTTAAAATTCTATGTATGTTTCCCTTCTTATTGAATTAGTTTCATAAGCTAGTTTTTTGTTGTGGTTTTTTCATAAATATTAGAGGAGGTTAATTATAGGTAAGGTATCAAACTTTTGTCTGATCTAGCTTATGTGAATGCACTTGGGAACTAGGCCATGTTATTGAGTGTGGTGCTGTTCTTACCTGTTCTGTCCAAAATCTGAAACCCATAAAATGTTAGGTTTATCTGGCATGAAAAGCCTGTCATACATGAAACATGTCAAAATACTTTGTTGCCTTTGCTATGTGAGATGCATACTGTTTTAGCTATGGTAGGCAAGAGTATTGAAATACTCTTATTTTAGCTATGGGGCCAAATCCATAATCTGAAAACCCATAAAATGTTAGGTTTATCTGGCATAATTATTATACGAGCTATGGTTGTAATGTTTCTTATGTAGGCTCAAGAGGATAACCGCCAAATCCAAGCTCGTATAGAATTGCTTAAGAAAGGGAGGCAAGAGTATTTCGCCACAGCAGATGCACTTGAGAAGGTATGAATGACAAACCCAGCCATATATTATTGCAAGAATATATAAAGATGAGTTATACGTTTTTCATCCTCCTGTGAATATATTTTTCCAATTTAATTGTACTGCAGCTGTTTGTGAGTTGACATCCTTTATTTGATCAGTTGGCAGCCAGGATGCTGAGTCACGAGAAGTAGCAAGAATGCTCCATTGGAGTTTCTGTAAGACATCACTAGTGTCCCTTCCTTGGTGCCGTGACATCTTTGCTGAAGCCATATGGGTGCCAGTTGCAAGTGGCATGATGTTTATTATGTAAATAAGCAGCATTGTAAGTTTTCAGGGATCCAATATGCCAGTTGCAAGTGACATGATGCTTCTGTGCATTCATTTGACTTGGTCCTAAAGTAGATATCCATTCTGTTTCTACATGTTTGAGATGTGTATGGACAAGGCATCAAACTGTTAAGTCTAACTATTGCTCGAAATATATAGCCCAGTTTAGGCTATTTCGACTAAACATTGGGATGTTCTATTAGGTTCTATCGAAAGAAATTGAAGTTTTACTTCTAGTTCATGAAGTAATAAAACACAAAATGAGACAGAAAACACTTGGGGAATAGAAGGATGATGTCTGGCTCTTGTATCTCAAATTTACATTTGCTTTCAATAAGAATCTAGAGTGAGGCAAAAGGGTTGGGATTAATACCTTTAGCCATATGTATTCTATTCCTAGTTCATTTTGGATATCTAATGTGCACTTAGTTGTGAAATGAAGTCTGCATTCTGTAATGACATTTTAGTTGGTGTAGCATACTCATTAGATTATTATAGAAGGATGAATTTCCAATTATATTTATCTCTATAATTCTCATGATGTACCTTCTGTGGAATTGTGACATTGATTATATCAGGTTAGTTATACATGCATTCATTCCCTAGGTACTGCAATTAAACTTTGTCAAGGACATTTAGATATGCTTGACTACTCTGTACCTTTCTTCGTTGCTTTTATTTCTGCTTTAACATGGAGATGAAAATCATCAAATTGTTCCATCTTAGTAGGAGTATTGTATGATGGCCTTAACATTTTATTGCTACTTGCTCCCTTTATAAATTATCTTTCTTTTCTTTTTTCCCTCCTTTAAATTAAGTGTCCGTTTCTAAATATCAGCCCTCTTGTATGTTCTATCTTCTCTTCTTATGTCCTCTTCTTTCTTGTTTCTTCTTCCATGCTTATCATAAGCCTCTACTCCTGTCGCTCATAGCAATCTCAATTTTTTGAGTAAATTGTTTGTTTTCTGCAGCAACGTTTCTTTTGGAAAATGTTAATTGTATTATCATGTTTTAGATGATTTTACCCTACGTTTTATGGAAGATGAGTGGCAATATGATTTCGTATGTATATACTGCCAGTATAGATGTTTTGAGCATAACATATGCAGCTGGTAATTTGTATTTTGCTCTTGTTAATAATAAATAATAGGGAAGGTTCGCACAAGCATATACTTTATTAATGGCTTGTCAGTTTGTCATTTAGTTTTCTTTTGTCCTTTCTTTTCTTTCATATAAACAGGTGATTACTGGTTAGACAAACCAAAAGCAGCTAATCTATACTCAGAAGATTCATAAGAGGAAGACGTTGTTTCAACCATATGAAGATTGGTCGTGGATGGTTTAAATAGATGAAAACAAATACTTTAACCATTAACATACGCCCGAGAGGTATTTAATTATCCATTACGTGCCTTTATAAGTAATTGGACCAACTAGGTGCTTTGTCCAACTAGCACCAGCACGACACTGATGTACCGCATCAATAACCAATTGGTACGATACTAATTTTAGGAATAAAATAGAATGTGTGGAATGATAAATTATTTTTTTTTATTTATATCGTATTTGTTAAAGATATTTTTAGTAATTAATGTGTAAACGGATAAAAAGATAATTATAATTATAATTATCAATGATTAGTGAATAGAATCGTAATTTGACTTGCTGGAGTTGAATTTTCTTTAAAAGCTAAAATCATTGATTTCTGAATTCAGGTTCTAGCTTTTAAAAATATATTTAAACATTGCAATTTATTGTGGGTTAATTCCTACGCAACGACATTTAAGGAACTAACGACAAGCTTGGTAATGCATGAATATGGTGGGCTCATAATAGTATCATATTAAGACCGTCATTAAATACCGACAGACCAACGGACCAGATACACGTTCAAAACCACGAAAGTCCCTTTTAAAGCCATTAAACACGATCTAGGCTTTTCAATTTGTGGGCTCAATGATACCATTTGTCGTCATGTGAGTGTCACATTTGGTCAGACCATTGCCAAGTCTACCGTGTCCAATTGTCAATGTTGCAATTGCAACATACGACTCTCTATTTCCAAGGGTGATCAAGACCTCTAGCTTCCCATCCACATCCCAAGTCAGAATCATTATTATTACAGTAGAGCGTTCAATCAGTTATCTAACCTCTAAATAGGATGGTCTCCCGTTATCTTCCCGTCTACGCATAAAATAAATTTTATTTTAGTTTCGGAGTAATTACTTCGCAAAAAGTAAACCCTTTTCCTTAGAAAATTAATCCCCTCTGAAGTATTTAACAATTATGATTATTGCAATATAATTTCATGTGATGGATCACTAATTAAAATAAAAGAGTCAAGCGGCTAGGAAACTGTGCTAAGGATTTTTAATTGTTCCATCTCCTATGTTAGTTTACTTTACATTGAGTTTTGATTATACTTACAGGTTGTTCCATTAATACAATAAATGACCACATTACATCAATGAATAATTCGAGTACAAGATATATCTTCTCAGTTGCAATTAACATTGCTCAACCTTTCAGTTTTCTTTAAAAAAATTATACCAATCTTAAATGACTAAACTCTTATCTAACTTTAGAAAATTCAAGAAAAGTTTAGGGGAGACTGTTAATGATCCTTACTTTTTTGCTCAAACATTGCTTCCAACAATTTTGAGTCATAGACCTTGTTATTTTAATATTTTTGCTCTATCTTCTAATCTTCAAATTATTTATTTTATATATATATGTATATGTCTTGGATCTTTTCTTCTTCATTGACTAGAAATGAATAGAACTAAATTTTGAATCGCAAGAAATCTTTTTTTTATTTATTCAACTATTACATGCATACCTTGTGTTTCTTGTAATTTTAGATATTTATCTCTTTTAGAAGATATGTATCTTCTTTTCATAATATTTGTTGACTATTTTGGTTTGAATTTGTCGAGTGAATTCTGATTATTATCTCCATGCTCTATGCAATAATTGGTTGATATGTTGTGAATCTCTTGAAACTATAATCTACTCTACTCCGAGCTAGTTGAACTTATGAGGCTAGAAATCTCTAGATCTATAAGACAAAAACTGATTAGTAGGAGTTGATGATTTGTCTATCACAACAACTTTAATACTTAAATTAGTGAGTAGATGAAGTGTATAGTGGCGAGATTTTGAGAGTAAAGGCGGAGAGAGTGTACTTAGTCCTTGATCAAACTTACTTATATAGTGTAACATCTTTTCTTGATTAGAAGGGTAAATCTTCCCCACATAGGAAAGTTCTTTTGGTTAGTTTAGGTAGGTCCCCTCAGTATATTTAGGCAAGCACCAACTAATCATTAAGGGATCCCTTATAGAAGCATATCCCTCTTTTAGGAAAGTGATGGACCCCTTCTTTAATGGTAATTAAGGGGCATAGTTATGTAGTTTCCCTTCCTCAGCATCCAAGGTGGCAATTGTCCCTTATAGAAGCCCTAGGACTATATTAGGTCCATTGTCTTCTAGGCTAGGAAGTTTGACCTATATTCATGAGGTTAAATTGGGTCCAAGAGGCCCTTGATGAAAACTAGTCATCAATAGTCCCAATTGTGTATATATATCTTTTATTAAAAAAAAGGATAAATATCGTGAATGAAATTTGAATTTTAATAAAATATGCAATGATATTTGAATTTTGAAATTAATTAATTTAATACTTGAAAGAAATTTTTGTATATGTTAACCAATGTAGCAGAGATATTGTTGGTATGCATGAAAAGTTTTTTTAAGGTATTAAATTGATCAATTTCAAAGTTTAGGTATCTAATTGCATATTTTACTAAAATTTAAGTACTATTTGTGACATTAACCAAAAAAATAAATAAAATTGGTAACTTATCTTTAGTTTAAATTGTTTGGAAATATGTTCAAGAACTTTGTATAAACTTTTTCAAATTTGATTTCAAGCATCCACTAAACTTGTGAATATATGATATCTTAGATTTTGTGGAATTAAAACTACCTTCATTTTTTTATCCGTATCTTTAAATTAATCTTGTCGATTTTTGTCACTATTATTTTGGAATCTCTTCAAATACTTCAAGATAATCATTGCAACATTGTTCCTCAAAATTGTAGGTCCAAACATCCTTATTTCTTGGACTTTGTTTGCTTCGATTAAAAATATTGTCCAAGAATATTTCAAAGTTCATGCAATTTTGTATAAAAAATGAAAAAAAAAATTCTATTTCATATTTAATTTGAGTTATGAGCCAACTTGATTAATAGAACGAAGCCATATGTATTACCTAAATCCATTATACTAGCGAAGATAGGTCTGAACATATATATATATATCTTAAGAAAAAACATAAGTTAATGATGAGGATCAGCGAGCGTCAAATGTTCGGGAGAACAACTCCAATGATCCATTGCGAGGCTTGGGTGGACCAACGACTCGAGCTAGGGCTAAACGAGCGAAAGAAGCTTTGCACGGACTTGTGATGAAGATACAAGAAGAGGAATCTTGTTTTCAAAGCTTTAAATCAAGTATGGATAAAGTGCACCTTAACATACTTCAAGTACAAGTGAATGCACGTGGAGAAATTGACCAAAAAGTGGACCAGCCAAGGATTGTGTTTTTTGAATTTCTTTATTTTTTATTTTTTTAATGGATATAGGGATTAATTACAATTATGTTTTTCAGTTACGTATATCGGTTACGTAACTGTCGTAATTATGTTTTTTTTTTCTTCAGTTACGTAACCGCCACAATTATGATTTTTCAGTTACGTAACTGCCTTGTAATAGCCTATATTAAGGCTAGTATGAAATATAGAAATCAGACTTTGACAATATTGAATTGAAATTAATCTTCTTTGAGGGAAAATTCTCTCTTTGGTTCTTTGCAAAAGAACTCTCTTTGTTTTCTTCATCTAAACGGTTGAGGGAATTCTTCCTTGATAACTTAGGTTTCAATTGACAGGTTCGATTGGGGTCTAGTTCCGGTGAATGATTGCTTGTTCAAGACGGTCCTTTGGGGATTTGATTCCCTTACGGTTATAGGGTTCTAGGTTTAATATACCTAGGGTTCTATAGATCGCATCAGTTAAAGTAGTAACTAAATTAATAAACATAAATTATTGCACTTTTATTTTCTTTAATATAATTTCTAATTTTGTGTAGCAACTTTTTAACTATAACATCATTTTATATGAAGCAAGTTACAAACATTTCATGAGAAAACATACCAATTAGTTGCAATATTATTAGAATATGAAAATTTTATGATGACGTACATTATCAATATTATGATTATAAGAAATTCAATGTTTTCAATTGTTTAAACTTTTACTACCCGTTCACTTCACTGAATGAAATTCTAATTCAAAGGAAATGTAATAGAGTTGTAATAGATATTATATTGTTCAATTATTGTAAAAAGTAAAACAAGTAATTATTAGAATAAAATATAAAATATCTATAATGTTCCTTGTATTTATTATAGAGCAATGATAGTTGTATAAGTGTCATTTTCAAGATAGGAGTATTTATGACAAAATTGAAAAATAGACCATTGAATGGCAATTCATGGATTAGAGATATGAATTGCTATTTGTCATTTTACGTAATAGTAATTCATTATGAATTCCATTTCTTTTAAGTGAACACCGTAATATCAGATTTACGTTGAACGAGGAAGGAATGGATAGCTATTCATGTCAAGTGAACAGACTGTTGGGATTTCATAAGCTTAGTAAAGGGAGAAGAGGAAAAGTTCGTAGGTGGGTTTGGGTTAGTTGAGGAATCATAATACATACAATTTTGGAGATAGTAGGAAAGGAAAGTGTGATTAAATTAATAAGAGTGTGGACGATATTAACTAAATATTTCTAATTTAATGAGAGTAGAGATCTAGTAAATTGTTTAATGTAAGTACCTCCAATGGAAAAATTGTTTGACTATAATGATTTAGAAGAGTAAGTGAAGATGACGATGGCATCTGTTACAAGGAATAGCACGAGGATTAGAAGCTGTCCTCAGAAACTTGTGGACTATATTTGTACAGCAGATCATTGACAGTACATGCAGATACATAGAATAGTTACAAGACTAGTTATACTCTAGTTGTAATCTGTTAGTAGCATAACTAACAAAGAGTAGTTGTAACAAGTTCAATTCTGTTGGAGAAATAACAGAATACAGTTGTGAAACCACAGAATAAACGAATATAAATGCAAAGTAAGGGAAAAGGGAACTTATTCCCCCTTATTGTTCATATAGATGCTTGCATGGAGTCTGTTGTTACTCGAAAACAGCTATATTCCTTCATCCCTGTGACAAACAAGATAAACAAATCAAGTGACATCATACATACATTGTGTTAGCAACGAGGAAGAGAGTGAGTTAGAGAGAACAGAGAGTTTACAGAGAGAATTAGGGTTAGAATCTTACACAGAGGAGGAAAGAAAACACGAGAGGTAGGAGTAACGAAGTGACTTCCAAATTAGGGTTACGTAGGGTGTATTGAGCTGAGCTGAGCTGAGGTGAGTGGGCTGGGCTTTGGAGTAAGGCTAGTAATATTTGGTGCACTCGTGAATCCGTCATGTCCGATTAAAGACTTTCAGGTGGTATTTGTCCACAATGTCCACTCGATCGCAGGAGGAATTCGTTAAACTGCAAAATTTGGTATATTCATTAGCAAACACTATGAAAGCCATGCAAATGCAAATGCAAGATTCGATGAAATCCAATTTATTGATGCAGCAAAATTTGCGGGAATTAAATGCCACTATTAATTCTTCTATCCAACAATTTGGCGAGAAGATTGCTAATTTGAGGAATCAGACTGATACTAATGGAGTTCAACAGGATAATTCAGATGCTTCACAGTCATCATTTTCCGTGGCAGATTCCTTGTTGAAAGGAATTAAATTGGAGATTTCGAAATTTTCTGGTCAAGATCCATTGGGATGGATATATCAAGCGTAGAAATTTTTTAATTTCCATAAAGTTCCTGAGGAACAACGGTTAGACATTGCTACATTTGCAATGGAAGGTGAAGCACTACAGCTTGTTCAATGGCTCAAACAAAACAAACAGTTAAGTACATGGTCTCAATTTTTGCTTTCTATCAAATCTCGTTTTGGTCCATCTGAATACGAGGATTTTCAAGGTGCTTTGTCCAAGTTAACTCAAAGGAAATCAGTTAGTGACTATCAGAAAGAGTTTGAGGCTTTATCAAATCAAGTCACTGGTATTTCTGAATCTTTTCTTTTGAGTTGCTTTGTATCAGGATTAAAGAGTCATATTCATAAGGAGGTTCAGATTGCTAAACCTACCTCTTTACATCATGCTATTTGGCTTGCCAAAATGCATGAATCCAAATTTTTTGATAGTTCTTTTCGTCCCAAACAGTCATTTTCCCAACCATACATTTCTAGCCCACACATAATATCTCTAATACACATTCCCATTCTACAGAACCAAATTCTTATTCTCATACTTTAGCCACAAACACAATCCCAAACATTAACCCTTCTGCCAATTCCACTTACAATTTTCTAAACCATTACAGTCCCATCCTAACCATTACCAATTCAGAAAATGACTCAAGCTGAAATACAAGAGAAACGTGATAAAGGACTTTGTTTTCATTGTGATGAGAAATATTCTCCAACATAAATGTAAAGCCAAGTTTTTGTTGTTGTTGGATGAAGGAGATGGTGGGGGCAAGAACCGGAGGAGGAGGAACATTCAGAGTTTTGCATTTTGATGAGGGCACTATTAGTTATCATGCCTTGTCAGGACATACCATTCCACGAACACTTCGTTTTCGTGGTAAAGTGAAGGGACATGATATATCTGTTTTAGTGGATTCGGGCAGTACTCATAATTTTGTACAATCCCGAATAGCAAGACATTTGGGGTTGCCTATAGTGCAATCAGGGCAGTTTAATGTGATGATAGGGAATGGTAGTAAATTGTCGTGTGAAGGCCATTGTGAGAATGTTGAGGTGGATATTCAGGGTCTAACTTTTCGGGAAACATTCTATGTTCTTCCTATACAAGGAGCAAATTTCGTGTTTGGTGTCCAGTGGTTACAGAAGTTAGGACCTGTCACAATTGATTATAGTTCTCTTACTATGCAATTTGTGAACAGTGGATCGATGGTGGTGCTAAAGGGAGATAATCAGCATTCCTTGTTGCAGATTTCACATCATCAACTTCGCAAGTTGATTCAGCAAGATGCCGTGGTTTCTTATTTTCATTTGGTGGCTCAGGAGGTAAATTCTAACTCATGTTGCATTACCACAACAATAGAGATTTAGATCATCTATTAGATAGCTATGCATCAATTTTTGAAGCACCTTCATCATTGCCTCCGTTAAGGAATGTTCAACATAGGATTCAATTAGCGAAAGGTGCCTCTACTGTTAATGTTAAGCCATATAGATATCCCCATTTTCAAAAGAATGAAACTGAGAAACAAGTTTTTGAAATGTTGGACTTGGGAATTATACAGCATAGTAACAACCCTTTTTCTAGTCCAGTGCTTTTGGTTAAGAAAAAAGATGGGACTTAGTGTTTTTGTATTGACTATAGGGCTTTGAATCAAGTGATAGTAAAAGATGAGTTTCCCATTCCTACAATAGATGAATTGTTGGATGAGTTGTATGGTGCTTCATGTTTTTCCAAATTGGATTTACGCTCAGGTTATCATCAAATTAGGATGCATTCTGATGATATTGAGAAGACTGCCTTTAGAACACATCAAGGTCATTATGAATTTTTGGTAATGCCCTTTGGGTTGTCAAATGCCCCGGCTACTTTTCAGTCTATAATGAACCAGATTTTTCAACCTTATCTTCGTAAATTTGTCATAGTGTTTTTTGATGACATATTGTTTACAGTAAGCATATGGCAGATCATTTGACTCATCTTGAGTTAGTGTTGAAGACATTATAGCAACATGAATTTTATTTAAAAGGCAGTAAGTGTCTTTTTGGCAAGGATTCCATTGAGTATTTGGGACACATTGTGTCTGCTTAAGGGGTCAATCCTAATCCGGCTAAAGTTCATGGAGTTCAACAATGACCAGTTCCACAATCTGTGAAACAATTACGAGCTTTCTTGGGCTTATCAGGCTACTATAGACGATTTATTAAGGGATATGCTCATATTGCAGGACCCTCAACTGACCTATTGCAGAAATACTAATTTGAGTGGTCAGAGTAAGCTTTTACAGCTTTTCAAAATTTGAAGCAGGCATTAGTTCAAGCCCCGATTTTGAAATTACCAGATTTTTCCAAACAGTTCGTGATTGAGACAGATGCCTCTGGTACAGTTATAGGTGCTATACTATTATAGGAAGAATTGCCTGTTTCATATTTCAGCAAGAAATTGCCCATCCATTTGCGGAAGGCTTCAACTTATGTAAGGGAACTGTATGGTATTACGAAAGCAGTACGAAAGTGGAGACAGTATGTGTTGGGGACTCATTTTATGATCTGCACGGATCATAAAAGTTTGAAAGAAATTCTTTCACAGGTTATTCAAACTCCTGACCAACAAAAATACTTATCCAAATTGCTGGGCTATGATTACTCTATCACTTATAAAGCTGGCAAAGACAATGTTGTGGCAGATGCCTTGTCAAGACAACATGGTGAGGAGGGACAAATTTTTGGATTGTCTGCACCCTGTTTCTCTAGTATGGATATTCTTAAACAGGAATGTCAGACACTTCCAGCATTTTTACGTGTTATTTCTGACTTAGCAAATGGGTTGTATCATAAACATTCCTTGATTTGGAAGAATGGATTTTTGTTTTTCCATGATCGATTGTTTTTGGTTCCCACTTCGAGTTTGGTGCCTCTTATTTTGAAGGAATTTCATACAACCCCTATTGCTGGTCATTTTGGTTTTCTCAAGACATATAAGAGAATTGCAGCTGAGTTTTTTTAGGAAGGAATGCGGACTGATATTCAGAAATTTGTGCGGAACTGTTTAACTTGCCAACATGTGAAGTATGTTACTCGATCACCAGCTGGGTTACTAGTTCCATTACCTATACCTAGGGGTGGGCACGGATCGGTTTGGTTCGGTTTTTCCTAAAACCAAACCAAACCATAATTTACGGTTTGGTTTTTTTTCCATCCCAAACCAAACCATTAAATAACGGTTTGGTTCGGATTATAGATTTTTAAACCATTAAATAACGGTTTGGTTCGGTTTGGATTACGGTTTAAATCAAAATTCTAACTAAAAATCTACTTTTTTATATTTGTGTAGATTCTTAAATATTTATATCATTTTACAAAGTTGATATTATAAACCATGACAAAATACTTTATAAATTCATCATACTTTTAATCTATAGTTTTATATAAAATCAATTATCCACGAATAAAATACATTCACTAACCATTATATAGTAAGTCATAATTTATTATTTTTAATATAACCATCATTGCCAATTATCTACCAATAATTTAGCTAAAATAAAAAATCATCTATAAACCAAATTCGTCAATGAATAAAATGATCAGCTGACAAAATATATTAAACAACTAATATATAATGAAAGTTTATAACTGAATAAATAAATTTCATACTTTACAAAGTTAAAAGCTATTAAAAAAACAATAGTTCATCATCAATAAAAAATTACATATCATGAGCTTAAAAAAAAAATTAAAAAAAAGACAAGTTGATTTTAATTAATATTCATCAAATAATAAATATCAAATAAAATCATATAAACATATAGTAAAATATTATTATATTTTTCTAAAACGGTTTGGTTCGGTTTTACGGATTGGTCCGGTTTACCTTCCAAACCAAACCATAAATTTACGGATTGGTTCGGATTTGAAAATTTTCAAACCAAACCATGAAAAAACCATATTTTCGGTTTGGATTGGTTCGGTTACGGATTGGTTTGGTTCGGTCGGTTTTTTTGCCCACCCCTACCTATACCTGATAGAGTTTGGGAAGATGTGAGCATGGATTTTATCACGTGCCTTCCTAAATCTCAGGGTTATACTGTTATTTTGGTAGTTGTGGACAGACTTTCTAAGTACTGTCATTTGGGGGCATTAGATACACATTTCACAACTACTAAAGTTGCTGCTTTGTTTTTACATATGGTGATTAGATTACATGGTATTCCTCGGACTATTGTTTCCGATAGAGATGCAATTTTTATGAGTCGATTTTGGAAAGAGATTTTCACTTTGAATGGAACTCAACTGTGTATGAGTTCAGCTTATCACCTACAATCTGATGGGTAAACAGAGGTTCTTAATTGGACTATTCAACAGTATTTGAGGTGCTTTATGATGGAACAACCTCACACTTGGGTTAAGTTCCTTCCATGGGCAGAATTTGCCTATAATTGTTCGTTTCATGAAGGGGCTAAAACTACACCGTTTGAAGTAGTATATGGTCGGCCTCCACCTTCTATTCCTTCTTATGTTCGAGGCACATCCAAATTGGATGCATTCGATTAGGAATTGCTAACTAGAGATCAAATTCTGTCTTCATTGAAGACTAATTTGTAGGGGGCTCAATAGAGAATTAAAGCTATTGCTGATACGCATCGGACTAATGTCACGTTTGTACCAGGAGACTTGGTGATGGCGAAACTCAGACCTTACAAGCAAGTCTCACTTGCCAACAACTTTCATAAGTTGTCTAAACGTTATTATGGGCCTTATAAGGTGCTTCAAAAGGTGGGGGAGTGTGCCTATAAGGTTGAGCTTCCACCTAGCTCCAAGATACATAACGTATTTTATGTTTCTGTTTTGAAGAGGTATTTTGGATCATCTACACCATCTTTAGATCTACCTGCAGATGCTATTGCTAGTCATCCTTTGCTAGAACCACTGGGTATTGTAAATTCTAGGGTTTTGATGGTGAATGGATGACCTCTTAAACAGATTTTGGTTTCGTGGAAGGGTCTTGCCTTAGAAGATGCTACGTGGGAAGATCATAATCAATTTTCCCAAATTTATCCGAATTACAACCTTGCGGACAAGGTTATCTTTTCAGAAGGGGAGTCATTTGTTACAAGGAATAACACGAGGATCAGAAACTGTCCTCAGAAACTTGTGGACTATATTTGTACAGCAGATCATTGACAGTACATGCAGATACATAGAATAGTTACAAGACTAGTTATACTCTAGTTGTAATCTGTTAGTAGCATAACTAACAAAGAATAGTTGTAACAAGTTCAGTTCTGTTGGAGAAATAACAGAATACAGTTGTAAAACCACATAATAAACGAATATAAATACAAAGTAAGGGAAAATGGAACTTATTCCCCCCTATTGTTCATATAGATGCTTGCATGGAGTCTGCTGTTACTCGAAAACAGCTATATTCCTTCATCTCTGTGACAAACAAGATAAACAAACCAAGTGACATCATACATACATTGTGTTAGCAACGAGGAAGAGAGTGAGTTAGAGAGAACAGAGAGTTTACAGAGAGAATTAGGGTTAGAATCTTACACAGAGGAGGAAAGAAAACACGAGAGGCAGGAGTAGCGAAGTGACTTCCAAATTAGGGTTGCGTAGGGTGTATTGAGCTGAGTTGAGGTGAGTGGGCTGGGCTTTGGACTAAGGCCGGTAATAGCATCCTTAATATTTACTAAATATTCTAACTTGACATGCGTAGGGATAATGATGAAAATGTGAGGGCATGGCCTTCAATGAAGAGGTAAATGCAATGGAGACTTGTGCTAGGGCATCATAAGCATGAGATGGTGATGGAATTATAGACTCTTAAATTGGGTAGGATGACTATATAAGTGCATCTGAAGGAACTTGAGATGTGAGTGCTTTAGTGTATGCTTAAAGAATTAATGAGCTTAAATTTGATATTAGTGTGTCATAGCTACAATATTATCAAATATTTGAAGATGTAATTGAATCAGTAGCTAAAGTTTTCATCGAAAAACCACTAGCAACAATGGTCCAAAAATTGAAGAGTAAGAACATTGCTCTAGAAATCCCTATAACCAAGGATCAAATAATTAATGTTTCTAAATGCACCTTAGTACATGAAGCTTGTATCCTCCTTAAGCCTTACCAAGTTAACACACAGCTTGGCTAAATTAGATACCCTTACCGAGGGACTCTTCAATTCAAATGTCCAAGGAACTCCCACAATAAGTAGGTGCTCCTCATTATCAAGTTGTTGGCCTCTTAAGTCTTAAGTCTCTAATTTTTTATGATGGTTAATCATTAATATCTTATTTGATCTATTTTGCAAAATGTTGATTGCTCTTTTTTACCATTTGAAACATTGATTACTTAAATAAATTTATTTCTAAACATTGATTCTTTTTTTTTAACCACTTAAATGTTAATACCTTAAAAGAACTTACCTCAAATATTGGTATTTTTTAATATAATTTACCCTCCTATAAAACCCCTAAACACATCCTGGTAAGACACATCTACTTATATCCACCCTCACATTTTCTCGAGCCATTTATTGCTAATTTGCTCTCTTGATCACTCACTAACTTAAGTATTAAAGTGGTTTTGTGCGGACAATTTTTAGGCCACCACTAATTGTGTCTTGTGTTGCAAGCCAAGTTAATGAAGATTCAAGAATTTGTAAGTCAATTTGTCTATGTCCAAAGTTCCATAAATTGGTACCTTTATCGACGAAAATCTACTTAAAACAAAAAGTACATTGATTATTTATATAGATATATTATATATTTGATACTACTTGAATTGTGAAGTAGTGCTCCTGCTATAAGGAAAAGATATTTCGGAATTATTATGGAAAAACTGAAGATAGATTGAGAACAATATGCTTCAATAGTGTAAAATTGAAGGAGCATTTAGGTTTTCTTTTTCCATTTCCATCGCCATCGCTTTTAGTATTCATCTATCCTTATAATCGGAATATGAGTTGAAATAATGGAATCAATTACCTTTAACATATTCTTTTTCTTTTTTCTTTGGCCACAATATCTGAATTAGAAAACAAATTTTTCAACTCCAATATATTTATTTTGAACTTGCATCTTTGTGCATGATTGACTCCTTAAGAAGAAGGATAATAGCAATTAACATTTATTCAATCAACCTGGTGATATAAATAAAGTAAAATAATCTCTACACATATGTGCCCATATTTTTATATTCTTATAGCCATAATTCTATATAAGTAGTAAGTGCGATGATTTGGGGTTGACTGGGGATCTTATTTATTGTATAAATTTTTTGGGAAGAAATAAAAAGGGTGCGGCTACATACATATTTAGTGAAATGGGAAAATGTTCCTTGTTTAGCGCGTTATTAAAAAGTAATTAGTTATGTAAGGTTTAATTAAATTTAATTATCGACGTACAACTTTAAAATCGCATGTATTAAACGAGATATATAAATAATTCATTTGAGTCTTATGTCATGCGTGATACAGGTGATATTCACTTTTGTTTGAAAATGTATAAAACATTATATCCCATCTTATAAATGCAATTAGGTACGGTGCAAAAACTTCATATCTTGTTTTATAGATGCGATATATGTACAAAACATTATGAGTGTGTTTGGTTCGTTAGTTTGATATTTGTTTGGTGTTGGTTTGATATATGTTTCATATTTGTTTTAATTAGACTATTTGTTAAAAATAGATACAGATAAAAAACTGACATTTTTTCTTATAAATAGGTTTTAAATATCAAATACAAATATGATACAAATAAGTTACAGATGCAGATTAGATATAGATAGAAAACAGATGAAAAACAGATCATCCAAACAGACCCACATACATACATATACATACATACATATATACATATATACATATATATCCTATCTCATAGATGTGGTTTTGTAGTTGATTTTGATAATTATTTTTATTTGACCAATATTTTGATTTAACATTTATTTCATGTTTATTTTAATCAGATTATTTGTTAAAAGCAGATACAATAAAAAATAAATATTTTTACTTATAAATATATCATATAAGATAAGATATAATTGCAGATTAAATATAGATAAGATATAGATGAAAAACAAACGATCCAAATTATAACAAATGAGATAATAATCATTGGAAATATCCACACCTAACACGAGATGACCAGGATGCTTATGTTTGAAAATATATGAGGCCATGTACGAGATAAACATGGCTGCCTTCTAGTTATAGTAGTTCTTGATGGGAAGAAGACGAGTATTACAAGTACTGACAATTACAATGAAGGGGGTTTCTCGGAAAACTCTTTTCTCTTCTCGTATGTTTTTGTCGAAAAAACCAAACTGTTGATTATGATCACTGCCCCATACTCCCACTCAAGACACGCTATTACAAGGCCAATCCGTTGCATGAAAACGTTTTTCTTTTGTCAAAACGTTTTTCCTTCCCCCAAAACCCAAACCCCCCATCCCCAACCAAAAACCTACGTCAAAATGTTAATATCTGAGCATAAAGTCTCAAAATCCCACGATTTCTAGATAAATTAGTCAAGAATTTGAATTGTTCTTTTCTTGAGAGGAAACACGTGGATTGAAATTATAAAGATTTGATAGCAAACCATATGAATTATGATACTAAATAAGTGATTAGTATACGATAAAATATCGGCTATACAGTGAATTATGATGGGAATTATATATATAAATATTTGGCCCATAATGAAATTTTCCTTAAAGGGTTAATGTCACCTAAAAGGGATTGATGTGGTACTGCTTTTGATTAATTGGCAAGCTCTTGTTTGGAAAAAGGATATAACTATTCTCACTATTATTCACAAGTCTAATAAGAATTATTGGAACAAAAACACAATCATTGAAAATTTGCCCTAAAGATCGATTGATGGCGCCACTTCCATGCAGGTACAATGGAGAAAAAAACATTGGAAACTAGAACACGACATCTGTCAACTGGTTTAAAAAAAAAAAAAAAATCCATAACCGTGTCTTGAAGATACAGTTTATAAATTCTCAAAATAATCGCATTTCAAAAATACAATTTAAAAAGTTTTATACCATTGAAAAACCATATTTTACAAATATAATTGTTATTAGAATAATGAAAATTGCATCTTAGCTATACCATTTTTACAATATATATGATAAAATCATAGAAAGATTGCATTTTATAAGTACGGTTTGTCCTGATAAAAAAAAAAAAAAGAAAAAACATACCATCCAATCTTATCTTAAAGAAATAATAATAATTCATTATTAATTGCCTTGCGGACTTTATACAAAAATAACACCATTTAGCTACATAGTTTTTTCCTTCTTTTTTTTTTTAAATTCCCCCACTGCAAACTAAACCTGAATAGGTATTAGGTTCACCTTTAATAAGGATAGGATAGAACAAGTTACTCCATCCCAGTTCCGTTAAATCCTAAAATTAATTTCCAATTCCTAAGAATATGATGTTGGCTGCTCTCTCTCTCTCTCTCTCTCTTTTGAGAAGAGTATCTGTACAGTATGTGTCCCCTATATATTTTTTGGGGGAAGATGAGGTGGCGGAAAGACTTCTTCAGTTTGTCTTGGGGAAGCCCATGAGAAAAAGATGGGAATTTGAGCATCTATTTCATGTGAAAGCAGTGTTATTTTGCTGTTCATCCTTTATCCTTTCGGGAAGAATGTGGAAATCCATATATGAATAATGTCGTTGCTTGTTGGTGGTGTTGTTGTTTTTTTTTTTTTTCGGCCTTAGGTCCAGTATAATCCAATCCAATCCTTATGGAAATTATTCCAGCTCTAGGGACAATATGTGAGTCAGTGAGTGTGACTATGCCTTCAAGGAGAGCTTTAGGGGCAGACCATTCTGGGGCAGGGCAAAGGGCCCATATTGAATTCCACTCTGTGAACCCACAACTGTCCATCTGCACAAATACATATAATATAACAATTAACAAACAAAGCCCATCTCACAAATATCTGTATTTTATTTACTTAAATTTGATTATATATTAAAAAAAGGTTTTGTAATTTAGATTTTTTTTTTTTTTTGGAAAGTCATTTTGGAACATCCTATTCATTAAAATATATGTATATGTTCATTAAGAATATACTAACCTGTACTTGGTGATAAGATGATGGAGAAACACCAAAATCTCCAATTTGGCCAACTCATTCCCAGGGCATGAGTGGCTCCCATTCCCAAATGGTAAAAATGTGTTGGGTTTTGGATTCACCTGTTTAAAAAATTCATACAATTTCAATTAGTTCCTCATTCACCTATTAATCAAAACCAAAAAGAAAAAAAGTAAAAAGTCAACATATTATTATTGTCTTTTTTTTTTTTTTGAATTACCTCAAATCTAGAAGGATCAAACTTCTCAGGTTCCTTGAAATTGTCAGGGCTGTGGTGAATAATCCTGAAGAGAGGCAAAACTTTCCAGCCTTTTGGAATAAGGTATCCACCATATTCAACATCTTCCACTGCTTCCCTAAAAGTGAAAGACAAAATGGAAGCAACTCTAAGTGTCTCTTGGATCACTCTTGAAGTCATTGGCATGTTCTTGGTATCTGCCCAACTCAGACTTTTTTCTCCTTTACTCTTCACTATGGCTTCTTGCTCCTCCTATTTTAAACAAAAAGTCAAAACACTTTTAATAACATTAATTAAATTAACATAAACTATCCTAAAACATAGAATTTAGATTGATTTATTATATGATTGATGTAGAGAGACGATTATGATGATTGTTCTTACCGTGACAGCTTGGAGGACACTCGGGTTTTCGCTAAGGAATTTCAGGACCCAGGTAAGAACACTGGCGGTTGTGTCCCTAGCAGCAAAGATCACACCAATGACATTATCTGCAATCTGATCATCGGTCAAGCCTTCATTGTCAGACATGAAAGATCCAAGCAAGTCGTTGTAATCGAGTTTCGTCTGTCTCCTTGAAGCAATGATTTTGGCCAAGATCTGTGCAAGCTCCTTCCTAGCTTTCATTGCCTTGTGGAACAGCGTACCAGGTAGATTAATGGGCATGGAATTATAACCTCTTTCAAGGATGTAATAACACCTCTTGAGATCTTCTCTGTAGTTGATCTCGTCTTTTCCAAAAATGGAAAGAAGTGCAACGTTAAAGGTATACTGCAAAAGAGCAAAATGGAAAAGACAAACCGTTATTTGTAAGTCATAATGTTTCAGATTAGACTATTTCTCTAAACTGAAATAAAGCAAAGCTTTGACTTTTTCTCTCCTACCAAATACCAATATAACCCCTTTTTATTTTTTCCAAGTAAAAAATTTCCAATTTTGGACTTGACACAACAAAATTAAAAACAGGGGAGCAAACTTTTCTGCTCCACCCTGTCCAAATTGGGACAAAACATAATCGCCTAAAACTCTCCTAATTTTCGTTTGTGCATAGAATTTGGAACTTACTGTTTTCATTTCCAAGAAGGTGTTGATCAATCTTCCTTCTAGAGATTTGATGGAATCAAGAGCGATGGATTCGATATCGGGGACTTTGTGTCGGATTGCATCAGGAGTGAAAGCACGGAGGACAAGCTTCCTTAATTTGGCATGATACTGTCCTTGGTGGAAGAAAATGGCTTGTTTCCCCAACATCCTTTCTTTACTAGCTGGGAATGTCGGCTTAAAGAGGTGGGATTTTGTGACAAGGACAAATTTTGCAGCTTCAGGGCTTGAAATCATCACACATGGACAACCCAGATGTGAGTCTTGAAGATGGATCCATACCTAATATTATCATAAAAAAAAAAAAAAACAAACCCCATTTTCCATGTTAGCTAGATTCGAAAAATTTAACCGAAAATATATGATTGATTAATTTAAAGAAAAGGGTAAGTTATGATGAGTTAAAGTAGGAACCTTTTCTGTTTGGAGGCAAAGAAGAGGTTAGGGTTTTGGGAGTAGAGCTGGAAGGTTTCGCCGATGTAAGGCCAGCCCAAGGTACCGGGTGGGAGGGGCAATTTCCGGCGGCCGGAAGTGTAGTAGCTAAGAAGAGAATTGAGTAACAAGATGGAAACAAGAATGGAAGACACAACATAAAACATAGATGAGAATTCCATGTCTATACTTCTTTTTTTCTTTTAAGGTTGTTATGAGGGTTAAGGTAGTAAGTAGAGAGAGTTTGAGTACAACTTTGTGTGTGAAGAAATCAAGTGAAGTACAAGGTCCTTTATATAGGTGATAGATGAGAGGGGAAACGAATAGGCCTTTCAAAGCCAGCTCAAATTCCACACACGGATTCTCCCTCCAACTTGCCAGCTAAAATCCGTCCTCAGTTTTGTAAAAACAAGAGAGACAGAGAGAGAGAGAGAGTATCACGTGTCAGTTGTGAGAAGTTTTTTGTATTATATTTAATATCTTTATTGTTATCATTTTAAATTTATTTCCTTTTGAGTCCTTTGACCATAACTATTGTGTATTCGGCTAAGACTGCCTCTTGGAGATGGTTTTTGGTTCTATAAAAGGAAAAAAAATGAAGCATGTAGGAAACACCCTTTGGCTCCACAGTAAAGTTAACTCCAATTTTAATCAAATACTTGGAATATTAGGTGACCACTTACTATTTAGTGGGTTGGGTATATACATTATTTATCACATCAAATTAGTATTAGTATTAAAATAGAAATGCATTATCATTTTATGTAGAATGTTGCTAATTTTAGAAAGTATTCCATGTATAATTACAAGCTACCTAAATCATCTTAAGAATAGATTGTTGTTCCAATTAATATGGAGGTTACACATGTATTAATGTTAAACTTTTTGCCAAACCCACAAGAATTGAAGCAGCCTAATTTTTCTTAGCAAAGCTTGAGTGTCATGTTAAAGTAGTAGCTTTTAACTAGTGAGTGGATATGAAGCATTGATGGACCAGTATTAAAAGTAAAAAGGGAAGAAGAGAGACATAACCTTTGAGTGGAGTACCTTTTAAGAGTTAGGATTGACACGTTTATCAATTCACTTGGGTACATTGCCAAGTATATTGTGGGACAAAGAAAAGCAGAAAACTATTCTTCTATTTTTGTAATTATTTATATATTTTATTTGTTTAAAATCAATAGACAACCCACTGATAGAAATTTTGGTTGCCCAATCAAATAATTTAAGAGTAGAGTTGTAATTATAAGTTAATGTAATAAAGAAACATTTACTTTAACTTTGTGAGGTTGTATCAAAGTGACACAAGTAATAACAATAAATGGAAGTGTCACATTTGTTATCTCAATTTAGTTAATTTGTGTAATTAAATATTTTAAATTTAAAAGTTTTAATTTATTACTAGTAAGTTTTTCAATTTTATTTGTAATACTTAGATGAGGTAGGTAATTACAAAAATGAGTAAAGTTTAGGTAACTAATTCAAAATTTGATAAAGTAAGAAATTTAATTGCAAAAAATGGATAAATTTTAGGTACCAAAATTGATACGATTTCAACTTTAGATATTAATTGCAAAAATATGCAAAATTTAGGTATCAAACACGACAATTACCCACTATGTATAAATAAACAAATATTTATGTATATTTATACACATCTTACTCTATAATATCTCGATAGGGCTTATCAAGTTTTACGAGTAAATGTGAAAATATTGAAGAAGACTAAGGTAAGGATATGAGTATCTATTTTTTTAACTTATAAAACAAATACAATTCCTTATTCCACCATAATAACAATTCCAAGGAGTAACTATTTTGTAAATTAAATGTAATAATAGCTTTTTAAGAAAGGAATAACTATTCCATTTTACTTTATTAACTCAACCAATATGCTATAAGTATTTTAACGCATGACAAAAATCTAAGCAATGTTTTTACTAGTTTTAGTATTTATTTTGCTTGTAACAACTCCACAAATATTGTTATGCATGGTAAGGTCATGTAAGACTCTAAAATCCTACTTACTGCAAATATGTATATAACAAAATCACAAAGCACTCTAGAACTCAAATAATTTCATATGTTGAAATTCATTTATTAAAGGATCAACTAAAGGCTTATTATTTAAAGCATAGAGAAAATAATCTTCTAGCTATTGACAATCTAGAAATTAGTCTAAAAAATGGAAGTAAGAGTTACCTAAGTTCATGTCAGAAGCTAGAGTAGTCAATCATACTATTGTTATTCCCCTTTCCAATTTGAATGTCACAATTTAACCAAAATAATACTTGTAACCAAATCACATTGAAGTGTGTCATGATGCTTAATAAGCAAACACTTTTGCAAATGCACACATTTGCTACAATTATATGCGAACAAACATACACAAACACACACACACACAAACAACAAATGACTACTACAATCTCAATTAGTTATCACTATTAAGGCTAGAATTGGAAGGAGTAGACGAAATAATGATAGACTCTAACATTCCTAACATCTTAGGATCAACATCAATATTAATATTAAACATCTACAACTAATTGTCTAATGTTGATTTCAACACTCATTAAATTACATTTAGTGGAATTAAAGATTTAAGGGACAATTACCAATAGTTGAATTAAGAACAAAAAGTTACAAACAAGACTTGCTTTGCCTATTGACCTTTAGTAGGCGAACTCATTACCTTCATAGACAAACATATTCTAAACCTCGACGTCTCTCAATGTACTGACATTTGTCAATTATAGATTCACCTAAAGAGGGCTTGCTTAGCCACAACTAAGAGACAACAATTTTTAATTATAAGTTACTTTATTCCAATTATTTGAAATAAAGTAGGTAAGAAATAAATAATCAAGAAACCACGATAATTTAAGCTCATTATATTTCTACTCCTATAAGCATAAGCACATGCATAACTATAATGCAACACTTAACATACCTAGCTTGCTCTCAAAACAACATGTTAACTTTAATTAGAAATTAATACCTAAGCTGCATTTAGGTGTTTTTAATTTTAGTCCTTCATGTATAAAAATAGTTTGCCACTTATACCATCTAAATGGAAAAAGAAAGCTAAACCACCATTTGGATGCCAAGTGCTCCTACATTTGATGGATAAGCTTTTAAAGACCAACTGTTTGGGTGCTAATGACCACATATCTGTACCTATCACTATCCAAATAATTATATATCTCCTCTTTCAATGTTAGTAATGTTTTTGAAAGATGATACTATGTATTTTGAGCTTATTTTAATTTTCCAACCTCATGTTATTTTTGTGAATGCTCTTGGACATGTACAAGGGCATATTTAAAATTTATTTACTAACTTTTGAAGATCGAAACAATCATATTGCTCTTTTAATATATGCACTTTCTTTGAGTTTTTAATCAATTATAGAGTAGTCACTATTTAATTTTAGGTTATAATCAGTTAGTTAAATGATTGTGGCAAACCTAATATATGATTTCTTAGTTCCTTAACACCTTGAATCTATATTAATAAGTGCTTTTAACCTTATCAAACATTCATTCGGCTTCAAAATTAGTACAACATACATCCATATCCCTCTTATTTTCTATAAGCACATTTAGAAACCCCAAAACATAAAAAGTTTTAGCTTTAATATTCTAATTAGCACCATCCACTCAAATTCTATGTTTGTGCTTTTGGCACTAGATTGTATCACATCTATTCTATAGTGAAGTTACATTCTTTAAGAGCATCTCTCTCCACTTTTTTTGGTCTAGATTTTTATGTGTATAGAGCATTAAGTTAATTTAGTAGTTTTAATAGACATTAGACTTCCTAAGTTTCCTACAAGAGTGCTCTTATTGAAAACTTCCAAACAAGTGGTACCAAAGCAAGGGTTATAAGAGTGAAAAAGTGATAATGTCTTTGAATGTAGAGAACAATGTCCATGGTGTAGGTGACGAAATTGGATATGATTAGTGCCGCTTTACTAGACAAAGAGCTTGGTTGATGACATGTAGATGGCTTTAAATTTCAGGCTTGAAAAGGTAGAGTTATGTATGTTGAGCAAAAGGGGGTTTGAGGAGCCGTAGATCTACATTAAGTGAATAGAGAAGAACCTTTAAAAGGATTTGTTGGGTAGTCAAAATCACAACTTTGAAAGCCTAGTAGAGTAAGACAATAACTTTGGAGGAAAATGCAAGATCTAGGTGTTATGATTGGTAATTTAAAAGTCTAAACAAAGACATGAGAACAAAGAATGGATCCAACTACTGTGGTTGAGGGAGGACAAGGAGGACCTTGGAACATTGTTGCCTAACTTATAAGGTAACCTAGATTAATGGAGTGAAGATTCAGTTAGGTCCTAAGGTGAATATGCTCAAGCTAGAATACTTTAAGGGAATATAATCTATAAGGGAATTGGACATTTTCTTAAGGGGAGTTAAGTACTTATTTAGGCAATTAGACTAAAAGATGAAACAAGTAATGAATGGGTTGTAACTTTGTATCGGGAGGTTTTGGCTATTATTCATGGAGGAGAAGGGTCAATGAGATTTCCACACGAGCCAATTTTTTGTGATAGTTTTAAATGCTGAAACAGAGGTCCCCATCTCACTCCAAGAAAAAAAAAAAGATGTGAAATAATATGTATAAGAGTTTTTCAAGTTAATGTTAGAGATAATAGAAATAAGCCTAGATAAAGCTTTGTGAATTGAAACCATGGACAACTACTGGACTAGGAGCAATGATGAGTAGATAATATTTTTAAAGTGGTAACATATTGAGGAGCCAGTTGAATTCTACAAGTGGAAAGTAAGTTATTTTACTAATAGAGTATGAGGAGAAAGAAGGAGAGACCGAAAGTAGTAGATTTGTAGTACTAAAAAGGAAATTTAAGATAAAAGGCAAAGAATGTTGAGTGAGGTCATTTCTAGATTAGTTCATGAAGAATATTTAAAACAATTACTTAGAGCCCCAAATTGCAGTTTAGTGATGCTTAATGAAAATGGCTCAATTAGTTGTAATCTAAGATTGGAAGAACACTTTGTAATCATCCAATTATATTAATAGATATGTTAAGTTGGAGTAGGTGAATATATCATTTATGGTAGTAGGTAGGTTTCAATTTTAATTGTTAGACTGGATAGAACTAGGTTAACCAATTGAAAAGAGCTCTTGTATATAAAGGAGGCTCCTCCTCATTTGTATATAATTTGATCTCTAGCAAAGTAATATTCTCTCATAATATCACTCTTAACTTTGTAGATACTTGTGTATATTAAGGGTTAGATCGACGTAATACTCTCCTTAGGCTTTGGAATGTCTATGTATTAGGGGGTGTGGTGTGCTTTGGTTTTTCCTTTTAATTTGAACCTAACCATACTAATTAATTTGTATTTTTTAATCGAAAAAAGAGGTTCGATCTGGTTTGGTTTTTTGTTCAAATGATTTTTTACTCTTAAATTAAAAATACATTCTATCAATAGGTTTCAATTACATATTTCTTATCATCAATACAATACAAATAATAATATTTGAAATTAATTATCCACCTAAATAAATATGTAAAAGTTATAGCGGATAGAGATTTCATTGATCACAAAAATATAATCGTATACTAGTCACATTTTCTTGAATTATTCTAAACTATAATGATTAACTGGAATTGATAAAATTAGAAGATGTTATTCCAGTATGGGGAGCATATTTCAATTCGTGATGCTTCCAATCAAAATATTATCAATAATAAAATAAACTAATAAATAACTAGATAACAGGAGTGGACTAATTAGTAAGACGAAGGGAAATTTTTTTTTTTAAGAACCGTAAAGACTTAAACCTAAAAATTAACTTGTTTGTAGACATATCTCAACAATTGAACATGAGATGGCTGATTTAATTATATTCTTATGAATGATACATATCTAAATAAAATAAAAAAATGATCAAATATTTTTAATAAAATAATTTAAAAAATATTGTTCTTTTTTTAAACATGTAAAGCAGTTTGGTTTTGACCAGAACAACAAATTATTTACTCTTCATCGAATGGAAATATGAACCGAATTGTCTTGAAAATATAAATTTTATTTTAGCTTGATTTGATATGGCTCGATTTGTAGTTTGATTTTTTTTTTTTTTGGCACACCCCAACTTGTGGATAGAAGTTGGAACAGATAAAGTGAAATTAGTAGATTTGTCTCTCCCTCCCTCTTCGATGTAAGATAGTCATGAGGCTAGGTTTTGCTTCCACTTTTACTCTTGATAATTTAATTTAAATTTTAATGCTCTAAATGGCCAATATTAACTAAGAATTTTAAAGGTTTGAGCGGCAATCTTATCACTTTAGGCATTTTTGCATCAATTAAGCCAATAATTACGTTGGTTGAGATTGTTTTTACTTGTTCTAACAATAACCGAATCTTATATTAATTGCTTTTGCCAGTTAACACTTATCTCTAATTGATTTTTCCATCAATATTGAATCATTGTTGATTTGTCCTTATTGTGACCTATATCATGTGCCTATAGCTACGGCATTCCATTTTTTCACTCTCAAAAACAAGGATTAATTTTTCAGATACCACTTTCTATATTTGTAGGTTTACTCGGCATTATTTATTCCGTGGAGGTTGACTATAGCCTTCGTTCCGTGCTTCATTTTCTCCTTTTGTCACATCTAATTTGCTTATGACTCCAATATTGAATTTCTTGTATATTTAGGACACAATCAAAGGAAGACTTTGTCCCTATTTTATAAGGACTTTTATTGTCCATAGACATTTCCTAGGGGTGTTAAATTGACCATTAAGAGGCAATAAATGTATTATAGTATAAGGAAGTCATTTAAAGACCTTAGATATTATGTCAACTCCTTAACAATTTTCTTGACAATTTCTTTCCCTTGAGCACCCCTTTTATTTATTTGAGTTTCTTCATTTCAGTGTTCTTAATTGTCATATCAACTTATACTTCATTTATATAAAAAAAAACAAATATATAACCATATATACGTTTTTGGGCCATTAATATTTATTAAAAGTTAAAAAATAAAAATTTTTTTTGGGATCCTACCAAGGACTTAAAAAGTCAAATGACCTTACTAGAATGATGAAAATCCTTTAAAAAAAAGTTCTTAAAATGGTAACTTTAAAAAAAAAATTATACAAAACCCACCGCATGAGAAAATATTTCAGAAATAAAGCAACTTAAACTCACCTCTTCAAAAAATAAGGTTGTAAGTGATCAATCCGTCTCTTTAAAGACAAAGATAGAATGAATCTCGTCTCTTCAAGAGACGAGTTCAATTTGCCTAATTTAAAGATTTTTTTCATTCTAGTGGTATTTTATAATTAAAAAAATATGTATATTAATTTTATTTTCCAATTAAATATCGTAAATAATAATTAAATATATTTATTACATGCCAGGTGAGGTCAGGGACACAAATCAGATTCTATCCGTATTTATGTCTAGATATTTTCTCATAGTTCCTGATACTATGCGATTTGAAACTAAACATTAGAATTATACCAATCATATGTACTATATAACTTTTTTCTTCTAATACCGATCCAAAATCTAATACATGGTTTCTTTTAGGCTTTTTTTTTTAATGATTTATATTTCAGAACTCGATGTCTCTGCTGGAATGAATGATAAGGCAAGAAGTATTTTCCTTCATTTTATTTTTTCATGAAACTTGAACAATTAATGAACATTCGTTGGTTGGAATTAGAAATCGGTACGGTTCGGGTCGGTTCTGGACCCGAATCGAAACCGCCTGTTCACGGTTCGGGTTCCATATTCGTGGAACCGGAACTGAAACCGCCAGAGCCAGGGCGGTTCACGGTTCCATGGAACCGCCGGTTTTGTCGGTTCCGATTCTGGTTCCATGTGAACCGTGAACCGTGTTTATTATTATTCTTCTTCCTCTTCTTTCTTCTTCTTTTTTTTTTTAAAAACAAACCGACCCCTTACACCCCCAACCCCTCCTCCTCCTTCTCTCCCCCCATACCAAAATCATTCCGTGTTCATGTACGTGCGTTTTTTTTTTTTTTTTTTTTTTTTTTATGGATCGAACCGGTGGTTCCCCATGACGAACTGCTAAGACCCGCCGGTTCCGGCGGTCCTTCGGCGGTTCATACTATTTCCCGACAGGGCGGCTCCTGAGTACGAAAACCGTTGAAGATGGTTCGGGGTGGTTCGCTATTCAGAACCGCCCCGTGGTGGTATGTCTAGTTTGAAATTCCTTGATTTATAATTCAATATAAAAATCAATGTCCTGGTTAAATGTATCCGATCAACTCTGTGTATGTTTCACGTCCGTCACCCACTACGTCAATGATTTTTATCCTATAATTATTATCGTTTTTATCAAATTTATACGCAAAATGACCAATTCCCACTTTTGAATTTCACCTATATACATATATATACATATATATACATATATATATATATATAATATATATATTTCAAGTATGGGGTAATCCGCTATTTTAACCTATAAAATAGCGTAAGGAGACTGGAGATAAAATTTAGAAAATGGACACGTGGACGACTTTTTCAATGAAAGCAAAGTCAACTTAGAAATCTTCAGACTCAATTTCAAAGTAAATATAAAGAAAATTAATATCCTAATCAATTATTACCCAAAAAAAAAAAAAAAGAAAAGAAAGGTGAAATGGGTTGACACTTATAACCTTATCATGTAAAATGGAAGCAATTCAAGAGCTTAGATTATATAGATTAGTTTAATCCATGAAAACATATCTCGGGATGGAGTTATCTGTTCTCATTTATTATTTCCATATTGTGTCACTGGCATGAAACAGAGTAGTTTGTATTATATTGTACATGACATCGTGCAGATATCAGGACATAGGTGGAAGTATGGAATGGGATGGGGAAACTTGATGCATTATTTAGCCAAAAATTAATATGTGAAAGGGTTCACAATCCCTAGGAAGATAAAATTAAGAGAAAAATTGCAATTAACCTATTAAAATTTGACTTAGGTGCGGGTATGTGTTATGAGCTTTTAAATAACATAAATTATTCCTTTAAACTTTCATAAATTAAGAAATAATCTTCAAAAGTTGACAATAATCCCCTAAAATTTAACTTTGATATAAAAATACTCCTCAAGATTATCAAATTTGCTTTAACACCTATAGACTTTAATTTTGGAGTGTTTTTAGTAAACTAAAATATCAAGTGTTATCTATCTTGTTAATTTATCAAAGTTTAAGGGAGTTGTTTGCTACATTTAACAATATAGCATATGTATTCACATCGAGATCAAAGTTTAGGAAGATATCTGTAATTTATCCTAAATATAAAATTAGTATATAAAGTCAACCCACATAACTACTAAAGAAGGTTATAACAATTTCTTGTATTTTTCTAAGTGGTTATCATTATAGTTATAAATGAATTGAGCCAAGATAGTATAATATTGGACTTGTACTTGCACTCAACTGGAAATTTCCATAATCAAAATGGTATTGAATAAGTTTGAGTGCAACTCTATTAAACTCATTAGTTTTTATTTATCAAAAAGGAATATTTTGAATAAAATAATTTTAACGTCCAAACTCAACTCAAACATTGTTAATATTTAAAATTGAGTCAAACTCGATTAGGGTTGAAAGCTAATTAGGTTTTTTTTTTGGGCCAAATGCAAGCTAATTAGGTTAAACATTATGAAGTGTAGCTCAACTTTGCAAATCCATTTTGGTGGTTTCAATTTGAGTTTGACTCGACTATTCTCGAGTCAAACTCAAGTACATATCATGCCAAAGTTAAATAATTCATTAATAATTTAACTCATTTTGCATTCTAAACTATCATGTCCAAAATAAATCCTAGAATCTACTCAATAGACCATGCTAAACAATTTGAATGTTAAATACATACGATTTGAGTGCGAGGTAGGTAGAGCCGAATTATTATGAAGCGTTTCATTAGCTATTCTTAGCGCTAAAAACAAGGTACGTTATTTGTGAATTATTTGAGGTCGCTTTCATCTAACTTGATTTGTAAACGAGCTGAATTCAAACTTGAAAACAAAGCCTATTTATTAGTTCAGCTCGTGTTCTTATTTGGGCTTGCAAACTCATTTATTGTTGTGAGCAAGCTCATAAATTTCATATGCGTATTATATAGCATAAATGTGACAATCGTATTTGAAATTTGATAAAATATGCAATTAGATATTTAAACTTTGAAATTAATCAATTTCAAAGTTGAAATAGTTAATTGCATATTTTACAAAAATTCAGTATCATTCATGGCTTTAACCCTATTATATGTTACATATAATATATTTAAAACTAGAACTAATTTATATAATATTATATCTATTCATATATATATTCATTTTGTTTATTCAATTCATGAATTTGACATCATCTCATCATATCTTAAAGTTGCAACTCTAGTTATCCTTCTCTATATAAATCCGGTCTGTTTATATAGCAAAAGATGCACATATATAAAACAAATTATTAGTAAAAATACACAGTTTTAGTAAGAAAAGAAGGACTTGTTGATGACAATTACAAGTGCTACCCACGTTTACTAACAGTAGAACTTGTGGGATATCATGTATGGATATTGACACTTTTTTTTCTTTTTTCCTGCTTAGCTTGCTTCCAAGGAATTTGTTGTTTTGTAGTTTTATAAGGTTCGAAATAAAACCGCGACTCTTGATTTGTAAAACTTAATCCTATGCCTGGTTGGAGAATAGTAATTCTATGAAGTTGCTATAACTTTAAAAGGGTTAATATCTCGAATGATATTTGAACTTTGACAAAGTAATTATATATATAAATTTTAAAATTAATCAATTTAGTACCTGAAGGAACTTTTTGTGCATATCCATACTATCTCCACAAAGTTCTTTTGGGTACTAAATTGATCAAATACGAAGTTCTAGGATATTAAATTAATCAATTTTAAAGTTCAGATACTAAATTGATCATTTTTAAAGTTTAGGTACTTAATTACATATTTTGGTAAAATTTATGTAGCATTTTTTACTTTATCCCACTTTGAAATGAAAAGTTATAATTTCTTTATAAGATCAAAGTGATAATTAATCCTTGATCTTTTCCATCACATCACTGTATCCACTTAGGATACTCAAAAGGAATTTCAAAGAATAACAGTTATTTTTCATTTGATTCTTAAAGGATTGTAACTTTCTCCTACCTTATTTTATTTCATAGACCAATGGGCAACAGAAAAAAAGCCCATTAACTTTAATATTATGGACCATGATCTATTTGATTATTATTATCTAAGAGCTAATATAGCTAATGGTACCTAGACTTCGGCAAAATATGCAATTAGATACTTGAACTTTAAAATTGATCAATTTAGTATTTAAAAGATTTTTTCGTGAATGCCAATATTACCTCATTCAAATTAGTTAATGCACGCACCCTACATGATATTTTTAATCAATATGACTGGTGTACTGTTGGTGTATACAAAAGTTCTTTTAGATATTAAGTGGATCGATTTCAAAACTTAGTAATTAAATTGATCAATTTCAAAGTTCATGTACCTAGTATATATTTAATGAAAGTTCAAGTATCATTCGTGACATTTACTCTATTATGAAATAAAGTAGTTGTTACAATTGATATTTGAACTTTGTTTATTTTTGTAATTAACTATCTAAAATTTAAAAGTGTCAATTTGATAACTAAACTTTGACCATTTCCTCAATTAACTACACAAATATTACTTATTTTTGCAATTAACCACTTCATCAATGTATTATAAATAGTTTTAAGGAGTTTATAGTTAGTAAATTGAAAATTTTAAATTTTAGATAATTTATATAAGTAAAATTCATGTACTAAATATGACTTTTACCTTATCCAATATATGGTCTGTTTAACTAACTTTTTCTAGCAGATAGAAACACTTTTTTCAAACTTTTTTTCTAACAAATTGGTTATCAAGAAATAGGTATAGCTAAGAAAAGTTAGTAGTTTTCATAAAAAGATTAAATAGATCAGATATACATAAAATAAAGATGCAAATCGAACATATTTACACATATTGTTTCGATACAGATCCAGATGAAAAATAGATCATCCAAATAGAACCTAGATGTTATGCCCCTAAAACAATAAAATTAGAAATAACTTATCTTTAAATTGTACATCAAAACCTTAAAATATTGGATATATGATACATCGACAATCGAATTTAAGAATTATGAAAGTTTAATCTTAACAATAAAAATATAGATAAGATGATGTTTAGGTATGGAAACGAAAATGTTTCCAATGTCCAATAAACTAAAACCCAATGAGCATCCATGACAAGTAATGCTATGTCGTAAAAGATGTAGGTGTGTTTTTCTTTGTCCGCTATTGTAAAAGAACCGGCGGGTTGCCATACTAAAGATAAAATAGGCTTGGACCCATACAGTTCAGATAATATTCTTACTTCTTCATTAATTTGAATTCCTACCACATACCCAATGAGGATGCGTCTTGATCTGTCAATGTACAATGTATTTCTCCATTGGTCATTTCAGGAAGATGCACATCGAATTGCTCAACATTAAGGCTAAGGGCATTTAACCAGAAATTTATTGTGTCCTAGGATCTATATGTATATATATTTCTTATGTGTGTTTTTATGTTGCACAATGGTATTTTAACCTGTAGTAGTATAAGTGGTAGTTATTTTAAAAATTATACACTATTTCATCATTGTATTAATTACATATCATATGTATAAGTATTATTATCCATTAAATATTTTGTCATGTTTCTAGAGTCTATTGTATCATGAAGATAACAAGTCAATAATTTTTTTTTTAAATAAAAAGGTTCTGACCAACCCAACCCATCACCATAAATTCAAAAAGAGAACCAGCTAAAAAACTTGGTCAAGTTGCATGATCGTTTTACCATTGAATTGGGCTTCTAGCGTTTTTCATTTTCGCCTTAAAAAACTGTCAAATAGTGGGTCATGATCTACCTAAAGGAATTTAGGACGATCTCTGGCTTTTGTTTGACTGAAAGTGCATTTTTTTTCCTTTTATTCAGAATTAATTTTTGTTATTTTCTGCATATTTATTTACTTTTTGAAGTTTTATTATTTTAATCAATTTGGCTAATGATCTTAATATAATTATCTTATCTCTTTAAATTAGTAATCTTGACCCATTAAAATATGCCATATATATTAAAAACTAATGGCACTAAAATAATTCATCCTTTGCAAACTTTACAAATACTAAGGACTCAAAAGTTGAAAACAAAATTAAAGATTTAAGGTCCAGACAGAAAAAATGGTGAAACATTAAGAATCAGAAATAAAATTTTCCCCAAAAATAAAAACATTTTCTATCATTGGACTCTTTTCAAGACTAATTATCATAATAATAAGTGAATATATACTTTTTAATGTTCCCACTCCTGATTACCCTAGGGTTAGAATTTTGTGTTAATGAGTCATGTCTCCTATAAAAATTCAAACATGCTTGCATTTGAAAACCTTAAATTGTAAAATATCCATTTATATGTTATGTCTAAACACATAATACACAGCATCCAACACATTTATTAGATATTTTTCTTATCTAGATCTAACTTGATTGATTAGAAAGAAAAGAAAGATAATATAAAATTAAGGAAAAAAGTTATTATTGGTATTTGAACTTTGACGAAGTGGACAATTAGGTATTTGAATTTTTAAAAAATCTAATTTCATACAATGATTACACTTTCGTGCCCCTTTTAGGTAACTAAACATTTAAAAAGTCAAATTTTATATCTAATTAAACTTTTTGTGCCCCTTTTCACTACCCCCACTCTTATATTATTTCTTGAAGTAGTTAACACATGTCAAACAGCGATTGAGTGGGTAGTATTTAAGGGTACAAAAAGTTCAATTAAGTATAAAATTAGAATTTTTAAAAGTTGAGGTATCTTATTGTCAATTTTGTCAAAGTTTAGTACTAAAAGAGGCTTTTCCCCTAAAGTTAAAGCCTACAAAATTTACTTAAACTCTTAAAAATTAAAAATTATGTTGCAATTTAAAAAAAAAAGATAAGGTAAAGTCTAATTAAATATATATGACAAACTAAATAATCTATACATTACATTAGGGAAAAAGCCCCCTATTGGTACTTGAGCTTTAGCTAAGTGGACAATTAGGTTTTTCAACTTTCAAAAAGACCAGTTTCATACCTAGTCAAACTTTTCGTGCCTTTTTTTACTATCTAGTTTAAAACCATTAATGGAATAATCTGACGTGGACATTTCACCTAATAACATCATAACAACTGTCCAAGTAAAAAAAAAAAAAAAAAAAAAAAAAAAAACTCCTCTCTAACTTAACCATGGCGTACCATCCTTAACACCCATGGGAAGATTAAAAGAAAAGAAAAAACTAGTTTCCCTAACCTCACTTTACATGCACATCAGAAAGAAAGGCAAAGAAATGGCCGATTTAGGGAAAATGTCCACAGTGAAACTGTACTTTTAAAAGACATTGATTTACCTTGTATGAGAAAGAAAGAGATGATCTCTGCGTGATCATAGTAAAACCCTAACCCTAAGCTCAGTGAAACTCTGGAAAAAAAAAAAAAACACAAAGTTACAACTCCGATATGGCTAAAGTGTGGCCCATGGGAAGAGTTATCCATGTCTCCTTTGTCTTAAGCAACTACTAGTAAAAGAAAGACTTTTACTTAGAAAATGATGTTTAATCCGTCAAATGCAAGTGGAAGGTAACTTATTATTATTATTTTTGTCCTTTTAAGCTTTTTACATTCTCGCGTGCTACGCACTATAGTAATAGTAACCAAGCTTCACCACATATGTATAAGTAGGTTGAGAGTAAACGTTTCATTAGGTTTTGTTCTATTTGCTTCTCATTCTTTAGAGATAGACAGTTGTGGTGCATTTACAATCTAAATTTATCGCCTGTGCTTGATTTGTGTATGAAGGTTTTCGGTATCGTATGGGTTTTGTGGAGATATCAGGTATGAAAGTTCTTAGTATTTTATGTGTTTTCCAGGGATGTTTACTCTACTTATGACTATGCAATTGACCATAGTTGTCGTCCATGCTTAATTTGTGTATGAAGGATTTGAGTATTGCATGGGTTTGTGGAGATTTTAGGCATCAAGGTTCTTGGTATAGTATATGTTTTCCAATGATGTTTAGTTTAATTGTGATTTTGAAAATGCCCATGGTTGTCGTCTTTTTTACTATTCCATTGGTGGTGTGTTTAGGATACGAAGCTCTAATTAGTGCTTACATTACGTATGGAGTTGTTGGGTATCTTATGGGTTTTCTAGAAATGTTTAGTTTGCTTATGGATTTGAAATTTGATTTGTCAGATTTGCATATTGAAGCATTTGTTGATGAGTTATAAGCTATGTGGTCATAAGCTTTCTTAGGTGGTTAGCTTCTATTTAACTATTATTGCCTTTTCACCTATTAACATTTGGGAGTTGTGTGTAAGCATTGTGTTGTTAGTTGATTTGTATTTATCACCTTGCTAATTTGCTTCTCGCATATGTAAGGTGAACTTGCTCATACATATAGGAGGCCGTTTTGAAGGCGAATTCGAAGGAAGAAAGTATGGTGATGGTGAAAAAATATGCTGGACCATTGATCCTGACAACATTAGTGAAGATGCTTTAAACTGCTTCATTCGAGACTTCAAGTTTGTTTATGTAGAGAAGATCTCTTTTCTAGTTCCAAAGAAGACCACTGCAGACGGGTTGTTCTATTTGGGTTCAGAGGATGATGTCACATATAGTGCTGCAGTTGTAATATTGAGAGTGAGTGGTAGTCGTGAGGTTTTTGTAGAGCATACACCAGGACAAATCTGTAATGGAAGAGTTCACTCTGATGAAGAGAAACAACATAGCTGAGGCTTTGAATAGAAAGATGGGTTGTTAATGTAGAGTGGTTGTCTAATGATGACGATAAGGAAGTGTTGGCTACAAGAAGGAAGAAGAAAAGTTTATTAGCGAGCAAAAGCTCATTTTAAATCAAGGGCTTCACAGTAGATATTGATACTATATTTGAGGATAACAGAAATGGTTATGTGGGTAGTTCGAGGACTGATGTCGAAAATTCATTCTCTAATGAAGAAGACAGTTTCCACACTAGCTCTAGTAGAGGTGAAGATGATGATGGCTCTATAAGACCTAACAGGTGTGTCAGAATAAGGGATCGCTTTGATCCCAAAACACTAGATCCACATGTGTGTGTTGGTATAGTAGGTCTCAACAGAAAGCAGCTCAAAGAGGTTATGAATAGGTTTTCCATTCATGACAAACGTGAATTAAAGTTGACTCTCAATGACAAAAGGAAAATACAATGTAAATGCAAAAATAAAGACTGTAACTTTGCCGTGTTTGCATCTTATGAGTCAAGAACCAAGGAGTTTGTAGTGAAAATGTTCAATAGTAAGCATAGTGAATACTGTAGGCCATCATTTAAGAACAATCGTGTGACATCCAAGGTCATCACAAAGCACTTTCTGCCCCGTGTTATAATTATGACGAATATGACATCAGTTGCCATTAAAAGGTTAACAAAGGAGAAGTTGTTAATAGATGTGACAATTCATCAATGTCAGTGGATGGCCTACTTTAAAAAAGATTGACTCATTGGTGTAGAGAGTTTTTTAGACATGAGGCTACATGTGACATAGTAGATAACAACGTGTTTGAATGCTCCGACTCAACTATAATTGAGGCCATACCCATGTTAGTAATCTTAATGATGGAGTGTATAAGGAAGCAGTTATGAGTAGAATTGCTGCAAAGATTGGGGAAAGTAGCGAATGGATCGAACGATTCACTCTGCATATGCCAGCGCATTAAGAAGAAGAAACGAGCTAGTGACAACTGTTACCCCATACCAAATGGTCATATGGAATTTGAGGTTATTCAAATTAGTGATGCATATGTAGTCGACTTAGAGAATATAAAATATACATGCAACTCGTGGAGTCTTTTTGGAATTCCATCTACTCATGCATGTGTTTGTATCGTATATTTGGGCCAAAGTGTTGAAGACTACGTTAGTCATTAGTATACGCTCGATAATTTCAAGAAAACATACCAACATGTTGTCATGTCCATGCCAAGCACCAAATTCTGGCCAAAAACAACCATGGAAGCCATGGTACCTCTTCATCCAAAGAGGATGCCTGGTAGACTTAAATGTAGTAGAAACAAGGAAGATGGAGAGAGTAGGGTCAAATATAAGAGACAATCATGAGTAATGACTTGTCAATTGTGTGGAAAGGAAAATCACAACACATATGGGTGCTCAAGCTAAAAAAAGACAACTGAGGTCTTGTTTAATTTTTAGTATTAGTATTATTTATGAATCAAATTTTCATTACGCACTAAGATATGTTTGTTTTTGTGTTGTACCAGAGTACATGCAATGATGACATAAGCACAAGGGGCTTCACCATGCAATGCAATGCATCTATTAATGAACCACACCCAAGTCAAGTAGTTGGATTAGTGTAGTTATCAATTTCCTGGTTGTTCTACTTACTTGGTTTTTATTGTTAAGTTTATGTATTGTTGATTGAAATGTCATATGTATGAAGTGACATGATATTAGGATAGTAATGCAACTGCTAATGTTAGCACCAGGATAAGCAGTGTGACCATGCAATTTAATGCATCTAGTAATGAACCAAACCCAAGTCAGGTAGTTGGATTAATGCAGTTGTCAATTACCTCATTGCTTTACTTGGATGTTTTTATAGTTAAATTTCTGTATTATTGATTACAATGTTGGATGTATGAAATGAAATGATATTAGGATAGTAGTACAATAACTAATGTTGAAACCAAGATAAGTGCCGTGACCATGTAATGTATTGCATCTACTAATCAATCACAGCCATGATAGATGATTAAATCAAAGCAAAATGCAAACCCGTGTGCATTGTGAAAGAAATCATAACACAACCTCAAGGTATGTATTCACTTATACAAATATTCCCACTTATGAAGAGACATATTGGTTTGCTTTATGATAACCATGCTTTGCCTTGTACTTGTACATGTATCAATTGTGACAGCACTTGCCAAACATATCCGGAATGTCCTTTTTAGTTAACAATTATATGTACTTGATAGATAATATTGTTTGAATTGTTCTTGGCATAGCACAAGCAAGGAAGTTAATCATCAAGGACATAATCTCCATCCTTCATCGACAAGTGATGAGATAATAGAGTCCTCCTTTGGTTGGATGTCACTTAATACACGCGCTGCCACCACATAATCAAGAGGCTACTCGTTCTACGAAACAAGGGCAAGGTCCTCACACCAATGACCCATCACACAACACTCGAACCAAGGTATGTGGACCCAATAGTTTGCAAAAGTCAAATAGGCTCTTAACATTATTTGTCCAATAAGTAGCATTTGTTGCCTAAATTGTTCAGGGTGTTAAACAAAAGAATCATATTTATTTAAAGACTACAATAGAGTTGCATTTTCACTAGCTAAGCAAAATAACGTCCAGTGGAAGATTCAAACTTCGAATAATTTTGTTAAGACTAAGGCACTGGTATGGTTTGCTTGCACATGAATCGTATTTTGACATAATAGTTGTATACATTTGGTCAAATAGTGTTAAAATAACATTGTTTTCTCTAAACAGGTGTGCAATAACATAGCTCATGTTTCACCAAAGGTTGTAAGATTTAAGAAAGCATGCATAAGCCATAGGCATGGTGAGTGGCTTAATGTGCAAATGGCTAAGCGACAGGTAGTGCTCCAAGCTAACATGGAAGAAGCAGGAACGTCTTAGGAGGACAAGAAGTACAAAACATTGGATAAATTAGTCCTAAAGCAAAGAAGTGATAGAATTGCTATGGTAAATTTCTGTAGGCTGAAACAAGTTGACCAACATTCATAGACCTGAAGGAGTCAATCGATGATGGTGGAGATGTAGACGCCCTAACGCAAAAGAGTAGATTATAGAAGTAGAACTAAGTTTAATGTGACCATTTCTATTTTGTTTTTAAGACATGGACTTATTAGAATATATGAAACATATGACTTCATGATTGTCATGCTATCCTGGGTTGAATTTTGCTAGTATGATGTTCTTAAATTCAGCATGTACTAACTTCATTGTTGTTTCCTCTTATCGATTTTGGTGTGGTTAATTGATAGCTTAACCTCATATTGTATTTGTCTTACTAAAATGTTAAGGGTTGTCATCGATGGTAGTGGAAGGAATACTTCTTGGATAATGCTTGTAGTGCTTTTCTAATGTGATATTGTCAGTATGAAACAGACATGAGTAATTGAGTAAAATCAGATAATGGACAATGGAGTTAGCGTGTAGACATAGCTTGGATAAAAAAGTTTCTCTCCTGATTTTTCATTATAGGTAAACATTCTAACCAAGCAAGTGACTTTTTTATGCAAGTTTGAAGATGTTGCTCACAATGATCAACTTTTAGGCACAGGTAATGTGCAAAGCAATTAAACTAGAATCCTAAAGACTGCAACAACAACCAAGTTGCCTAATGTGTTTTTCGTTTGTGCAGAAACGGATTGTAATAAACATGAACATAGAGTGAAGAATAGATTGAAAGAAAAACATGATCGGGACTGAAATATTACAAACACGAAGTTAAAACACTGAGATTCATAGGAAATTGGTTTTTGATCTTTGTCATTAAAGATGTGTTACATGATATACATTACTCATATTGTAATAAAACGCCCATTATCCTTGAATTCCAACTAAGTTGACCACCTAAACACTACCAATACATTACAATTCCCACCTATGTCACCATGATAATAATCTTATAAAATTTGAAAACCCTTGAAGCCTTCTTATCTTACCTTTCAGAACATCAATCTTTATTTGCAGAACATCAATATTTCTTTGCAATGGGTGTTCTGCCTCAACCTTGAGTGCAATCGATTTCAATAACGAATTATGTTCTCGAAGCTGTTGAATTTCTACCCTCCCATCCTCTACCAAAGATACAGTCATTTTGTCTTTGAGATTAATATCCTCCATCATAGCTAAACATTTTATTTGCTTATCTTCATTGCAATACAACCATTAAAAAAAAAATTGCACCCATCCTCCTATGCAATAAAGACAATGAATTATTTAACATTCGTAAAGAATCATATTGAACTTTGAAATTTAATATATATATACACATAATATTTTTCTAACCTCTCAGAATACTAACAATATAAACATATGAGAAATAAATTAAAAAATGAATCGGAAACAGAAGAAACTCATAGCTCACCTTATTGAACCTATATTGCTATTGTAAGATGACCGCTACGTTGAAGCAGTCAAAATAGTAGACGCCTTATCCATGGTTGAGTGACTCTAGGTCGTTCCTTTGATTTGGGAAGTGAGGGTTTCAAAAATTTCCTTTTCATTTAAAGAATGATGATTTAGATAAAGAGAATTTTAGATAGAGCTTCTGTAAAAATGAGGGTTAGATTGTGTATTTAACCTTCTTTCTGATGTGCAAGTAAAGTTAGTTTAGGGTAATTAGTTTTTTTTTTAATCTTGCTGCGAGTGTTAAGGGTAGTAGATCATGGTTAAGTTAGAGAGGCGTTTATTTTTTTTAATTGGACAAGTGTCATGACGTTATTAGGTGAAATGTCTATGTCAAATTATTCCGTTAAAGGTTTTAAATGAGATAGTAAAAATGAGCACGAAAAGTTTGGCTAGGTATGAAATTCGTCTTCTTGAAAGTCAAGGCTCAAGTACTAAAAGAGATCTTTCCCCTAAAATTAAAGTCTATAAAATTTACTTAAACTCTTAAAAATGAAAAATTATGTTGCAATTACAAGAAAGCTAAGGTAAAGTTTAATTAAATATATATGACAAAGTAAATAATCAATTATATACATTATATTATTACAGTACACAAAGTCATAGTCTAGTTATATATTGATGCCAATACCAACATCATTTTTTTTTAAATTTTTTGAGAGAGATTGTTGAAGAATCTACATTAAAAAAAAAAAACAATAATATAGGAAAATGCTAAAACGATCACAATTCATAGGAAATTTTTTTATCGTTCTTTTTCCCTTTTTAAGTATTTAAATATCAGTGGCAAAAAAAAAAAAGTATTTAAATATCATGAAAGCTTAATGGGTGTGTCAAAGAATCCATGCATGTAATAATTAAAAAGATCTCTATAAGGGTAAAATTATAACTCAGTCTTCAAACTAAAGTCAACTGTTAAGTGATAAATGAAAACAATGAGTTATGTATTTTGGTATTTACAAGGTTCACAAGCACTGTGATCTAGATCAATTGAAAATGATCCTGATCTATGTGAAGTTGTGTTTTGTCTTTCTTGCAGAAAAGCTCAACAAGTCTAGACAGTTAAAAAAGGTATGGATAACTTGATGGAAAAAGATAGAAGAAGCTCCTAGTGGTTTGAATCATTTGCAAAAGGTTTGGACTAGTTAGAGATCAGAACACATCTGAAAAGTGAAACCAAGAAGCTGAACTGGCCAAAAGGTCCAGATCATTTGAGGCACAAAATGCCTCTTTGGGTCAAAGATTATCGAAGAAGTCCGGATCAGTTACAAAAGGTCTTGTTATGTTTTTCAATTAGTTGTTGGAGCATTTAATGCAAGGACAAATTTGGTGATTTTTAGGGCATTGGTTAGATATTTTGGAAAGTTTATAAATGCAAATGTTTAGATAGTTAGACGGTATCGATTGAGTTTATTTATTGCTATCTAAACCTTGTAAACAATCTTAAGGATTTATTTGTAATTTGTGAGTGAGAAAAATAGTGTAGTGCTATTCGTTTTGTAATTGCAATTTCCTATAAAGCACTATAGTATAGTTTATTGGGTATTTATTTATAAAATCTTAAGTTGTGCTTAATGTACTAGAAAACTTGTTGTGAAGGCAAAACTAAAATGTGTTTGGTGTTTATATATGAGTTGGTCGTAACTCCTTTTAAAGCATTGTTTGATTATGCTGAGTAAATTGTATGAAATGCTCCATTGAGGGAAACATTTGTGTGGACCATGAAGATTATGAAGCAAACCAAACTCCATGTTAAATCGCAATACTATATTTCCTCACCATCTCTCTTTACTTATTATACTTTATTATTGTTGTTTAATTGTTATTTTGCATCAATTAGACATTGAATATTTGAAAAGTGGCAAATTGTGCATAATTACTACCCTAGGTGTTACTTAAGTGTTTCATCACCTACAACGCATTCGTTTGAAATGAATTGCTTTTCATTCTTCTTCTTGTTCTACTTAAATTGCTATTACTGTATTCACTTGAGGGGATTGACAATTCATAATGAACTGATATTAAGTAAAGTGATGAATAGAAATTTATGTCCCCACACCTATGAATTACGTTTATTTTTTAACTTTGTCATAAATACTCTCATCTTAAAAATTATCTTTTCTCTGTAATAAAGATAAGAGATATTATAGATATTTTATTTTTTTTCTAATAATTACTTATTTTATTTTTACACCAAGTAAATATTATAATAACCATTACAATCCTATTACATTCTTGTTGAATTATAAATCAATTCTCCCCTTGTTTATTACGACAAAGTGAATGAGCCATTAGTATCCTAATAAAAATCTATTTTGATTATCTAATTTATATTTATATATGTATCTATATCTAATCTGTTGCTTCATATTCAATTTGTATATGATTTATATATATTGTAGTTAATTTGTATTTGATTTGCAAATGATTTATTTATAAGTAATTAAATCTCTTTTTTTTTTTCCTATTTGTGTTCTCACAGGTACCTAAATTTAACCCGACACCAAGAAAGTTAAAAATTAAATGATCAAATGAAAAGAGACAAATTAGATAGGATGAAAATTAAAATGCTCATCCAAGCGGATTTCTCTCGTGGAACCCATCTTTCTTTATGGAGGATTAATTTGGACGACGCCTCAGGGATGTCTGGAGATAAATCCTGCACCCACACTTTGGAGGATTTATTTGGACTATATATGTCTACCTCAGGGTATGTTGGAGTTGGAGATATATAATATCCCGGCACCCCCAATCTTGGAGGATTTACCTGGACAAGATATGTACCTCGGGGATGTTGGAGATCTGTATCACGGAATGAATTCCAACCACAGGCCTTGATTCGATTTGATGACGACGAGGCAGACAGAAGTTGTTCGTTGTTTATCTTTATTGCACATAACATATAAAAGCTAAGACACAGCTTTCGATAAGGTGATGAGCTCGGTGACGTGAGGTTAGGACTTATGACATTTTGGCCAGTGAATTTAGTTACTGCTTAGCAATTCCTAGCTGTAACGACAAAAAAAATTTCTAGTGATTTGTGGGGGAAATAGGAGGAAATTCATGGTCGGAAAAGGTGGATTTGGCTTTTTATGTATTGATGAGCAAGGACGTGAAAATTAAAATAACGCAGTCGTGTTTTGGGAGCAGCGGAATGGTACTGAATTAATCATCCCCTCTCAGAACATTGCACTTGGCTATGTCAGCTCCTTTCCATTTTTGTTTGGTTTGCATTATTTAGTATCCCATCTAACTGTCCGAATCTTGATATTTTCAGCTCTGAGATGAAGTCGGTAGTAATTTACATGGTGATACCCTCGCTTTGTTTTTTTCATTTTCAAATAAATATTCATCAAGAAATAAATATAAAAATAATAAATATTTTTATTTATATACGAATCAAATATATATAACATAGATATATAGATAAGCTCAAACATAACTCTAAATCCTAAAAGATTTTTATCATCATACCTAAACCCGTTCTGATAAAATATTAGACTATCCTGCTTCATCCTATTTAACCCAATTAAGGATAATCTAAACAAATAATTAAAACGAAAAAATTAGTCCAACCCTAAGAATAAATAATGAATTCGAAGTCAATCTATTGAAACAAATAAAAAAAAAATATTGCCAAATAATATGAAAAAAATTATATCTCTCTTGTTTTTTTAACCACATATTAACATATTATTCGTGAGAATTCAACTTTCTAATATAACATATCCTAAAAGTCATAATTTACTATATACTATAAATATTAGTTTAGATAAGATATATACAAAAATCTGACTTGAACTTTAAGGATCATATCAAAATTTGTGTGTGTGTGTGTGTGTGTGAGAGAGAGAGAGAGAGAGAGAGAGAGAGACTAATTCTATAGATTTTCTTTTCATTTTGAATTGAATTTTTTATTGAATTATTTTACTTTAGATTTCAATTGGCAGGTTGAGCTTTCTATTAGGTCATAATTATGACCCGCAACTCAATCCTAAACCTTATTAGGCTGTTAAAAATTTCTCAAACTTATCTAAAACCTTATAAGATCGAATCCTATAACCTATAGAGTTTTTAATTTGTTTGGCAAGTCAAGTACCCTATAATAATCCACTTAGTTGCATCCTTAAGGGAATCAAATCTAATTTATTTAATTAATGAAATTAGTGTTAATAACATTAAACTATAAGGCCATTAATAGTAATCATTTACTCCAATGTTATTTATTATTATTTCTTAACAAAATGTTATGTTCATTTAACATTTGAAATACAATAGCTAATCCTCCCTTACAATCATATACTTGCATTATATTAACTCCTACAATTATTCCGTAAAGTCTCAATTTTCGTAAAATGAGGAATTATAATTCCTTCATAGGACCAAATAAATAGTTACTAAAATATTTTCATATCTACTCATAGGAAATAATAACCTATAGAGTTTTTAGTTTATTTGGCGAGTCAAGTACCCTATAATGATCCACCTAGTTGCATCCTTAAGGGAATCAAATCTAATTTATTTAATTAATGAAATTAGTGTTAATAACATTAAACTATAAGGCCATTAATAGTAATCATTTACTTCAATGTTATTAATTATTATTATTATTATTATTATTTCTTAACAAAACGTTATGTTCATTTAACATTTGAAATACAATAGCTATTCCTCCCTTACAATCATATACTTGCATTATATTAACTGCTACAATTATTCCATAAACTCTCAATTTTCGTAAAATGAGGAATTATAATTCCTTCATAGGACCAAATAAATAGTTACTAAAATATTTTCATATCTACTCATAAGATTTTAATTGGAGTAAAGATATGTTGGTAATTTCATATATTTCCAATCCATTATCAATATCATTTTAATTACAACTCAACAGAATAATAACCTTTACTTCTCTATTCCATCCTTTAAGATTACAATTCTATTCTTACCTTACTCCATTCTATAAAATCAGATATACCAATAGTATTTAGAGAAAATTGGTATAACTATCCCTATAAGATTTATGTACGGTAGGATTGAGAGTAGCTTAGATTCTTGTGCTCTTAATCCAAGACTTTCTTTAGGTATATTCAAAATTGATCGAAAGTGGGAGTCAATACACATGCAGACGTGTTTGTTGAATGGAGTCAAGTCAGATGTTTCAAGGCACAATGGCAGACAATTTTGTACAATGATTGGTGGACCAAAGTGGGGCTTTGTCAGCTGTATTGCATAATTTGTTTGATTGAACTTCCACATTTGTTTTTAAATAGGCCCCTCTTGCATCATTTCATTTTCCAGTTTGTGCTACACTTGTCACCTGATGCACAAATTTAATTTTGAGGTTTAACTATATAAAGCTCACTTTAATACTTTGCGGAAGCATTTTGAGTGTTAAGGATTTGGTAATAATTTGGACTTGATATGAGTATCACGCACTTTGTCTCTCTTTAATTACACAAGATCACTATTGTTTTGCCTATGGGTTTTTTGTTTCTTTCCTCTTTACCTCGCATTAGGGCTTTGTTGCTTTTTACGGTTAAATTTATTTGTGCTCATCTATTCTCTCTTAACCCTTCAATTTCTAATTATTTCTATTGTATACTACAAGAATATTTTTCTCATTAATTAAATTGAGCAAAATTCGATATAGGGAAATATGATACATAACTGTAGTTTGTGCAAGTGGACAAACTTCCCAATTGCCATCTTTGTCTAGAGTGACTTGAAGAGGGCGCTTATAGGAAAATGCTGAAGGTTGATATCACGATTGATATCGGCCAAAAAAGAAATAATGATGGATGGAAATTGGGCTTATTATCATGACAAATATATTATTGCAATAAAGTTACTATTCTACGTGATATATCCCATGACTATGATTAATATGTTAATAAAAAACAAAATAAAAATATAGAAAAAGTTTACACTAGAAGTCATCAACATTTGTGATAAATTCAAACAAGCTATAAAAAATCTTAAGTGGTTTTAAAAAAATCAATGTTCACAAAATAGGTAAAAAAATTATTAAAAAGGGATCAATTTTTTAAGTGAGTGACATATGAACATTAAAAAATGGATTCCTTATTTTCACCACTTTATATAACATTAATCCACTTTTTTAACCATTTAGATGGTTTATTCCTAATTTGATCACTTTGTGAAACATTGATAACTTTTTTTTTTTAAATCATTCGAAACATTGATATCTTATATGAATTTACTCTCAAACGTTAATATCTTATAGATGGTTATGTATATAAAAATATTATGCATCTAATGTCTATAATATTAAAATTTAAAGTGCAAGAGATTGATTCTGGTGTCTCAAACATTTACTTTTAATACAATAAATTCATTTAATTACCCTTCATAAAAAAGTGTGCATTTTGTTTCATAAATAGTAAAAATTAATTATAGTAAAATAGTAAGCTTTCTTCACTTTGCTAGTTTTTACTTTTTTATATGTCGTGTTCTCCATTATGGTAAGAAAACTAGATTCTAGCTAGTGGTATTGGTACCTAAATATGTCGATATGATATATAAACTTTCCAATTGTTGCAGCTAACTACCTGAATAATGCCAAAATTTACAATTAGCTGCTCGAACCTTTTTCTTTCGCTTTTTTCATTTTTCATTTTTTTTTTCAATTGACTAACTCATTTAGGTACTATTAATGAACTTGAAAAGTTTGTAGATAGTAAATCGACACTTTTTCACTTTATCCTTGTAGCTAATCAATATGCTGTATCTGATATGTTTTCAACTCTTCTAGTGATTTGAATATTTAACATACACTATGTGTAATCTTTTATACTAAGAGCACATTCGTCCACATGCATTGTGAGTACGTATCCAACTAGCAGAAAACATGACATCCTTGAAAAATAAATATTTCAAAACTATCTCGGAGTAAAGTAGGACACAACAAATATTTTTCAAAGCTGTATTTATTGTAGGAAATTATGCTCTTTTGGAAATAATAAATAATAATCTTCACTTTTGGAAATAATAACCTTAGGATACATTTAAAAAAAAAAAGCCCTTAGAATTTTTAGAGAACAAAAAAATATTTGAAGATTTAAAGTGCTATTGAAATAATAAGGCATGTGGCATAGAGATTTGAATTTTAAAGATGTGGAAAGATAATTTTGGTTGTCTCTGCATAATATATGCGGGATTACAAAAATTAAGCAATTAAATGTGAAGCAGTTGCAAAGATAGTTTTTACTAATTTTTAGAAGGTGTTGAATCGAACATCATGTATTTGCTTAATATAATGAATTAGTCAACACACAGTCAAGATATGTGTATAAGAACTACATGAATGGAATAGCATATATTTGCTTAATATAATAGTTTTTACTAATTTTGGATACAACACGAATGTATGGTTAAGTTACATATACGGTAGATAATTCAAGAAATAAAAGATACATGAATAGTTTGCAAGTGTGTGGTGAAAAATAAAAAAAATAATCACTATAGTAATATATTATAAATGTAATTGTTTAAACACAATCATCGCATAAGTCACCATTCACCTTAAAAATCAATGAAATAGATATTGGGTAAATTATGATGACCCAAAAAAAAAAAAATATTGGGTAAATTACATAGAAAGTTATCAACGTTTAGAGGTAAATTCACTTACTCTATCAACATTTTAATGGTTAGAAAAAAAGAATCAACGTTTGAAGATTAATTCATTTAAGGTATCAATGTTTCAAGTGGTTAAAAAGAGGTATCAATGTTTTGCAAAGTGAGTCAAATAAAGTATTAATATTTGACCATTAATGAAAACTAAAAAAACTTGAGTAAAAATTAATTTAAATGTTGATACCTTAAATGAACTTACAAAACATTGATACCTCATTTGATTCACTTTGCATTCCTTTTTTAATCACTTGAAAAGTTGATACCTTAAATAAACTTATCCAAACGTTGATATCTTCTAGCTTAATTTACTCGATATATATTAAGAGGGCAAATAGCATAGGGTAAAGTTACATGCTTGCATCTAGATTATAACTACGTAACAATTGAGTCATCAGAATCTTTAATTTTAATGGTTAATAAGTTTAGTGTATCAAAATACATAAAGATATAAATATGGTAAGAATTGGATAATGACCCGATTGTACATTTATCAAAGTTAACTACGATTCCTAAGTGACACATATAGGTAAGCATTTGATTCATGTATATAGGCAAGGTTATGAATATTTATTAGGGTAAATGTTATATTTCAATATTGAACGTAGCCAATTTGTTGAATTACCTACATGAAAGTTTAAAAGTGTTAATATACTATCTATGAATTCTTTGAGTTCATCAATAATACTAAATGAGGTAATTAATTATAAAAATAAGTAAAGTTATTATAGCTAGTTACAAATTTTAATAAAATTCGGATAGTCAATTGTAAAAATAGATAGCTTAAATAATAAATTGATATTTTTAAAATTCAAATAGTTAGATGCACGTATTGACAAAATTCAAATATTAAATATGACATTCATGCTCACCGTGTTTTTTAAATAAGTGTCTAAAATATTCCTTCTTTACGAGAAGATTCGATATTAAGCGTATAATTCGTATTTGATCTATAATTTAAAACTAAAGCCTATTGGGCAGATATAGCTTATATGTGTTCGAGTTGACAACAACTTCCCCGAAAAGATTTTCTTTGATATTTACATAATGAATGGTTTGATGCTATGATGGATGATAATTGGACTAAAGTGAACGAAAAATCTCTCATGGCAATATAATTGTTATTCTACAAGAGGGTATATCGATGATATTCGTGATGTTTGATTTTTCAGTATACAAAATAAATAGCAGAAATTTTTCTCAAAGGAGTTTTTCAATGAACCTTAAAAAAATCACTCTCCATATATTAGGACAATTCAAAAGGAAAGTACATTAAATATTTTAAGTATCCTCGTGCTTTGAACAAAAAAAAAGGTTAAAGTCATGAATAATACTCGAACTTTGACAAAATATATAATTAGATATTTGAACTTTGAAATTAATCAATTTAATACTTAAAAAAACTTTTAGTACCATGTACTAAATTGATTAATTTCAATGTTTTTTCAGGTATAAAATTGACTAATTTCAAAGTTCAAATACTTGATTATATATTTTGTCAAATTTTAGGTACTATTTTTTACATTATTAAAAAAAAAAAGAAAATTTCAAACATTTAAGGATAATTTTCTATGAAATTGCATCCACAATCATTCCTTCTTATTCTCTTTTTATTAAAATGAGTTCTCATTCACTTTGCTATTTAATTTTAGTACAGTCTTATTCTTAGAGAGGGAGCTATTAAGATATTTAGTTAACAGTAGATATGAATTTTAGCGATTCAATAAGGAATGCTATTGCATAAAAATACTAAATATAATCATTCATTACTCGAATTATTGAATAGCAATTCGATATTATAATATCTTTTTTCTAAAATATCCTCATTTCAATGAAAAATTAACAAATGAAAATTCTATTAAAGTTATATTTCATTCATTAAAAATAGTAATTTTATTACAACCTTATTCATTTAGTGAAATGATTTTTTCCTCAAATTATTCTCATTAGAATAGAAAATTTACAAATAAAAATTTAATTATAACTCTATTTTATTCATTAAGAATAACAAATTTATTATAACATTATTCATTTAATGAAAAAAGTATTTTCCTTTAGTTGCTTTCTTACTTTTTTTCCCCCCTCTATCCGACATGGTGTAAGGTTTTCATCCGCAAAACAGTTATGAGTACATAGAATTGGTATTATATAAGCCTAGTGGAGCTAAGGGACAGCCATAAAACACGTTCAAATAATTGAAGTCTTTGACTTTATATGCCCATTACGGGAAGTCCTTTCTCCTTCTTTTGGTGAGGGCAACCATGCATTAATTGCTAGTGTCGATATGAAGCAATCAACTTGGTCTCAGCTGGAGTAATAAAGTCCTTGTTTGTCCCCCCAAGCTTCTTCCTTTGACCACCCACAGCTAGTCCCCATAGAAAAGTTTATCTTCGGAGCAATAATGGAGCAATTTAATAAAGCATAAATTTAACATTTTTCAAGCATATACATTGCTATCAAATTCGCTATCTCACTATTGACAAGAATCATATAGAATCACTGTAAATGTAAATTTTTAAATTCGTATATTTAAATTTATAATTCTACATAAAATCTTCATTTAAATAATTTTATATCCATTTTAAGTAAGAAAAAAAATTATAAAATTACAAATTTATAAAATCTGTGGTTAATTTTCGATTTTGACAACTATAACTAAACCAAGTTCCACTCTAACTCAACCCTGGCAGTCCATGCTTGGATCCGATTTGCTAAGGGTTGGGTTTGACCTTTAGATAAACTCATATAAGAATCAGTCGAACCCGTGGTACGTAAAGGTGTGGATTGATTATAAATATTTAGTTGCTTTTGGAGTAGTGACAAGGGATGGTCAAATATATATATATATATATTTACATAAGCAATACATATACACAAATGGGTATAAAATGTGTAGTAAAATATTTCAAAATGAAAAACGGAATTTTTCATTTTCTCTTTTAAGTAAAATTAATAAAGACCCTTTTTGTAGATTTTAGACTAAGCCAATAATATCCTTAAGTTATTTCTTTGTTTTGAAATTCAAAAGAACATTCAACATGAACTCTCTTCTCTCTCTCTCTCTCAAGGGGCACTACTCTCTCAATTGGCACATCTCACACTTAAGCTAATTTCTACAACTTTATTTCTTTTTCTTTTCCATTAAATTGTTAATGATGGTTTAGTTTCTTGAAGGGTATAATTTTGAAATTGTGAAGGAGAACTTAAAAATTTGGTAATATCAAATAACTAAGAATCGACCAAAAAAAAAAACAAAAGAAAAAATAACTAAGAAGTTTTAATGTGTCAAATGTGTTTCAACACAAAATTTGTTGTTAAACAATGTATGGTTTGATATGTGCATTTGACCTACAATGTGGTTTCCACTATTAACAATATTTGATAACTTGACAGTTTTAATTTAGAAATTCACAATCTAGATTAGACGAATTTTTACTAAGATTTGTTTATGGTAGAGGATATTGTAGATTCAAAGGATAGTAGTAGAATCATGTGAATCTTATTAGGCATTCTGTTGTTGAATGCACCTTTAAGGTGACTTTCCTCCCTTTCTTCACTCTTTCCCCTTAATAATGTAGGTTTTGATGTATTATGGCTAGAATATAGTTTTGGTTTTGATTAATGATGTAAAAAGATATATATTATTCATATTTAGTTAAGTTTATAATAATTATGGAAAGATGTTGTTAAAGGTAAATATAATTCAACAACATGTTGAGTGATTGGTACTTTAGAGAAGCAATGTTGTGCAAAATGATTCAAGGTTGATTCAAAGTTGTTTCTTGATTTAGGGGTCGGGTTAAGGAGATGTGTAATTAATCATGCATCCATCAAAGTTAACTTCGAAGAAGAGAAAAGTGAAAAGCTAACTACCATGATGCTTGCCACTCTACACCCCTTCCTTTCACGAGATGATCTCATGCTTTCAAAGATTGATCAAATTAACCCTTGAGAGGTCTTAACTAACCTATTTAGGTCTTAGTTAACTTGTTAAGTAAAAACTTAGTTGATGGATCAAAGCATCATTAACCTTAGTAATATTTAAATTCTCAACATATTGCTATATATTTAACTTTTGGAAGTATATTTTCTCTTTCTAAGTATCCTAACATAGATAAGCATAATCTAGGAGGGGGTTCCAAAAGTGGAGGTCATGAAGTGAAAATCATATTATCTTACCTGAGTAGTAGGTTGTAATAAGGTGATGACTATTTAGGCATAGAATTATCACATGTGGTTAGGTGGATTACGAACTACCTAGCTATTATGATATAGGCTGATCTTTTGGAAAGAGGCAACAATCGGATCATGATTGTGGAAAGTGATGCCATTGTTAACTATTGTCTTGGACTAATTGCATCAATGACTAATATTAGTAGTTAACTCAAAATGAGATGACTTTTGAGACTTCAAACTTATATACATATGTTTCTATTATATTTGTGTACCATGAGTCTTAGCTACTTTAAATATTGACACACCAAGACTGTAATGTCTACTACACCTAAATGAAACAATTATTGGTTATTTGTTGCGTTAGTACTTTGAATGTATGTGGTGTTTTGTTATAACCTTTGCATGAAAATGTTGTAACAATTATACTAGGCTATTTTACCATACCTTACCATAATCATGTTTATGATGCTTAGGTGTTCTAGTCGATCAAGATATGCTTGATGACTATGATTCGACTTGTACTATAGGAGTGCAATTGACAATAGCGGTTTCAAATACTATTATGACTAATTAGACAGTTTATGTATTAGTTACATGTGATGAGGCTATGTGTAAGGTTGTTTACATTATTTAATGTTGTAGGTTTATATCTGCAGACTAATTTAGAGTTATGTGTGAAATCACGTTCATGACTGCAGCTTTGTTATTTCTAAATGTAAACCTCCTAAAGAGCTTTTGTGGGGTTATGTTAGTTATTTGAAGATTTTACAAGTCTTTTAAGTCTTCGTATACTAACATTATGGTATGAGTATATTTCGAAGTTGTCGCACCTCATTTTTTGTGCATTTTAATATATTTATAGAAATATAACTTAGGAAAAATGCCAAAGTTGGTATCTAAACTTTGAAGTGTTTAATTTACTAACCAATCAAACTTTTTCTAACTATTTTTACTACCTTACTAACATCGTCTTCTATGTTTTTTTTATATGGAAGAAATAACCCTATCAGTGCCATACAATATTAGGAGAAGTAAGAATTCAATGATCGACTAATCTTCTCCACGTCAGCAAATAGGGCAACAATATTAAGAAGATGGTAAAAATAACCACAAAAAATTTAATTGAATATCAAATTGACAATTTCAAAGTTCAAGTACAAAATTTGGCATTTACCCTATAATATAAATTTTAATTAAATGGTGCACATTATACATGATGTTGTGCATGCTTAAATAAATTGGATATGTCATGTCTCGTGATACTCCATAGTAATGTGTGTGTGTGTGTGTGTAACAATTTGTGCATGTTTTTTATTTAGTTAAAACATCTAAAAACCACCCGAATCCAATAGGATATTTCAACATTATTATTTTTAAATATTTTCTAAAATGAAATATTTGTAGTTTAGAAAATTACAAGCCATACTTGATTAAACTTAGTATATTTCCAGTATGTATTACTAAAGTCATCTCGAGTTTGGATTCAAATAGAATTAAATATAAAACTACCAATTTGTTATCTCAAATTTGAAGAACCAAAATCAAAATCAAAATCAAAACCAAAACCATAACCATAACCATAACCATGGAAGATGGTTTCAATTCAGTTCTATATAACCGGTAGCTCTTGATCTTGTTATAAAGCCACGGATTGCCAAATTTTATTTCTTAAAGATAAAATTAAAAAAAATAAAAAGAATAAATTTTAATTTTAAATAAGATAAATTTTAAACTCAAAATAGTAATTACGTCTTAGAGTATGTAATTCTTTAACCCATGTTTCTAAATATTAGTTTATAATGTACATTTATTTATATATAAATATAATGGGCCTGACTAATAAGGTTCGCTAAGGCCAATTTACAAGAAAAGTCCGGAGCTTGATATCCTCTAAAAGAGTCTAGAAGACTCTAGAAGATCTTAGGAGAATCCAAAATGTCTAGATACATTATACTATAATAGGTAGGGAACTGAATGTAACTATTACAATTTAGTAGGATTTAATTGCAACCATTGGATCAAATAAATCTAGGTCATTCATTTCTAGAGGCCATTTGTATATGTATAAAGGTAATACCATTAATTGTAAAGCATCTAAAGATGTAAGTGAAGTCAGTTATACTTAAAGCTTCTTTTTCTACTTTCACTCTCTAAGTTCTATGTGTGTGTTTTCATATTGAACTTAGCCCCTTTTGGTGTTATTAGAGCGCTAAGTGGCTTATGGAAGTATCCCAAAATACTATTTCTATGACAAATGGTATTAGAGTAAAGTAGAGAAGATGCTGTTTAGATATGCAAACAATGCTTTTGTTGTGGAACAAGTGGCTGACCAAAATGAGCTTTGTATGATTAGGCGACAAGCTTGAGCTAAGGGTATGTTAAACTCTTTAAACACTTGCAGAAGAAGGTCTTGTTAAGTGTAGTTGAAGCCAAGGAGCTACTCAACACAATTGATGCCAACAAGGAGTTTAGGGATGAGTCTTAAGGGCAATTGTAAGGAGCCTAAATCAGGCTTCAAAGGACCTCAAAGGGTGGAATTGAGCTCTCAAGGAGAAGGAGAAAACCTTTGATGCTTGGGTTAGTGCATTTGAATTCTATAAAGCTAGAACCAATGCTATATTTGTTGAAACACACTAAGGAATTTAAGACTTCAAGGCCTAGTTGGTGGCTTGCCAAATAGCAATCGCAAATCATGTGACTATTCTACAAATGGTGTGACTATTCAGCAAATTCATAAGGTCGGCATTCCTCAGCTGAACTATTTCATGGAGACATAAGTAGCCTAAGAAGTGGATAATTTTCTATGGGGATTGGAGCAATACTTCAATACTATGGGTTGATCAATGATTTAAGTAAAGTACATATTACTTTCATTTATTTGAAAAATTCTACAATGATTTGGTAGTGTAGGAGAGTTAATGATATCAAAACTTGGGAGAGGTTTGTCCAAGTGTTTAAAAAGAAATTCTTCCCCCAAAATACCCCTAATGAAGCCACAATTGAGTAGTAACACTTAACTCACAAAGGGGAAGTGAAGCAGTATATGTGAGAATGTTAGAAATAATGTTAGATTCCTTGACTTGAAGCTGACTATATGTTCATGATGTTTTTTGACAAGGTCAAGCTGTAGGCTAAGTTAGAGTTGGAATGAAGAGCAATGGAAGACATTTCGAAGGACATAATTATTACTAAGAGCATAGTGGAATTCAAGAAGTCAAAATCGAAACCCTCTATAAGAAAATGAATGGGCAATATGAGAATTAAAGAGGTAGCAGTTCCTTTAAAGGGTTAGAATTACACATACGAGGATGGAAGGGGAAAAAAATACTGAAGTTATGCTCATGGATGACTTCGAGTTTGTGATTGATATGAATTTCATAGATCATGTTGATACTCTAATTATCTCCATGGAACTTGTTTATGTATACTCAATTGTAAGTCCCAATGTGTAGTTGTTGGCACTTGGAAGGTAAGTCAAGACCCTAGGTTCCTTTTAGCCATGTAGGTGGTTAAGGGACGTAAGAAGAACAAAGTTACATATCCACTTGCTCTGCAAGAGGAAGATGAGTCAAGGAAAGAAGTACCAATCCCTATTATCATAGGGAAGTTGTTGGTGGAATTTCATGATGTAACGCTGCTAAATTTTCTAAATAAGCTTCCTTCAAGAAAGGAAATAGATCATAAGATCAAGTTAGAACTAAAAGCTAAATCTTTCATAGTAGTACCCTAATGCATCTCACCTCTAAAATGGAAGAGTTGAGGCAATAACTTAAGAAGTTTTGGAGGCTAGGTATGTGGTACTAGTCATATAGCAAACAAAATCAATAACAAGTTAAAACTTATACTCAAATCTTACAATGATTATATAAATGGCAAGTGTACCTATCGATGATAGTAGTATAGATTTAGAGCACAAGAGTCGATCCCACAAGGACCAACGAATACTAATACTTACTATTTTTCTATTGTTCAACCTACAAAAGAGAGTGACTAAACAAAATATATAATAATATTGCTAAAATTAGAAGAACACAAGTCAACCAAAACATATTTCAAATTGCAAAAACTGTTTAGATCTTAAATTCCCACTACGTGATATGTGATTACACAAAAGGTAATTATAATATTATTTTTCCTTTTCTTGAATTGTGAAGACTCCTAATGTAATCCAATATCTCTCTCGAGACTATTGAACTCTTATTCTTAGTTGATTGATTAGAATGTCTTCCTAATTAAAACCCTTTGGATAGGTTTATCGGTTTAGAATCCCTCTATTAGGTTTCATCCTAATCCTGAAGAATCATGTCATCCTATCTCTATGATTACATTCAACTCATTTTAATTATGTAGATCTAATCATATAAGAAAATTCTCAATAAATTTGCATGAATATCAAATCAAGAATCAGTATTCCGGACTATTAACTTAAGATAGCAAGAAAGTGCAACACAATTGAATTCAAGAAATCAAGCGATATATTAAAATCAATGAAGAACAAATCACATATTTAACCTAGGGCTAGTCAAAATATAAACAAATAAATTACTACTCCATGAGAGAAGTATCATCATTCAAAAAGATAGACAATCAAGCATAACCTACAATTACAATTTAGAAAATTAAGCACAAATTGGTTTACTAAGATGACCTACACAAATTCATATCACTACTTCTATGCTCCCCGTTGCCCTTGGATCTTGCCCTTTTTCTTAAAGTTTCAAAAGAGGAAATTTCCTTTGCCCAAAAGAGGAAAGGCGAGATCTTGAAGAGTGGGAAAGTTGTATATCCTTGATAAGCAACCTAGGGTTTTGATTTGGGAAATAGCTTTCTTGCGAATGGAAAGTTGTTAGGTTTCTTGAGTGCAAGGAATGGAGCCCCTAAAACTTCCAATTTTAAGTGTAGACGTCTTTTCTTCTAGTCAAAGAAGCTAACTTTCCTTTTGTAAGTTTTTTCTAAGAAATACTTACTATTGGTTGACATGATTAGGACAGCTCATGTCCCTTAATCATGTCCCAGCATTTGGATGGCGTGGACATCGACATAACTTACCCCTAAGTCATATAACTTTTTATGGTTACCTCTTAGGAACGAGACGACCTAGACAGGTCATGTCATGGTCGCGTCCCTTATCGAACCAAATTTCTAGATCTATACGACTAGCGACAGGTTACATTACAATCGTGTCACGCTAAAATTCAAATTTTCATCTGTTGGCTCATATTTTCGTGACATGTCTTGGAGACACGACTTGTCTTCATCATGCTGACCACATTTTGCTTCAAATCTTCATATATTTGGCCCAATTTGCTTTCTTTTCGTAAAATATCTCCTTTAAAGGCCAAAAAGTATAAATTAATGATTTTAAGTGCTAAATCCATAATAATTATCAATAAAATAATAAATCAAGGTATATTTTAGCACTCATAAAATAGGAATAAATTAGGTTTATCAGTATGTTAGACCCTTGAAAGCTCCCTTTGAAGCCTGTAGGCTATTTCAAAAAAAGCATGATGGCTTACTCCACTTATGCATTAACTACTAGGCCAACCCATGAGTAAAGTCACTATAAGGAACACATACCTTATACCTTTGGTACTTGATCTCTTTGATCGGTAAGGAAAAGCACAATGTTTCTATAAGTTAGATCCACGGTCAGGATACCACTAAGTTAAAATCACTTAAAAAGATGAGCCTAAGACTACAAGTGTAACGAGGTATAGTGCTTTTGAATTCTTAGTAATGCCCTTTGGACTCATAAATGCACTTGTTATCTTTTGTAGGCTTATCTATGAAGTTCCCATACCATTTCTTGATCATGTTATGGTAATATATTTAGACGATATAGTGCTTTAAAGTAAGTTACTAATGAAGCATAGGGAACACCTATGGCTAGTGCTATAGATATTATAGGAAAATGAGTTATATGTGGAAAAGGAGAAGTGTGTCTTCGCTTAAGAGGAAGTTGACCTCCGAAACATGTTACAAGCAAAGGTAAAATCTGAATGGATAGAAGGAAGGTATGTGCCATATGTGATTAGAAGGAACCTACTAAGTCCATCAAGTTGTGGTAATTATTGAGGTTGGTAAATTACAAATTGGTGGGTTATTTGATTTGACAGATCTAATAAAAAAAAAAGGAATGCTCCTTGGTGTTAGGATTAACAGGTCTATGAAGCCTTTAATGTCTCAAAGAAGATAGTTATATAAGATCCAATCTCAAGCTTTCCTAATTTCAAAAAACTCTTTGAAGTATATATAAATCATAGTGACCATGCCTTTAGCGAGATCTTGATGTAGGATAATCACCAAGTGGCATTTGAAAGTCAAGAGATAGTAGAAACCAAAAGATGGTATTTAGTACATGAGAAGAAGATGGTAGTCATGGTGGCAAGCATTCTTATTGGAGTAACTTCCAGACTCAGAAAAACTTTTATCAAGCAAGCCAAGTGGTAAGTACTCTTAGTGGAGTTCAACTTTGATCTAGAATATAAACGAGGAAAATCAAATGTGGTAGTAGACACGCCGAGTCAAAATGTGGAGTTAAAGGCCATTAATAAATTAGAAATAGATCTATTATGTCACATAAGGGAAGGGACCATACATGATAAGATGGCTAACAACGTGCTAGAGCTGCATTGGGAAAACAGTACCTAAAGATCTTGGAAAAAATTAAGGTTGATCTATACTAACAAATGCCAAGTATATGTACCTTAGGCTTTTAATTTGAGGAAGGAAATATTGGAAGAGTGCCACAATTCAATATGCGCAAGACATCTGAGGGTACATTGGACACAAGCTTCCATGGAGGAACAATACTTTTAGCCTCATCAAACTTGTTTAGTTTGTCAAACTTGTCTAGTTTGTCGAACTTGTCTCCCTATCCAAGAAGAGCTGGGGAAAGCATTTCCATAAACTTCATAGTAAGCTTGTTGAAGTCTATGGGATTTGAGATTATTATGGTGGTAATATATTGCTTCTCCAGGTATGCCATGTTCATTTTGGCGACTGAAGGATGTGTAGTGAAGGAGGCTACTAGATTATTTCTCAAGCATATGGCAAAGTATTAGGGGCTTGCCAAGGTGTATTATTAGTGATTAAGATGGACAATTTACAATGAAGTTTTGGACAGAGTTATTTAAATTGCTAGGGTCAGAGCTAAATTTCTCAACCAATCTACATCCCTAAATTGATAGGCTAAGGAAACAAGCAAATGCCTTTGTGGAACTGCATTCGATGCACTTTATGGGGGGAAATCAACGAGATTATGCCAAATTTTGGATATAGCCCAATCCTCCTTCAATTTACAATAGGATGAGTCAACTGATCAGAGCCACTTTGAGATCATATTTGGTCAACATTACCAGTTATGATAACTACAAGATCAAAGTTGAACTCCATAAGAGACTTTGCATAGGCATACTAGCAAAAATCCATCCAAAAGATAAAGTAATTTGCCAATAAGAAGAGGTGACACATAGATTTCCAAGCAAGGGAATAAGTATTGGTGAAGCTACACTTAATCTGATGTACCTAGGAATAGCTTAACAAAGGACTCATGAGAAGGTATGTGTGACCCTTCTAAGTATTGACGAGAGTAGGAATAGTATCATATAAGCTTGACCTACTGCCAATATTTAAATTCCAGCCAATTTTCTATGTGAGTATGGTCAAGCCTTCTTATTATGATAAGAAAATCCTAAAAGGATCGTATCTCAAAGGTTCCTCTGGGCATATAGAGCTCCTATAACAAGGAAGTAGACAAGATCATAGCCGATTGATACATATGTCATAAAGGAAACAAACTGTGACATGAATATAAAATTGCTTAGAAGAGTTTACTAGAAAGTGAAGCAAGTTGGAAACTAGGTAAAGCATTGTGGTGATTTGAGGATGTTAGAAGAAGACGCAATGAAAGCATCATTAGATTGAGTGGGAGAATGTTAGGGCCTGGCACACGAGGTTCACTAAAATCCATCTACAAGAAGAAGATAAGGCTTGGGATCATTGGAAGTTTTAGAAGATTCGAAAGTACTCTAGAAGATCTAGGTGAATCTAGAACGTGTAGATACATTGTACATTCTGATAAAGTAGTGAATGTAATTGCCATGAGTTGGTAGATTCAATTGTAACCATTAGATCAAATAAATCTAAACCATTGATTTCAAAGGTTTTGTATGTAGGGTAACCCTCTAAGTTGTAAAACATCCAAAATTATAGTGAATTCAATTAATACTTAGAGCTTCTCTCTTAACTCTCTCTCTCTCTCTGTTCCTTGCGTGTGTGGTCAAGCTAAACTTAGCCTCTCTCAGTGTTACTAGAGAATTAAGTGCCTCATAGAAGCGTCCTAAAATCCTATGCTTATGAGATGAACACATCCAATTTTATTTGTAATTTTAGAATGTAGGACTACAAATACTCTAAAGTCTAAATAAAATATTATAAGATAAAAAGGAAGTCTTGCATTGTTAAGAAGTCTATATCAATCAAATGGCCATGCTTTTAAGGTATATTTATTTATTGTATTTTTAAATACAAAATGTTAAATGTTGTAAATAAGTAATATATTGTTACTTTTCACATGGAATAATTTAAATATTAATAATCATATTTAGGATTGTTTTTATTTTTTTATTTCAATTTTCTTTATATCATTTTTTTTAATAGCTAGGCTGGCTAGAACTATGTTAGAAAAGATCGCTCCTTTACCACTTTGTTCAAAAGATCGCTCTTTACCACTTTGTTAAGAAAAGATAGCTATTTTTCTTCTTGCCTAATTGATTAACAAATACAATGAAATCAAATAGAAGATAAACATAGGATTTAACGTGGAAAACCCCAATGTGGAGAAAAACCACGGGACCGCGCTGCACGAAAAAAACTCCACTAACACAATAATAGAATACAAACACAATCTTCACTAGTTTGTACTAGTGGCTCTCTCAATCACACCACACCCGTGGATTCACAACAAATCCTCTCTCAGACTTAGGAGTGTGTATATTGTGTTTTTCCTCTCTTCTCTTTTCCTTGCCCTAAGACAACAATGAAAAAAGACTCTTTATATATCTAGGGTTTTATTTTTTACTATATTATGGGCCCATATAAGTTGACCCAAACCTATCAAACTCCCCCTCCAACTCATATGGGGAGAGTGACATGTGTATGGCTTCAGCAACGATGTAGGCGGCGATCCAACCTGTGTATAACTCGATATCATCAAATCTTCTTGAATTACACACCCTTTCATCTAAGTATAAACCCTATACTTAGGACCCCCTTGGATATAGACCTATATGTGTTAGATTTATATCCAACAAACTCCCCCTCCAACTAATATGGGGAGTTCCATCACTCTTGCAATCTTCCTGCAGCAAGTGATCTTGTCTTTTGGTAGAGCTTTGGTCATCATATCTGATGCATTATCATCAGTATGGATCTTTAAGCTTCAACTGCTTGGACTCTATCACATCTAATCCAGTGATATCTCACATCAATATGTTTCGATTGGAATGAAACATAGGATTTTACTGAGATGGATAGCACTTGACTGTCGCAATATAGCTTCAAGTCTTCCTGCTTTTGACCCAGTTCTTTTAACAACTTCTTCATCCACAAGACTTCCTTGCAGGCTTCTGTCACAGCAACATACTCTGCCTCAGTGGTGGAAAGTGCAACACATTTTTGCAACTTTGACTGTCAGGATGCTGCTCCCCCTGCAAAAGTTATTAGATAACCTGCAGTGGACTTCTTGGAATTCAAATCTCCTGCCATATCAGCATCTGAAAAACCCTCTAACATAGGTTTACTGCTACCACCAAACTGTAGACAAAACCTGGAAGTGCCTCTGAGATATCTAAGAATCCACTTCACTGTAGACCAATGCTCCTTTCTTAGATTTGAGAAATACTGGCTCACAACACCAATAGCATGAGCAATATCAGGTCTAGTGCATACCATAGCATACATTAGACTCTCCACAGCTGAAGCATATGGGACCCTTTTCATCTCCTCTTTGTCTGCCTCACTTTTAGGACACTGAAGTGAACTCAGTTTGAAATGTCCACAAGTGGAGAGCAAACAGGTTTTGCCTTGCTCATGTAGAATCTCTCTAGCACCTTCTCAATATACCTCTCATGTGACAACCACAACTTCTGGCTCTTCCTGTCTCTATGATCTTCATTCTAGTATGTGGCCAGCAGGTCCTAAATCTTTCATGGAGAAAGATTTACTCATAGTAGTCTTCAAATCTTTGATTTTCTTGGCATCCCTGCCAATGATCAATATATCATCAACATAAATCAAAAGTATGATGAACTCACCACTAGATAACTGTTTGATGAAGACACGATCTATGGCAGTCCTGGTGTAACCCTGATCAAGCATAAAGGAGTCAAACTTCTTGTACCACTGCCTTGGAGCTTGTTTAAGCCCATACAAACTTTTCTTCAACTTGCACACAAGATTCTCCTTCCTCTTAATCTTGAAACCCTGAAGCTGCTCCATGTAGATCTCCTCCTCCAAATCACCATGAAGGAATTGCTGTCTTCACATCCATCTGCTCCATCTCCAGATCTAGACTAGCTGCAATACTGAGCACTACTCTGATGGATGACATCTTCACCACAGGTGAGGATATCTCTTCAAAATCAACCCCCTTCTTTTGACCGAACCCTTTCACAACCAATCTTGCCTTGTACCTCAGCTGTGAGCTGTTCTCATCTCTTTTCAGTCTATAAACCCATTTGTTACTCAAGGGTCTCTTGCCGTTAGGCAACTGAACTAACTCATAAGTCTTGTTCTCATGCAAGGAACTGATGTCCTCTTGCATGGCTTTAACCCATTCTTTCTTCTTGTTATGAGTCATTGCTTCCTCATAACATTTAGGCTCTCCCCCATCAGTGAGCATCACATACTCACCTGAACCATACCTGACAGATGGTCTTCTGTCTCTTGAAGATCTCCTCAACTCAAATTGTTGCTGAGGCTCCTGGATCTCTTCCACTGTGTCTTATACAGTCCTCCCATCTGTTGTATTTGTAAAAGGTGTAGGATCTACATTTGTGGGAATCTGGCCTGAGGATGATGACGCATCAGCCTTCTTGATGTCTTCAACTGTCTGGTCTTCCAGAAAGACTACATCTCTGCTTCTGATGACCTTCCTGTCAACAGGATCCCATAACCTGTACCCATACTTATCATGTGCATACCCAAGAAAAATGCACTGCTTAGAGTTAGCATCAAGCTTTGCCCTCTCATCCTTTGGTATATGCACAAAGGCCCTGCAACCAAAGACACGTAAATGATTATATGAAATGTCTTTACCTCTCCATACCTTCTCTGGTATATCTCCATCCAGAACATATGAGGGAGATAGATTTATCACATCCACAGCTGTCCTCATGGCCTCACCCTAAAATGACTTAGGTAGCTTGGCATGAGATAACATGCACTTCACTCTCTCAGTGATGGTGCAATTCATCCTCTCTGCAACACCATTCTGCTGTGGGGTCTTGGGAACTATCTTCTCCAGTTTTATCCCATGATCTGTACAATACTGCTCAAATGGCCTTCTGTACTCTCCATCATTATCAGCCCTGATACAAATCAGCTTCTTGCCAGTTTCCTTTTCTACTCTAGAATGAAACTGTTTAAAAATAGACAACACCTGATCTTTGGACTTCAAGGCATGAGTCCAAAGCTTCCTAAGCAATCATCAATGAATGTAACAAAATACATGGCACCACCTTTAATCAAATCCTTTATATAACACATCAGTGTGAACCAAATCTAGTATATGAGATCTCCTACTAGGTGGATTTCTCTGAAATGCAACTCTATGTTGCTTACCAGCAAGACAGTCAGTGCAATGTTTTAATGGAGTACCTTTGAAATCAGGTAGAAGTTGCCTCTTCACAAGCACCTGGAGGCCCTTTTCACTCATGTAACCTAGCCGTTTGTGCTATAGCTCCACAGTAGCATCATTTGTCAAATTCAGATCTCCTTTACTTAACTTTGCAGGCATTAAGTAAAGGGTATTACAATTCCTTCCTTTGGCTACAATCAAGGAGCCTTTGGTGAGCTTCCATTTCCCATCACCAAATCGACTGTGGTAGCCTTCATCATCTAACTTTCCTATAGAGATCAGATTTAGGCGGATGTCTGGTACATGTCTCATATCCTTGAGAATGAGTCTACAACCTGTATTAGTTTGCAATGCAACATTTCCAATGCCAATAATCTTTGAAGTTTCATTATTTCCCATCCTAACATTGCCATAATCACCAGCAATATAGGATGAGAAAAACTCACAATGTGCTGTCACATGGAAGGAGGCACCAGAATCCACAACCAGTCACTGTCATGACCTGCAAAACTAATACAACCCTATCCCATGTAACCACAACCTCACCATTTGTTGCTGCAGCAATGGTATCCTTATCCGAGTCATCGCCCTTTTCCTTTCCTTGCTTTTTCTTCCACAGTCTGCAATCTTTCTTGAAATGCCCTGGCTTGTCACAATAAAAACATTTAAGGTTTTTCTTACCCTTTACTTAGATCTTCCCTTGGACTTGTCAGATCTGTCAGATTTGTCACCTCTATGCTTGCTTCTACTCTCCTTTCAGATTTATCAGCAACTAGTGCCATTGAGTCTGAACCAATACCCAAGTCCTTCCTTTTGGCCTCTTCATTGGTCAAACTGTCCTTGACCATGGCAAGTGTCAAGGTCCCATCTGGAGCAGAATTACTTACTGATACTACTAGGGTTTCCTAACTTTCTGGTAAGGAACTCAGTAATAGGAGTGCCTAGATCTCATCCTCTAACACAAGCTTCATTACTGTCAGTTGATTTACAAGCCCTTGAAAATCATTCAAGTGCTCAGTCATATTAGAACCCTCCCTGTATTTCAAATTAATAACTCTTCTAATCAAAGAAGTTTTGTTCAAGGCAGTTTGCCTTTCATACATGGATTCTAACTTCTTCCACAGGACATCAGCCCTAGTCTCGTGAGCCACATGATGATACACACTCTGATTAACCCACCGTCGGATATAACCAATAGTCTTCCTATGTAATATCGCCCATTCTGTAGCAGATTTATCCTGGGGTTTTGCAGTATCACCCCCAATGGAAAATACAGATCTTTACAAGACAAAAGATCCTTCATCATAGATTTCCAAATTGAATAGTTAGATGAATTTAGTTTGATCATCGTACCTGAAGATTCAGCCATTTCTGAAATGAAGAAACCTTAACCCTGTGCAGCAAAAAAACCTAATTTCTTTTTGGAAACCTGGACGCTTTGATACCACTTTGTTAGGAAAAGATCGCTCATTTGCCACTTTGTTAAGAAAAGATCGCTCTTTTTCTTCTTGCCTAATTGATTAACAAATACAATGAAATCAAATAGATGATAAACACCAGGATTTAATGTGGAAAACCCAATGTGAGGAAAAACCACGGGACCGCCACCGCACGAAAAAAACTCACTAACACAATAATGGAATACAAACACAATCTTCACTAGTTTGTATTAGTGGCTCTCTCAATCACACCATAACCTGGTGGATTCACAACAAATCCTCTCTCTAGATCTCTTTCTAGACTTAGGAGTGTGTATATTGTGTTTTTCCTCTCTTCTCTTTTCCTTGCCCTAAGACAACAATGAAAAAAGACTCTTTATATATCTAAGGTTTTATTTTATACTATATTATGGGCTCATATAAGTTGAACCCAAACCCAACAAACTATCGATACCGTTTGATCCGATTGTTGGTTAGGAAACCAGCCTAAACCCGAAAAGTTAGTGGCTGTTTAGCCGGTTCCCAAACCCGCCAATCACTCATAATTCGACTGTACTCTTTAAGTGAATCAATGCCATATTTGAAAACTTGTATCAGCCATGTATTATCATATGGTTACTTTTTCCAAACAACCGCTTCTTAAAGCATAAGTTTATTTTGATATACGGGTCTACAATGAAGCAATCGACCTTTCATCTTAGCCTAAGAAAACTAATTAATTATATTATCTCAATACAAAACCATGTGTTTATTAACTTTGCATTTGGAGGTTACCGAACCTTCATTTAAATTTAATTTAATCAAATAGAGCTGACATTTGGGTGACCTTTTACTATTATTATTATAGAGTTTGAAGAAACATAAATATTAATAAAATGTAATACCTAATACGTACCTTTCAAGGTCTCCTTAATCCAATTCGTAATTATATATTTATATTACACCTTTTCCTTTCATACATCCTAGGATATAAGACGGCCGGATAAATCTAATTTAGTGTCCCATGTAACATAGATTTAAAATTAATATGTATCCATTTTGCTTCGAATTGAAAAATACTGAGCAGTTCAACAGCTTCTTTGCTCAACATAGCTATCTTACGTTGTTTATTTAAATTAGCTTCGTTTGCTATATATTAGGCGACTCCATGATCATGTTTCGTAGGTGGTTGACACTATCATATATAGAATTATAAAAATGGAATCAAATAATATATGGTTTTAAAAAATTGAAAAAATTAACTAAAGTGGAAAATTTTTAAATTAGTTCCAATTGAATAGGACAAGAGAAATTCGAATTGTTTAAAAAGATGTGTTATTTCAAATTAGTTCATGGTTTTATAATCATTTGAATATTTTTTTTGTATTTTATGGTTATTTTTAGCTGTGATGGGTGTGGATTGTTTGGTAATATGAATTGCGATTTTTGAAGGCTTTAAATCGATCTAGTGATAAAAAAATAGTATTTTTTTAATAGTTATGGTCCTTAAAAATTCATTAACACGTGAAATTATTGAAAAATTACAAACTATATTTCTATTATTTGAAGCAGAATTTTTTGCACAAATTTTTATACGTTTCTTTCTTTAAATCTGGCTCTCTCTTAACCCTATCAATCACACCATTAATCTTTTAATGTTCTATAAATAATTTTGCAGGGTCATTAGGGAAATAATTATCTTTACCCACTTGAAATCACATATCTAATATATATATATTAATGCCCAGCTCACTGTTTTACCATGGACCCGAAAAGACCCAGTCATATTTTTTTTTTATATACGTCAATAAAATCGACTTGAAAAATTGAAATTCCGTAATTCGAATGATGAATGTAATCATAATAAGAGAAAACCGTCAAATTCAGCCCAATCAATTGAATAAATATGCAATGAACATGCAAAATTCAATTATGTCAAGCTGATACCAACTCTAATCTTCCTCATTTCCTCTTCTCAAAAATTTAGTCAAATTGAGCATAATATTAAATTAATTAATTAGTTCTCTTATTTCTTCTCTAAATTGTTTAAATTCAAAATCTGAAGATGTACAATTAGAGTAAAACAATACAAAAGAAGATACACCGAAACTGTTGTAACATGAAGACACCTGTACAAAGAAAAAACCCACCAAATGAACCAACAAACCTTTACTTATATCCTACAACAGAATTTTTTTTTTAAAATTTTTCCCCCCTTTTATATCCTCTTGAATTATCTAAGCGTAGGCTTAACTAATAAAAGCAACATTTGGAAGTGCATGAGCTAAAACTGTGGAATCTAACTATTTCACCTCACGGTTACCTCTGCAGGCATTTAGGATATTTATATTAAAGGACAAAATATTGAAAGTACTATTGCTGAGTTTCTTCTGTAGATGTTAAAAAAAGTCGAACTACATTTTTCCTTTTCTACATTTATTGGTCAAATTATCCCTCAAAAGCATATGATAAAAAAGTATGTTTATATTAAACCTAATATTGTCACGCCTTGAACCTAAGTTTAACATACCCACTTCAGCCACGTGTAATACTTAAGCATAACATGGAATGTTGTCTATAAAAGCAACGTTCATATTGACTGTTTGCTTAAATGTGCTTTTAAAAACATTTACAAAGGCTACTCATTAAAAGTACATCAACATCACATATATTACATAAATTGTATCACCCAGACTGGTACTTCAAAAGATTATAAGATTCATGTTTTCTCAAAACATAAAAGAAAACTTAATACTTTATATTACAAACCATAGGCTTATAGGTAAACCTATAGCAAAAATTACATCCTATTAGAAAAGTTTCCCTAAGTCTATTACAAACACCTAAAATCTCAAAGCCATGGTTCTTAATCATCACATTCGTCAAGAAACTCTTCAAAATCCGTACCATAACTTATTTGATCATAAAAGTCATCTTCAACACCTGTAATAAAAATGTGAGCCGAAACTTAGTACATAGTAATATAAACAAATACAAAGTAATACACATTCTTAGTCTAATGTGATGAAACAATCATTAAGTTATATTCCAATAATTAGGTATAACAAACAACATTGGAGTATCTAAACTCCGAGAACAAACCGTTGGGAACTGGGGATCTTGAATAACAGTGGCTGCTCGAGAGGTTGATATAAATAGCCTAAATACTTATATCACCTATAAGAACATCTACAAAAATAATAGTTTTATCTAGGGTTCATAGCCGTTTCGCATATTTACTTATCTTAATCCATGATATCATCTAGTTCAACCGGCTCCATAAATGTGAACTAAATCATATTAATTTCCTTTAAGCGTAAGTAAACGTTATATGGATACCGTTACCCTTATCAACCATCCGCTAAGCCGTTTATAAATTATCATTACATGATAATAAGGGGGTGACCTAAGTGTCTAACTACTATACTAGCATCACCAAGCATGGATGTCGCTCATCGAATCAGATTAAAACGATATAAGTACAAACAATTTAAACACTTTTTAGGCCATCTTCATTATAGTTGTTTTAAAAACGCCTATCCTAGCAACCAACAACCAAGTTACCGCATACCTTGATGAACTGGTATATCTTGCAAAGGATTCGTAGAAAAATACAATTGAGTAGGGGAATCTATAAAAAGGAAATAATTTCATATTATGATTAACATTAAACCATAAGTAAATGCTAATTCCTCTATTAATTATCAAACTTAAATAAAACTCATGTCAATACAAAACTTAGTATTTATACATGCATTTATATAACACATTCCTTATTTTTAATTTCCTTTTTTTTTTTAAAGAAAGGAGCAGGGGTCCATCATGACTGTTATGCAGGCCGTTATCACTATCACGGGCACCATGATGCTTGTAATCAAGGGCAATCCAAATTTTTAAAAATGATCAGTGATGATCATGGGAAAAACCATGCCTATTATTGCCTCAAAATGTGCCTCTAGAAAGCATAACGCCCTTCATCATACCCATGATGCACAGGGAAACCATCCGACCTCCTTTAATTCGAAATTCTACTTTTTGCAACTTAACTAGTATGATTTTCTTTAAGCAAAATACTTCAAATTCAACATATAAACTTAATATTACATATCAAAAGGTTCATTTATTCTCACTACACGTACATTTACAAACAAATCAACTAACTTATCATCTACAACATCCACAGCTCTATTTTCAATATTGATGCATCACATAAACCATGCAACCTAACTTATCTACCAAAACAACCAAAAAAACTTTCATTTTTCTACCTTTCAATTTCTAAAGATTCATCTAAGCGTAAAGATCAACTTAATTCACTAACTCTATCCTTAATTCAATAAAAACTCATTTATATAGAGATTGTCTTTGTAAAAGGAACAAGTGAATAAAAGCTCAAAAAAAGTATACAACACCTTACCTTAATTAACTTTGATTTGAGAATAGAGTATTGAAGGTGATTTAGATGAGTTGCGAAAGAAAATTTGATCAAAATTGATGGAGAATTTTGGCTTGGATGAGGCATTTGCTAAGGGTCTATTTTGGAGTTGATTTCTGCAAAGGTTAAAGTTAATAATTATCCTTTAATATTTAGTAAAGGGTAAACTACATCAGAAGGTCACAACATTTTGGGGTAAGTTCATTTTAGGTCACAACGTTTCGAAAAGTTCAAAAGAGGTCACAACGTTTGGAAAAGTATCTTATAAGATTTAATTAAGTATTTCTTCTATTAATACATGTTAATAGAATATTAAAAGAATGGTTTTTTTGAGTTTTAATTAAATATTTCTCTTATTGGCATGCTAATGGTGATCTTAATTGACTTACTTCTCTAAATGTTGTAACTTAAAATAAACTTACTCACATAGTATGACCTAAAATGAACTTATTCACTAAACGTTGTTACTTCTTTTGAACTTTTCGAAATATTGTGATCTAAAATAAACTTACCCCCAAACGTTGTGACCTTTTGGTGTAATTTACCCATTTAGTAAAGTAACTTTGACTTTGGTGGCATCTTACTGCAATTATAATGTATATTTTATGCATGATAAAAGGTAGATAAAAGGCTTTAGGCTCATGGACTAAGTATTTAATTTATGGGCTTGTCTTAAAGAATAAAGCATGGACTTTTTTAAAAAAAATTGCAAGTAACGCTTCATTTATAACTTAAGAAAACTAGTTTAGCTCAAAACTTAACTAAATTATAGTAAAGGATGCTACAACAAAATAAATAAATTATGTGAAATAATCAATTTGATTATGCTCCAATGCATAATCAGACCAACATATGAAACTTTATTAACTAAACTATCACAACCAATTTGATGCATTAAATAATCAATACATACATACAAATTATTTAAGTATAAGTAGTTTAGGATATTTCAAATATCATATGAATAATCTTGTAATCTAGTGGTATAAGTAGCACTCGTTTTCTAAGTAGAATGAACTAGGTTTAAATTTCCTTTTCTGTTATAATAATAGCTAAAAAGCTTTTTTTTTTTTTTTGCCAAAATAGTGAAAAAGATTAATATTACACATATTTCATTTTAAATGCATATATCATCCATCATCTTTTTTCATCTTCTAAAACTAATATGTCCTAAGTTAGTGTTATAAATTACCTGAATTTTGACAAAATATATAATTAAGTACTAGAACTTTGAAATTGATCAATTTAGTATTTAAAAGAACTTTTTGTGCATGCCAACAATGCTTTGTTAAGTTCTTTCAAGTACTAAATTGATCTATTTGAAAGTTCTCAAGTACAAAATTGATTAATTTCAAAGTTCAAGTACTAAATAGATTAATTTTAAAGTTTAGATACCTAATTATATATTTTATTAAAGTTTAAGTACCATTTATAACATTAAGCCATATGTACTTATTAATATCCTTTTCTTTGTTTTCAACTTACAAATAGATCGCGGTGCAGTTGTAAACCCTTGAATTTTTTGGAATTCTTAGAAAATAATCCTATAGCTAAATAACGAAATCAAAACTCTAAAACCGACACAAATTAAAACTGAACTCTATGAACTCTAAACAAAATCAAATACACAATTTCCATAACCTTAAGAAAAAGAGCACCTTCAAAGAAAAAAATAAAAATTCAATAATTGTTCAACTCGGAATTCCTATGCTGAATAATTCATCTAACTGATCTCTAACACGAAAATCGAGATAGTATGTCCAATTAATATTTAATGACAAAATTTTGAAACCTTACACCCTTCGGTGAATTTTAGAATAAAAAATTTAAAATTAATACCAAAAATTAAACTAAGTCAATAAATAGCACTAGAAACCCTAAACTCGATTAGAAAATCCCAAGAACTGTAAAATATCAAATAAATCATAAAACATAGTAAACTTAAAATATGAACCAAATATACAATATAAACATAAACCTCTAGATTTTATAATTTTATGAGTAAACCTAAAATTCGGAATTGAAAGCGAAACCCTATGGGCTAACCTAAGTAAACATTAAGATCTAAACGATTTAAATCCGGCAAAACCGCATTGAAAACCCTACAACAATAAAAATGAAATAACCTTAGATTATATTTTGAAATAATGTCTTATAACCTAAAAAGATTAGATTCATCAAAATTTGCTTATTTCAAACCCGAACGCAGGGATGTAAATGGGGGTGGGTCATTCAGAACCCGAACCTGACCCGATTTTAAGGAACACGAACCCGACCTGATTTTAGGGAACATATACTAGTAATTGTGCATGCTAGGAAAAATAATTATAAAAAAAGGAAAAATCAATCAATTATCCTTACTCATAAGAGTATATAGACTTATTTATATCTTATCTTGTGACTCAATACACGAATAATAAAAGGATAATATGAAAAACATAATTTAATTAATGAACAAGTAGATTCCTTAAACTAAATTTTTTAATTTTTTTTTATTATACTAGGTCGGATTTTCCCATCAGGTTATGAGTACAACCCAAAACCCGACTCTAAACCCTATAGGTTCAAACCATATAGGGTTTTTAGGGGGGGAGGGGGCGGTCGGGTATCTTATAACGACCCGCCTCTGTTGCATCCCTACCCGAATGGGATTAGTTTTAGGAATCAGGGCCTCGGCACACAAAATAATGGAAATATTTCAATAAGCAATCTAGATCATAATGAGATAAGGAATCATAAAATATCAGTTACAAAATTTTTTGGCTTCTAAAAATATCAGATTTAGCTTATTTACGCATATTTTTCTTATTACCGGTAATTTATTAGTCTTGTTTACTATTCAATTACTATTCGCTACTATTCATATATCTCTACTTTTTCTTACAACCTATAGGCCTATTTCTTACATCTCCATTTCCAATATTACTTTTCACTTAACTTCTCTTACATTTTACTTACTTTTTATTACTAAAATTAATTTTTAATCACATTTCTCTCCTCTCTCTCTCTCTCTAGTGCTAGCCATCCTCTCTCTCTTCCTCTCAATTTAATTTCTTTATCAATTATTTTAATTATCTCTATTTTTTACTCCAAACTTCCATAAATATGCCATCCCGCCTTCATTCTTTACACATTTATTCAAACACATAACAAAACTCTACCAAATTAAAACTTAAACACTCTCTCTTCTCCTCCCTTTCAAAACCATGTCCCTCTCCTTCCCGCTGATTGTGATTTTCACAAATTTTCTTGATCTATCCCCATCTACTTTAGGTAAATACTAAAACCCCTCTTTATTTCATGTCGACATAACATGAATATTATGTGTGTTTTATTTCTATATGAAATCCTCATCTGCTTTATGCTAGGGAATGGAAATATAGAAATAACATCATGTTCATGTCTTGTTTAACTTTATGTTGAAATTTTGTTATGTTAACTAATCTAACATTTTATTTATGCTTTTACTTCCTTGCTTATTTATTTATTTTATGCAAATAAATAAGACTACTCAACTTCTAGTCTTAGACTTGTCCTAAATCAAGTCAAAACAAAAGGGATTTGTCCATAATCTAAGTCTCGAGGAGTCTTAAAAATTAATCTAAGACTCTCATGATTTTTTTTTTATTTATTTGCTTTGCTTTGCTTTATTTATGAGATTAGTTATATTCAAGTCTTGGGGACCCTCACTAAATTCTAAGACTCCCATAATTATATTCTTATTTTTCTTATTCTATACGTGGGACTTGTCCATTTCTATGTTCGAGAAGCCTTGAAATAAATATAAGAATTATGTGTTTTTTGTCATTTATGCTTTTCTTAATTTTAATTTCTTTTATTTTCATGGTGATTAGAATTCATTCGAGTCCCGAGAAGTCTTGATATTAAGCTAAGACTTCCATATCTCTATTTTCTCTAGATTTGCTTATTTGATTTTCTATCATTCATTACTACATAAGCTTATGCCAACAAATTATTTCTTAGTATAGCAACTAGATTCATATGCATGCATGGCCATGAAGTCATGTTATTGTCTTAATAAAAATTCTAAAGTAGAAATATAAATTATTTCTATCTCATAAAATGAGACTTATCTTTCAAGAAAATTGATTTTCAATTCTTAAGAATTTTTTGTTAAAAAAATAAGTGTAGTTGATCAACCACACTTTCTTTAGAAATGTTTAAAGTAAAATGATAATAATTCTTCGTTATGCAAAATTTCCTAAAAATTTTCCTAAAGTATATGTACCAATATTTTGCTAAAAACTAAGAACAAGTCAAAATTCTCCCATATGACAAACTTAGAATTGTTTTGTAAGTTCAAATCAACTTAGAGTAAATTTTAGAAAATAAATTTACTTTCATAAAGCTAAGTGAGTGAAAAAATAATGATTCTAATAATTAGGTTATTCTCTTACAACAAATTAGAAATTATAAATTATAAATTCTACCAAAAAATTTAAATGTTGATAATTCATTATTATGCAATATTGTACATAAGCTTAATCTTAAAACATGAACAAACCCTTCTTTTAATAAAAAAAAAAAAGCTTAAAACAAGTCTCTCTTTCTATCCAAAACTAAAAACAATTCTTAAGAAGTTCTCACCTAAAATAAATTTTAGCCACTAATACATAGAAATACATACTTTAGAAAATAATTAATTAAAGAAAAATTAATATGAAAATAAAATATTCATGACTTCAAATAAATATAAAATCATGAATTTCTTTAAAGACCTAAGTATTAAAAATTTATCTGAAAAACCAAACCCGATAAGAATTTAAAAGAAAATACACTTAGAATATTATGTAATAATAACTAAAACCCACATAAAATATAGGAGATTTTTATAAAACCCTTAAGATTTCAACATACATATTGAACCATAAATTTTGCTAAGACACATATTTATAAAATTTAAGATGACACATTTTATTACAAGTCAAGAAAGTGATTTCTTATAAAACTCAACATTGTTACTATTCACCAAGAATATTTTACAAAATTACTTTTGAGATAACATCAAGTAGGGTCATGCATATAATATGAGTTATTGTCCATACTAAATAATTTTTCAAATGTAGAAATATTTATATAGTTTCTATAAAAGTGTCTAAGTAAATAAAACTTTGGAAAATGTAAGAACTAAGGGTTGGAAATTGTAGGACGAATCTGTAATTTCCTTTTTTCGAGTCCTTAATGGTCTTAAATGTTTTTAATAACCTTATAAATAGATATATCTTTTTGAGTAGGTAGAAAACGACTACTAATATGCAAAATTCTTAGTGAAAATGAGTAAATTATGACCATTTTAAGTTGAAACTTTTGTAATCAGGAAAGATGACATGGATAAAATAAATAGAGTTAGAAATTTAAATAGAATTTCTATGAAATACCCATTCTGGATATTTCTTTTGTTTAGGTGATGAGGAATACGAGGCCCCCTTACTTGAGGATTATTTTGATTAAGCATATTGTGATATGAACAAGTGATTGTTTCCTTATGATTGCGTTACCTTACTTGTACTTATAGATAGTTGCACTAGATTTATAAGTATAAGATAACATGAATATGTATGGGGTTTTTGGTACTTATGTATATACTTCTATTAATGTGTGACAAGGGATGCTAAGCATATCGACACCAACAATCGATTGTTTAAGTATATTGTTAATATTACGTGTTACTTATGTGTGTATGATACTTGTTTGATCACCATTAAGTATACTTTAATTTTACTCAGCTTTAATATAAACTAAATGGGCACGTATTGCATTCGTCGAGTCACATGTCGAAGATTGCTACTCTTACATGAAGAATCATAAGGGTCCGAGGCCAAGCTCATTGGTACCGTCAAAAGGGCCCGCGACCATACTCATTCTTATGGAACTAAGGTATACCAGTGATATAGGCTAAGGATGAGCCGCGCGCGATCAATCGCTATGAGCAAAGTGCTCGAGAACTAGCAGTAAAGATCACGTAGACCTTCAATTCCCATTTCCTTAACCCTCGATATGAAGAGCATAAATCCGTTATATGTATGGTTTCTGGATACTCATACATAATTATTTGTAACATGTGGTTGTTGCATAGCATGCATGACATATACGTAAAAATTGATAAACTTGTATGCATTTTCAGTGCCCATAAAGGGAATATCTCATTAAACATATTGTAAGTTTACACCCCCATAGATCTTTGTTGAAACATGTATATTTGAGACTCCATTTGAGGAACGAAAACGTTAAGGAAATCACTACTCTACTCTCAAGCCTTTATAGAAGAATTAGGAGTATAGGATGAAGTTTAATTTATGAAATTTCTTTATGAATAACATGTGATGTGGTTTTATTTTTAGAGACTATTAGAAAACACCCATTTATTTTGTACAATTTGAGAACATTAGCGGAGTATGCTCCTAAGATTTGTAATTAATTTTATAAGTATTTCTCTTGTCTTGTTACTTAATCATTATTAATATAAATTGTATTACTCTGATGCATTCCTTTTGTTGTAATGTATGCCTTATGCATAATATGGATGCCTTGGCATGATTAAGGTAGTCATTTCTAAATTTTAATATTGTGTACGACGGACTATCACGTTTAGGGTACCCCTCAAGGTGTGATAGCAACTTCTCTTAATCTAATTAACTTCTTTTTTTTCTTTTGTAGGGTAGCGGATTGTATAAATAAAAAATGGAAAAAGAAACACGTGCTTTTGAAATCCAAACTAACATATAATTAGGTAGTTTCTCGAGATGAGTGTTAATATCGCTTTACAACTTATATCAATGAATTTGTTTGAATAAAGGGAATATCTTATTTGATAATAATTATGATAAATGTCAAATTTGGTACCTAAACTCTACGTGAAAATTCAAATTTGGTACTAACTTTTGTGCAAAGTTTAGGTGCTAAATTTGATATTTTCCCCAATAATAATAATAATAATAATAATAATAAATAGATAAGATGTAATATTTTATTTGAATAGATACGGGAAAAAAAAAACAATAAATCAATAAAGATTGTTCAAGAAATTGTGTTACCTTTTAAAAATGGTTAAGAAATAAAAATTTTTGAAATTGTCAAATTTTTTGTTTGAATTTTGCACTACAATACAATTTGCTATCTAAACTTTAAAGTAGTCAATTTAATACTCAATTAAACTTTACATACTATTTTTATCACTTCACCAACATCGTTTGCTCAGTAACTCACGTGGAAGAGACAACCTCTCAGTAACTCATGTGGAAGAGACAATCTATCAATGTTGATGGTGTTAAGAGAAGTAATAAAAACTTAACAATCTATTGTCTCTTTTACATTAACAAATAGTACAAACGGTATTAAGAATATAGTAAAAATAGCTATAAAAGGGTTTGATTGAATATTAAATTAACTATTTCAAAATTAAGATGCCAAATTTGACATTTACCATAAAAGTATTTTAAATTATGGATAAATTATACTACAAAGTATAATTATTTGGATGTAAGTTTATTTAAGTATCAAGATTTCGAGTAGTTAAAAAAAAGAACCAATATTTTGTAAAGTCAAATATATCAACGTTCAACAAAATTCATTTAAGTTATTAATGTTTCTAGTGGTTAGAAAGAGAAACCAACATTTTGCAAATGAATCAAATAAGATATCAATATTTTATAAAATTCATTTAAGGTATCAAGGTTTAAATTATTTTTAATTAATTTTTTTAATTTTTAGTAATAATCAATCATTAAAATTCATTTGATTTATATTATAAAATATTAATTTTTTTTAGCTACTCCAAATATTGATAGATATGATAAACGTTGATAGATATGATAAATTGATTGAACTTATCAACACGCTTAGGAGATTGTAATTTACGGGAAAAACAAGTGGGCGTTCATGGAACATATATTTTCAAGGGAAAGAGGTGGGGGCCGAAAGGATTCTTTTGTAATTTTGTGGGACACCTTTCCTTTGAAATTTCGTTTTTAGTACTGACACCTGGCTTTCTTGATCCTCCGTTTGTGTCCTTTGTTATTGTACTTTTCCTTTTTCAATTGGATAAAAAGAACAACTGGGGTCCACGCGCCCGTTGTTAGGGTACTCCATTTTATTGCATTTTCCGGGGACCCTCTTCATTACAGACGCAGAAAGGTACGTCACACCTTTTGACAGTGCCATCCTCGTTGACTATTGCTCACACGCTATCGTCAGCGCGTGCAATTTGTGGGCACTTGATTTGGGTCAGAGTCAGAGAGAGCAGCCCATTGACCGTCCACTTGATCGGCATTTCCTCCTTGGTTCCGTTTAGCTTCAACTTGGTAGAAAATTTCAAATCAACAGTTCTAATTTTTATTTTTTGAAATATTATTTTGATATATGGGCCACAGTATTTACATAATTCCCGTTTAAAAAGTCCAAATAAGCCAATATTTTTTTAAATTACACTAATTACAAAATGTGATTTTGTCACGTAAGTTGAAAAGTCAAATTTAAATATATGTATGTAATATACTTAACCTGGCTAATCTAGCCTTCAACACCTGTCATATAAAAAGATAATTATTATTATTAAGGTGAATATCATATTTAGTATTTAAATTTTATCAATTTATACAATTAACTATCTAAAATTTATAAGTATCAAATTATTGCATAAACTTTATCCACATTTGTCATCAACTACCTCATTTAGATACTAAAAATAAACTAAAAAAATTCATAAGTAGAGGCTGGCATATGAATAAAAAAAAGTAGGGTTAACCTGCGGGCTAAATGAGTTAGAATTTCTTGGTCCAGACTAGATCCATTTTATCCTATGAGCTAAATGGGACAAAGCATGCTAAAGTGAATTTATTTTTATTTTTTTATGTTTATTTTCTTTAGAAGTTGAAACATTTAAGTATTTTAGGGTTATTATCAATAATTAATGCTATTGTTATTTTAATTATTTATATAAAAAGTTTTTAAAATAATCTATTTGATATCATATTTCATTCAAACTAATAATACATATTTAAAGAGAATGTTATAATGCATGTGGTGTGTAACTGTGTATATCAATCTATCATCCTTCATAACATGTCATAAATGATCACTAAAATATTATTATACTATTTTTTAATTTGAAATTTTTGTTGATTCTTAAACTTTTTAATTTTTCCTTACAATTTTAGCCCATGGGCCGGCTCGTCATGAGCTAACCTGCTTTGGCCTAGAAGCTAAATAGGTCAAGTCAAATGCAATCGCTTTTAAAACAGGCCAATTTTGGCTAGCTCTAGGACACTTTTAAAATTAGATAAATGGGATCGGCTTGTGGGCCACGACTTATTTGTCTAACTCTATTTGATACTTTTAAATTTTAGGTAGTCAATTGTATAAATTGATAAAATTTAGATATCAAATATGTCAATCATTATTATTAATATGTTGAGCTTCATGTTTACTAATTGAGCATGAAAGGTTGATTTAGGTAAATTAATTAGATGAAAAATCCATCCATTTTTCATTTTTTTTTTCAAGGATTAAAACTGAAAAAGATTTCAAACCTGTACCTCTCACTTGAGAGTTCAGAGCTAATGTCATTAGGTTACAAGTCCATTGACTTACTCTTTTTTTTTCTTGTTCTTTTTTTTTCCCCATAGTTCCCTCTCTTATCTTTACCATTTCCTCCCATCAAACTTATGTCCAAAATATCTTCCTTTGCCATTTATCCCTTAACTTCCTCAATTCATTTGTAAACATATTAACTTCCCCGCATCAGTCGACATCATCTCTCACCATGCCTAAGATATAATTCACTGGTCAAGCTTGCCCTACGAAGTACATCAACTCAACCGGCGGCACAGCAACCATCGGCACAATTTAGTAGGTTCAAAATTCAAACGCTATTGAACAAGGGAATCAAGTACTCAAATGAAAAGGGCTTTCTGGCTTGTAATGCAACTATGCATGATATTGTATTTCACACTAGAAAAGCATACGTTTAGTAATTAATGTAAATCTACTTTTCTATTTTGAATATTCAATTTCTTTTCTTCTTTTTATTTTATTGTATCCTATTTAAATCTTTTATGTTTACTAATTTTTGCAAATACTAGAATTCAGGCATTTTCATAGATATTCTTTCCGTTCCTGTTATAAGTCAACTTCTAACATGCCTAGGGTGGTCAGCTAGGGTAGCTAGGGCTAATACAATTTTTTTTTCATTTTATTATATAATTAAATATATTAAATATTATCTTATTAAATTAATTTAATGGGCTAATCAGAATTTGTTGCATGTTAAGAAAAAAGGTTGATGAGATAAGTAGAGTAGTAGACAGGTGAAATAATGGAATCAAATATTAATTATTTAAATACAATTCTCCGTACAATAAAGCTTTAACTCATGCCTTTATAATTAGGTGTTATTTACTTTTTCTTAAAAAAAAAAAAACAATATTCAAATGTTAAGTGTTTGTCTTTATCATTGTGGAGAATATTTAATCGCACAAATCTTTTGAAGATTATCATTTGACAACCAAGCCTCAATGAGTCACGTCCAACGCACAATTCTGTCGTCAAGAAATCATGTTAGTGTTTTATGACAATTCACCTCGAACCGGTTTTAAAAGAAAAGAAGATTTTTTAATGTCAAATAAAGGTGCGGCGGTAATTATATCTTACAAGTATCCACCTAGCATTTCCATAGGCCCACTCAAGCTTAGGATTGGCTTGAAATCCGTGGTTTCAAATCAATTATAATCTATTTAGATTATTGAATTTTTATTTATATCAGATCTATATCGATAATAAATGGGTATTGGTCCAGTATTGATTTGATTTGCTTAATTTATGAGTAAAACTATAAGTTTTTTATCAGTATTACATCTGTATTAGTTTAGTTTCGGTTCGATTTGAAAATAATACCAAAATGATGCCATCCAGTCAGTATTTGCTCCAATTACGTCGAAGGTTGAACCAATTTCTAAATCATTGATTCACTAGTTTGAGGTTGAATTTTGCATTTGAATTGACTTATAGACACTTGTTTTCTTTTTAAATTGTATAACAAAATTAAAATACATAACTTGTTTATTTTCGATAAAATTTGGAACTGAATTGGATTTAAGAATACTATAGTCTTTAGACTAATTTCATAAAGATTTATGAGAATGTACATTTATTTGTATATAACATATTTTATTTTAATCGTAGTATTAGTGATATGACACAAAGATATACTCCATGGGCTTTAGGAACATTACAAAATAAAAAATGTTTTGCATTTTTAAGAAATGGGATTGTCTTTTTGGTAGAATCAACATAAAGCAAATCAAACATGTTTTTTCAAGTATATTTATTTCTTATGTTATTATCAGTAACACATTGTGTGAATAGATAATAATTTGTTTCGTTTACATGAAGATTAGTCTAAATATTAAATGTTACTTACTTTTTAACTTTTGTATTTGTTTTTATTATATTTATTTACATTTCTTTTAAATTTTAATTTTGCCTTTTTTTCTATTTTTTTCCTAAATCAAAGTGGAGTTAGGTCCACCGTTCAAGCCTAATAAACTAGCCTAAAACTAGGGACCCGTATGAGTCCTTAAGCCATTTGAGCTGCATCTTGGTCTTCGATTTGGCAAGTTAGACCACAATTCAAACCCACCCTCATAGTGTATCCACTCGTATCCTTTATTAGATAGGTTCAGGTTTGGTATTGAGAGTCATAGGTTAGATTCTAAGTATATATATTTTTTAAGACCTATTTTCATAGGATAGGTATGAGTGCAACATCTTCATATTTTGTACCCACTTTAAATAATTTCTCTCTCTCTCTCTCTCTCTCTCTCTCTCTCACACACACACACACACACACACACACACACACACACACATATATGGTATAGGCGCCATAATATTCATATCCACTCAAATAAAAGGATAATATCTTAGTTTTTATATATCTCTAAACCTATATATATATATATATATATATAGCAAATGAGTAGAACCCTTGGTTAGAATTGAAATGGAGACCTCATCACAGTATCACCTAACATCACATGCACACGACTACATACACACCCACAAATTCTAAAATCACTTATTGAATTGAATGTTTTCTTTGAATTTTAAGATTCCTTTTATACCATAATTGTCTGCAATAAAAAATCTCCTATATTCCAAAAGAAATTAACAAATTAAATCTTTTTGGGCTTTGAATTGATAATGGAAGTCAAAAGATAAGAGAAGGAAAGGCTCTACCATAACAACTCTCTTCTTAGACCTATACAGAACTAAGTTATGATTTCTTCTTTTTATTTACAATGTGAGAGAGAAAGAGTTAGGATCCATAGTAATTGATGTAGGCAGAATATGCGACACACTTAGCTACATAAGATTGGTCTAGGTGTAACACTTAGTTCGATAATCAAATTAACTTAAGCAAATTACGTATTAATTTATAGAATCAAAGGGTGTTTATCATATTCCCTTATTTCTAGATGTGGAAAAGATTTAGTAGATATTACATGCCATGTGTAATACATATGTTGTATGTAACTCCCAATGATTTTCTAATACGTAGGTATGTGGGTAGTGGTTATTTTGAAAACTACTCACTACATTATCTATATGTTAGAAAATGATTGGAAGTTACACATCATGTGTATATCCACGTGGTGTGTATTACTCATCCAAGATTATTCCCTCTAGATGAATTTTTAGACGTGTCTTTTGTATTGTGTTGTTAAGAGAAACAATCCATCTATATTGTTCGAATCATTGTCCCATATCACTAAAATGCCACATTATAACTTCATCTTTACTCAACTAAGTAACAATTTGCTCATATCAACAAAATTTACACTGCAGGAGGCTTGCTTTAAATGCAGCTTGTCCGTTGGTGGTTCTAATGAAGATATTATTCATGCATTCAAAGAATGTCATTGTATTTCTCATATTATAGTAGAACGGGGAAATAAAAATTAGACCACACTATCTTTATCTATGCCTTTTTATGAATGGCTTCTTTTGAATTGTAAATTTTCTTCACAAGATCTTCAACAGATATAACCACCAAGATGCTTTGTGTTTGCTGTTATGCTTTGGGTTATCTAGAATTCCAAAAACAAATTGATTTATCAAAATGCTAGTGCCTTTGAATAGTTACAAGTAACAATTAGATTAAAAGCACATGAATTTTGGGCTCATTTAAAAAGTACAAAATATTTAAAATCTATTGAGAGGCTAAATATCATATGAACCCCACCACTTCATGGTTGGGTTAAATTGAATATAGATGTTACTTTAAATCCACAATCAAAGTTAGTAACTATTGGAGGTGTTATTTAGACTCACATGGATCTTGGTTGTTTGGATTTGCTAAAAAGATTGGACGCATTGATATTGTTGCAGCTGAGTTATAGGCATTGGCTTATGGTTTGAAATATTGCATAGAAAAACAATTTTAGTAGGGTAGAAATAAATGTTGATTCCTAAGTGGTGACAAAGTTGTTGCATTCTCAAGCTAACTATCAATTTATGTATTTCAATATTTTAAATCTACGTAGGGCAAGGATTTGTTAGCTCCAACACTACAAATTGGAACATTATTTTTGGAAACCATCTAGTGATGCTTTAGCAACTATTGGCATGGAGATGTTTGCAAAGGAAGCTTATATATATATATATTATATATAGATATATATATTGTTCTACCTGCATGTGTATAAGATATAATACTGTTGGATAACTCTAGTTATGAGCGTTGAAGTAGACATCACCATGGGCGGTTCCCGGCGTCATTGCGGTTCTGACCTGGGAACCGCCCCTCGGTGACGTTTCCGAACCGGGAAAGGATCCGCCGGAACTGGCGGGTCCAAGTGGTTCACGTGGCGGAACCGGCGTTCCAACCTGGTCCGGAACCGCCAAATATTTAATTTATAAAAAAAAAAGAGAAAACCTGTGCAGTTTTCTGGGCGTGGGCTACTCCAGTATTGTATTGCCTGCTGCTCACGAGAGCCGACAGAGATGAAAGTGCTGGGGAGTCAAACTCAAGCTGTGGTCTTAAAAGAAGACAAAAGGTTAGATTCGTTCCCATTATATTTAACTAATAAAAAATCCTCGCGCACATATCTTCTTCTAGCCATATTCTCCTCTCCAACACTGGCTTCTCCTCAAACCAGGCCATGATTTCTATGCACTGGCTGTCGAAACCACTCCTACATCTATCAGGAGTGCTTCGTTCAATATATACCTCATTTCCTGAATACACGAACGCCTTGGAGGACCACCAAATACGTCATTAAAATCAATGTCGAATTCGAATACCTCTGTGTCTGCGGGGTGGGGGTATGGTGTAAGGTTTTGGATTTCTGCATTAAAAAAAAAAAAAACCGGTTCACGTGGAATCGGAACAGGAACTGCCAGAACCGACGGTTCCTTAGAACCGTGAACCGCCCCGACTCTAGCGGTTCCGGTTCCGGTTCGGGTCCAGAACCGACCCGAACCATGCCGATGTCTACGTTGGAGGGTTGTTCTCATACATAGACATGCTCTTTAGTGAATGCTTAGAACCATTTTTGTCTTTTGGTTTATGGTGTTATTATTGAGTCATGGAAGCTTTTGTTATTTCAACAAGGTGATGGACTGTTTGCCGCCTATGTACGTTTAATGGTTAATTAACTTATGTTTTCTTTTAAAAAAAAGAAAACCTACGAATCACGACCTAAGCACCCAAATAATCACATGAAAAGCCCCATCCATGATTGCCCCTTGCAAATTTCAACCGAGGGTATGCACAATTAACACATGCATTTACTATGAAGAGTTATTAGTCAGACTTTATCTAACTCACAAACATATCCATCACATAATAACAATTATGTACTTGAAATCCGCTCAACGTTTTGATAGTTATTGAACTTATGGTCAACGTATGTAACAGTATTGTATCAAGTTGTCATAGCTAAGATACCAGAAACAGTGGTTAATATGAACAGTGAACCCATTTTTTTTTTTTTTTTTTTTTTGGTTTTAAGCTACCCTAATCACAAAAAACTAATAACTAGCATTGCGCACCATGAACGTTCCTTTGGTTGCATTTAAAGATTAGTAAGATTGTATGTTGTGGTATAATATATGCTCGTTTTTATTACTTATTATTTCCTAACATAATTACTTGTATAATTAATATTTGAAGTAATATTAAATAATGTACTTCAATCGTATCTTTGCACTTCCGATCGACCGCGGTAATTCATATCCTTTTATGTTTAATTTAAAACCCAAACAACATCAATGATATGCAATGGTCATGTCTACTTATTGCAATGGATTTGGACTTCTAGATTTACTTTCTTTAATTTAAAAACCAATATTTGAGATTATCAAAATATTTTTAAATATCTATTAAATTTTTTTCTTGTAATTTTAATAATTAATTACACATTATAGGATATTGGGTAGCAATTTAGAAAACACAAAAAGAAAGAAAAATGAGAAACCATGTATATCCAAATAGTATTAGATTACGTAAGGTAACCCTTCCCCTCAAAAAGTCAACAATATGGATATTATTTAACGCATGTTGCATCATCATCAACGTTGCTGCATTCAATTTGAGACACACACATATATGTTTATGTGTGTGTATATATATATATTCTATAACTACAAAGCTATTGTCAACTTGTAGATTATTGTTGTACCATATGAATGATCATAATCAAATCGCCAAAAAGGACTATTTTGTCACTATTACATTAGTTATAATTGACATATAGGCATCTCGGCCACCGCTTCACAAATAATTCCTGAACCGCATTATTATTTAGTCGAACCATCAGCCAACCTTCTTTTTTTAAAAAAAATATTATGTTCAATTAAGACTGAAATGGGAAAATTAATGAATGCTTATAGTGTGTGTATATAACAATCTATCACTTATCTTAATCATATTGATTTTGTTATCGACATCTTGTATAATAGTTAATATATATATATAGGTAAATATCGTTAATGATACCTAAATTTTAATAAAATACGTAATTAGGTATTCAAATCTTAAGATTGAACAATTTATTATCTAAAAAAATTTTTATACACGCCAATAGCATTTTCGTCTTATTGATTAAAAAAAAAAATCACGTGAAATAGCAGTGTTGACTAATTTAACTGAGATATAGTGTTGAAACCCACAATATGAGGCCTAGTTCAAATGGAGAACAAACCCTACCGACGTTCAAAAAGTACCGCACAAGTTCCTGAATTCTTCGCAAGAAAACCCAAAGGTGCCTTCTACTCTTTTCTTTTTCATATTACCTCAGGTTTCTATGTTCCACTAGCTACTTTACGAATTTGTAAAAGAACTGGTAGCTCCATATGCAACTTTGTTAGATCTTTCCAATGGTGCTAACAATCATGTGTAATTGTTTCACTAACTGATTTTTTTTGTGTTTATTGTAAAGTAAGGAAATGAAAATTGTTCTGGATCCGAGTTCTAGAGGGACTCCTACACTTACGGCTCGTTCATTTCGTTGAATGAATAAAAATATAATGGAATTCTTATTACGAAGGAATTGAATAGAGTTATAATAGGATTTTTTTTAATTAATTTTTAATTTAAATGGTGATATTTTGAAAAAAAGACAGTTCCAGTATTGAATTAATATTCATAAGTTTGAATAAAGAATGATTATTCAATGTTTTGTGTAATAGAGATTCATTGTGGAATCGCTATTCGGCGAACTAAACAGCGTAATAACTATTTGTAAGAAATAAAGCTGTAATGGAATTGCAATTACAGTGAAGTGAACGAGCAGTTACTATATTTATTCTGGATAAAAGCTCCTCTCTTTATTTTGTACTCTTTGTATTTATATGTTGCTAAGTTTGTTACAGAGTTTGTTATGCTCGTTTGGCATAACTATGCACCAAACGTGCTAATACAAGTACAATCATCGAGTGTAAAAAAAAATCTATTTTTCGTAGTCTATTAGATATTGTTGTGGCTTTCTTGTCCTTGTACGTTTGGTCATAACATATAGTATACACGAAATTTTTTTTTTTTAAGTATTAAATTGATCGATTTCAAAATTTTAAAATATCTAATTATATATTTTATCAAAATTAAGTTACAATTTGTTATTCCTATATATCTTTGTCGAACCCGGCAGGTGTTTATAGCATTATGGCTGTACCGCAAGTTGACTAAAAAAGCCAACTATGAGAAACCACGCTCTTCCCATAAATTTTTTTAAAATTTTGGCGTGCGTGGTTTTGATGTCGCACAGGAGTTTTTCATAATTGAGATGTTTAGCTTAGTACTAAATTAATGTTTGATTGCATGGGGGAAAGGGTTTCGACAGGCTCTACGTATATAAATATAGTTTAATTGATCCTAGTCAACCTGACCAAATACAGCTTATCTAAGCTGGCTTCCTAGCTGACCTCCATATGCATTTAGAAAAGATTTATACTAAGTTGGGACATTAATTAAAAACCATACGTGTTGCACCAGAAGATGGTTGACATTGATTTTTATAAATACGTTGACTCTTTTTTTATTTGTATATGATGATAAAAAAAATATATATTTTGTTAATTGAAAAAAAAAAAAATATCTCACCTTTTATGATGCAGGTCAATATTTGAAAATTAAAAAAAATATATGGTTCCATCATTTTTTTAATGGATCAATCTTATATGTTATTTAACAGTATATCAAATAGAATTTTAGTAGCATACCGGTCCTACTAGATGTTGCCAAAAATAGATACACCGAAGCCCTACGTGGCTTTTACTTCATATCAACAATACAAGTTTATTGTATAAATAACAATTTGAAAGCGATAATAATTCTTGACTTAGGTCCACTTACTCCTCATCCTTTAAAACGAACTCCCCATGGCTAGATCTTCCTCAAACTCGTAAACCATGGAATCATTAAAAACATCAATGGTGGTATCATTTACACCTAAAAAAAAAAGAGTAAGCTATTGCTCATTACACAACAACACAAATACGTATGATGTTAGCAAAATATTATTTTATATCGATAAATATTTTTTCTTTTACTTATAAGTAATAAAAAATAAAAAAGCAATGAGATAATAAAGAACATTAAAATTTAACGTAGAAAACTTCAATGGGGAGAAAAAAAACCTCATAATTATAGTGCAAAACTTTTGCTATTAACAAATAATGTGATTATAATATATTTTCTCACTAGTTATATTAGTGTATAAGTAAATCTTTCACCAAAACGGTAGATATTAATAAAATCATAAAACTAATTAATTGGTGAATACATGAAAATACCTTTTCAATCTGAAAATCTTATAAGGACTTACAAAGTATGTTAGCAATCACCTTATAGTATTCCATACTATGGATTCAATGGAAGAAATTTCGTCACAATTAAGATTCAATATATAATCCTATCGTAGATCCAAATTTGCTATACTAAAATTGATTTTCTTCCAATTTCATAGGGTAAATTTCCTTCTCATCAATTTGACATCTCCCAATTGTTTTCTATCATGAGAGACTAAAGTATTTCTAAGCTTTTAGTCTTTGCTTTCCTTTTTATTAATGGTTTTTTCTTCCGCCACAAGTTATTTTCTTAATTATACCAACTTTCCTAATTTTCATGACCTCACACTTATTCCCCTTTGTTTTTTAATTTCCTAATATATATATATATATATATATAATTAGAGTTTCTATCTTTGTTTTTAATTGACCCATATGTGTTCGACGTAAACCTAAGAAACTCCCTCTCCAAATGATATGAGGGTTCCATCCTTCAGTAGTCCACTAACTTAAAGTATGATTCTCATGCAAGGTTTCATCTCTTCTTGCATAGCTTTTACCTAGTCATCTTTGTTTTCATGCTACACAGCCTCCTGATGACATTTTGACTCTCCCTCGTTTGTCGGGACCACATATTCATATGGACTATATTTGGTGGATGGTCTTCTCTCTCTTGTAGACCTTCTCAACTCAATATGCTAATCAAACTCTTATGGTTTTCGTCATCTCCAACTGAATCTTACATATCTCTCCTATCATTATTAGGAGCTTTAGGAAAACGATACTAGGTTTATGTTGGTTAGGATCTTGCCTTGTGTTTTGGAATTTTTTTACTTTTCTATGTCTTTAATGGTCTGGTCTTCTACAAAGACCACTTCTCTACTTCTGGAAATTTTCTATTGTATTAGATTTCATTATTTGCACCAATACTCATGGCATGCATAAAGTATAAAAATGCACTACTTTGAATTTATATCAAGTTTCGCTCTTTCATCTTTCAAAATATGCACAAATATCTAGCGACAAAATGCTCGTAAGTGGTCATAGGAAATATTTTAACCCTTCCATACTCTCCCTGGGATATCTTTATCTTAACCTTAAGTGAGAGTTAGGCTAATCAAGTCAATTGCTGTCCTCATTGCTTCTACCTAAAATGAATTAGGGAATTTGGCATGAGAGAATATACATTTTACTCCCTCTATAATAGTATTTTTCATTCTTCCTTGCTACAACGTTGTTTTGCTATGGGGAATTTGGAATTGTTTTCTCATAACTAAAGATAATAGTGTATTAGTACACATACTTAAGGTTAACTGTGGACGAAGTATAAAAGAGTCAAGATATCTTTGACTCCACATCAGTAACAAGCTAGCTTTTGATCATTATCAATTGTAAGTTAGATATCCAAAAGCAAAAATGCCATGCTACAAGATGAGCCCTATACACAACAGTCCTACCGTATATTATACTAAAACCTAAGAATGATACCTAAGTCAATTAGAGGCTTCCAATATAGTGTATAAGGTATACTATCAACCTAAGGATAAGGATATATTAGTTACTTACTAGATTTCATGTAATGGGAAATCAATGACATTTTAATAATCATAAACTATGGGTTGTAGAGCCCAAAAATATGTATATAAGTATCAATAACTAAAGTCTAAATGTAACATAAGCATGACTAGGGGGAGTCTTTATGAAAGGGAATAAATGAAATGAAGGGAAGGCTACCCCATTCGATCTCACTCATGTTGGTACATGATGGAATTCATCTAAGCAGTGAGCATAGTCTTCTCCTTCTTCTTGTTCTCCTTATTAACCTGGATTGATGTTGCAAAACAAAGAAGCAATAAAGTATTTGGTGTGTGTAATGTAAAAGGTCATTTGTCAACTATTAGTTTGAAAAAATTACATATCTGAAATTTCATATAAGTCTCAAAGTAGCGGTATAATTCCATCGACTCATTGGCCTTACGATTGCATCCATGTGATGGCTGACTTACTATTACTTCACTACTGCCCTTATTCTTATAATAATGATGCATATGGTAACATGCTTAATTGTAAGACTTGTTAACTAGAAAGTTCAAGGTACTTCACCATGTTGATAGAATTATTTATCTATAAGCAATTGATGTAACCCCCATTTTATGGGCCAGTTGGCCGAGAAAAAAGCTCTTGATTGCTTTGGTCCATAAACTCCATGCTTTAGGCTCTTAACCTTATGTTGGGGGGAGGGAGGTGGGTGGGGGCGGACGGCTTTGACTCCTAACATAGAGTCCCATGATGATATGCTCAACATTCTTATTTCCTTGGGGAAACAAGCACTATAGTCACCCTCCATAGATGGTTACATTCATCACCATAGGTTTAAGTTAGCTATCAAATTTTGGGATATGCCATATAGACAACAAAAATTATTTGGACCCCATTCTACTATGACCATAACCTACAAATAGATCATTACACTGAAGGTATGGGGCATATGGCATAACCCTATCATATAAATTATCTAAGTTTTCCTATTTCTCTTGAACTCACTACTAATTTCAACATTAGAGTTGTTGCACTAGATAACCCCTAATGCACCAATAATGATGTTCTGTGTGTGCAGGTACACATTTTTTTCATATCCTTTTTCTATAGCACGGATTACCTCTTGCAACACACTACTACCTTATGTTACACCAGTTGGCAGGTGACGCAAACTTTTTTTATACATTAATATAAAGCGGTATCATAAGTGAAGATTTGCAGTTGAAACATTTTTTTTAAAGGCGTAAGATTAGAAGTATATTGAACATAATTTGTTGGATGATACCATAGTGATATACCATTGGAAAGGCTAACTATGCTACCTCTAGCGCCCTCCACAAATAATATAGTCAATGCTTTGTGGTGTAGTAAGATCTCCAACATGACCATCCCTTGATTGCTATTACATAGGAGCCTTAGATATCCATCAAGCATGGTGATTTTCGATCTTAGGTCGGTTCTCCAAAACTCTTCCTTACCCCTCTTCCCCTTCTATAGATTCTAACGTCTGTCTAAATTCCTTGCCATGACAACTGGTACAACCCTAACATTGGGCATATTAGTCTCCACATCTTCCATTAATTGTAACCTACCATTCCCGTATGCCACAACTATGCCTTGACATGGGTAGGATTTGAAGCTGCTCCAACCTTTACATAGTTGTCAAAATCACATGTCAAATATATGATTTTATAAATTTATGATTTTATATATTTTTTCTCAATTAAAATGGATTTAAATTTGTTTAAGTGTAGTTTTTAGGTAGAATTATAAATTTAGCCGCATAATCTATACGTTCATGATTTTACCCATTTTGCGTGATTTTGTAAGATTCTACCGATTCTATATATATTCCAGTGATTAAAATTGTGATTTTGATAATCATGAGCCCCTAATTGAGTGGGATTGAACATATGTGAGTGACGGGAAAGACAATTAGTATGAATATTTATGCATGGAAATTATATGTGTATCCATGCATTTGAATAGTGAGTTAATTTGTGTATTGCTTAAGGTGAATTGCCTGATTTTACATGATTTGGTCGAAGAAGTCTTGGTCTATCTTGAAAATTATAATGATATAGCTACAGTACATACATATTATTACATATTCACAAATATGAATATTACACAATTGCCCCTATAAGCTATTTTATCCATTGTTGCTACTGTATGTAAGGTTCGTTTCATCTTCATCATTGCTTGCACTACTAATGTCTTCACTTGGGTCAAGTAAGCGTGGTAACTTTCCAAGGTCAACAAAGATGCGATTGATTGGTATTGTCCATGGTCATGCAATAGTATGCTGAAAACGCCAATCGGTAATAAGCTACTCTTTTTTCTTACCTGCATTGAGCCCTTTGGTTTGGAAAAGACCCTAAGTGAATAGATGACATTAACGTACCTTTTGGATAACCTTTGAATCACCAATCCTTTGCTCTGTTCTTTTATGTGAAAGACCTGTCGGGCATGTTCCACAAAAGTGTACTTATCATCATTTACAGTACTGCAAATAATGCCAAGAACTTGGTACAACTTAGGTACACCTAATACTTTGCATTTTAAGACATCCTGATCCACCTATTTCCATTTTCTACTTCGTCACTTAATGCTATATATGGATTCACCCCCTAAATTTTTATCTATATATGGATAATTTTTAAAAGTTTAAGAGATAAAAAAAACTCACTGAAAGTTTAGAACATAGATGAAAGTTTAGGGGGTGAATTTTCAAATTCCCTTCCCCCACCCCCCCTTATTAAACCGGTAAAGTTTCTTGATACGTTTGCATCAATCGCTTAGGAATTTCTTCAGATATATTCCCAGTACCCTAAGCAATTTGACTTAAGATAGTAAATATGAAATAGTAATTGTAGTTTGAGTAATATAAACCTTAGATATATAATTAAGGAACATAAACCCTAGAGATATCAATAAAATTTCAATAAACTTCATAAACGCAAAAATCTAAGATAATCAAGAGAGATGAACTTGATAAATTAGAAAATGGTAACTTAATTCAGCAATTCATCTAAACAATAATGGTATCAATAATCTGAAGTAATATATGATCAAATTTGTTTTACCACTCCTCTAAACGCAATGATAAACCCTATTAACATGATTAGTTGAAATTCCAACTAAATCTCAACCTATGATCCCAAATGAACTAGATTCAATCAAGGACACAATCCACCCTACTATCTAGGCTTAGCCAATCACGACTAAGCAGAGAAGGTACCTTGCACACATCCATCAAACAAACTTGAAATACACTTAATTAGGCATGGTGTTGTACTTACAAATACAACTACCTAATTATCATAGGCAACTAATCATTGGACAAAACCATTATGTGCAAAGTGATAATTCAATCAACATTTTTCCTTGGTCTCCTCATTGAAATTAAGCTCTAACTCCTTCCTCCTTTTCCTCTTTATATAGTAGTGTTGTCGAAACTAGACAAGATCGACTAGTGCGACTAGAAATGACTTAAAAGTAGGCTAGTTCTTGCTAAGGAACTATTTTTAGATTGAACTAGCTAGACCCAACTGACTTAGCCGATTCAACTAGGATCTAGTTGACTCGTGCTGGTCATTTGGGTCAAAATGTAGCTATAAATAAACAAATAAATAAATAAAAGTGCTAAGAAATAAAAGTGCTCCTCGATGCATACAATTCCTTCAATGGCTGTATTGTTGCTACTTTAAGTCTTTTCATTGCAATCTGAAGCTCACACTGGTTGTATGCAAATGCTTATATTTGAAAGGACATAGTAATAAACACAATATGCTAAAGAAAGTAGACTTAGGTGACCATCTATGTCTGAGGGGCAATCTTGCTAAGGAACTTTATCTAAAAGGCACCATGTGTATGCAATGATGCTAGATTTAGACGCAATTTTGAGACTGTGGTTGTGGTGAAGTGAAGATGGTAAATGAAAGACTCAGTGGGTATAGTGTTCGAGTCACTAACAACTCGTGTTCTGAGTTGTGACTTGGTGAGCTTAAGTCAAGGGTGAGCTGCAAGTGTGTGCCTAGGAATTTGATATGAAGTTGAAGAGATTCATTGATGTCATGCGTGTTTGCAAAATGGAAGAAGACCTACTCAAACACATACCCATTTCAATATTAAACTTATAAGATGGATCCAACTGAATATTACGCAAATTGATAAGACTCAAAAAATAAAATACAAATATCATATTATTTAATATTAGAACTTATGGCTGGAAAAGGTTTGTAAGTGGTGTTATGTGCAATGGAGGTGACAATTGACATGCAATGTATGAGGATAGATTTTTTCAATCATATTTATCATCATTCTCATTCATCTCTTTTGAAGATAGGGAGTGGGGACACCAATAATATATACATTAAAAATAAAAAAAGAAGAAGTAAACAATTCTTAGTAATAGACATTAAAAACATTAATAATTTAATAATAGAATTTGAAAATTTTAACATCTAAAAAAAAAAAGACACACTAGTTACTGGTATTAAAAATATTGAAGAAACTAGGTACCCATGTTTGCATAATATTTACGAGTTATTATTTAATATTAAGTAGATTAGAAAACAAATTTTATTTTTATTTCCCAATATTGCTTATAATTTTCATGCAAGTAAAAATAAGAGAAAAATGCAAATAACTCCCTTCTAGATATGATTGCGTCAATTTCATTTTTTTTCATAACTAGGATATAATTTAGATTTTCATTTTTCATTGACCCCAGTTTGATCCCTCAATCCTAACCCCCAGTATGTTCTGGTTAATCCCCTATCTGGTTCTAACGATACTAATATATATGTGTGTACGCTCGCTTCTTTCCTTCTTCTATTTTCTTCTCTTTCACTTCCCATTTTCTTTCCTCTTCCTTTCTAAGATTTCCTCTCAATTAAGAAGTCCTCCACACCAGCTCTCTTGTTCTTCTTCTTCTTCTGTTGAGCATCAAGCTCCATACTAAGCTGAAGCCTAATTCCTTTTTCATTTTCTCTCTTAGCCAAAGAAAAGTGCTAGGAAGGATAAAGAAGATTCAAGTTCCATATAATTTCCAATTAGGTATTTTTAAACCTCCTTATAATGCCAATCTAAGACTAAATATTTTTGGAATTTGAAAATCCTAGAATCTTACAAGGAAAACTTGATAAATACCCCCTCATTCTTCCTTGGAAAACCAAACACACAAAGGAAAAAGTAGACAAAAATTTCTTACTAATAAGTTGCTTTCACAAGATTATAATCTTACCTTCTTAAAACACTCTTTTGGAGCATACAGTGAAAGCATTAAATTCATTTTTTTCTTCCTTTCTTAGTTGAACATGGGGGGGAAAGTATGGGAAAAAATAGTAAAATTATCCACATTTAAGAGACATGAACTAAAGAAGAAGAATTCATGATAAATTGCCTTAGAAAATTATAAGTCAATAAACTCTTGAAATGGAACTATTAAAGAAAAATGTTGTCATTTGTCTCCTCTCAAAGTTGAGTACTTCCTAAGGATGATAGGATATTTTTCCCAAAATTTTTATCTCATTAGAATAGCCTTGAAATAGTTTGATATCATCATATAAAATATAGTAGGAATAGTTTTAAATATTAGTATTTGTAAGAGAGATAACACACTTCTTTTCATTAGAATTTAGAAATGTGAACAATATAACCTAGAAAAAGGATGTCAACAGTCAAGTTGAGATCATATAAGATAAATTTATAATAGAGTTTTTAACAAAAAGGATTGAAAAATATTCAAAAGAACAGAATAAAAAATCTTGGTGAATATGACCTAACCTAATTCACACCTTAAATTCACACTTAAATGACCTCCTTTGGTGAATATAATTGCATCGTTGGAAAATACACTCAAAACCTTATGAAGTTGACTATAAATTTACTAAAATTAAACTTAAAACGAGAATGATGTCACAAAAACACAAAAATTGATTGAAATCGAGAAATAATATAAATTTGGGAGTATTTAGTGTAATCCTTGGCCTATAAGTAGTTTGAACCCGTTATGATCATTATATTTATTTTATCTTACTCAGGAGATTTGACTCCAACACTGGGTAGCCTAAGATTTCTTTGACTACCATACAATTATGGTAAAGTAAGTACTTCTCCTATTATTATCATACGTGTTTGTGTTTGTAGCCAGAAGTGCTTAATGTTACATTAATATGGAATCATGCATGTATTTTATATTGCTTGGTGGATGACAGATACTTTAATTATATTGTAATTCCTTAATTGGTGCATTTAGTCGAGTGTCTACTAAAATCTTAATATTATTATATTTAAATTAAATAAATGAATCATGCATTACATGGCTAGAATCGTTAGAAGGCTGTTAGCATTACATAATGACCTAGGTAAGTTGCTATTGAGGGTATTATGGTACTCCAAACACTGCTCCATGGACTAGGAACTACCTTACAGATCCAAGCTAGTCGCATCCAACTTCTACACCATCCACATTGGTAGCTCCTTCTCTACAACCATACTATTATGGGTATTAAGGCATGTCAACCTAGCGATCCAATTACGCTTAGTCATTACATCTGCCCTTAGGCGAATCCCCTAGCAGCTCTAACTAGTATTAGAGTCAACCCCTGAAACCAGCTCCCCAACGCTAGCCATATCCTAACTCTTATTATTTCCCCTATGTGACACTACCATCATGACCATTCTGAGATTCTCCTTCACTAGTATAGCCATATTCCTAGTACTAGTATATGTATTACATTCCCATGCCATCCTATACATATAGTTATTATTCATGCTCTCCTTCAACATTAATCGTTGCATCACAGTTAGCTTCTAATACTTCATCGACTCAAGTCCAACAGCATTAAGTTCGTTGACACTATGCTTATATACATCTATTGCTTGATGGACTTTATTACGTGAACGTGTGTATAAGCCTATTTCAATTGTTTGGTAACATTTTATGAATTATATATGTTATAATTATTCAATTTAAAAGTACAATTATTTTATATAAATATATATTATATAATTATTATCACAGAATATTAATAATGTATTAAAATTTATAAATAATCTAAACAATATGTTACAAATATCATTACATATGATATATAATATATTACATATGAAATATATAATATTATATAATAGCATATCAATATTGTAGGTAAAAGAAAAAAAAAAAAAGAGAGAGAAAGTGGCGAGACTCACCTCTAACTGGAATAATAAGGTGAGTGAGGCGAGCCTCTCCAATTGATATACAAAAACATCTAAGTAGACTAAACAACGAGACTTGCCTCATTGTCTCAATTAGAGGCGATAATTGGAAAGTATCGTATCTCAAGCTTCAATGCATAGTGAGGCAATAAAGGTGGTTCATGAGATGAGTGAATTGACTTTATTAATCAACTGAGATGATTTTAAGCTCTTTATAAGTGAAAAGAAAAAAAAATTGCTTCAATTGGCTATTAATATATCAATGATATGGCGTTGAAATAACCATTATAAAGTGTGACATATTCACAATATAAATATTGAGAAAATATAAATAGTCATATATTAAATATTAAATTTCTTACTTATTATTTAGCAAAAATATACATATATGCTTGTTATTGCAGATTATAAACTGTTATTTATCTATAACTACTTTATCATCAACTGGATTTCTTTTTGACAAAAAAAAAAAAAGATATTATTTTCTTATTTATCTAAAGTATATAATAATAATAATAGGATGACGCGTTGTGTAAAACCGTTCAAATGAATTCTATTGACAATGCAAAAACCAGCCTCGGGAATCCGCAAGTTGGTAGCTAAAGACATGGTAGGGCTATAGCTTATCAAGTTGTGAGAATAAAACGATGTCCACTAGGGCCCAGCGCAAAGAGACAAGAAACCCAAAGGTTAAATGAACCCAACACAAAGAAAATAAAAAATTCCCATATTATAATAATTAATTATTTTTTATTGATTGAGACGAATTGATAGTTGTTAGTTGGTGATATCCAGTTAATTATACGTCGTAATTTATAACCTTTGGTGGAGGGTTAATCCTTAATTATATGTACATACTTATGGTTGTACTTAAAATAAAGCAAAAATCAATTATGGAAGGAGTAGGGCATGCTATTGGCCCGTCGTGTCTTAAAAAAAGGTGTTTGAAGTGACGAAGTCAATCTTGGATGATTCTCAACTTCAACTTTTTGTTTTTAATCCCTTCTTCAGTACTTGGTTCCAGCTATCTTTTTGTTTTTTTCCCTTGTTTCAGTGATCTCCTTGAAATCTTGACTGAGACATTTGAAAGTAACATGCAATAAAGGGTTGAGTGGGAAGGTTAAGAGGTGCTACAATCCTACTTGAAAGGTTTGCAAATTATAAGGAAAAAGTCCAATTAGGTAGGATATACCCATGTCTGTTTAGAATTGTGCAAGTAGCGGTAGTGATAGATTTACTAACCCTTATAAATATATATATCAAAACAAAATATAAATACTAGTTGAACCATTAGCATAATTAATGATGTTTCAACAATAAAATACCAAGTATTCATATTATATCTTGTTATATTTTTATGCTATAAAAGGTTAGTAGATCTATCTCGATTTATTTATATATTCATAACAATAATACCGATTAAAATATGCTTTAGCCTCTTTATTTGAGATATCGGCCTGGATTGTTTAAATGATTTTAAGATTTGATTTTTATAGAGTCATGGGGATTTTTTTAATCTTCTTAATCTTTAGACAGATGTATATTTAAGATTAATTATATCAAAAGAAATCAATGTTTCGAATAAGTTTAAATAAATTATTATCGTTTTGCATGGTTAAAAAATGGATCAATAAAATATTAATATTTTAAGTGGTTTGAAAAAAGAGATCAGCGTTTCAAGTGGGTAACAAATAAGTACAAAAATAAATCTCTTATTTAGCTATTTACAACACTTTATATAAGAGTATCCCCATCTCGTAAGATCTCTATGAGGTCTTTATAATGCACCTGTTTTGATACCAAGTTTTGTATCATTTCAAACTAAATCGATACTGAACTAATACTGAACCGATACAAATATAATATTGATAAAAACTGACAGTTTTACTCAGAAACTAACCAAAAGAAATAATACTAAACCGATATTGATCCGATACCAATAAGTTATCGATACAGATTTGATACAGATAAAAATCTAATAATCCAAATAAGCCCTAACATTTTTGGGAAAGAACCTTACCATTTTATTTTTAAAAGCATTTACATCCCGTGGAACCTTTAAAAAGTCCTTGAAATGTCATGTCGGTATTTTTTATTATTTTATCTTTAAAGTTCATTACATAAGATCATTCATGTCTTTTTAGGTTTTATGAATCTTCTGTACCTTTATATAATGCACATAACAAAATATAAAAAAATTATGAAAAGATGTTAATGTTCTTTTTTGGGGGATCTTTATTTTTTTGGATCTTTAACACATTATCTCAAAAAGTTTTAAAGACCTCCATTTTATAGACCACAAACAGTGAGGTACTTTACATTGGTCCCGTGCTAAGGACTTGGCATGAATATGCTCTAAGGCTCTATACATGAGGTTTTTTATATCCTTTTTAAGTTTTGTATTTCTTGTATACTTTTTTATATATCGTTTTAAGTTATGTAGTTCTCGTACGCTTTTATAAAATACATTTAATAGAATAAAAAATATAAAACAACTATAAAAAAACATGAATAATCTTACTTTTTGGGATCATAAACAAAACTCTCCAAAAAGTCATAGAATCTCTCTTGTTTGCTAAGAACCTAAAAAGTAAGATTCTAAGAATAAAGACCCATACGTTAATTCTTTTACATATATATATATATATATTTACTACTTAAAATATTAATGCTTTATTTAAATTCAACACAAACATCTATACTTTTGAAAGAGTATCCTCCGTATATTTACTCCCTTGCTTTATTTAAATTCAACGCAAACATGCATCTATACTTTTGAAGAGTATCCTCCGTATATTTACTCCTTTGCTTTATTTAAATTCAACACAAACATCTATACTTTTGAAGAGTATCCTCCGTATATTTACTCCCTTTTTATCTCTTTCAGTCTCAGACAACTGTTTGCAAGATGAAAAAAGTAAAAAGAACAGAAAAGATATTGACTACGCGATAATGGACAAACTACTATCCCCCTCCCGAATCGTGGAATCCACCTAATGGAAAAGAGAGAATAAAGAGGTGCTTGTTGTTGATGTGAGCTTTGAAATTTTCTGATTAATCTCATAATGGCCAGGTGTGTAACCCCACAAGAGAACACAATCATAACAAGGATATTTGCCCCCATTTTTTTCCTATTTTTTTTGCTGGTAAGCAAAGGGAAATTTTCGAAACACATCATAGATTTGAATGTTTGGTTCTAGGAATGATTGTTAAAGTGCAGTATCCATTTTCAACATTAGGAACATGCTATCGTCGATTGATTCACTTACGAGGAAAGTGACATCATAAAGCAATATTCAGTTTAACGGCAGAGAATCAATTGGCAATTGACATCTTTTTCTCCAGTATATCTCGTCCAAACAGAGAATAATCTAGGTAAAATGCCCCAACACATATAGAATGAGACAATAAGAATAAATAGACACGGTGAATAAAAAAAAATAAAGACCAAAAAGAAATATATTAAAAAAAAAATAGCATTGTGCTTGATTGTCTGAAATAGAATTAGTATTATGTCTTTATTACCATAGAATAATTATTCATTTGTTTATCTTGTAAAAGTTTCTACCATAAAATATGTTTATTTTATATAATGTAAAATAATTTAGAAATCCATATTCTTTCCCTTGACATGAGACAATACTATATCTCATGAAAAACATTTTTCTTTTCAAAAATATCTTTAATCTTTTCCAAAAATATCTTTAATCGTAAAACAAAGATTTGCAATTCCTTTCTAACTATAATCCATTCCAATAAACCAAGCATGATGTAATTGTATTTGTAGAATAAAATCTTTGAGCAAATAAATAAATAAAACATTTAGTACATGAACTTTATCAATTTGTGCAATTAACCACTTGAATTTTAAAAGTATCGATTTAATGCCTAAACTTTGCCTCCTTTTTTTGTAATTAACTACGCAAACTTTGCAAAATTTTTGCCCAATTATCTACCAAAACTTTACTTTATTTTTGCAATGAACTGCCCTATCTAGGTATTATAAATAAACTTGAAAAGTTCATAACTAGTAAATCAACACTTTTAAACTTCAAGTAATTAATTATACAAAGTGGCAAAGTTTAGGTTGTAAATGTGATATTTATCCATAAATAAATTATATATTTATGTTTACTTGATTAATTTTGGATATAATGAGAATGGAATAAAAATTTTCCATATTATTAACGGTATATGAGAGCACATGTAGTCAAGCATAACAAAAGTGAAACTATAATTTATAAAAGGAAAAAAAAAAAAAACTAAACTAAACTAAATATCCAAAGAAATAGCAAAAGTCCAAGCAAATTTTACAGCCTAATGGGACTCTTCTAAAAACTAAACCATGGTTTTAATGGATGGAAATTTTACAAAAGGTAGGATTAACGTTAATAATCAAGTTCAAATACGGATAGTGGATCGAACATTTAAGTGATTGAAACAAATGATCAATTTTTATATTAAGTGATTAATATAAAAATCAAACTTTTAATTGATTAAAAATAATGAATTAATTTTATACTAAGGGGTTCAAACAAAGAATCCAATCACTACGTCAAATTAATACAACAGTGTAATAATATGATCATTTTTTAAAATAAATTATTTAGGATACTTTATTTTAACCTCTTGGAAGTTTGATCCTTTATTTAAACCTAGACGTTAATCTCCTTGCATGTGGTTTTTTCCTACAATATAAGACCTTCCTCTTCAATTTGCTCCAACAAGTTTTGTAACTGTGAAAGGAGGAGGAGAAGAAACAAATGATGACCTATACCAAGGGAGCTTTGCGATCTTTTTATGTTTTATATTTTTTATCTTTGGATTTCTGTTTTACTATCATAAGGAAGAAAGCGATGAATAGTTCTGATAGAGATAATAGAAAGATGGAAATTTACAAGCCTAATATTCTTGGTTGGTTTCCGAATTCGTAATTAATTGAAAAATAAAAGTTTTTCATACTTTTGTTGTCAAGGGATTAAAAGCCCCACATTTGTTCATTTTAGTAAAAATTGAAAAAACTTAATTTAAATCGTAAATTTCCAATTTGTATGTTAGAATTTTTTTTTTTTTTTTAAGTAGCAGGCCCTATTTAGTATAATCATAAAAAAGTTTAAAACCTTAGATTACATCCAATAGATCATGAAAACCCCAATTTTCTGGCCAAAAAAGGAAGAAAAAAAAGAAAAGAAAAGAAAAAAAAAAAACTCAAATTCAATTTTCCCAAATTATTCTGAAAAACAACCCCAATTGCTTGAATTCACATAATGGAAAATTCTAATTATCAAACTTTGAAAAGAATTCAAACTTCTAAACAGATTAGGAATCAAACATAACTTTAGTTGACCTTATATTGTAAGGTAAATATTATAGAATTTATATTTTGCAATTAGTTAATTAGTATTTAGAAATATTATAAGAAAAAGGAAAAAAACTAAAAAAAAAGAGAAAATAGAAAAAGTAGTATGTGCTGGCACATGTTAGAAACTTCTAGAACTTTTTAGTATTTTTAGACCGGAGTCAAGGCTGATGTAGCATGGGATAATATTTAGAAAGCAACTCTTGCCATAAGAGATCTAGACTCGAGACGAGGTAATGTTGAGGTGACATCATCAACATTTGATGACCATGAATTCTCTATGTAAGCCCATAAGGGAGCCCAATCTAAGGCTAGGAATGCAAAGGATGCCTCATTAACATTTTCTAATGATGAGTGTGAAGATGACCAGAAACCACAAATAGAAAAACTCAAGAAAGATGTGCTACCTGTGTAAATGGATTTGCATCAAGAGGAAAGTATGGAAAATATGTTACATGAATCCCCAAAAAAAAAAATTACAACCAATACAAAACTCCACCACCAACCCAAAAGCCACACCATACAAACCATATCCAAAGTTAACCTAAATTACTATCACTGACCCGAATCTCAACACCCATGTTTAACCATAAAACAACAAACAATTACCTAATACCATCCTAGAAGCCTTATCACATTCTTCTACTAGTATTCAACAAACAGTAGGTCATTTGGAGGATGCATGTATGGTGTTTAAGGAAATTTCAAACAGAGTTATGATTTGTTGTTGGAATGCTTTGATGGTCAGTTGTGCTCACTCATGTCATAACGAGGATGCATTAGAGCCTTTGGTTGGTATGCTAAAGGAGAATGTGATACTTGATGATGATACCATGATCAATGTCTTATTAGTTTGTTCAATTATCGAGACTACTAAGATGGACAAATGGGTTGATATTCTATTGCCATATGCTTTTGGTGATAAATTACGTAAACTGGATAGAGATTTGATTGATATTGTGCTTATTATTTTGTATAATAAATGGAGAAAGATTAAAAAGAGTAGGCAATGGTTTGATGAGGTTATTGGAAGTGAAGTCTACTTCAATGGAGTGTTATGATAAGTGCATACTTTTTGAATTGTCTCCCTTTAGAGGCGGTTGATCTTTTCCAAAAAGATAATTGCCAACCCAATCATGTCAATATGGTTAGTGTCCTTACTTCTTGTGCTCTAGTTGGTAATCTAGATCTTAGAAGATGGATTCACAAGTCAAAAGGTTTCAAAGACATTCTTGAATCCAACGAACTTATGGTAATTGCACTCATAGACATGTACTCAAAATGTCATTGTTTGGAGATGACCAAACCAGTTTTTGATAAGATTGATGTTTTTTTGAATGATGAATCAAAATGCAAAACGCTAGTTATGGTATCGTTTGGGGAGAAGCAGCAGTTTATGGGATCCGCAAGGGTAGCCTCTGCAACTATAAACCCAAAGTCTACAATTTCTTAAATCAAAAGATTAATAAGGAGGAAGTTCATGGAATTAGGTATTCAAGATGAGTTAAAAATACTGCCTTTTGAGACTTATGAAGGCCCATATGGGAGTGTTTTATTTAAGTTGCAGTATTTAGGAGAAACTCATACATTTTCGCCTATTCGGATTATGAGGTTGTTGCTTGCACACTTGAAATAGATGATAAAGCGGAACCTTAGATTGACTATTTCAGAATATGTGGTGAGGTCTCTTTCCTACTTTATAAATTTGTAGAGGCAAGCTTTTTTGGATGTTTTTGCTATTGAAAGGCTAAAATCGTTGAGATTGATGCATGATTTTACAACAACTATCCTTGGTTATGGTATATACAAGGTAGAAAGTGTTGGTAGGAAAACTACAAATGTAGTTTTTGTTGACATTGGACATTGTGATATGTAGGTATGTGTTTCATCATTTGAGATCGGGCATATGAAGAAACTTTTCTATGCATTTGATCGTAGTTTAAGAGGGAGAGACTTTGATGAGGTTCTATTTAATCATTTTGTGTTACTTTTTAAGGATCAATAAGATATTGATGTTGTCTCCTTTAATTCCATGATCACAAGTCTTCTAGTAAGTAGCAAGGAAAAGGAGGCTTTAAGGTTTTTCTATTGCCTGAAGCAAGTTGGTTTATGTCCCCATCCTAGGACATTCTTTGTTGCTTTCTATGCATGTAGTCACTTAGGGTTGTTAGACCATGAGCTATTGATTTTCTCAAATATGAGATCAAGGGGTTCTGTTTCTCCTAGTCTAGAACATTATGCTTGTTATATTGGTGTTCTTCCACACAAAGGCTACATTGAAGAAGTGCTTGAGGTTATTCGTTCTATGCCCATTAAACCCAATAATTTTGCATGAGACTCTTTGATTGGTGGTTTCTTGCTTGATGGTAGGAGTGTTATGATGCAATTTGTATCGTGAAAGCATGTCAAAGTGGATCCTCACAATTCTGCATTGGCAGGGTATATTGATAAACCAATGTTCTCTTGTGCAAATTGTTATTCTAATATTGCCACAAGACTTACGAAATGTGGAAACTAGTGGAGCTTCATACATGTTAGTGATCATGATAAGGTTTGTGCATGCATCAAGAGATGTGTGGCATCTATTTAAAAGAGTTGAATTAATTGATCTGATAGATTCCGATCTTACTCAAGTATTTTTCTTCCTTTGTGAGTTATCCAGTACACGAGTATCATCTATAGTGGTTGATTCGTGGGCATTTATAACTCAAAATAAACTCTCAGTTAATGTTGTACTCTTTTGTTATTAGTTACTTCAATTTGTATTCATCTAACTCATGAGGACAAGGGTTTTTGAAGGGATGGGGAATGCTATAAGGTAAATATTATAAAGTTTATATTTTGTAATTAGTTAATTAATATTTAGAAATATTATAAAAAATACAAAAACAATAAGAAAATAGAAAAAAAAATAGTATGTGGTAGCACATATTAGAAACTTCTAGAACTTTCTAGTATTTTTGGGCTTCGGGGAGGCTAACATATTTTTGTATATATATACTCTATCATCAATGAAAAAAATAGAAGAAAAATATTATGCCTTCCAATTTTAGTATTGTTGGTTTCTACATTGAGATTCCAATATCTACTTATATTCTATGGCTTCTATTCGAGCTAACTCAACTTAGATTCGAAGCTGGATTCAACCACCACACTTCACCTTACATCAAATGTAGAAACAGATCACTAGAATTTAATATCATATGTAAAGAAATTAGGGTCTTTCTTGGGTATCTAATCTTAATTGGCCATGATGTAGGTTGATCAATTGTAAGGAATGCACGGCAATCATCCATAACCCCTTTGGTCAACTAATATCAGTATAGTAGGACATCATTCAAAATGATTTATTGATTATATAATTTTATAAATTGAACATACAAAACTCGAACTCAAATTTTATAGACAATTTAATTTCAAAACGTCAACATACAAAATTTGAAGAAATAATGGATTTTAAGTAAAGTAAAATCGTTAATTTTTAAGCTATTGTGACCAACAAATGGGTGACATCTATAAGAATTGTATCATCACTAATAGCTAAAGAAACACGAACCTACTTATAGACTTGTGCACCCCCTTAACTTTTCATCTAAATGGCGACTATAAAGTTTTGGATGTTATATAATATGCACCCCTACTCTTTAACCAATGCTGTCGAGATGGCAATGGCAAAATTGCCTCCGTCAATCACGACCAAACCAGTCTTGTTATATTCCAAACACTTACTGTAGATATGTTTTTTCCTCTAATCTAGTTTTGCCTTTATTTGAATCTTTAAAGTGTTTTGCACTATCATAAAGGTATGCCTACCAAGATTGCAAATTATCCTTCTCACTGTCACTTTCACTACTCCTTTGTTCTTGCATTGCCCTCTCAATCTCCTCTCCTTTCAAGATCATGACTTTTTTGTTAGAATATTGTGACCATAGTTGATAAAGTTAAAATATTCAATATCTTAATTTTTTTTAGTATGCTTATTTTTAATTTTCTCTCTTCGTGTCCCTTGCTTACTTGATGTATCGTTTAATTTCTTTCTTGTAAGTAAATTGTTCCTCAATCTTTTTATATTCTTCATTATCAAGCCTATGTGGATGTCTAAAAAATTTCTTCAATCTACATTTTTATGTCAAAATATTTTGGCGATAAATTTAACCATATCTTTAAAAGTCTTATGGTATCACCACTTGACCACAAATGTGAACACCCTTATTTACACAACTTGAATATGATAATTGCTAAGAATATGATATAATTTTTTTGAAAAAACTTTAAGAAAAGTTGCAAATATTGCCTCTGATTTTCTCGATTTAAGAATATTAAAATATGAATAGTTTAATTGTAGTAAATAACAAATGGAATTATTTTGTCATATAATGAATGATACGATACTAAATCTATATATGAAAATAATTTTGATCAGTTAATAACATTAATTATTATATTACTAATATTAAATTAAATACCACATAATAGATCATGGTATAATGCACATTTAAATGCTATGAACTAAAACATAAATAATTTTGAATTCATTCATGGTTTAAAATCTGATTAAGATTTTCCCTGACTAGCAAAAGATACCAAAGACAAGATTACTTGTCATGAGGCAATAGCTCAATAAATTTAAACATTCGACTCTGGATATCAAGCATAGAATAAAGATATAAATTTCTAGAGTCTATTGGTTAGTAAATGATAGTTTAAAGATAAATCGCTAGGGCTAAAATATATGTGATGAAATTACTAACTAATTAAAATCTACAAATAAAAAACTTAAATAAAAGTTTTGGTTTCATAAACATAAATGTTAGAATGTTCTAAGCCCATAGAGCCTTAAACTCTAATTTGGCCTATTGGATCCGGAAACTTTAAAAAACACTAAAAATACTTAATAGCGTAGATTTAAAATTTTAATTTTCAACCTAAAAGTGTTTTACAAAAAATATAGAAGTTTTAGTGTTAATTTTAAAGATATTGTCTTGAAATAACAGAAACAATTATACATGTATTACTTAATATATAACATGATAACTAAGCTAATCATCTTATATTTAGTATGAGCTAATTTTTATCAAATCAACATATGATAATTATTCACATTTTTCTTCATGAAATCATGCAAGACTTAGAGGCTAAGGGAGGAGGCATCACATACCTTGCATTAGACATCCATAATCTTATCCTTATCTCTTTCATAATTACATGAAAGTCACACTTCCTCTAATGAGAAATTTTAAATGAATTTAGACATTAAATTGATGAAAGTAACCCTTAACATTTTCAAGACTTCTTCAATAAAGTTCCTAGCCGTAAGAAGTCTTGTAATTTTGGCAAGTTGAACTTATCTTTAAGGCGATCATTACATCATCCCCATCAAAACCTATGACTATTGTAAACCTTATGAAATTTTCATAATTTAGAAATCACAATTAGAAATATATAACACGAGAATATAGTAGTTATATATAATTATAAAGTTTAATAGATCCTAAATGATATTATAGAGACAAAACACAAGTAATAATATGAACCTTTATAATATCATATGATAAGTCAATAACTAAAGATATAGCTAGTATCAACATTTCAATATTATGAAATAAAAGACGATAATAGGAATAGAATCGATAAGTTGTAATTTAAACCTCAAGGCTCTAAAATTTAATTATGTAGCTTTAAAAGTTAATATTACTTAATCATGTATGCTTAAAATCATATATAATATTTTAGAACTATAAATAAAGTATTATGAATAATCTAACATGCTTATTTTTCAAAGTAAATGTTTTCATTTTTTTTATATATATAAATATTAAATTTGGTCTTTTAGAGCTTAAATATCCTTATAAAACCCTAATTGGGTAAAAATAAATCCTAAAAATCTTCAATCACATAAACTTAAAATTTAATATATCAACTTAGAATAATTAATAAGATATTATAGTACACTTGGAAGACAAGTTTCAATTTTATATCATCCTCATTCACAAAATAAACTAACAAATATGTCTCTTCTGCATTAATAACTATCTTAATCATTACTTTTTTCTCATGTCAATTAAGAAGACTAGAGAAATTTCTTATCACATGCATCTATTCTTGAGGACTAGGTAGATGAGGCAATAATTGCTTAAGTCGAATAACAAAAGAAGGAAATGTAAAGGAAATCTTATCCAAGTCCAAGTAATTATGTTTGATGTTGACACATAGCCTCCATTAATCTTCTACTCCATTCTCGTAAAAAAGCCCATGAATTCAAGAATAATTCATCAACATCATAATATCTTCTCATCATGACCTTATCTTTTCATTTAATGCATAGATACCTTGATGAGATCATGATAATGGTGAATAGATACTTAGAAAAATGGGAATAAAACTGGTCTATTACTATTAGATGGTATGAAGTCTCTATCTTGAAGGAAATGAGCGAACTCAAAGAAGTCACTATCTTTGGATGTAAAATACATCGATTTTTGGCCAAATTCCTTTATTTAGGGCCTCAAACGACCATTTTTAGTATTTATAGCAAGTTTTATTTTTCTTATTTTTTTAGAGCAGTATCGGTTTTGCACGTTGTCTGTAGTGTTAGTTTTGTCTTTTCATCTACTTCGTTTTAAGACCTTTTTATGGCAGGTTTTCTTTTTCTTATATCTTTTTTATAGAAGTATCGGTTTTACACCCCCTCTGTGGCATTAGTATTGTCTTTTTATGTACTTTATTTTAAAATCTTTTATTTTTTATTTCAGTTTGGGTTATATCTTTGGCAGCTTTTAAGCCAGCCTATATATTGTATGCCCTAGGGAAGATGGATGGTCATTTATCATTTTTTTTTATCAAAAATACACTATTTGAGCCGTTTTTGCTCTCTTTCTCCCAAATTCTCAAATTTTATATATTTCTTCAAATATGGATGCTAAATATCTAGGAATTCTTAGAATTAATTGGTATTTAAGGATCACACTCTAGGTATTCTGAGAATCAATGACTAGTGATATAAATCCTAATTAATCTGCTGCATCACACCTTAACACATTTCATTAATGAATGATGTTGGCATCTTTTCTTCAAGTTCATTTCATATCCTTCCAATTCAATTAATGTGATGTTGGTATTTTCTTCACAAGTTCATTCAACACACTTCTACTCTTGAAGAGCCACTGTCCATGGAGTATGCTTCAAGTAAAATTCACCAAAAAATTACTTAAATAATTAATACTATGGAATCTTAGGTAATCACTACAATCTTCTTCATTAATTTCACTTCTACACAAACAAAAAGTTCATATTTCTTCTTCCATTTTCTAAGGATGAACCCCAAAAGTCGAAGTCATCTAAATGAAATAATATCAAAGTAAAAGTAAAAGTCATCAAAATAAAATAACGTCCATGCAACAACTCATCACCAACATCAATGAAGATAAGGTCAATGCATGTGTTAATTTCAAATTTCTTTTCTTTCCTTAGAGTGGGGAGCAAGTTTGTTCAAACACCCATATGTGAAAATTCAACTCCTCACTAACTCATTAAGGATGACGTTGTAGAATATCAACCCATTTTGACTTCTTTTATTTTTCGCCTTCTTTACCTCTTCAAATGATGTGATCTTCTTTCTCTTCTTCTCTTTCCCTGTTCAAAATTTCAAAAAAAATAAAAAGGAAATTCTTTATATTTCCTTCTTACTACTTTAACTTAGCTTTAGAAAAGAAAAGTTCACCAAACATCCACAATCAAAGCTTCTAGAGATAAGAAAATTCCTCTAACCATCTTCATTAATTAGATCACTCAAGGTTTTGAACTTGAACATCCTCTTTACCTCTCTAAAAGTAGTGGCACTTGTAACTCAAGGAGAAAGCCAACACTTCTTCTCTTCTAAATCAATGTAAATCATTGTATACACCATTAATTTAAGAAGAAATCATGAAAAAAATCAACTAAAACTTTGTTTGGGACCCATATTGTTTTGTCCATAAAGAAAAATAAGAAAGAAAATTTGTTCAATAACTAGATATTAAGCCTAAAATGACCATTTGATAGACAATTACTTTGATAAAATTAAGGATAGTTTCCAATTCATATGTAAATTGCTCGGTCATCACAACAAAAGAGATTATAACTTGTTATATTCCAAGTTTATCTTATGACTATCTTGATATTTAGGATAAAATAAGTTATAGAAACGCTAGGAAATATACTTAAGAATTTCAGCTATAAGAGTATGCAAGGCAAAAATATTGTTTATTTTAGTAAATGACTTGTATATAGTCTAATGATACATTAAAGTAGTTAATCATATAGTGAAATTAAATATATGACTTAATATATATATATATATATATGTTTCATTCCTTAAAAAAAATATGGGGAAAAGTGATTTAAATTAATAAATAGTTCATGTATAGATTAAAGATGATCATTTGATAATTAATTACTAAATAAATTGAAGGATTATATATGTATATATATCTATCTGTGTGTGTACATGCACGGAAATTTCAGCTCTTATATACATAAATAATAATAATGGTAATAATATACAATAAATTTATGATTGTATATTTATAAAAATTACATAAACTTCATATTATGACATTTTATTAAGTATTTGTTTAACTTATAAATGATATATTTTTTAGTAAAGAAACCTTAGAATAAAAGCCCTAAGAGTTTCGACTTTATGAAAGAATTTAGGGAATTTTTGTTTGGATTTGAAAAATGGAACATATTTGAACAAATGAGGGTATAAGAAGATTGATTATGTAACTAAATTTTGATGGATAAACCTATATAAGAATTTAAGTCTCGAATCATATGTAGAAATAGAGTTTGATACATAAACTTGATATGATTTAAGTACTGCAAGGATAAGAAGAAAATTTAGCTTTGAATTTAGTAAATAAACTCAATAATAAGCCTATATAGACATATGCAGATTTTGGCACGTATAAAAGAATAGGGTTCCTAATACAAAACTTAAGTAATTCAAATATATATTAGCTAATGTGATGATATAGGTTTCGATTTACACATGATATTGAGGTTACAAAATGTGGAATAATAAAAACCATGTAAATCTTAAGTAATATGATCATATTAATTAAAGATGTATACTTAGATTCAAGATAAGAGAAATACAATGAAAATAGACCTAAATACAAGTTTTGGCTATATAGAATCGAAAGAGTATGTGATCACTAAAATTGATAAAAGAATACATTAAATAAAGAAATAAACTTGGAATTGAAGTCATGAAGGCAAAACGAGGAGTTTAGGTAAAATAACATACCTCTTAACCCCCTTAATTTAATTAGAGTAAAATTTACAAATTGAATAATTTAAGTTGATTATTGAAAAGTACATGAAATTAGTGTTACAATGCCTATTTGTAGTGAAAATCTGAGTTGAAATGAGTACAATAAGCTTAGTTTAAGATTACGTGAGTAAATTAGATATTCAAAATCATTTAGGATACTTTTACTAAAGAAAACTAAGTTCATACGAACTTTATAATCTAACTTAAGGAAAAAATAAGCCTTGCGAGCTTTAAAATGACTATCTATATGACAAAATCGGATTAAGAATGTGAAAATGGTGTTAGAAACATTAAAACCTGAGTTTCAGATACTTAAGCACCAATAGGACTTATTATAAAGCTATATGTATGTTAATGTGTAATTATTATTTCATTTCATAGAGAAACAGATCAATCATTGGATTTTCCAGTAGATTGCTACGAATTAGCTAGAATGATAAGTGCGTAACTTTGACTTTATTACATTGTTTATGCTTGTAATATAGATGCACTTGTTTTAATATATCTAATACTGTTATATGTGTGGGGATTGGGTAATTGTATGCAGCATGGTGATTAATTCAGTTGATAATTTATCACATTAAAAGTGATCACTCATTGCTTGTAATATTGGTTTGCTACCGTTGGTAAGTGTCTGTGAACTGAATGGTCACTTCAATAAATGGACTTAATATTATTTGACGAATTAATAAACTATCATGCATTGCACAATTTGCATTATTAAAGTTCCTCGTTACATGTTAACACTTCGAATCTATGGATTTGCTTAGTACATTCTAGATGTAAATTTCTTAGTTTTATGCAAGACTTCATAGTTTTTTTGTTCCATTAGGAACTACTTGATATCCGAAGGACGCCGCCTATGGTATTGACATGAAGTTAGTTTACACTTAATGAAGCTTTTAAGTTACAAGGGTAAGTTGAGATGAGCTAAATTGTTTAAAAATATTAAGTGAATACATACATGTGTATATATTCCTCATTTCCTTGGTTCTTAGTCTCTCCTAGCCATAGTTAACTTATGCTAGTTCCTGATAACCCTAATGAGAGGGCATAAACCTATACCCTGTTTGGATTATAGTCATCTAAACTTGTACTCATTCATATGATTGATTATTTCATTGCATATGCCTGCTAAGCATACTTGCTTATTATTGCTTGATGTGTGGTGTGGTTAAGTTAATTTACTGAGCTGTAGTTTCACTCACCACCCTACGATTTTGTGCAAGAATAGTGCTTACTAGGATTGGGTTAGAAATGTGTGAAGAGTGCTTTTTCAATAAACTTCTCGAAGTAGAAAGTTAGGTCATGAGTAAGATGAACTTAGAATATTAATTAGATTAATTGTATAATCATCTAAGATTTTGTATTATGTAGGTTAAAAATCCAATCTTACGATTTGGTAGGGGATACCAATTTTCTGTGATTTTGGTGAGCTATAAGATATCGATTTCCTTAGTATGTTTAAATGAAAAATATTATATATGTATATGATTAAATCACGTGAAGTAGATAAATAAATAGAGTCATGTGATATCTGACTTGGAGGACTATTTTTATATTGTTGGTACACATGTAGTATGATAGCTTCAAGACAATTCTACTAGGTCTTATTTGGGGTTGTGACAATAAGCTTACTAATAAATCAAGCGATTGATTCCTTTGATGATTCTCTAAATTTATATTTGGTCAATAGGGTTTTAAAGTCCTTCACATACTCTTCTAAACTCATCCTTCCATGCTTTTAGTGTCTGTAGTTCTGAGGATCTCTTATTTATAATTATCAATCACAAATCTTCATCACGACAATCTTTTCATTAACATCGATGTTATTACCTTCTCCTCATTATTGTTAGGATCTCTTATTTATAATAATCAAGCACATGAGTTAAGTGAGTGTTGGGGGTGATTCCGACAAAGGCACTCCGATGATCAAGTTAATAAAAGGCTCTTTAGGTGACAAGAGTGAAAATCAAGTCATCACCACTGGAAAAATAGAGGGAATTTACTTGTTACTTACCCCATTGTAATCTCTGCACTCATATATTTATAAGAGAGGGCTTTTTTCCTTTTGAATTTATTATGAGATTCCTTAGAATAATTCTTTAGTTCATGCTCCCAATGTTTACACATTTAGCATGCATGCCTTGAGGTAAGGATGATAGTGGAGTCTACAAAGTTATACGTAGTGACATATTTCTATTTGCCACTTGTCATGTCTTTCTCTATTTAAGTCATTGGAGGAGGGGATTGTAGAATTACTATTTGGAGTGTAGGCCCTAGTCTACCACTTGGCACACTCATTCGTTATACTTAGTAACAAAGAAAAATGATAAGGAAAATATAAGTCATGATCATACGGCAAATATTCACCCTACCACTTGGCACGCACACCCCCCCCCCCCCCCCCCCCCCCCCCCCCCCCCCCCCCCCCCCCCCCCCCCTCTAAATTTTGCCCGTTTGAGGTGGACACAGTAGGCTGATCTTCGGCCTAGTCAAAAAATTGTCATCAACAATTATTATGCATGAAAAATGAAGTCAAATTGGATTACTATTGAAGCACAAACAGATATTATGTATAATTTGTGAAACTTTGAAGAATGTTTTGCAAGAGGAATTGGTTTTAGATCCATAATCTTGTATATTTAGAAGCACACTAGCTAGAGGCAAGGGATTGCTTAAGTTGGTGTATCAAAGGTCAAGCTACATAAGAGCAATGTTAGTTGAGGAAGAAGCCTTCAAGGGGGAGAAATTCTTCAAACGGGTTTTATGAAGAAATATACAAATAGGCTTGACACTATATATAACCTAAAACCTTAAGGTATTAGGTTAATGGGTCTTCCCTCTTATAAACCTTTCACATAAATCTCATTTTCCTATGTGGAATTTTTCCAACCTCACACTTGCACTATAATAAATCTTTCCCTCAGGTGTAAGCCTCTGCAATGGGCTAAATCATACTCCCTCTCAATAAGAGCTTGTTAAATTGACTCAATTAAACCACTTTTTTTGTGAGTGGTCCGCTCCCCACCAACTCGGGTTTCACAAACGAGTCACACCACAAAGCTTTTCTTTCGACATGAAGGGTCAAATTGGTGGGGAGTGGACCACTCACAAAAAAGTGGTTTAACCCTTCATAGGAGAGGAGAAAGCCTTCAAAAGGGATAAATTCTTCAAACAAACTTTGTGAAGGAATACATAAATGGGCTTGACACCATATATAACCCAAAATCTTAAGATATTAGGTTAATGGTCTTCTCTCTCATAAATTCTTCACATAAGCCTCATATTTCCCATGTTAGATTTTCCTAACCTCACATTTGCACTCTAACAAGCAACTTTAACAATGAGTTTCTTATGAAGTTGCTTAAAGTGCCACATTAACAACTTAAGAAACTCTCATTGTTAAGCAACTCTACACTTTATTCATGAATTTGTTCAAGAGAGTTGCTTAGCATTTTTTAATAAATTTTTTAACAATTTTTTATTTTAAGTAAGTTAAGGAACTTACTTTTTGAGTTGCTTAATTAAGCAACTTAGACACCGGTTCTTATGTCAAGAACCTTGCTATATTGGTTAAATGGAGTTGTTTGGCCTAGGTCCTTGTGCTGAGCAACTCCAATAAAGATGGTCAGAGTTTTCTCATAATGTTTTGTCTCTTATTTTAATGGATAGTTCTAACTATTGTAATACTTTATAACTTGGTAGCAAGATGGTGTCTCATAGAAGTCAAGTAATTAATGAAAGAAGTCGAGCTCAAAAACTTGCTCCTTCTGCAAAGGGTGGTGATTTTTATTGTACCTATTAGGGATACTGATAAAAAGGTGGAGATCGAAGCACTTGAGTTGTTGTTTAGAGGTAGATGGAGCTTGTAAGATCCAAAAAGTATTTGGTGACTCAAAGGGAATTGACTAGAAGAGTGAAGAGGTGTAGCAAGGATCAATAGCTATAACCAGGTATGATTTTTGGAGTAAACGAGTCATAACATCTAGGCATGTAGGTGACAGAGACTCGTAAGTGTGTACAATGCATTGAATAGGCAAGACATGAGAATTGGATAAGTCATTTTACAAATTTAACTTAGGTATATAAGTAAGTGTTTTAAGTTTTTCAAATTAAAGCCAAATTGAAGATATATTGAGTTTTTATTTTCTAAGAGCATTTAAGCAAATAAATGGGTAAATGATTAAATCAAGTCCACTTATATATTGTCCTTGGTAATTGTTCAATTTGTATTTTCTCAAGACCTATGTTATTTTCTAAACATGTATTGATATTTGACTTCTTGTTACTCCACATAAATGTTGTTATGGACATTAGGCATAGTAAGTGAGTTAGCAAAAGATCCTACGGACCATGTCAGAAAAAATAGTGTCTTGTGATCTTGTGATAAACAATTGCATTGTTGTAAATCGTAATCACTCCATAGTTAATTGATTCAGCTTTTTGCCGTGATTTTCTATAATTACTTATTTGATATTATCCACGTAAATTCTTAAAAATAATAACTTGCATTTTTCTTTTTCTTTTTGGCCTATAATAACTTGCATTTTCTTAACCGGTATCTCTCATATACTTGTTTAGTGATAATAATAACATTTAAATATATTATAGGATTGAATCCAAAATTTAGAAAGAATAATTTATAGTCGAAAATTAATATTTATAATAAAATATTTATAATTTTTTATGGGTATTATTAAATTTACACACACACATGCGTGCACCATCTGCTAATATATATAAAATAAAAAAAAATATATACATTTATCATAGTCGTCAGCCGTCTATTTATTAACTTAATCGTGTATTTCAATGTTACAAGTTTTCTAATTGCATAGAAGTTAAGGCAAGTCCTTGAGATCAATGATTAATAACACCCTAATAATCATCGTGACAAAGTTAAAAAAAGACCAGACACTTTACATAACTTTCGGTTTATAATAATTAATAATCGTAACCACGTAAGGACCGATAATAATGACAATTAATCCTGTATGTTGGAACATGCATGTTTACGAAAACCCTAATTAAAAAATTTTTGTCCTTAGCAAGAAGCTCATGTGCCCCCATAGGTACAGTGGACGCATGCACCTAAGTTTGTTCCAAAGGACATTATTTCACGTACATTACTGTACTTTATACGTAGAAAACTAAAATAATAGGAACATGTTCCGCATCTAATTAATAGGCAAAAGTGGGGCATTCGAGGAAGGTCCCCTTCAGCTCTACTTCATTATTAATTAATCATGTGTTAATTAATTGATCTCTAACAATACTGGACATTGGACGAGTCAAAACTAGACAAATCCAGTTGGATTCAGCCCTTTGACAGAGCAGCATCAGTTGACTTTTCGCATAATATTACAAAAGAAGGTATTCAAATTTTTTATACATTTGCTTTTTTATGAAGTTTACAGTTAGTATTGGAAACTTAATGACTATTCATTTTATTTAATGGGAAAAAAACATTATTTTCCTTTTTAATTCTTATATTTTAACAAGTGTTAATGAAACCTAGCTATGATTAATTAGAGCATTCATATCCGAGCTTCTTGATAAAAAATTTTAAATTAAAAACCTTACTTTTTGATGTTCTTACCATTGTATTTGGTATAAGGGAAATAGGGGAGAATTGTCACGCCCTAGTGCACCTAGCATCATGTTCAGCGTCGCTACTGCCTGAAGTACCCAATGCGGTGATGCACGCCGTAGGTTTTGAAAGATTAAATCTCATTCTTTTGTATATTTTGAAAAGGAAAGATAATGGAAAGGAAAACAGATGTAATGTTTTTTTTTTTTTTTAATTCCACCATTTTTTTTTTGTCTCCTCCAAATGGAGAGAATGAGAAGGGAATAGGGGAAAGCTTTTTAAGAGCTATTTCAACAGTTTGATTTTTATCTGTATCTCACATATTTGATTTGTTTAGAAGTAAAAATGTCTATTTTTCATATGTATTTATTTTTTGACAAACATCTGTTTAAAAGCCACAAAAATAAGATACCAAAACGATAAGAATAAGATGAAACAAATAGAACATAAAAAGACTCTTGTATCCTTCTTTTTAAAATTAGTTATATTCTTTTAAAGGAATATAAGTAATTTACCACCATATCTTATTTATCTTTTATAATAATTAATATTTCATTCACTTTCTTTTCCTTCGTTATCCAAATATATTGAAGGATTCAAATTTTCAAATGATTCCTTTCCTGTGTTTTCTTTCCTTCCATAATCTTTCTTTTCTAATTCATTTCATGTGCTAAACAAAGTATACAAATGAAGAATAGTACACTAAAGGAATCCAAAATGTGAGTTTATTCAAAATATTTTTTTCATTTTTATATAAAAAGTAAATGTACTGTATAGAAAAAACATAACTCATAAAAACTTATGATGTCCTAAAAGTGTTTTTATGATACATTAAGGTCATTTTAGAGTTCCTTGCTGATGTGAATGCTTTTATAAAATGGGTTTATCGTTAAAGAATGGATAAACTTAATCTGAGGTTAGTTAAGGATAAACTTTCCCAGAAGACACCTACGATACGTACGTGCATGCATGCAGTCAGCTTTGGATTAAGACAACTAATTATTAATGCTTAACAAAAGTCTGCATTTTGTAATATAACCTCCAGCTGAATTATCATCATCAGGTGCTCTCTCTCTCTACAAAATATAGAGGACGATATAAAATAGATGAATGAATAGATATCGACGTGGATGTCTACCGTTTATTAATGTTTTCATGGTGGACCAAGATCATATAGACAAATATATAATTAAATTAAATCATTAATGATTTGAAGTTTTATTTGTAATTTCATATATTGTTTGCTAGTTAATGTCTTTGTTGAAGCAATGAAATTCATCATTAACATTTAAATGTATAATACGCATCATGATAAAGTACGAATACTAACAATTTTAAATCTTAACCTTTTGGTTAGAGGAATTACTAATTTATTACTCATATCAAAATTGTGCACTTCTATATATAATATCTCAACTCAAAAATAATCAATGAGCAAATGAATAAGTAAGTAGCCTAATAGCATGCAGTCTCCGTCCCCATTCTTAAGGTACCGAGTTTAATTTTCTACGTTATACTGGTCTTTATTAATCATGTCATTGTAGCCACTGGAAAAAAAAAAAAAAAAAAAAAAAAAGGTAGTAACTAATAAGTCTTTTGGACCACTTGACTCAAAAGCTTATAAGTAATATTGATTTTGATATATTATATCCATAAATCACTACTAATTCTATGGAGTGTGAACTTAGCGGTAATCCTTCTATCAAATCTCTCTCTAGAAATATGATACTTCTATAGAGCTTGTGAGGATTGTTGTAAGATCCTTATTTTTTAGCTTTTGCGAACATTGTATTGTTATCACAATGTAGAATAGACTTTTACTATGGCCACTAGGTGCCATATTTGAAACCAAAAAGGGTGCATCAATATTTCTTAGTCTTCAAGTTATTCTAGTTGAACACCAGGGAAAAAAAAAAAAAAGTTTCCTAAACTAAATAAGGTAAGTAATGCCTAGTTAGTAACAATGGTCATAAAGTACACAATTGCATAAGTGTCAAACACATATCTAATTTATAATTTTAACAAACATAACAATTAAATTATTACCAAATACAATAGTAAAATTGAAATTGTTGGAACCCACAGAAACCTTACCTCATAGCATTTTTGAAAACCAAAACCAAAAACAAAATCCAAACTAAAACTAGAACTAAAACTAAAACACAGATGGTGGAAACCTCAAAGCAAATACAGACGCAAAGTCACAACATATAGAGACACAAAGCTATATCACATAAGAGGTGAAGCCACGACATCACCATAACACATATGATATGTCCATATTCACACCACAACCAACACCAATAACTATACCCATGCATCCCTATAGTTTCACGAACATGAACCAATCTCGTTCCTCATAAATTTTATAAAATATGATGAAATTTCATATTAGTTTTAAAAATATGGTGTGCGAGTCCTAAATAATTTTTAATAAAACAATCCATGCAATGCGATTAACCAGAAGAATTTTCAAAAACATGACTTTTAACGATTCCGACAATTGTTGGACGTAATTTCCAAAAACTAAATAATTCATAATAGCTCAAATCACAAGACAATCATATATATATATATATATATACACACACACATAAATATATTAAAATGCTATTTTATAATTTAATTCTTTAAATTCTAATTTTAACAAGCACAAGCAACAAATAAATAGAAGTTAGTCACTTGGTTTGTGATTTATCAACCTGATCATGCTTCATCTTTATATCTCTGTTGTAAAGTTTGAATTCATTTTACTCATTTTAATATTTTGTCCCATGTATTATTATTATTATTATTATTATATGTGATTCAATTTCTCATTTTTATTCTACATGTTTATTAAATTAAATTTTATTATAATTGAAATCGAGAGTTTAAGGCTTACTTGTTCGTTCTTCTCTCTATTCTTTCTTTTTTTTACATATAGTAAGATTTGTCTTACTAAAGCGAACTGTGACAGAACTGACGAAAAAACTTTTATTTATATTAGTGGAAAAGGGACTAGTCATAGGGTATCTAGTTTCCTTTTTTCCTAATTACTCCTAAGTTAAGTTGATTTCCTTTTCTCACTTTCTTTTATATCTTTTATTATAAGTTACTTGCTTTCTTTATAATATAATATATATATATATATATATCTTATAATTACATTTCTATATTCATATGTCACTATGTGTCTTATCTATTTCTTAATATATCTTTAATAATTTGTTCAATTGAAATTAGAGGTAAGCAGATATACGGTGGATAGGATATGAAGTCTTACCTGTACCCTACCATATAAGGTACATGATATAAGTTATTCTGTCCCGGAACTTACCTGGTAGTGTATTTCGTACCTATCATATAAAACCTATAGGATAGAAGGTACTCTATGGAACATGTAATTTTTTTTATGAAACTTTTGGTTTTTGTTCTCATTTCTTAAGTTTCAAGTTTATAGTGATATATACAATTTTATGTAGTAAGTAAAATGACCTTATTTTCATATATTTGTAATAAACCGCTAGTTGAAAGTAATGTAAAAAGTGATTACTTAATATCAAAAGTTTTATAATATGGAGGATTTATTTATGTGTGAAAGTTGAAACCTATAACTTTCTTTAATTGAAAGAAAAAACAAAAGGAAAAATATGAAAAACTATAAAGGAACGAATATTTTTACTAAAAATTTATTAAAACATTTTTATTTTAGTTTAATTATCCTTAGATAATACATAAAATATTTTTCAAGTTAAGCACTTAAAAATAATTAAAAATATATAGCATTATTAAATACTAAATGGTCAAGCTAACGAAGAAGTATCATTGTTTTAAATAATATTTAAGTTAACAAAAAATTTGGTAGAAATAAATAATGTTGTTTTATTGTTAATAACTTAGTATTATTTTATCAAATATTTACAGAATGAATACAGAGTACCGTAGAACCTATACCTTATATGTAGTAGAGTACAACTTTCAAAGTAGGTACAAGGTATGGAAAGCTTATATCCATATCCTATCATATGGAAACAGGTTCCAAAAATCTTGTACCCAAAACCTATCCATTGACAATTAATACTTACTTAGAACCTATCTAGTAAAGCAAAGTTTGGGTGGGTACCCTGTACACTGGAGTACTTTGCTCACCCCTAGTTAAAATATCTTCTTTTTATTATATCTTGTATATATGTACATTTTTAATATCTATATATTTAAGTGTAAGTATGCATGAGAGTTTGGATACTTTTTCTAAATGCCCGATTTCCATTTGGATAAATTAGGGTCTGTTTGATTTGTTTTTTCCAGCAAATATAAATATTTTTTTCTAACAAATTATATCAAGAAATAGGTACATCTAAAAAAAATTAGCATTTCTCATGAAAAGATCAAATATAGATAAAATATAGATGTAAATTAGACATATTTATACATATCGTTTCGATACAAATAAAATACAAATAAAAAATAAACCATCCAAATAAATCCATATATCTCATATAATTTAGCATTCCTAGATGTGTAATACCTGTTTTTTAATACCTTATGTTGAGCTATATTATACAAAGAAATAACTAAGACACATAAAAAATTAAATAGTCAAGACTTTTGCTTCTAGATACAATAAAGTTTAACCGGTAATGGGACCAAAGAATATGATTAACTGATGAACCTTGAAATCCCAATTTCTTTTTTTTTTTTTGGGCGAGATTGAAATCCAAATGCTGATCAGTTGGCCCAAATAGTTTTTAAGCATCGTTTCATGTGATGATATATGACCTAAAAAGTTTGTAAAGTTAATTGATGACTTAAACTTGCATGAATTATGGACAATCGCTAAGAGCATGAAACATTGAAAGGTGTCATTAAATTTCTACTTTCATTAAAATGAAGGAAGCTGGTTCTACGAGGGTGCCTACGAACTTTACAAATAAAAGTTACTTAAATACCAATCATATAATTACTAAAATACCAACTCAATATCGCATCTATGACACACGATTTGCATTATAAACTTTATACTAACACAATACATACAAAGTGAATATCGCATGTTATAAAGATGATATTCATAAATAGTAAATATTACATTTTAAGATATACAACATTCGTAGAAAAATAAAATCATATCTTATATATACTATATAGTGTCAATAATTTTATAATTATTTATATCTATATATATTTAATATTTACAGAAATAATTTTCTGATGAATCCGTAAACTAGTAATAAACTCAGTTATGTGAAATGTAAACATAGTCCATGAACCCGTTGGTTATGACATGGGTCATGAACCTGCCATTGGTTTTTGTTTAGTCCTTGTCCAAGATAGAATTAAAACCTTAACAATGAAAGATAAGATGGAAACTTAATTTGATGCATCTTGGAAAAACTATGGGCCTTTTCACTAAGCCCAACCCACCAGTAAGGCTACATAAAATTTGCCCCTCTATATCATTGTTTCGGATTTGGCCCAATTTACAGAATGACAAAATAGTACATATCGTAGGTGAAGCAGCCTTCGGGAATTTTAATTAAAGGTAATCTTAGTGAAGACTGAAAAATTGTAAAATAAAGAGAAATGGAGCTTATACAGTCCCATCAATGTGATTGTACAGTTAATCATGTAATTATTAAAATAAATATAATAAATGAAATATTAATTATTTTAATATAAAATCATAATTATGTATGATATAAGTAGTTAATTAGTTGAAAGAATCAGTTCTATCAAAATTAATGATTAAACTATAAAATTTTGCAAGTGAAAAATAATAGAAGCTTCTTTTTTCCTTTTTTTTTTTGTTAAAATCAAAAGAATGGATTCTAAGTTTTTTTTTCCTATTTTTTTGTGAAACTTTCCGTTATTTTTGCATTTCTCCTTCTTTAAATTAACTGCATATATTATAATTATTCATCCATCAACCTAATGAGAATTTGTTGTATGCATGATATTGCCTTTTTCATGTAGAATAAAAAACTTTCCATCTGTCAAATGAACTAGAAAAATGAGAAAAAAGATCTCTAAAATAAAATAAGTAATAATTATCAGTTCATGACATGTAACAAATACCTATTTGCAGAGGAATGAGATGGTATTTAGGATAGCAAATTTTCATCCCAATCAATAGAGATGAGTGTCAAACCTAAATAAAAGAATAAGAGACTAGAGAATATGTTACTGAACCATAAGCTTATTGGCAAATAAAACCTAAGCTAATTATATACTTTTCCTTTCCTCAAATAGTAAATTATGGACAAATTTACAAATTAAAAAAAGTACAACAATGTTTTTATAAAGGAAAAAAATATTTGGTAAAAAAGAGATAGTTGATAAGTCTAAAATAACTACTATCAGTTATTTAGTAATACGGCTATGTGAAAAAAAAGACACTTACATAACACATGTAATGTACACATATATTCCCTACCGAATCTTTTCTCCTTTGAGAACTACACAGGCAACCCAATTTGAGCATGATCTTCCATAAAGCTTGACAACATGTCCACAATCTGGCTCATCTCAGGCCTCGCATCACAACATTCGATCAAAGCTGCATTAGCAATTCCAATCATCACCAAAAGCTGTCTTACATTAACATCATCTTTGATTTTTGGATCCAACATTCCAATCAGATCATCCATGTTCCCCGACCTCCGGCACTCCGCGGTCCACTCCGGCAAACTTATAGAACCTTGCATCGATTTCAGCCCCGTAATCAGCTCAAGCAGCAATACTCCAAAACTGTACACATCACTCTTCGGTGTTACAATTCCTGTCCTAAGGTAATTCACATCGAGATAACCAAACGAACCTTTGACTATACATGGTGTTTGAGACATGTAACTTTCATAACCCAATTTGCACAAGCCGAAATCAGCAAGCTTGGCATGATCACTGTCGATCAGCAGAACGTTGGAGGACTTAACATCGCGGTGTATGATCGGGGGATCAGCTTGTGAGTGAAGGTAGTCAAGAGCCCGCGCAATGTCTAGTGCGATGTTCATTCGATTCGACCATGTTAATATGCCATCGGATTGGCCACGGAGGGTGTGCATCCTGTCAAATAGGCTCTTGTTTGGGACGTATTCTAGCAAAAGCAGTTGTTCTCCTATAAAAGTAAATCGTGATTCTACAAGTTGATAATTTTATAAAGTTCTTTTCTAATTAAAATGTATGCAAAATCCTATAGATATAAACTATAGGAATTATATGAGTTGGGTATTACAATTCAATAAATTTAAAGTCAATACCACCAATGGTATATAAACTTTAATAAAAAATGCAATTAAGTTCATAAATTTTAAAATTGATCAATTTAGTACCTGAATTTTTTAATTGATTAATCTAATATTTAAAAGAATTTTTTGTGCGTCCCAATAAACCTATTGGTTAGAAATACTATATCAAATGATGGTGTTAGCCAATATAACGAAGGTACTATTAGTTTATACGAAAAATTCTTTCAAGTATTAAATTGATTAATTTCATAATTCAGACATCTAATTACATATTTTGACAAAATTAAACTAATAAACAAATCCATATATTTATAATTCTAACACTTCCACTTATTTTACCAGTTTTGTGCGGTCTAATCTTTGTAGAATCATCGGTTTGACAGTTGTGACAGGGATTAATGAAATTGTACTTGCATTCTAGGGTTTTCTAATAAAATTTTTATATTGGACATGGAAATTAGGCAAATTCCATGATGGAATTTTCTTATTACCTTCTTCCAAGCAAAAGCCTAACAGCCCCACCAAGTTTGGATGAGAAATCCTAAGCAAAACGGAAACTTCATCCAAGAACATCTTCTTGCTGCCACCTCTCTCTTCCATCACGCGTTTAACCGCGCCAAGTCTTCCATCTCCAAGGTCAGCAAGATACACAAACGAAGTGGCCCCAACCCCGATACGGATCCTGAAATTTTGCGTAGCCATCTTCAACTCTTCCAGTGCATATGTCCTTACAATTGCAGTACAAGTAAAAGTATTCTTGGATCCGTCCTGATTTTTATCGCCTGTTTGATCTTTTAGTTGGTAAGATGCCAACTTTCTTAATATGATTGTTAGGAGTATCACTAGAAAAATCGCACCAATTATCAAAAGGTTCCTTCGAGTAGAAGTGGAGAATCCAAAGAGCCACATACTTGGTAACTGTGAACAGCTTCCTTGTTAGTTGCTCACTTGTTTTCTTGTTCTGGTAATGCTATTTTCAGATGTCCACTTTTTCCTAAGATTTCCATTTTTATTTTTTTTGCAAACATAGCATCAAGTAATGCCTAATTTGGAAGTGATGGTTGATGCATTATACTAAAAGCCACAGGGGAATCAAGTGACAAAAAGTTGGTACAAGATGAAATACCATAAAAAGATCCATAGTCTTGGCATTTAGCTTAGGATAGAACTCAAAATGAGTGTCCTAAGTCTTTGTGTTTGGGATATTATGAGAATTAGAACGTGTGAAGGGTCTCTAGATTGTCATACTCATACATTAATTTTATCCCTTTCTCTGATGAATGTGTGACATAATCATTCATTAAGAAAAATTCAACTAAAACTAGTTACAAGCCTGCATAATATATAGGATAAATTTTTAATTATAATTCAATTTGTTTATAAAATATTAATAATATAAATATATTACTAAGAGAAATGATAATACCAAAAAGGTACAATAAAATAAAAGTAATGTTTATGAAAAATTAACAATATAAATATACCTGTAAAGACTCGATCCACTAAATCTCGAGATTTAGAGTACCGAGTCCCCAACTACATATAACATTTTCACATTATATGTAAAGTTGTCCTAAAAACTAACAATTTATGAGAATTATTTGATCAAATTTGCTAACACTTTATAAACAACTTTTAACAAAACAAGATTGCTAATAAAAGCAATCCATACATATATACATTATATGTACAAAGTTCAGTATCAATATAAGACACCACAAAATTACAAGTTGTTCTCGATACAAAAGATAACCTAAAGAAATCTTAAAGTCTTTTACAACTTAAGCTTATTTAACAAGCCTTCTATACAAAGAATTATGCTTTAAACAAAAGCTTTTCCAAAATCCAAGGGCATTCGAGTCCTACTTGTCCCACTCGTCTATGAATCTCTCAAAATCAGAACTGTATCCCAGATCATCATACAACTCGTCTTCATTATCTGCAAAACAGCAAAAGTGAGCCAAAGGCCTAGTATGCAATAACAAATACAAAAATAATTTATCAAGCAAACTTAAATCAAATGGAATGCATCAATGATTAAGTCATTATCTTATTAAGTTTTGTTTTAACAAAACAATAGTAGGGTATTCAAACCCCGAAATCACGCTCTAAGAATTTAGGGGTCCTGAGTAACAGCAGCTGCTCAGGAGGTTGATACAAGCAGTCCGAATACTTATATCTCTTATATCTATTCCATAAAGAAATAGCTTCTTTGAGGGTTCAAAAGCCGTTGCCCAACTCTACTTAAACTCAGTCCACAACATGAGCCTAGTTCACAAGTTCCCATAAACTTTGAACTAAACCATGGCATTTCTCCTTAAGTTTAAGAAAACGTTACTCGGATACTATTCTCCCCATCGGCTATCCAATTAACCAAAAATGAATCGCTATTGTATCATAGTGTACCATTGTATCATGGTAAAGTCATTGCATCATGACTTAGGTTAAGCGCCTAACTAACAAGTCATTGCATCATGACAGGTTTACTGCTCCTCGGACCAGATTAAATAGTGTAATAGACATTTAGTTCATCCAAGTATTAAGCCGAATTGGATTAAATCAATTTTAGCAATGCCTATTCCTAGCATACAACAAACAAACTATCACGTGCCTGTACCTAATAGTGTATTACTATATTTAATCGAAGAGGGATTAACTGAAGAACCTTTAACTGAAATAAGAAATATCAAAACAAATCAATAATAAAACGTAGAATATATATATATATATGTACAATCCTAAGTTAACTATATAAGAAAATTCATTGAACTTAACATATAGTTTTCACATCTAATTCATACATAAAACATGTTTATATAGCTTATAAATTCATTAGAAGACCATATATGAAGTAAAGAATGATAATTGAAGAAGGTTGAATTTGTAAAACTCAGGGGATACGCGGCCTATCTACACAGGCAAAATTGAATTGAACACCAGCAGCATTAGAATTATATGCCGGTGGCATTAAGCCCGGCATTAAAAAAATTGATTCTGTTCGTATTCAACACCGATTGAAGGCCTACGGCATTGAAGCCTTAGTGGTCGGCATACGATTTGAAAGATAAACGCTGGCCAAATTCTTTACCAAAAGCCGGCAGTGCTTTAAGTGGCTTTGGAAAAATCGGTTCTCATCACATTCAACACCGCCTCTATGCCGGCGGTGTTAAAGTAATAGATGCCGATGCACACTCAAAAACAGACCTGTTCGAAAAGTGCTTACTTCCCCTGTTTTACACTTTGAAAATTTATAACTTATAACACTTCTAATCCTTCTTCAACACATATTTAGCTTCATACACTATTTTCTATCCACATTAACTAACCCTAGTAACTTTGGACATCCTAACAACACATCAAACTACTTCACTCACAACAAACCCTCTCCTACTCTTCACTTCAACTTAACTACTCAAATCAACTTTAATCCTCCTCAACACTTCTCATTACTTCCATAACACATAAACAAGCTCATACAACAATAAAATACAACCTAACATTTATCAATACATAAAACTATTCAACTCATATAATATTAAACTCATTCTAATATAGATTTTACATCTATATTACAACAAAGAAAATAAACAAAGAGTTTATACTAGCTTCAACTTACATAAAGAGGCTTTGACTTGGTGAGATTGTTGAATCCGAGAGCTTGTTATTGGTTTTGGTTTAGGGCTTATGGTTTGAGAATAGAAGGACAAGAGAAAGAAAAGAAAAGTGGAAAAAAATTCGTATGGAAAATGTGGGCTGCCAAAAGAGGCTCTAAATAATCAAATTTGAGACTTATATTTATCATAAGTTTGACTTTTGGGGTATATATGACTTAGGTTTAATTTGGCTTAATTTGGAGTTAATTTGAGTTTAATTTAAGCTTGAAAATGGGCCAAATTTCTTGAAAATTTCTGCTAACAATTATTAGGCATAACAAAAGTTATTTTGATAAATTTAAACATAACACATACATATTAATTCATAGGAGACAGAAACATTAATTATACTATACACACATTAATATACATAAAACAATAACATTAATCTCATTACACATACTCACATACATTAATAATTTACATTAATAAGCATAGTATATCAAAATTACTTCGAACTTAAAATTTAGAACCTATATTATATTTACATGAAAATTTAATTATTGAATAAATTAGATTATTTCATTCTTCCCTCCTTTAAGAAGTTTTATCCTCGAAACTTAACTTATCTCAAGTCTCCAAAGAGTTCAGGGTACTTCTGTCTTATCACACTTTCTACTTCCTAAATCGCTTCTCTCTCGGATTGATTACTCTATTGGACTTTTACCATCGGTATCACTTTGTTTCTCAATTCTTTGTCCATTTTGCCCAAAATTCTAATCGGTTTCTCCTCAGTAGTCAAATCTGGTAGTATCTCTGGCTAATTCGTATCCAATATAGCGTCGGAATCAGATATGCATTTTCTAAGCTGAGACACATAAAAGACGTTATGAACACTCAATAGACTTGGTGGTAAAGCTAATCTGTAAGCTGCTGGTCCTATTCGTTCCAAAACTTCATATGGTCCAATATATCTTGGGTTCAATTTGCTCCTTACTCCAAATCTAAAAACTCCTTTTGTCGAGGATATCTTGAGAAATACATGATCTCCAAGTTCAAACTCTAATGGTCTTCTTCTCAAATCGACATAACTTTTATATCGGTCTTGAGCTGCATTTAATCACTGTTTGATCATTTGAATTTTATCAATTGCTTGTTGTACCAAATCAGGACCAATTAACGCTCTCTCGCCAATTACGTCCCAATGCAAAGGAGATCTACATTTTCTCCTATATAAAGCTTCATATGGAACTGTTTGAATCACTGTTTGATAGCTATTATTGTATGCAAACTCAACTAGAGGTAAGTGCTCATCCCAATTCTTTCCAAAATCTAAGGTACAAGCTCTAAGCATATCTACAAGAATCTGTATCGTCCTTTCTGATTAACCGTCAGTTTGTGGATGAAATGTCGTATTAAACTGTAACTTTGTCCCAAGAGCTTCGTGATGACTTTTCCATAATCGACTGACAAATCTGGTATCTCTATCTGAAGTGATGGTCATTGGTATACCATGTAATCTTACTATCTCTCAGATAAATCTGGGCCAACTTCTCGAGTGAATACCAGACTCTCAATGGAATGAAATGTGACGTTTTCGTTAGCCGATCTACAACGATCCAAACCATTCTTGGCTACTATCTTTGGTAAAGCCGTCACAAAATCCATAGTTATTTCATCCCACTTCCATTCTGGAATTCTTAATGGTTGCAATTCTTTTCTAGGTCGTTGATGCTCAATTTCTTCACTTGTTGACATGCTAAACATTTAGAAACGAATCTTGCAATATCCTTCTTCATTCCTTCCCACAAAAAATGTTGCTTCAAGTCTTGATACATCTTTGTATTTCCAGGGTGAATCAAATATGAAGAGGAATGCGCTTCTTTCATAATCTATTATCTCAATTCATAAACTTTTGGTACACAAATTCTATCCTTGAATCTTATAACACCTTCATCATCAATTCGCATATCTTTCTTCTTCCCTTCACTTATCTCACTTCTTAATCTCTGGCTTTCAGGTTCTTTCAGTTGTCATCGTTTAATTTGATCCAAAATTGTTGGTTGCATAGATAAACTTGCTAACATAACTTCAACCTTTTCCATTGTTATCTCAATATTCATCTTCTGAAGATCTTCTTGTAGTTCTCGTTGAGTTGTAATCAAGGATTCCACATTTATTTGCTTCTTCTTATTGAGCGCATCTGCTACAACATTGGCTTTTCCCGGATGATACAAAATTTCAACATCGTAGTCTTTGATTAACTCCAACCATCTTCGCTGACGCATATTCAATTCTTTTTGGGTGAAAATGTATTTTAAACTCTTATGATCAGTAAATAGCTTACACTTTTCACCAAATAAATAATGTCTCCGAAGCTTTGATGTTAATATCACTATAGCTAGCTCTAGATCGTAAATTGGATAATTCCTCTGTAGGGTTTCAATTGTCTCGATGCATAAGCTATAACTCGATTATCTTGCATCAAAACACATCCGAGTCCTTGAAGTGAAGCATCACTATAAATTACGAACTATTTTCCACTAACTAGAAGTGCTAAAATTGGTGCAGAAACCAATCATTCTTTCAACTCGAGAAAACTTCGATCACAATCTTCATCCCAATCAAACTTCACGTATTTTCTTGTCAATTTAGTTAATGGTGAAGCAATTTTGGAAAATCCTTGTACAAATCTTTTGTAATAGCTTGCCAAACCTAGAAAACTTCATATTTCCGTGACATACGTAGGTTATGGCCAATCCAAAAGCACTCTAATCTTCTCCAAATCGACAGATATTCCTTTCTTCATAATGATATGTCCCAAGAATGCAACTGCTCTCAACCAAAACTTGCACTTGCTAAATTAAGCATAAAGTTTCCTCTCTCTTAATCTTTGTAGAACAAGTTTTAGATGTTTCTCGTGTTCTTCCATATTCCTTGAATACACCAATATGTCATCAATGAAAAGTATTACGAAGTGATTCAGATAGTCTCTAAATACCCTATTCATCAGATCCATAAAAGCTGTTGGGCATTTGTCAAACCGAAAGGCATAACCATAAACTCAAAATGTTCGTATCTTGTTTGGAAAGCTATCTTCAAAATATCTTATGGCTTTATCTTGAGTTGGTGGTACCTGGATCTCAAATCTATTTTGGAAAATAATGCAGCATCTTTCAATTGATCAAATAAGTCGTCAATTCAGGGAAGAGGATACTTATTCTTGATCGTCACTTGATTTAATTCCCTATAGTCTATACAAATTCTTAAACTTCCATCTTTCTTCTTAACAAATAAAACCGGAGCACCCAAAGGAGAAATGCTTGGACGAATAAACCCTAAGTTCTATAATTCCTCTAACTGGCTTTTCAATTTTTTCAACTCGGTCGGGGCCATACGGTATGCAGCCTTAGATATAGGTGTCGTCCCTAGTATCAAATCAATCCCAAACTCAATCTCTCTATCTGGTGGTAAACCCGATAATTCCTCATGAAAAACATCGATAAATTCCTTTACTACTAGCACCATATCAACTCGGAGTTCTTCACTACTCATTGTAGTTCCCATATCCTTCTCCCACAACTCCATAGAATACATACTCTTTGGTCTCCTTCTTTCCAAAACATGGAACAATCTTCTACCCTCCAACTCAAAACTTATTTCCGCTTTATTATAATCTATTGTGGCTTTATAAGGATTTAACCAATTCATTCCAAGGATAACATCAAAATCAATTAAAGGCAGAACTAACATATCTATTGGCATGCTTCTATCAGAAATCACAACATCAATATTTCTACATACACATGGTTCTTTGGATTACACACCAAAAGGAGTATTTACATTCATCATTCTATCATACAACACTTCAGAAGACAAACCACACTCATTCACAAAACTTTTAGCCACACATGTATGAGTAGCACCAGTGTCAATCAAAGCGTATGCAGGATGATTTGCAATTTGTATTGTACCTGTCAGTGTATCGACTGAAGGGGCTTTCTCACACTGTTGTAGAGCAAATACTCTAGCGACTGTCATTCCCTTTCCAAAGTTCAGTCCTTCATTCTTAGGTCTATCTTTACAATTTGCTACGTGAGCTGTAGTTTCAGATCTGTATAATCAGAGGCTTTATGCCCAATCTTCCAACAAGCAAAACATGCTCCTTGAACCCATTTACATTGAACTAGATCATGTGGTCCAAAGCATCTAGGATATCGCTTATCAAACGGAATAGAAAGCACAGAAGTCTTTACTGCTTGTCCCGAACTTGGTTTCTTACCTAGAAATGGTCGTTTACCTTTGTTAACATTATCATATCTTGGATAAGGAGTGTATGATGTCACTGATCTCCTGCCCATAAATGTAGCACTCTATCTCTCTGGGCTTTGTTATCATTTACAATCTATTCCACTAACTTCGCTTTGATTACTGCTTCGGACAGTGTTGATAACTGAACTTCTTGACCTCACTCTTGATTTCCATGTTTAAGTCATCTTGGAACTTTTGAACCTTCATACTCTCATCATTGTAATTTGTGCCAACAAATCTAAGCAACCTACAATACTCTGCATGATATTCTTCAACAGTTTTATTCCCTTGCCTCAAATTCAAACAATTCGATATCATTTGCTCTCTCACCGTAGATAGAATGTATTGTAAGACAAAGGCTTCCTTGAATCTATTCCATGGTATTGGTCTTGCATATCCTTCACTGTTCAATCTCCACCAGTTATATGCATCTCCCTTCAGCATATATATAGCTAAATCAACTTTCCTATGCTCGGTTGCTTCACAAGCTACAAATGCTTTTTCAATCTCTAATATCCAACCTTCAATTCTAGTCGGGTCCAAAGCAGTTCCATCAAAATCAAGAACCAATCTAACAAAATTATGCAACTTGACTTGATCATTCAGGTCTTCCACTTGTATATGTTGTTCTTGTCTCACAGTTGGTAGATTATATTGTTGCATAAATTGTTGTTGTTGTTGTTGATACATCATTTGTTGATACTGTTGAACTATTGCAAACATATCCTGAAACATAGTAAACACATTATTCGGATGTCCCGTAGGCATTTGAGGCATAGCTAGATATGCAGGCATTTGAGGAGGCTATGGATTCAGTGCAGTAAAAGCCGAAGCTGGTGATGGAGTCGAAGTAAAAGCTGAAACAGTAGCTGATGTAGAAGTTAAGATAGTAGACTGAGAAGGAGGTGGCATACCCTCTCTTTCCATAGATTGTCGAGTTACTCTTCTTGACCTATCCATCTTTAAACAAACATACAACATATATATGACATATGATAATTTTGCAATGTCGAATTAAATTAACATCAAATTAATTAATGAACAAAATAAGCATTCAAATAAAATACACAATCCAACCAAGCCCGATACGCATCCGACTAAACCCACCGCATCTAAGGTCAAGTCACTCCTATTTAATCAAACAATTTCATAAACATAGCTCTAAAACCATCTGTAAAGACCTGACCCACTAAATCCCGAGATTTAGAGTACCGAGTCCCTAACCACATATAACATTTTCGCATTATATATAAGGTTGTCCTACAAACTAACAGTTTATGAGAATTGTTTGATAAAATCTTCTAACACTTTATAAACAACTTTTAACAGTATAAGATTGCTAATAAAAACAATCCATGCATATATACATTATATGTACAAAGTTCAGTGTCAATATAAGAAACCACAAAATTACAAGTTGTTCTCGATATAAAAGATAACCTAAAGAAATCTTAAGGTCTTTTATAACTTAGGCTTATCTAACAAGCCTTCTATACAAAGAATTATGCTTTAAACAAAAGCTTCTCCAAAATCCAAGGGCATTCGAGTCCTACTCGTCCCACTCATCCATGAATCTCTCAAAATCAGACCCGTATCCCAGATTATCATACAACTCATCTTCATTACCTGCAAAGCAGCAAAAGTGAGCCAAAGGCCTAGTATGCAATAACAAATACAAAAACAATTTATCAAGCAAACTTAAATCAAATGAAATGCATCAACGATCAAGTCATTATCTTATTAAGTTTTGTTTTAACAAAACAACAGTAGGGTATTCAAACCTCGGAATCACGCTCTAGGAATTTAAGAGTCTTGAGTAACAGCAGTTGCTTAGGAGATTGATACAAGTAGTCCGAATACTTATATCTCCTATATCTATTCCATAAAGAAATAGCTTCTTTTAGGGTTCAAAAGCCATTGCCCAATTCTACTTAAATTCAGTCCACAATATGAGCCTAGTTCACAAGTTCCCATAAATTTTGGACTAAACCATGACATTTTCCCTTAAGTTTAAGCACACATTACTCGGATACTATTCTCCCCATCGGCTATCCACTTAACCAAAAACGAATCGCTATTGCATCATAGCATACCATTGCATCATGACTTAGGTTAAGCACCTAACTAACATATCATTGCATAATGATAGGTTTGCTGCTCCTTGGAGCAGATTAAACAGCGTAATAGACATCCGGTTCATCCAAGTATTAAGCCGAATCGAATTAAATCAATTTTAGTAATGTCTATTCCTAGCATGCAATAAACAAACTATCATGTACCTGTACCCAATAGTGTATTACTATATTCAATTGGAGAGGAATTAACTGAAGAACCTTTAATTGAAATAAGAAATATCAAAACAAATCAATAATCAAACGTAGAATATATATATATATATATGTATATATATAAAACACAATCCTAAGTTAACTATATAAGGAAATTCATTGAACTTAACATATAGTTTTCACATCTAATTCATACATAAAACATGTTTATATAGCTTATAGATTCATTAGAAGACCATATATAAAGTAAAGAATGATAATTGAAGAAGGTTGAATTTGTAAAACTCAGGAGATACACGGCCTATCTACACAGGAGAAATTGAATTGAACGCCAGCAACGTTGAAATTATATGCCGATGGCATTAAGCCTGGCGTTAAAAAAATTGATTCTATTCGTATTCAACACCGATTGAAGGCCTACGGCATTGAAGCCCTAGTGGTCGGCGTACGATTTGAAAGATAAACGCTGGCCAATTTCTTCACCAAAAGCCGGCGGCGTTTTAAGCAACTTTAGAAAAATCGGTTCTCATCACATTCAACACCGCCTCTACACCGGTGGCGTTGAAGTAACAGATGCCGGCGCACACTCAAAAACAGACCTGTTCAAAAAGTGCTTACTTCCCCTGTTTTACACTTTGAAAAGTTATAACTTATAACACTTCTAATTCTTCTTCAAACACATATTTAGCCTCATACACTATCTTCTATCCACATTAACTAACCCTAGTAACTTTGGACATCATAACAACATATCAAACTACTTCATTCACAACAAACCCTCTCCTACTCTTCACTTCAACTTAACTACTCAAATCAACTTTAATCCTCCTCAACACTTCTCATTACTTCCATAACACATAAACAAGCTCATACAACAATAAAATACAACCTAACATTTATCAATACATAAAACTATTCAACTCATATAATATTAAACTCATTCTAACATAGATTTTACATCTATATTACAACAAAGAAAATAAACAAAGAGTTTATACTAGCTTCAACATACATAAAGAGGCTTTGACTTGGTGAGATTGTTGAATCCGAGAGCTTGTTATTGGTTTTGGTTTAGGGCTTATGGTTTGAGAATAGAAGGACAAGAGAAAGAAAAGAAAAGTGGAAAAAAATTCGTATGGAAAATGTGGGCTGCCAAAAGAGGCTCTAAATAATCAAATTTGAGACTCATATTTATCATAAGTTTGACTTTTGGGGTACATATGACTTAGGTTTAATTTGGCTTAATTTGGAGTTAATTTGAGTTTAATTTATGCTTGAAAATGGGCTAAATTTCTTGAAAATTTCTGCTAAGAATTATTAGGCATAACAAAAGTTATTTTGATAAATTTAAATATAACACATACATATTAATTCATAAGAGACAGAAACATTAATTATACTATACACACATTAATACACATAAAACAATAACATTGATCTCATTACACATACTCACATACATTAATAATTTACACTAATAAGCATAGTATATCAAATTTACTTCATACTTAAAATTTAGAACCAATATTATATTCACATAAAAATTTAATTATTGAATAAATTAGATTATTTCAATACCACTAAAAGAAAAGATAATACCAAAAGCGTACAATAGAATAGAAGTAAGATTGAAAAATACTATAACATCAAAGATAATCAAACCGCACTTCATGCATGGATTTATTTTTTATGAAAACAAAATTAAAGAAAATATTAAAATTTTTTAAAAGATTGTCGCAATCAACACTTTAATGATTTAAGTTGATAAATTAATTATAATATTGTACATATGTTATTATTTCATTATATATTATGTGTTGGCACTCTATGATATTAATTGATCACATGTTATATGGGAAAAGTTACAATCCTTTAGGCTTGTTTAGAGCTTTAGCATGAAATTCAATTTCGCCTTTAAGAAGACGAAATTGCAATTTCATTCCACCTTCCATTAAAAATGTTTACTTAAATTACCTTTTTATCCTATATGATTTTATTATCTTATTTTTTGTAAAAGGTATTTTTTTGTGAATTCTAATATAAACTAATTCATTTCCATTCTATTCCATGTTTGTATCCAAACAAATGAATGGATTTGCCATTCCCTTATGTCACGTTTGGTGCGCAAGAATCATTTAGAATGGAATTGATTAGATTGGATGGAATGGATTAAAATAGAATGAGTTTGGAAATAAAAAATCCATTCTTATGTTTGAAAGATTACATGGAATGGAATGAGTAAAAAGTATAATTATCGGAAATATCCTTTATCATAAATGCAAAATATAAATACATTATAGGATAAAAAAATAGTTAAACTACAACTAATTAATAAAGATTGAATGGAGTCTCAATTTCACCTTTTCAAAGGAGGAATTGAATTCCCCTTCAAAGCGTAATTGTCGATTCCAGCTTCTAAAAACACTTCTAAACACCGGGAAAGGGAATGGAAGTCGGATTTGCGGTTCCATTTCTGCGTACCAAACGTGCCATTATTGATTTCATTCCTTTAATTCCAATCTATTCCATTCTAGACGGTTCCCCTTACTAAACATGACATTAAATTATGGAAATGCAATGTTATATATTAAAAGTTGTGTCATAAATCTTTGTAACTACTATGAAAAAAATTCATCCAGAGTAATTAGAGTAAATTACACCAGTGGATCTCAACTTTTCGAGATAAGTTTATTTTGCGTCACAATATTTGGAAAAGTGATTCAATTTAGGTCTCCATGGACACATGTCAACAGGAGAAGTTGTCACGTGTCAACAGGAGGTGACACGTGTCAAGAGGAGAAGGTGGCATGTGTCCACGAAGAGCTGAATTGAATCATTTTTCCAAACGTTATGATTTTTTTTTAACCACTCTAAACGTTGTGAACTTACCTCTAAACATTGTAACTCATTGATGTAATTTACCAAAGCAATTAACTTTAATCAGTAAAAAAGCACAAGTGATAAAATAAAACATAATCAGTAATTAACCAACATTGTTAATAAAAATATACAAATCATCAAAGTTTTTTTTTTTTTTTATGTTGAAGAGGTATAAAGTCAAAAGACTTATATATAAGAGTATAACACAACCACCATTATACCTTTCTATATAATATATATGCGCGAGTGTGTGTGTATCAATATTTAATATGATAATTTTTTAATTTATATAAAATAAACAACTATTTTAAAAATTACACCCACGTCAAAAGACATGTTTCTTCAACATTTTTTTCTACTGAATTTTTCTAATTATTGATTGAAAAGATTATTGCAATTAGTTTAAACAATTACAAATACTTCAAAAGACGGTTGCTATGATGATAAATTACTTCAAGATTTAATGTTTTGTGCACAAATTTCAATTATCTTGTATACCAAATTTGTATTAAAATAAAAATAAAATACGAAAAAAGTGTATAGATAATTTGATCTAAAAGTGAGTTATTTGATAACATTATACCACTTATAAAAGCATATAATAAGAGTGAGAACTTAAAAACTATAATACTTTTCTTTTACAATTATTATGAGGATCTAAGGTAATGAAGTAAAAAAAATTTGCAATGAAGTTTTTACATGCAATATAATATATATATATATAAGTGGAAAAAAAAAATAATAAAGTGTTATCAAAAATGAAAATTTCAAAATTTACAAGCATATATATGAAGTCAAATTTGAAATTAAATGGACTTATTGAAATCATCGATGTTATTGATATATAATGTACAAGTATAATAATGATCGTAATGTTTTGTCTCTTGAAAAGAAAATTAGAGAGAGAAAGACTAGAAAGACATGAACAAAACCAATGCTTATACTTTTTAAATATATAAAAGGATGTTTTATTTTCTTTTTTCAGTTTTAATATAAAGATGATATTGTTATTATGCATGTCTCTTTTTTTAAAGAGATATAAACAAAATAAAAACCCAAATATGATAGATGAAATTGGAAAATAAATACACCATTGATGAAAAAGCAATGGAATAGCAAATGCATTGCAAAAGATGGAGAATTGCAATTTGATGATAAAGAGGAACAAAGACTAATTTAGATATATATATATATATATATATATAGAAATGGAATTGAAGAAAAAAAAGAGTGAAAAAATAAATCCGAAAGAAATTGGGTAAAGAAGGAAGTGAAAGAATGGGAAAACATAAAAAAAAAGTGATAAATATATATAGTAAATTTATCAGTAGTTCAATCTGTTGAAAAATACCAAATAGAAATAATGCCGATTCCCCATAATACGCGATTTAGAATTTTAATTATGATTCAATGTGTATGTAAAAATGCAAAAAATATAAATATTACAAAAAGCAAAATAACATTTTAAAAAATACAAAAAAAAGGCAATATTAAGAGGTATGAAAGCAAGAAAAGTGACATAATCACGTGCTATGCATGCATATATATTTAGATAGACAATATGCAATGTGAGAAGTATTGTAATTCATTAGGTTTTGAAAAAGTACGGTGATAAGTCAAGGTTACATTACTTTTAATTATATTACTTGGATATTGCAATAATTTTTGTAAAACATAAAGGTTACAACTTTTCATTTTAACTTAATTATAGAAAAATGCATAAGTGGTAAAAAACTTTCCATATTGAAAAGGTACCAAACAAAAAAAAAAAATTATGTCAAGAGGTATGTCACTTTAAATTGCATAATCTAGATATTGCAATAATTTTTTTTTGTAAAATTCAAAAGTCGCAACCATTTATGTAATAAAAAAAAAGTAAGAGATGCATAAGCAAAACTTTATATAGAAAAAAAAAAAGGTAAAGAAAATATCATAAACCAACCATCATACAATTATGATGCTGCTCTTGTAGTTATTTTCATCATATTAAAAAAAAGGAATGTCAACATATTAAAATAATTAAAAGGTATAAATTTACAAATCTCAATGGATCATACTTAAGACATATTGCATAAAATAATGTAAAATTATGCATTACAATTGTAAAATATCTACATATTATAAATTGAAAAGTATAAAAAGATTTTCAAAATGAAAATGAAAAAAAATTAATAACTAAGATGTACTAAATACGTAAAACTTTCTAATTAATTATGTAAACAACCACATTTATAAATTGCAAATTATAAAAAAAATTCAAAATAAAAAATATTAATAACTAAGATGACTAAATACCTAAAAATTTCAAAATTGATAATTTTCTAATTAATTGTATAATAGATTAAGAAAGAACATAAAAAATTTCTTTAAAAAAATTATCATAAAAAGGTGTGTAGATAATTTGATATAAAAGTTGGATATTTTATATGCCACTTATTAAAACATATTTTTACTGTCCAATATCTATAAATATTTAGAGTAATAAAATAGATAATTTTACAATTAAGATTTTACATGCAAATTGAAAAAAATAATAATAATGAATTGTGTGTTATCAAATCCAAAATTATTAAAATCCAGGTTTATATATGATTTAATTTTAAAACAAAACCTACTAGATGACATTTTTTTTTTTTAGAGGAGAGAAGAAAGGGGGGGGGGGAGGTGGTGTGGGGGCGAAGGGATAGGAGATGAAAAAACCATTACCATTGGAGTAGAGAACATATTGTAAAGATAGTTTGAGAATACAGACAAAAGAAAATCGATTGGAAGAAAAGAAAGATACAATAAAATGGAAGAAAGTTATGTGAGAGGGAGAATGAAAGAGTGAAAGTGGAAAAAAGAACGGGTAAAGATACAAGTGAAAGGATGGAAAACCATAAAGAGATATAGAAGTAACCTATAGTATACAGTAAATTTATGAACAATTGTACTTGTTGAAAAATTTTCAAAGGGTCTTATAAACGAAAAGGTATTAAAACCATCAAAGCTTCATTTATATATATAAATAAATCCAACGGACCGACTAAAATATCCTAAACTTCTATACTTAATTAAGTTTCATTTATATATATATATATATATATTGATATATGAAATTGTGGTAAATGTGTAATTAATAAAAATTGAAAGCGTTAGTGTAATTTAGCTTTAATCTTGTGTTGTTTGTTTTATGTATGAAGTCCATGAAACTTTTTTCTTTTCTTTTTAAAAAACAAATCAAATCAAAACCTCAAACAGATTTTGAAACAAACTAAGCTAAGCCCAAGTTAGAAGACAGATATCCTTCTTAAGCCACAAAAGTCAAAAAGCAGATATTAGTTAATTACTAAGCAAAATTTTTGCAAAAATCACATTCCAAAACAAATCTTAAAACTGATCCCAATCAAGTGCTACTTTCAAGCACAAATCTTCTACCTTCTTGGTCAAATCTTCCTACAAAACTGATCAAAAAAATCCTTTCTAGTTTCATCCACGAGTTAAGATCATTTAAGTAAAGTTTTTCTTGTTTCTTTAATAAATATAAAGTTTTGTCAATTTGGTTTCTTGATGAGTTGAATGTAGTATTAGCGAGCTAAGTAGTCTATATAGCTAAATAGATCCTTGAAGTTGTGACAAATGAGTGGTGGAAGTTGATGTAGTTCTTTTGATAGATAAGTAGATTGGAATGATGTTTTAATGTTAAAAATTATTTGTGGGAGTTGTTTGATGAAGTGAACGTGAAGATTGAATGCACTGGAAAATACTCAAGAGGGAGGGGAGGGGGTTTATGAATTGAGTATTTAACATAAAGTGCCAAAACAATAAATTTTTGTATAGTAGATTAAATTAAATTTTAATACCAGTGAATATGGTAGTAATAAAGTACAAAAAAACAATATTAAAGAGATAGGGAAAGAAGAAATTAGCTCGGAATTAACATGTAGTTCGGCCTGCTTTCTACTCTTCATGATCCTACAATCGCTTCTAATTAGAGGACTGCACACACTTCATTAATCTCAATCACACATGCTCAAATAAAGTAGTACACCAATTTACAACACTCAAAAAATGAAATTTTTCCTTCTCTCCTAAGATACTCTGATATAGATAAAAATACAAGATTAAAGCACTAAATTAATTTTCCCTCTCTTTGTAGACTTTGCAAATTTATGAAGAATAGTACAAAGATAATAAGAGACTTTTCTTTTTTTTTTGTTCACAAATAAAAGCTCTTAATCACTTTTTTAGTTCAGCACCATGCTCTTGAATCTCCTAAGGATAGAGTATTTATACATTTCATAAGTTTAAATATCTGTTAGAAATAACATCTTAAAATCATCAAGCATTAAATGCTCTTAACAGCTCTTTCATCCCACATCGGCTTGTATTTTAAAATTGTCATGCCTCAGACTTATTGTACCTTAAACTTGTTGCGCCTTAAACTTATTGCTTCTTAATCTTAGATCAAGTCGTGCTTATTTGGATTCATCGTGCCCTAAAGCTTTTTGCCCCTAAAACTTGTCAAGCCTTTGATTTAACCCTTAATCAAGGCTATGCTTCTTTGAACTCATTAAGCCTAAGACTTGAGCTTGTCGCACACTAATGAATGGACTTGTCAAGCCCTTAATTATACCAGCGACCAACGTTGTACTTAAGAATTTGTACCTACTAATTTTTACACAATCTGCAGAGAACAATACATAAACAAAACACATATATATGTTCTAGCATGTTGTTAATCCAAGTTACTTGATTAATTAAGTATAAATTTAACACAATTGAGTAGTTAATTATGTAACTAATTATCTCATCAAAATTCATATTGAACAATCTCTCCCTTTTTTATAAGGACAATCAGGCACAAGTAAGTCTCCCTCAACCAAGCATGTTCCCCCTTAAATAACCATATGGGTTTTTAAACTTTTCTCAAATTTGATTCAAAATCTTGATATTTAATTCTAGAGAAATGTAAGTTACACTTAATAGTCAAACAGGCATAATATACGTTATTCATGCATATTAATTGTGCATTCAACTTTTTTTTTATTTATGCATATTAATTGTTTATTCAACATTTTTCTTCCCCGTTGGACTCATAAAAAACTATAACGCCCTAAATTTAATTAAAGCATTACCGCCACATATAATACTTTATGTATTACACGCTTCGGCTTCATAGAATGATATATTTATTTTGAATATTGCTAACTAATTTTAATTAATGAAATCGTTTGTTTATATTTCTAAAATAACTGGATTTAACAACGGTGAATTAACTTTATAAAGACAATTTATAAATCTCTAATCCCACTAAAGTAGACCAACTTTCTAAGAAACAAAACATTATAAAAGCGTTTTATAATCTACTCTTATGAGTATATCAACATTTACAAATACTTAAGAACCACCAAGCTCTTTAAAAGAAATATAAACTCAAAAGATAAATTTAGCTCTTTAAAATAAAACATAAACATAATAAAATATATCTTCGGCCCTAACACACTTCACTTCTCTTCTCAAATCTCCATGATCGCCCATACCCGATGTCACACCCTAAAAACGGGCCTAGAAAGATAACCTGAAGTTATCATATCACGTGTGCACCCGCAATATGAGAACCGTCTTGCAAGTCAAAGTTTACAAGACTCTACTTGAATAATTACTTGATAAACATTTAATATGAAATTACATTAGTGATAAATAAAGGAAATACGATTTCCTACAGTCCACTAGAACCGTAGAGAATCAATATCCCCTACAAAATAGTGAAATAGAATAATCATCTACATTTTATAAACTTGAAACTACAACATTACAAATCTAATCCATAATCTAAACTCTTTTTACAAGAATTGAAACTTAAATAAACTATATTATCTATCTGTTCTCATATCGACTCGTTTTCTATCTTCAAGGATTCTCTTCCACATAGATCTATCCCCAAAACCAATGCTTCAGCTATTCTTGCAACAACATTGTAGGGGTATCAGCTCAATCATAGCTCAGTGGATAACAAACCCAAATGACATTATAAACAAGTGTCAAGTAAGTTTTTATTTAACAAACAAATGCAATGCACACTCATCCATATGATATGCACAGTTTGGATGACCAAAATTCAAACCAATGGAGATTTGCGCTCTCTCTAGGGGGTTGAAGGACTTAATACAAGCCATTCACATCCCGGAGAACTATAAACTAAGGAAGGGGATGCATACTCAAACTTGAGCCTTCAGCTCATATTTTTCTTAGTACAAAAATCATTTCTTTTATACCACAGATGTAACCATCAACTGTCCCTTAGATATAGCTAAGGAAGGAAGATTTTATTTTGAATACTTTTTATTGAAAAATAACCTATAACTTCCCTTTAGACTTTAGGTAAGGAGGGAGGATTTTCTTTAAAATTCATTTTATGGAAACATAGTCTCTAACTACTCCTTAGACAAGATTAAAGAGTGAGGACTTCCTTTTGAACTCATTTTGTGCGTATATCAAAACATTTACTCTGTCAACCAACCCTCCACTTCCCTTAGAACTACAGAACTTCCCTAAGTATTAATCCCTAAAGCCGACTCCAATACGGGGGACATCCTTTGGTGCCTGCTTATTTCCCGTTAAGCCGACAACCCTACTAGTAGCCTCCACATAGACCTACTGGTCCTAATCAAACACTACTATAAAATCAGAATATTAATACATGACGTAAACCCCTACCAATGCAAATGAGTTGCGATGCATTGCATAACCGATTCATTTAAAGGTCAAATAAGAATTATGTCTTATTAGTTAATGTCCATATCATTTTCAAACAATCAAAATTATATAAATCACAATTAACACCATACAATTGTTTTCACTTATTGTTTAGTGAGTTATTAATCAAATACAATTATCAAGCAGCAAATGGATTCCCGAACCCCATGCATAATCAATTAGATTTATATTATTTTCAATGTAACTATATTATAAGCACAAACAAGGTGAAGAGATTATTGTTACCCACCTGACATCCAAGCTAAGTCTTAACTATTCTCTAAAAAGATCAAAGCACCATCCCCATCAATCATCCAATCATCAAAAACATTATCATCAGCACCAAATCATCATCATCCTTCATATGAAATCCAAACAAGAAAAGAAAGTTTACTAAAGGCTATTGATGAGAATATAATACAAAAGCAAACATCTATTCAAGAACTTGGATTGATTTTAAGATCCTATTTGATCAGACACTAAGTAGGACCCCGCCATTGCTACAAAGTTTGCTCCACCAAGATACGAACATTTCTCCATTGTCTGTCAAAGTATTTCTTTTCTCTTTATTTAGTCCTTTGTTATAGAAACACCATCAAAACATTCATATACAAAATACTCATTTTATAATAATCTTATACTTGAAACAACACATCCTCCTTATCACTTAAGGTCTATTATATTACAATCACATATAAATCATTTACTCAAAGGATTCACATTGACCTAAATTAATTATCTAACTCATTCTAGCTTAGTGAAGTTCATTAGATCGACTAACTTTAGTTATATTACTATTTCATTTCATTTCTAAGAATCATGTCAACTCAAGTCCATTAACTAATTCATTTGATATGCATAGAACATATTAAGTCTTATTTAGTTACTAAATTAGATTAAGCCAAGTGAGACTTAGATTTGTTAACTAAGTTCATTTTATGAGCTTAAGGTCCATGTTAACTTAATATTAGCCAAGTTAAATATACTTAATCAATATAATTCATTTTAACTTATTCAAGTTCATTTAGTCAATTTGAACTTAGATTTATTAAATAGGTTCATCTTATACTTAATTATACATATTTAACTAGTAAACACAAGTTTTTAACTTTATTTAAATATATAGCAGTTGAAAACAATTAAAATTTAGGCTTTGGTACTTTTATAATTTTCAAAAACATAAAACATAAAAGTTGTATATCTCTTTTTAAGCTTTCCATGGCTTCTTGAATCACTTAAATCAAAGTTCAGATAAAAAAGTTACAGTCGATTTACAAAAACTTGTTGCTATAGGGGAGTATACAAGATCTGTGTATGTTAGTAGTGTATATCCATGCGCTTAAGAATTTTGCCTACTGTGGAGTCACAAGTGGATGTACACTACCTGTGTATGGGGTAGTATATATACACACGACCCATGTATGGGGGTAGTGTACGACTGGAACTTTTTATTATAAGCTTCTTATCAATCACAGATCCATCTACACGACCCGTATATCCCCTGTTTTGCTTGTACGAAATTCTTTCCTTTCTTTTACATATTTTTATCAATTTTTACACATTTTACTTCCATCTAAACATCATACAAGCTAGTTTTCATGCTTCTAACACTTCTATACTCATCCGACAACATCAAACTCTTCCATCAAACCCTATCCACTATTCATCATCTTCCTCACACACCCATCTCATGTCAAACATTAAACAAACATAAACAACAAATAAAACAAGAGGGAAAAACTTAACTTATCTCTTTTTGGCAATAAAACTTCTTGATTTTCTTTATCTTTTCACTTCCAAGATCTTGTAGCTTGTTCTTGCATGAATTCTAACTTTGGTCTTGTTTTCTAACTTCATTTTCTCTCTAATATCTTTTGAATTGAGATGTTGAGATTGATTTAGAGAAAAGAAGAAGAGAGGAAGAGAAAGAAGAGAAAAAGAACTGGTGGAGAGAAGGGAAAGAAGAGGAAAAATGGACATTCAAAAAGGAGAGAAAGAGAATAAATAAGATAAGACCAAAATATTTAAAGGTATTTATGCTTAAGAACTTTGGTTTAAGCTTTTCAAATTATGATCTTAAGCATTAAAAATAATTAGGATATGATTTTAGAGTATAAATAAATAAAATCAATAACTTGACTTACAAATCAAGTTTAGAAATTTCATTTTGTAAAACTTGATATTTAGTTGAGTTTGGGCTTAGAAACTGATATTTTTAAATAAGTAATCTCAAAATTCATGAAAATTGAAAATATAGAATTTAGATTAAATAAGCTATATTTGAGTATTTTAGAAATCTAAGTATTAAACTTAAGAAAATTTTAGATCATTTATAGATTAAAAGAAAAGAGTATTCAAATTAAAATTGATTGATAAAATTGTGAAATTTAGTTTGATGGGAAAAATACTTAAAGTAAATAAGCAATTTGAAAGGAAAAGTGTAACGCCCCAATGAGTACCCTAAACGTGACAGTCCACCACACTCAATATTAAGGCTTTTTCTTTTTTTTGACCGAATATATTAAGGCTTAAGTATGACAACTTTACTCATCCCGAAAGTCTCGATATCGAGCGTAAGGTGTACCTTCGCTATCGTAGGGGACTAAACTTTGGATCATGCCATTTAAGCAATTATACACAATAGCAGTTAAGAGAATAAATCATAATAATATAAAAATAAAAAAATAAAAAAAAAAACACTTTTAAGGAGTCTTTACAACATTAAGGGGTATTTCCCTGTTAAAGATAACTAAGACTAATGAAGAGTCTATTATAAAACGATTATACACTTTTGAATCTTCTCTTGGAATTCATATCTACTTCTAGCTTACACGTCTACCCATAAGATCTTGGCTTTGGAAGCATTACCTGGGTAAAATAACCTCTTAGTTCCAACCAAAGATACGAGAATTGCAAGAGATATCTAAGAGGGTATAAGCTACTAGCTTAATGAGATTTATTTCCACAAAGAAACACTCGACATCCAATAATAAAACGATACATATGATTTTCCACGAATCATATGTTCGAATGGATTTATCCCTCCATTCGGTGGCTAGGTGTTTCAGACCGTATAGGCCACTATTATATAACGTAATTCCATGATAGTTCTTATTTCATCAACTTTCTTGCTAAAATAAAAAAAAAAATGTACTATAAGCCAACTTATTTGTAGTTTATTCCCGAGCCATTATACAACCACTGGGTATGTTTTATTTAGATGTTTTCTCAATGCTAGCTGATTCAGATGATGTCTCGTCGCTTTATAAAATTTACAAACTATATGAATCTCCTTACTAAGCCTTTGTCCTACTAAAGAAATAGTAATAAATGCAATGAACTTACCCGATGATATGCATGAATCGTTTTAATTAAGTACTCATGGCATAATTAAATATTTTGTGGGTGATCATAGAATTTGCAGATAATCATTCTTACACTAGATCAACATTCATTATAAATAATTCTTGCCTCGATATACTTAATCGTAACTTCAACCAAGTATGTAAAGCACATGTATTTTCCATTTTACCTTTTCCTTAATTTTAATGTCACTAGTTTTACAAGCAAAATCATAAGTGCAAATATGTAAGAAATAAACTTACTTGGCCATTTGTGCGGATACTACTAGTCAAGGAAATCCACGAGTCACGGGAACTCGGTCTCCTCGTCACCTAAACAAGAGAAATACCTAAAATAAGTATTTCTTGGAAGTTCTACTTAAACTTAAAATTCGATTTTACTAAGTTTGTCAAAACTCGTATTGAGGGAAATTCTAATTCAAAATGGCCATAACTTGTTCATTTTAACTTTGAATTTTGCATATAATATACCGATTTCTTCCTACTTGAAAAGATCTATCCATTTCTAAGGTTATTTTCTACATAAAAGGTCATTTTGTCTCACCATAGATTCGAAACAAAAATTTCCAGATTTTGCAAAACAATTTTCCAACTCAATTTTATTAAAAAATCCTTTGGCAAAAATATAGATAGATGTATGGTTGAAAAATCCTTTGAGTATTTATATAGACTCATATTATATGCAATATTCAAACGGTGTTGTCTCAAAGATTATTTTTTGTAAAACAATTCATTTTTAAAGTGTTGAAACTTAACAAATTTCTTTCTAAGTGTTTTGGAGAAACTTTACAATTCTTAGGTTGTTATAAACAAGTATATTCCTATCTTGTTTCCTAATTTCTTTTTCAAAACAATTAAATTCCCTTTTAACTTTAATCTTCTATAAATTTTGCTCTTTGGGGCAAAATTAAGTTTCCAAAGTTTTTATTAAGTTGTTAATTACCTATGGTGATTCTGACTTGTTTATATTTCCTTTGTAAAGAAAAATGGTTTTGCTAAACAAGTCTTCTTATTCTTATATTATCATCCTCTAACTTCTTTAAAATAAATTTTATTTCCAAAACTTGGTTCTTTAAGTCTTTTACCAATTTTACTTGGAAAGAAATCATTCTTTTTAAGCTATTGATAAAATTTATTGCTTTTGAAATCATCATACTTATGTTCTTTTTATTTCTTTTGAAAATGAGTTTATCATTTAGATACTTGGAAATTCCTTATTTTTCTATGTGGGTTTATAAATTAGAGGGTTGATTTTATCTTAACTTTGAAAACTAGTTTACTTCTTAGTTTTTATTATGAAGTTAGAAAGACTCGAATCTTGAGTTTTCTATGATAAATTTGTATACCACAACTTATTAATACTAAATTTTATAACTTTAGGTGACTCATCATAGTAAAAGAAAATATTTGTTTTGTTAGTTAACTTCTTGGAGAAAATCATCTTTATTGTTATTAAAAATCTTGGTAAGTTTGAAAAGAAGTTGTGATATAATTTTTCCTATGGGTTTGCTAACAAAATCTTGATTCAAACATAAAGTTATATATTGAAAAAGTTTAGTTTCATTTTCATTTATTAAGAAAAAGTCTACTTTAAATTTTTTGTTGAGACAAGATCATTATAATGATACACGTTCATGAGCACATAATATGAAAAATGATGAAAATATATAAGAAGCAAATTAATAATAAGTAATTTGAAACAACACCAGGGGACAGATCACGCCCGTGATGGGAGCCGTGATCATCATTACCTTCTTCATCACGCCCATTATGGGGTCTGTGATCTCCGTTACTTACTTATCACAGTCGTAATAGGGACCATGATGGTCAATACGGACCTCATCATGCTCGTGATCAAGGGGAAAAACGTGATTAGAGGAGATCGCGCTCCTTGTCATGGCCATGATTAGGCCGTTACCTTCAAAAATAGTTTGCTCCATGGAGATCATGGGCCGCATAATGGCCATAACGAATAGGGCGATCACTGTTACGAATTCCTTTGTTTGTTCTTCAAATTTTATCAGCTTGTTTTCGACATACATCCACAAAAACATCATATTACTGGCATATACATCTATAAACATAACTTATAACACTCTTATATATAGTTCTACATCATCTTTCTTCAATTCATTTTATCAAATACCTAATCTACTCAAATATACATATATTTAGGTTTTTAACAACATGTTCACATATCCTTAAACTACCCATATTATCACAAGCTATACATATATCTAGTCCTATCACAATATTTACATGCATAGACAAGAATTAAAAAAAAAAAAAAAAACTACATTGATCTTTTTGGGCAAATTCCACTTCTTAATCTTTTTTACTACTACTTCTAATTTGTTGTTTAGGCCACTTCTAGATTAATTCCTTCTTTTATCTTGTTTTCCATCTTTGATTTCCTTTTTAAAATTATTGAATTTGAGATTTGGAGCTTAGGTTTTGAGAAAAGAGAGAAGGAGAAAGAGAAAGAAAAAGAAACAAAGGAAAGAAAGAGAAGAAGAAGAAAAGGCAACAAAATGGAAAAAAAGAAAAGAACTATATATATATATATATATATATAGGGGAAATTAAGAGATATTTTTGAGACAAGGTATTAGATTTAAATATTTCTGATAATTATTTTAAGAATGGTAATTAGTTAGGAAATAATTTGAGAACATATATATTAGAAACCCATAACTTGATACAAAAACGCAATCCAAAAGTATAATTTGTGAAAATATGATATTTAACTTGGGTTGGGTTTAAAACTGATATTTTTAAATAAGTAATTGATTTGAAAAATTAATAAGATTTTACAAAATGAAAGATAACTGAGTTTAAAGGTTTAAGAATTTACTAAACATTTAAAATGTTTGTTTTGAGATTTAGAAATTTGAATTTGAGGTAAAAGGAGTTTATTTAAAATGAAAGATTAAGAAGAAGTTCGATAGTTTGATTTATAAAATCAATGAAAGAAGAATTTGATATTCCAAAAAGAATATTTAAAATCTAAAATCTCGATTTAACCTATTTACTAATTTGATTATATCGAATTGTCTATTCATTTCTCTATTGTCTACTTATTTTATTTATTTAATTTACCTAACTATCTTCAAGATCAACCATCTTTTATACTATTTAATTAAACCATTTCTAAATTAACTAGGTGAGGGTTTGGGGTATTTTGAAAACAAGAAGTCAAACTCAGAACATTTTGAATAAGGAGAGATGCATAAGTAATAGACAAGTTCTAAAAAGATTTAGACACGATTGAAAAATCCTCATATCACAAATTTATGCAAGTTGTTGTTAGAAAGTTGCATGATAGGTTTCTCAATAGTATACATATTTGCCCAAGACAATTTTCAACTAGTTTAAAAAAATTAACATAAGTTTAAAAGGCATCACTCAACATGTTCAAACATTTTTTGATGCATAAAAAACATGAATAGTTATGTTCATGCATTCAAAACCACGTTTTAGAACAAATTTAGCTTAAGCATGCACAAAAAAATATCATAGATTTTAAGCAGTTCGGATACTTCACAATCATCATAAAACATATATGAACATCTAATAGCTTCTTTTATCCTAAGATTAAGTTCTAGATCAACTTGGCTCCATGATATTTAGCATTCATTATTCTTAATCATGCCCAATTCTCTACATAAAGTGCAAAAATGATCCTTACTCAAGAGTTTTGTAAATTTATATCAACAAATTTTGATGCAACAAATTTCAAGCTAATATCTCTATTTAGAACATGATCTCTAATGAAAAGATGTCTAATTTTGATATTCTTAGTCCTTAAGTGTTGGATCGGATTTTTTATTAAATTTATAGCACCGGTGTTGTCATCTCGAATCGGAACATTTTCATACTTTAACTTCATCCATAAAACTTGCACACAATAGCTACCGATAGCCACACACTTAGTTTTGGCAGTTGAAAGTGTAATCGAATTTTATTTCTTCGAGTGCCAAGATATTAGAGAGTTTCCAAGAAAGTGGCATTTGTTGCCTATGCTTTTCCGATCAACTTTGCACCCAGCAAAGTTAGCATCGGAGTTCTAACTAGATCAAAATAAGTAAATTTCAATAATGTCTGCAAGATACTTAAGTATGCATTTTACTGCACTCAAGTGTGATTCTTTTTTATAAGATTAAAATCATGCATATACATACACTGAGAACATAATATCAGGTCTTGAAGCTGTTAGATATAACAAACTACTTATTATGCCTCTATAGATTTTTTCACAAACATTTATCCCATTTTCATCTTTGTTAAGTTTTACACTTGTGCTCATAGGTGTAGGTCTTGTTTTACAATTATCCATTTTAAATATTTTCAGGAGTTTTTTGGTATATTTAGATTAATTGATAAAGGTTTTATTTTTAGATTGCTTTACTTAAAGACCTAGAAAATAATTGAGTTCTCTCATCATGCTCATTTCAAATTCATTCTTCATGGACTCAACAAACTCATCTATAAGACTCATGTTAGTAGCTCCAAACATAACGTCATTCACATAGATTTGCACAATTAATGTGTCGACTTGTCATTTTTTATAAATGGAGTTGTATCAATTTTTTCTCTAAAAAATCCTTTATTTAATAGGAAGCTAATTTGTTAAGATGAATATTATTCAATAATTCATTGATTTAATTTGGATTAATTGTTATTAATTTTGTAGAAATTATATGGAATCGGTACTTAATCATGATTTATATGAATATCAGGTCTTTGAATCCAAAAGAAGCAAATAATACAAAATTGGAGTAAAATATATACAAGGAACAAAAATCAGCAAGAAAGGCCGGCCATTCATGGACTTAAGCCGCCGGCCTTTATTGTATTTCATCGGCGTTTATTATAAACATACAAAGGCTGAAGAAGAATTGACAAAGGCTGCCAGCGTATCTTGAATTTCGCCAGTGAACAAGTTCAACATTAAACGCCAGCAGTATATATATTTAAGCCGCCGGCCATTTCGTCTCTAGATGTTGGACACTATATGAAGGCCGTCAGCTTATCTATCAACGCCGCCGGCCATTACTACACTGGATTCATGAATGAGAACATACGCCGGCTAAGATAAGAGAAACGCCGCCGGCCATTATGGGGAAAATGCCGGCCTATCATGAAACTAGAAGGGACAATGAATAGCCAAATGAAGATAGGCTGGCCATGATGAATTTAAGCCGCCAGCGTTTATGTGTAACTGCCAGTTTACATTAAATGATGACCTTTCAATTACTCACTTTTGTATATAAATATCTTATAGGGTTTCTTTGAGAATTCATTCGATAATTCAGATATCCTTTGTTAAGAAAAACCCTAGAGAGAAAATTTGAAAGTTATGAGTGGCTAAACATCTATTCTAATCAAGGGGGATTGCTACAGATTCAATTCTATAAAGATTTGTGAGATCTAATTCGATTTAATCAATTGTTCTTTTCTTCTGATTATCTATATATCATCTAATTGTCTGGTTATTATTGTTGTGTTTGATTGTTACAATTTAGGCCTGTTGTACAATTGACAAAACAATATATTGTTAATTAGAATACTGAATCCGTAATTGTTCATCTATTCTAATAGGAGTAATACAACAACGTGGTTGATTATAATCAAATAGTTAATTCATGTTGTGATGATATATAATCTAATTTAAATGATTCATGCTCTATGGATTATTAATTAGGATTGGTAGTCTCTCTAATTTCTATTGCTATTGATAGGTTAAATCCTAAGAGCTTTTTTAGGGTTATCTAATCAATAAGGGAAATAATTAAGGATCTTATCTTGGTTATCAATTCAGTAAGGAGAGATAGGGTTTCAGAGCATATTGAAATCTATAACCAATCTAGTCAGAAAAAGAATAATGATCTTTGCATCAATGATTGAATCTAGGAATTGAATTATAGTACCACCTTGATTAGAGATTTCTTATTATTGAATTCAACTCTTATTTGTAATTGCTAGCTTTAGAGATAAACTAAACTTTAATTGCTTTTGATTAAACAAACCCCCCAATCTTCTTTCATCTGCATTCTTTCTTAAATAGAAATAAATTTACCCCAATCCCTGTGGAGACGAACCTACTCACTATTATATACAAATTTTAAAGTAGGTTTTAATTTTGTTGGATTTGACACCCACCAAATTTTGGCACCGTTGCCGGGGATTGGTGTCGAATATTTGTTTCTATTTTTTTTTTATGACTCGTTCTTCTCATACAGGTGAATTACAGTTTGATCAAGAAATTGAGAAGACCGCTAAGAGATTGAGAAAGCAAGCCAAGTTGCGTGTTCAAGCCGCCACTACATCATCTCCATCTCCTGGTTTGAACCAAGCACTGGAACTGGCTGAATCATCCAGTGAATATGAAAGAGAAGATATATTACAAGAACAAGGACAGATGGAAAATCAAGATAGGAATCTACGATAGTTGGCTGAACCGGATGTGAATCAACAACCGCTTTGTATTCAATATCCGGAGTTGAATGTAGCACTAGAATTGAAGTCAGGGCTTATTCATCTGTTGCCAAGTTTTCATGGTCTGGAAAATGAGGATCCTCATAAACATCTCAAGGAATTCCACATTGTCTGTTCCAGCATGAGACCTCAAGGGATTCCTGAAGATCAAATCAAGTTAAGAGCTTTCCCATTTTCATTAAAAGACAAGGCAAAGGATTGGTTATTTTATCTACCTCCCGGATCTATAGCTACTTGGATTGATATGGTTAAAGCTTTTCTGGACAAATTTTTCCCTACTACAAGAGCTACAAATATTAGACGGGAAATTAGTGGGATAAGACAAAGGGACATGGAAAATCTTCACGAATATTGGGAGCGATTCAAGCAATTAGTTGCCAGTTGTCCACAACATGGTATTTCTGAACAGCTTTTGATCCAATATTTCTGGTTTGTGCGCCATAGAAAGGAAAATGATGAATGCAGCAAGCGGAGGAGCTATAGTAGACAAAACCCCTGCTCAGGCTCGGGATTTGATATCTTTAATGGCTGCGAATTCACAACAATTCGAATACCGTCATGATCCAATCACAAGAAGAGTTAATGAGGTAAATGTCCCTCATCTTGAGAATCAAATTTCTAATCTCACTTCTCTTGTGCAACAGATAGCCTTAGGGAATCAACAGCAGGTTAAGGCTTGTGGGATTTGTGCTGCTATCAATCATCCCACTGACATGTGTCCTACTCTTCAAGAAGATTCACATGAGCAAGCAAATGCGATTGGAGGATTTCCAGGTCTACCACAAAGAAAGTATGATCCCTATGCTAATACTTATAATCCTGGATGGAGGGATCATCCAAATTTCAGTTATGGATCCAGACCACAAAATTTCAACAACAGTACCGTCCAAGGCAACAAAACCAAGCACCACAACCTTCTTCATCTTCGAGTTCAGGGATGTCTCTAGAAGACATTGTTAAATCTCTTGCTGTTAATACAAAACAATTCCAGGATGACACGAAGCAATTTCAGCATGAGACAAAGCAAAGTATCCAAAACTTGGAGAATCAGATGAGTCAACTTGCCACATCAATGAGTAAGTTAGAATCTCAAGGTAAGTTACCCTCTCAGACCGTTACTAATCCTAAGCAAAGTGCTAATGCTATCACTTTGAGATCTGGTAAGGAATTGCAGCAATCCGATGGAGAGGAAGCAGGAATAATTTGGATCAAGAAACTGAAAAAGAGGTGACAAAATCACACATTCAAGATAATCAAATGGGAGGAACATCAGCTGAACCGTCTAGGATTATGGTGCCAACACCTCCATTTCCTTCTAGGTTGGCAAAATCTAAGAAATTGGAAGAAGAAAAGGAGATTTTTGATACATTTCGCAAGGTAGGTAAATATTCCTTTGCTCGATGCAATCAAACAAGTACCTCGATATGCGAAATTTCTTAAAGAATTGTGCACTAACAAGAAAAAGCTGAAAGGAAATGAAAAGATTAGTGTAGGAGAAAATATTTCTGCTATACTTCAAAGGAAACTTCCTCCTAAATGCAAGGATCCAGGTATGTTTACCATTCCTTGTAAAATAGGAAATGTTGGAATTACCAAGGCAATGTGTGATTTGGAGCGTCAATTAATGTCATGCCATTGTCAGTTTATCAGTTGTTGAATATAGGACCATTAAAAGAAAGGGGTGATTGTTCAACTTGCTGATAGATCCAATGTGTATCCTGATGGTGTTTTGGAGGATGTTTTAGTGCAAGTGAATGGGTTGGTTTTTCCTGCAGACTTTTATGTTCTTGACATGGAAAATGATGATTCTTAATTCATCATTAATTTTGTTAGGAGACCTTTTCTCAAAACATCTAGAACAAAAATTGATGTTCATGATGGTACACTCACTATGGAGTTTGATGGTGAAATTATTAAATTTAATATTTATGAAGCCATGAAGTATCCTAGTGATGTCTCTTCTGTTTTTGTAATTGATGTTGTTGACCCATTAGCACAGAAATCATTTGAGTTCAGTGATGAAAATAGGCTGAAAATTGCACTTGAAAAGAGCCTTACAGCTGAGAAATTGAAGAAAATTGGTAAGAAGTTTGTCACTCATTCTGACTTGGAAGACACTGTTCAAGAACTGGAATCGTTGCTGCCCTTAAGGTATGGTATTCTTACATTATTTACCTTCTACTAATCCAAAACTTCTCCCTTCTATTGTGCAGGCACCAAAATTGGAGTTGAAACCTTTACCAGAGCATTTAAAGTACATATATTTGGGAGAACAAGATACTCTTGCGGTAATCATCTCTAGCAAATTGAGTACTCTGGAAGAGGAAAAGCTAATTCGGGTGTTAAGAGAGTATAAGGAAGCCATTGGATGGACTATTGCTGATATCAAAGGACTGAGCCCTTCCACATGTATGCACAAGATCATGCTTGAAGACAATTGCAAACCTTCAAGGGAAGTTCAACGTCGACTGAATCCTCCTATGATGGAAGTGGTAAAGAAAGAGATTTTGAAACTTCTAGATGCAGGTATGATCTATCCAATTTCTGATAGCAAATGGGTAAGTCCAATTCAAGTTGTTCCTAAGAAAACGGGCTTAACTGTGATTGAAAATTCGAAAGGTGAGTTGGTATCCACTCGTGTACAAAATGGATGGAGGGTCTGTATTGATTATAGGAAGCTAAATAAGTCTACAAGAAAAGATCATTTTCCGCTTCCTTTTATTGATCAAATGCTTGAAAGATTGGCTGGACATTCTCATTACTGTTGTCTTGATGGTTACTCAGGTTTTCATCAAATTCCAGTTGCACCTGAAGACCAAGAAAAAACCACCTTCACATGTCCATTTGGAACTTTTGCTTACCGAAGGATGCCATTTGGATTATGCAATGCCCCTGCGACATTCCAAAGATGTATGGTTAGTATATTTTCAGATTATGTGGAGAATATCATAGAAGTTTTCATGGATGATTTTACTGTCTATGGTGACACATTTGATTCATGCTTAACTAACCTTACAAAAGTGCTCAAAAGATGTATAGACACAAATCTTGTGCTTAATTATGAAAAATGCCATTTTATGGTTGATCAAGGTCTTATTTTAGGACACATTGTATCTTCTAGGGGACTTGAAGTTGATAAGGCTAAAATTGAAGTGATTAAATCTTTGCCTTACCCCGTGAGTGTACGGGAAGTTCGTTCTTTTCTTGGCAGTGCAGGTTTTTATAGGCGTTTCATCAAGGATTTTTCCAAGATTACTCAACCTTTATGCAAATTATTGCAAAAAGATGTGGAGTTTGATTTTGATGAAGCCTGTAAGCATGCTTTCAACAAGCTAAAGGAGAAGTTAACTTCTGCTCCAATTATCAAACCACCCGATTGGAGTCTTCCATTTGAGATTATGTGTGATGCGAGCAACTATGCAGTTGGTGCTATACTTGGACAAAGAATTGGAAGAGCTCCTCATGTCATTTGTTATGCTTCAAGAACACTTGACAGTGCACAATCCAATTATTCAACAACGGAAAAAGAACTTTTAGCTGTTGTTTTTGCTTTAGAAAAATTCCGTTCATACTTACTTGGTACTAAAGTGATTGTGTTTACAGATCATGCAGCTTTGAAGTACTTGCTCTCAAAGAAAGAGGCAAAACCGAGGCTCATCAGATGGATACTCTTATTACAAGAGTTTGACTTGGAGATACGAGATAGAAAAGGCACAGAAAATTTGGTTGCGGATCATCTCAGTAGAATCCCAATAGTGAAGAGTCCGTCCCGTTGCAAGATGATTTTCCAGATGAACATCTCTTTTCTATACAAAAGACAACTCCCTGGTACGCTGATATTGTTAACTATCTAGTTACTAGGACTTTGCCAAGTGAATTGTCTAGATCTCAAAAGGAAAAGATTAAAAGTGATGCTAAATATTATGTTTGGGACGACCCTTATCTATGGAAACACTGTTCGGATCAAATTATTAGAAGGTGTATTTCTCAAGTTGAAACTTCCTCTGTTTTGCAATTTTGTCATTCATATGCCTGTGGAGGACACTTTGGACCTAAAAGAACAGCTCGTAAAGTGCTAGAATGTGGTTTATATTGGCCTACTTTGTTTCGTGATGCTTACATGTTCTGCAAATCCTGTGATAGATGTCAAAAAGTTGGAAATCTAGGACATAGAGATCAAATGCCACTTACCCCAATTCTTGCCTGTGAAATTTTTGATATATGGGGTATAGATTTTATGGGTCCTTTTCCTTCTTCTTTTGGAAATAATTTATCTTCTTGCAGTTGATTATGTGTCAAAATGGGTAGAAGCAAAGGCTACCCGAACTAACAATGCTAAAGTTGTTGTAGATTTTGTCAAGTCTCACATTTTTGCTAGGTTCGGGACACCAAGAGCATTCATCAGTGACCGTGGAACACATTTTTGTAATAGAGTTGTTGAAACTCTATTTAAGAAGTACAATGTCACTCATCGCACTTCTACGGCATATCATCCACAGACAAATGGATTGGCTGAAGTATCCAATAGAGAGATTAAATCCATCCTTGAAAAGACTGTCAATGTGAACAGGAAAGATTGGAGCACTAGACTTGATGATGCGTTGTGGGCCTATAGAACGGCTTATAAAACCCCCATTGGAATGTCTCCATATCGTCTAGTGTTTGGCAAACCTTGCCACCTTCCTGTTGAGTTGGAACATAGGGCTTATTGGGCTGTGAAGCAATGCAATTTGAGATTGGATGAAGCAGGTGAACACAGAAAGCTTCAGTTGCAAGAACTTGAAGAGATTCGCCTTGATGCCTATGAAAACTCAAAAATTTACAAGGAAAAAACAAAAGCTTTTCATGATCAAATGATTTCAAGAAAAAACTTTTCAATCGGTCAAAAAGTTTTGCTTTATCATTCTCGATTAAAATTATTTCCTGGTAAATTGAGATTTAGGTGGATAGGGCCTTTTATTGTCACCAATGTGTTCACTCACGGTGCAATTGAGATCAAGAGCGAGCAAACTGGTAAAGTTTTCAAAGTAAATGGTCATCGCTTGAAACCTTTTTATGAAGGTTTTCAGGTAACCAATATTGAAGAAATCAGTTTGGGAAGTCCCGAGTACAAATGAGCTCCGTTACGTCTAGCCAAAGACGTTAAAGAAAAGCGCTACATGGGAGGCAACCCATGTCTAATTTTTTTTTTTTTGTAAAATATTTTGATTTTTACTAACCTGAGTGTTTGATTTTCTTTTGCTTATTTATTGATTAAAAAAAAAGAGAGAGAGAAAAGCAGTCGGCCATTTTGAAAGTATAGGCGGCCAACTATTTTTGTATTAAAAGCCGGCCGCTTAAATTTCAACGCCGCCGGCCATGACCATTCTGGGTAAATTGCTTCAACATCAAAGGCCGGCAGCGTAAGTATGATGGCCATCGGGCATCTTCATTCTGGACAGATTGACCAACACCAAAGGCCGGCAGTGTAAGTTTAAAAGCCGCCGGCGATTATGCTACTGGACATTGTGGGAATTATACGCCGTCACATACGCCATCGGCGTAAATACAGGATAGCCGGCGTAAGTGACAGACGCGGGTTAAAACAGGTTTCATTTCTCCCTCTTTCTCATTTCTATTCATCTCCTTCGTTTCTCTTTCCCTCATATATGCTCCATAGGACTACAAGCTTTCGATTTTTTTGGAAAGCTACAACAAGTTAGTGCTTCTAACCTTATTTCTCTTGATTTTTTTTACTTGTTGAAAAGCTTCCATGCACAATTGGTATATGATTGTTGGATGTTGGGGTTATGCATTTGGCAAGAATTGGATGGTGCAAATTGTGGGTCGATGAAGTTGGGGATTTGTTGGGTTAAATTGATGTAGATGAATTGTGTCTAGGTTGTATTGTGTTGTGATTCGTTTTGAGTGGCTGATTCATATAGTTTTGAACTTGAATTTCTAGGGTTTCATCATTGTTCATGAAGATAAAAAATTGGGTTTTTCTGAATTTTAAGAAGATTAAGGTTCCAACTTCAATTTCGTGGGTCTGAATGTGTAGTTGATACACTAAAATGATTTGGTTTGTTAGTATGGATTATCAATATAGAAATTTGGATGAATTTTTGAAATCAAAAATTTCAAACTAAGTCATTATGTTTTTCAACGGCTGTTATGAATAAATTTTAAACCGTGAAGTTTGAACGAAGTTTTGAAACAGCCCCCTTTCAACGTTTAAAAACTAAGCTGACTAATGTAGGCTGACAGCTTTGAACTCAAAAATGTTTCAAAAACACTTATAGTCTACTTCATCCATGCTTGTACAACTATCAATTTACTCAATATTTCTAATACAAGTATGTTATAGACTCATGACTGAGCTGTTTTAGAATTCCATATCTGTTGGTTTTCTTGCCTAATGTGGATTTAAATTAGGATGCCGCCTAAGAAATTACAAACAAAGAAAAGAAAAGCTTCGGGAGCTTCTACATCTGAAACTCAATCATCCGACTTGCTAAGCCATAAAGATTATGCCAAGGAGAGAAAGAAGCGATTCCAGAAGATGAAGTTCATTAACCATCAATATCTTGATTAGGAGTTGCTGAATCAATATGGGATGGTGGATATCGTGTCTCAAGCTGTCAAAGATCACACTTGGTTTAAAGTTTTTGATGTACGGGAACCAACATTTAAAGATGTAACCATAGAGTTCCTGTCAACCATGTATCTTGAGACAGAAAATGGAGTAACAACCATGAAGTTTCAGGCATATAAAGAAGTGAGACAAATAGAATTGAAGCAAGTTGGGTACACCCTGGGTCTTTATGATACTATGGAAGCTACAGCAGATCTGTCTAATAGCTGGCCACAAGACATGGATGCTTCAAAATTCTGGTTATAACTAATTCAGCCAAAGACGGATCCATTCATTCCATCAAAAAGCTTGTCTACTGCCTTTACAGCTATGGAGCACAAGCTGCTTCATCACATACTATCACATACAATTAGCTGTAAGAAGACAAGCCATAGTAAGGTAACGAGCTTTGATGTATTTTATATACATAGTATGATCAAGGGTTGTCCGATAGACCTTGGTGTCGAGGTGGTTAATTTTATAGATAGACAAATATCCGACACCAGGACCAAAGTGATTTCATGTGGAGGATATATAACTGCCTTACTGAAAGGAATGGGAATCTTTCAACAACCTGAAGGGGATGAAGGCATAGAATGCAAGAAAATCACGAATGCACCATTCAGGTTATGGGGTTTGAATAAGCCATCCCATGCTGCTAATGTTACTGATGTTGTTAGCCATAATGATGAAGATGAGGACGAGTCGGCAGTGCCCGAAATTACTCCCTATACGGGACCTTCCACATCATCAGCACCACCTCCTACTGCTCCTACTGGTAGCCGCTATGATCAGTTGAGACAAGAGATTGTCCAACTGAAAAGAGAAAATAAGAAAGAGCGGAAGAAACACAAAAAGTTTAGGAAGTCTTTGGTCGACATGTTAAAAGCTGCCTTTTCATGTATCAATCAAGCTGCAGCCGATCATATTCAGTATGAGACTTCCGAGGAGGAGGATAGCACAGAAGAAGAAGAAGGAAGCTAGAGTTCCTGCTAGCTTCGATTTATATTTTGTACTTAATTAAGCACCCATTTTATGGGTAGACTTATGATTTTCCTGATAATCCGATCTGTCGGATTAACCTTGCTTTCCAACCCTGTTTCTTTTTGCTTTTGTTTGTCACAGGTGATTTAGAAATAAATGCACTCTATCCTTACAATCGTTTTGCAAGCTACTCAATTTGCTTCATCTTGCTCCACAAGATAAATCAGGGAAGTATCGTTATTCATATTTCTTTTTATTTTTCTCTCACTTTATGCTGATTAGAAACAGTGAGGACACTGTTTATTATAAGTGTGGAGGAGGGATAAGATATGAATTGGAGTATTTCATCTTGTGATTGATGTCTGATTTTTGGATTTATAATATATACAAGACATTTGGATATGAAAGTGTACCCACACTTTAAATTCTTGAATATTTGTTCTTAAGTAATTAAGGCAAATTTAGGCAAATTTTTCCAAAATTTTTTTATGAAATCTGGAGAATTGTGCTGAAAAATTAAAGATAGCATCTAAAAAGTGAAAAATTGACTTGTAAAAGTGCTTTACTCACCTATACTGTTGTGATTTGAATACTTGATTAAAATTGAGTAGTGAAATCTTTAAGGAACAGATTTACTGTGTATTTGACCTTAGAATTGGAAGTTTGAAAGTAAGTCGAGTCCTTAAGTGAAAAATAAATAGGTTTACTTCTAGGAAAAAGCTAACTTATATATACTTTTATAAGTTCTTATTAAAGAATTTTTTCAACACTTGGTAAAAGAGATAAATGAAGTCTTTTTCTTAGTGATCTTTGATAAAAAAAGTCATAAATTTGTTGTTCCATTCACAAAGAAGAAACAAGCATAAGCCTATACTCCTCTAACTCAAACAATTGAGTTATGAGTATCCAAACTTGAATGTTAGAGTGAGGAAGAGTTCATAGGGGTCCTTTTAAAACCTGGTCACTTGGGTGATGAACCCGAGATGAACCGACTCAATGAACTCACTATAACGATAAGGGAGGAAAGGCTAAAGTTCATATATGTGCTTTGAAAAGAAAAATTAGAAAAAGAAAGAGCTGAAAAGAAACGGACTAAAACCCATCCAGAGATTCATCTCTGAAGGCTCTAAATATGCTTGAATGAAAAATGAAAAATGTATGTTGAAACAATCAAACGGAATAAGACTTATAATAAACAGAGAGAAAATCTAGGGAAAGAACTGATATCAAATGCTTTTATTCTGTGTTGGTAAGAGTATATGCCGATTAGATGTCCAGTGAAGTCTAAATGGGTATTTTTCCTTATTGGATTGGGTATTTACTTTTGAGTAGAAGGATCTTTGGTTAAATATGTGGTTCAAGTTTGTTTTGTTTAGATTAACTACTGAATTTTCATTTTAGTACTCTAATTACAAGTCCTCAGTTTGGTTTGAGCAGTAAGCACTAAAATCACGAGTCTTGAAACAAATAAAGAAAAGAGATGCTTGAATGTGAATTTTGAAAGTAAGCACACTCCAACAAAAGATTTCATTTTGGTTATATGGTTTTGCTTGAGGACAAGCAATGATTTAAGTGTGGGGGAATTTGTTAAGATGAATATTATTCAATAATTCATTGATTTAATTTGGATTAATTGTTATTAATTTTGTAGAAATTATATGGAATCGGTACTTAATCATGATTTATGAATATCAGGTCTTTGAATCCAAAAGAAGCAAATAATACAAAATTGGAGTAAAAATATACAAGGAACAAAAATCAGCAAGAAAGGCCGGCCATTCATGGACTTAAGCCGCCGGCCTTTATTGTATTTCATCGGCGTTTATTATAAACATACAAAGGCTGAAGAAGAATTGACAAAGGCTGCTAGCGTATCTTGAATTTCGCTAGTGAACAAGTTCAACATTAAACGCCGGCAGTATATATATTTAAGCCGCCGGCCATTTCGTCTCTAGATGTTGGACACTATATGAAGGCCGCCAGCTTATCTATCAACGCCGCCGGCCATTATGGGGAAAATGCCGGCCTATCATGAAACTGGAAGGGACAATGAATAGCCAAATGAAGATAGGCTGGCCATGATGAATTTAAGCCGCCAGCGTTTATGTGTAACTGCCAGTTTACATTAAATGATGACCTTTCAATTACTCACTTTTGTATATAAATATCTTATAGGGTTTCTTTGAGAATTCATTCGATAATTCAGATATCCTTTGTTAAGAAAAACCCTAGAGAGAAAATTTGAAAGTTATGAGTGGCTAAACATCTATTCTAATCAAGGGGGATTGCTACAGATTCAATTCTACAAAGATTTGTGAGATCTAATTCGATTTAATCAATTGTTCTTTTCTTCTGATTATCTATATATCATCTAATTGTCTGGTTATTATTGTTGTGTTTGATTGTTACAATTTAAGCCTGTTGTACAATTGACAAAACAATATATTGTTAATTAGAATACTGAATCCGTAATTGTTCATCTATTCTAATAAGAGTAATACAACAACGTGGTTGATTATAATCAAATAGTTAATTCATGTTGTGATGATATATAATCTAATTTAAATGATTCATGCTCTACGGATTATTAATTAGGATTGGTAGTCTCTCTAATTTCTATTGCTATTGATAGGTTAAATCCTAAGAGCTTTTTTAGGGTTATCTAATCAATAAGGGAAATAATTAAAGATCTTATCTTGGTTATCAATTCAGTAAGGAGAGATAGGGTTTCAGAGCATATTGAAATCTATAACCAATCTAGTCAAAAAAAGAATAATGATCTTTGCATCAATGATCGAATCTAGGAATTGAATTGTAGTACCACCTTGATTAGAGATTTCTTATTATTGAATTCAACTCTTATTTGTAATTGCTAGCTTTAGAGATAAACTAAACTTTAATTGCTTTTGATTAAACAAACCCCCCAATCTTCTTTCATCTACATTCTTTCTTAAATAGAAATAAATTTACCCCAATCCCTGTGGAGACGAACCTACTCACTATTATATACAAATTTTAAAGTAGGTTTTAATTTTGTTGGATTCGACACCTACCACTGAGTCTTTCATACCAACTTGTAGGAGCTTGCTTGAGACCATAAAAAGCTTTGTTTAAATTGTAAACATGATCAGAGAATTCATTACTTTCAAATCCTGGCAGTTACTCTACATAAAATTCTTTTTTTATAAAACTATTTAAGAAAGCACTTTTGACATCTATTTGAAAAAAAGTAAAGTTTTTTAATGCAACAAATGCGAAAAACATTCTAATGAGTGCTCGTCTAGCAACCGGGGTAAAGATCTCATCAAAATCTATACGTTCTTCTTAATTATATCATTTAGCTACTAATCGAGTTTTATTTCTAGTTACTATTCCATCTTCATCTAGTTTGTTTCTATAAACTCACTTGATTCTAAGAACTAGTCAACTATCAAGTCTAAGAACCAAGTTCCAAACTTCATTTCTTGCGAATTGGTTTAATTTTTCTTGCATAGCTTATATCTAAAGCTCATCTTTTAAAGCTTCTTCTATATTTTTAGGCTCAGTTTGGGATAGGAAGATTAAATTACTCATATTGCTTAGGAAGATCTAGTATTTACCGTATTTGAAGGTTAACTTATTATTAGATCATTTGGGTGTGATCTTGCATGTTTCTATTCTTTAGGAAGATCATTGTTAACAAATTAATCCAGGACATTCTTTTTATCTTCATTTCCTTTATCAACTTCTTTATTATTATTTTCAAGAGAAAACTTATCCAAATCAACACAAATATTATCCACATCATCACTTGAACATATATGAGGCGAAGAATCATCAAAAGTGATATGAATAGATTCTTCTACAACTAAGGTTCTCTTATTAAACACTCTGTATGCTTTACTAGTTAAAGAGTAACTCAGAAAAATGTCTTCATCACTTTTAGCATCAAATTTAGCTAGTTGTTTTTTTTCCATTATTCAAGATGTAAAATTTAGTGCCAAATGGATGAAAATAAGATATTTTGGGTCTCTTTGCTTTCCAAAGCTCATTGGAGGGTTTTCTCGAGAATTGGTCTTATAAAGACTCTATTTGACATATAGCATGTAGTGTTAATAGTTTCAGCCCAAAAATATTTAGGTAAATTGTTTTTCACACAATATAGTTCTAACCATTTTAATTAAAGTTCTATTTTTCCTTTCAACTACATCATTTAGTTGTGGAGTTCTAGGTATTAAAAAAGTATGTTCAATTCCATTTTTACTGCAAAAATCATTTATTTCATAATTTTCAAATTCTCCCCCATGGTTACTTCAGATAGATACAATATTAAGACCTTTTTTTATTGTAAACTTTTTTACAATATCTAAAAAGCCATTGTTTGTTTTCATTTTTAGATGCTAGGAAAAAAGTTCATGTGTATCAAATAAAGTTGACAATAATAACCAAGGTATATTTTTTTACTTACGGAACTTAAAGTTTGAGTAGGACCAAATAAGTTCATATGCTATAGTTCTAATGGCCTAAAAGTGGAAACAACATCCTTAAACTTAAAAGAAATCTTAGTTTACTTTTCTTATTGACACGCTTGGTAGATCTTGTGCTTTTGAAAATTTATTTTTGGGAAACCTTTGATAAGGTTCTTTTTAACAAGCTTTGAAATTACATCCATACTAGCATATCCTAATTTTCTGTGTTAGGATTAACTATTGTCATTTTAAGAGTAAAGACAAGTTTCATTTGATGATTTAAAATATGATAGAAATAATAATACACAAGGAATACTTAAAGGGGGGAAGGGGTGAGAATTAAGTATTATAAATTTTTCGGTTTTATCAAACCAGATTAATTAACTAAGATAAGACAAGTGTTAACTTAAACAAACAAATATAGTGGAATAAACTAATTAAAACTAATTAACAAATAAGCAGAGATAAAGAAGCATAGAAAGAGAGAAAGAGAAGCAACACGATGATTTAAAGTGGTATTCGGCCCACTGCCTACTCTCCACGATGCAAATGCCTCAAAGAAGACTTTTACCATTATATTGATTATTCCAAAATCAATAAATCTCTTCAACGAGGAATTACAACAAAGCTTACCACAATAGGACTTTTACAATTACCTTTCACAAAGGACTTCCACTTGATAAATTAAGTGTTGTGCTGGTAACACACGATAAGACTTGTCTTTGCCTTTCATGAAGGACTTCCCACCTAATCACAATTAGGACGATGCTGGTAACTCTAGATCGGACTTCAAATGCCTCCTATTGAAGACTTCTCTTTGCCTTCCACGAAGGACTTCCCTTTGCCTCTGCGAGGACTTTTCTCAATGCCTCACACGAGTACTTCACTTTGCCTCCACTGAGGACTTTTCTCAAACAGCTCATATATGAGCAGATTTACAAACTAGAAAGCTCTTAAGGAAATATACAAATTTCCTTTACAAAGAAACGATCCTACTTAAGCAGATTTACAATAGAAAATACTTGAAGAATTTTATAAATTCCTTTTACAAACTAAGCTCCTTAAATGAACAGATAAACAACTTTTCTAAATCTTAAACAGTGCTAAAAAACTCTTGTTTAGAGTGTATCAGTAAATTTCGAAACAGAACACTAATTGTTCTTTTAAAAAAAATTACAAATTAACCTGAACAAGAATAAAAACACAAGTAAAAAAAAACTTTACAAAACGTTGCTTTCGTTTTTACTATGTGTTCAAAAATTCTAATATTTTTCATTCTTTTTCAAAGAGAAGAGAAAAATTCTATTTATAGCTCTTGATAAGAAATTTGCCCGTTATCAAAAAGTTTCTGACAACCCATACTTGTATTTAATGTATTTAAAGATTTAACAACATGTAAAAGTTAAAAAGCATTGAAAAAGCATTAAATGTGTCTGATACATGTATTAAATGCATTCCAACAGCTCTTTTTTTTTTCCCTTTTACTTATATTATTATATTATTAAATAATAAAAAAAATTTACTGTCATGCTTAAGAACAGGTCAAGCCCAAAATTTTTTATTTTTTATTTTTATAAAAAAATGCTGAAGGGAAAATTTTTGAAGTCGATGTTTAAGGTCGAGGCCTAAACTTCGACCCTTGACTTTATAAATTTACCCAAGGGCAAACTTTCTAAAGTCGAGGTCTGAGATTGACGCGTAAACTTCAACCCTTGACTTTATAAATCTTGCCCAAAACTCCAGCCCTTGACTTTACAATTTTGCCAAAAACTCCAGCTCTTAACTTTACAAGTTTTGCCCAAAACTTAATCTTTTGTCTTTATCTAATGAATAGTGCTTCCACCTTTCTTATACTGGGCTCAATAGCTTTGTTTTGACTTTTCTTCAACTTTTTATTCTGTTAAAACTTAAACAACAGCAAAACAAATACAAAGCATATATATATATAAATATTTAAAGTATTTAAACAATTAAGGATATTTAAGTAATTAATTATGCAATAATTATTCTCATCAAAATCATTTGTGAACATAAAGTTCAACAATCTCTCCCTTTTTAATGAGAATGAATATGCACAATCAATTCTAAAATAATTCTTAATTATGCAAATACTTCTCCGCATTTCTCATTAAAAAGAAAAAAATAAAGAAAAGAAGAACACAGACTTTGTTAAAAAAAGTTTAACTAAAGCCAAATCAATTTTCTCCACCTATCAAAAGCAATTTTCTAAAAAAAAAATTCGCCCCCTTTTTAAAACAAACTTTGCTTCCTTTTTTTTTTTTTTTTGACAAACCGAGATAGAGAAAATGAAATTTTCTTTAAAAAAATGTCTCCCCCTGGTTTAAACAACATTTGTTTTATTTTTTAAAAATTTTTAAAACAAAGCATAGAAAGATATAAACAAATTCATAACCATAGAAAATTACAGAAGACAAACATTGGCATACAAGCACAAGCACAAGCACAAACACAAACATGCATGCAAGTGCAGACTTTAGTCTAAAGTTTGCAATATTTATCAGCTAAGGGACTTAAGATCATATTTTCAAGGAAGTTCCTGGTTTAAAAATATTTTAGCACTCATCAACCTTTAACATGCCCAATTCTCCTCTTAAAGTACAAAACCGTTTTTCACTCAAGGGTTTAGCAAAAATATCAGCAAGTTGATGGTTTGTATAAACAAATTTCAAGCAAATGTCCTTGTTTAGAACATGATCACGAATGAAATGATGTCTAATCTCAATATGCTTGGTTCTTAAGTATTGAATGGGATTTTTAGTCAAATTTATAGCACTCGTATTATCATACCGAATTGGTTCACTTTCAAATTTTAAATCAAAGTCTAATAAAGTTTGTTTCATCCATAAAATTTGTGTATAACAACTGCGAGCAGCTATATATTCAGCTTTAGCAGTTGATAATGCAATATAATTTTGCTTCATTGAGTGCCAAGATATTAAAGAATTACCAAGAAAATAACATGTGCCACTTGTGCTTTTCCGTTCTACTTTGTTACCAACAAAGTCAGCATCAGAGTACCCAACAAGTTCAAAAGAAATATGTTTGGGATACTACAAACCAATTTCAATAGTGCTCACAAGGTACTTGAAGATGCATTTGACTGCACCCAAGTGAGATTTTTTTGGGAAAGATTGAAATCGTGCACATATACATACAGAAAACATGATATCAGGTCTAGAATTTGTTAAATATAACAAACTACCTGTCATGCATCTATACGTCTTTTTACAAACATTTTTACCTTTTTCATCTTTGTTTAGTTTTACACTAGTTGTATGTTTACACTTACAACTATCCATTTTAAACCTTTTTAATAGATCTTTAGTGTATTTAGATTGATTAATAAAGGTTTCAGATCTTGATTTCTTAATTTGTAGCCCAAGAAAATAAGTGATTTTTCTTATCATACTCATTTCAAATTCTTTGTGGATGGACTCAACAAAAAATTTTATAAGTGAATAATTAGTAGCACCAAACACAATGTCATCTACATAAATCTGTACGATTAATGTATCATAATTGTGATTTTGATAAAAAGAGTTGTATCAATTTTTCCTCTTGAAAATCCATTATTTATAAAAAAAAAAAAAAAAAAAAAAAACTACTAAGTCTTTCATACCAAGCTCTAGGAGTTTGCTTGAGACCATAAAGAGTTTTGCTCAATTTAAAAACATGATCGGGAAATTCATTATTTTCAAAACCCGGTAGTTACTCGACATAGACTTCTTCTTTTATGAAACCATTTAGAAAAGCACTTTTGACATCTATTTGATAAAGGATAAAATCTTTGTGAGCAGCATATGCCAAAAGCATTCTTATAGATTCTAGTCTTGCAACTGAGGCAAAAGTCTCATCAAAATCTATCCCCTCTTCTTGTGTATAGCCTTTAGCAACTAACCTAGCTTTGTTCCTAGTTACTATTCTAGATTCATCCATTTTATTTTTAAAAATCCATTTTATTTCTATGACGGCTTTATTTTTAAGCCTCGTAACAATATTCCAAACCTCACTTCTAGTGAATTGGTTTAATTCTTCTTGCATGGCTTAAATCTAAAACTCATCTTCTAAAGCTTATTCCAATGTTCTAGGTTCAAGTTTTGATTAAAAAAATTAGATTGGTTGTGTTTCTAAGAGATGATCTAGTTTGTACCTTAGTTAAAGTTTCACCTAATATTAAGTCTTTTGGATGTGAACTAGCATATTTCCATTCCCTGGGTAGATTACTAACATAATCATGCACATCATCAATAGCAGCAAATTTTTCAACAGCAGAAACAGTACTAGAATTTTCAACATCAGAACATGAAAAATCACTTATTCTATCACAAACATCATCAATGTCATTATTAACATTTATAGGAGTCAAACAATCATAAAAAACATGTATAGATTCTTCTACAATAGAAGTTCTTTTATTATATATTCTATATGCTTTACTAAATGAAGAATATCCTAAAAATATTCCTATATCAGATTAAGCATCAAATTTTCCTAAATATTCTTTTCCATTTATTTAGATATAATACTTAGTGTCAAAGGAATGAAAATAAGATATGTTTGGTCTTTTTCCTTTCCATATCTCATAGGTGGTTTTCTTTATGATGTCTAATAAAAATTTTGTTTGAAATATAGCAAGCGGTATTGACAGCTTCAGCCCAAAAATATTTTGGCAAATTATTTTCACACAACATGGTTCTAACCATTTCTATTAAAGTTTTGTTCTTTCTTTTGGCTACACCATTCCGTTGTGGGGTTCTATGTGCTGAAAAAGTATGTTCAATACCATATTTTTCTCAAAAATTACTCATTTCAAGATTTTCAAAGTCGCCCCCATGATCACTTCTTATTGAAGCTATATTAAGACCTTTTTCATTTTGAACTTTCTTGCAAAATCTAAAAAAGACATAATTGGTTTCATCTTTAAAGGTAAGAAAGAAAGTCCATGAAAATCTAGAGAAGTCATCAACAATAACCAAAGTGTATCTTTTCCTCCTAAACTCAAGGTTTGAGCAGGACCAAAAAGATCCATATGTAACAGTTGCAATGGTCTAGAAGTGGAAACTGCATCCTTAGCTTTAAAAGAAGTCTTAGTTTGCTTTCCTTGTTGACATACTTGAAAAATCTTGTCATTTTGAAAATTTAAACTTGGTAAACCTTTGACAAGATTTTTCTTTGCAAGTTTTGAAATTAATTTCATGTTAATATGTTCCAATTTTCTATGCCATAACCAACTATTTTCATTTTGAGAATATATACATGTTTGACTTGATGATTTAAAATCATCTAAATTAATTTTGTAAATATTTTAATGTCTATATCCTTCAAAGCATACTTGATTATTATCAATTCTTTATATAGTACATCTTTTGGCATAAAATGTTACTTTAAAACCATTATCACAAAGTTGACTTATACTAAGCAAATTATGTTTTAAATTATCTACCAACAACACATCATTAATAGTAAGATCTTTATTACGGATAATACTACCTTTACCCAAAACAGTTGATTTTCTATCATCACCAAAGGTAATACTCCCTTGATCCATCAAGTCTAGCTTTGAAAATTTGGAAGCAACTCTGGTCATATGCTTAGAGCATCCGTTGTCCAAGTACCATTTGTTGCTGCCACTTGAGGATCCCTGCAAAGCAAGTTATTATTTCTTTGGTACCCATTTCTGTTTGGGTCCTCTTGGTTAGAAACAGATAAAACTTCTTTCTTAGCCATCCAAACATACTTGCTTTTATGACCCGAGAGCAAAACCTTCCTTATTGCACCCTTGTGTGCAATATGGCCAGACTTGCCATAATAATTACAAGTACCATAAGTGGATTTTACAAACCGAGTCTTATGATACTTATAATTCCTATACCTATCATAGCCAATTCCATATTTGTTAGGATCAGATTTTTGCTCACCAAGAAGAGTATTTAAATTTTTCTCTCCTTGTGTGAATTTAGCTATGACAGCTTTCGAATCATCTAAGCTAGATCTCAGATTTATATTTTCTATTCTTAGCTCATCTAGCTCTTTTAGAAGTTCATCATTATTGATGTTGTTGCTAGTAGATGCAGGTTTATTATCATCTTTTATAGTTTTAATTGCTAAATCTAAAATATCATTTTCAATTTTTAATTTATCATTCTGTTTAACTATAATTTTATTTTCTATTTTTAGTATCATATTTTTATTTCTAATTTCATTAATTTTCATATTCATGCTCCTAAGATTTTCATGCAAGCTGTCTTTTTCAGAACTTAGAGCTGTTATTATTTCGTCTTTTCTTCCTTTTCAGTTTCAAGCTCATTAATTTCATCTTGAAACTCTTCTAATCTAACTAAAGCATTTTGTATCAGATTTTTAAGTTGTTTATTATCTTCTTCAGATTTTTTAAGCTTTTTACAAATCTTTTTATACATGTCAAGCAATTCATCATTAGAGCAGAAATTGAAGGATTGTTTACCTCATCATGGATTGCCATAAAGCATAACTCTTCTTCATAAAAATTTGATGACTCTTCATCACTCCAAGTAGCAATAAGTGCTTCCCTTTCCTCACAGTTTGGTTGGATGTGTCCTAGTTTCTGGCACTTATAGCACATAACATCCTTCCTTTCCTTTCCTTTCCTTTTTAAACTTTGAGGAGCTGCCAGCCTTCATAAATTTATTGAAATTCATTGCAAACAACACAACATCCTCATTTATATCCTCCTTATCAGAATCATCGTTGGTTGCCTTAAGAGCAATAGCCTTCTTTTGGGATTCTTCACTTTGATTCTTGATGAGCTCATGAGTTTTGAGTGCACCAAGAAACTCTTCTTTTGTCAGTGTGCAAAGATCCCTGGCTTTCTCTATTGCTGTCCGTTTTGCTTCCCATTCCTTTGGCAATGATCTGAGCAATTTTGAATTTATTTCAACATTAATAAAGTTCTTGCCCAAAACACTCAAAGGATTAATGATATTAATGAATTTATCATTCATTTGATCAATTGTTTCACCAGGTAGCATCTTAAAACTTTCAAATTGACCAAACAACAAGCTTATTTTAGTGTCTTTGATCCTTGAAATTCCTTCATAAGTTACTTCAAGTTCATCTCAGATTTCTTTAGTAGATTTACAAGTACAAACTCTATTGAAATCACTTTCATTCAAACCACAATGAAGAATATTCATAGCAGCTTCATTATAATCCAGTTTTTTCCAATCATCTTCTGAATATTGATCTTCATTTCTATTTTCAACTGTAAAAGGTCCTTTTTCAACTACTCTACATATTAATCTATATTGAGCTTTTAAACATATATTCATTCTACACTTCTAATAAGGGTAATGCCCCCACTAAGAAGCGGTGGCCTATTTATAGCCCGACCCTCCAAGAATCCTAGTGTATTAGAAGCCATGATCTTTTCTCTTTTTCATTTAAGCAATCAACTATAAGAGACTAGGCTCTGATACCGATTGTTAGAAATAATAACACACAAGGAATACTTGGGGGAGGAGGGGAGGTAATTAAGTAATACAAAATTTTCGGTTTTATCAAACCAGATTAATTAACTAAGATAAGATAAGAGTTAACTTAAACAAATAAACGCAACGGAATAAACTAATTAAAACTAATTAACAAATAAGCAAAGCACAGAGAGAGAGAAAGAGAAGCAACACAAGGATTTCACGTGGAGTTCGGCCCACTGCCTACTCTCCACGGTGCAAACGCCTCAAAGAGGACTTTTATCACTATATTGATTATTCCAAAATCAATACACCTCTTAGATGAGGAATTACAACAAAGCCTATCACAATAGGACTTTTACAATTGCCTTTCACAAAGGACTTCCACTCGATAAGTCAAGTGTTGTGCTGGTGACACCCGATAAGACTTCTCTTTGCCTTCCACGAGGGACTTCCCGCCTAATTGCAATTAGAACGATATTGGTAACTCCAGACCAGACTTCAAATGCCTTCCACTAATGACTTCTCTTTGCCTTCCATGAATGGCTTCCTATTTAATCACAATTAGGACGATGCTGGTAACTCCAGACTATATTTCAAATGCCTCCCACTGAGGACTTCTCTTTGTCTTCCACGAAGGACTTCCCTTTGCCTCTACGATGACTTTTCTCAATGCCTGACACAAGGACTTCACTTTGCCTCCACTGAGGACTTTTCTTAAATAGCTCCTATATGAGCAGATTTATAAACTGAAAAGTTCTTAAGGAAATATACAAATTTCCTTTACAAAAAAACGGTCCTACTTGAGTAGATTTACAATAGAAAATACTTTAACAATTTTACAAATTCCTTTTACAAATTGAGCTCCTTAAACGAGCATATAAACAACTTTTGTAAATCTTAAACAGCGCTCAAAAACTCTCATTTAGAGTGTATCAGGAAATTCTGAAACAGAACACTAATTGTTCTCTTAAAAAAAATTACAAATTAACGAGAATGAGAACAAAAGTAAAAGTAAAAAAAAAAAAAAAACTTTACAGAATGTTGATTTTTTTTTACTATGAGTTCAAAAATTCTAGTATTTTTCATTCTTTTTCAAAGAGAAGAGAAAAATTCTAATTATAACTCTTGATAAGAAATTTTCCTGTTATCAAAATGTTTCTGACAACTCATACTTGTATTTAATGTATTTAAAAATTTAATAATATGTAAAAGTTCAAAACCATTGAAAAAGCATTAAATGTGTCTGACACATGCATTAAATGCATTCCAACAGTTCTTTTCTTTTTCCCTTTTACTTATATTATTATATTATTAAATAATAATAAAAACTTTTATTGTCATGCTTAAGAATAGATCGAACCCAAAAAAAAAAATTATTTATTGATTTTTTATTTTTTTTATAAATAAAATGTCGAAGGCAAACTTTCTGAAGTCAAGGTCTGAGGTCAAAGCCTAAACTTCAGCCCTTGACTTTATAAATCTTGCCTAAAACTCCAGCTCTTGACTTTACGATTTTACCCAAAACTGCAGCTCTTGACTTTACAAGCTTTGCCCAAAACTTAGTCTTTTATCTTTATCTGATGAATAGTACCTCCACCTTTCTTCTATTGGAGTTGATAGCTTTGTTTGGACTTTTCTTCAACTTTTTGTTATGTTAAAACTTAAACAACAGCAAAACAAATACAAAGCATATATATATATATAATATATATTTTAAGTATTAAAACAATTAAGGATATTTAAGTAATTAATTGTGTAATAATTATTCTCATCAAAATCAATCGTGAACATAAAGTTTAACAAAATCATCTAGATTGATGTTGTAAATATTTCTTTGTATATACCCTTCAAAATAAGCTTGATTATTGTCAAATCTTTCGATAGAATATTTATTGGCAAGAAATTTTACTTTAAATCCATTATCACATAATTGACTTACACTAAGTAAATTATGTTTTAAACCATCAACCAAAAGCACATTCTTAATAATTAAATCTTTGTTTACTAGAATATTAGCTTCATCAAGAACAGTTAACTTTCGATTGTCTTCGAATGTGATATTCCCTTGATTTTTCAAGTCTAAGATTGTAAACTTTGATGCATCTCCACTTCAATGTCTAGAGTAGCCACTGTCTAAGTATCATTTGTTGTTTTCACTTGAAGATTCCTACCAAATAGAGGATTATTTCTTTAGTATCTATTTGAGTTTGGGTCCTTTTTGGTTAGGTGTAACAAGGATTTCTCATTTAGGAACCTAAATTAACTTGCTTTTATGATTCAAATGCATGGTTCTTCTTATTGCACAATTGTGTGCAATATGACCAATTTTGCCAAAATAGTTGCATGTCCTATGAATAGCTTTCATAAATCGAGTTTCATGAGACTTGTAACTACAATTTTTATTATAGCCAATTCCATATTTATTTGAATCACACATTTGATTTCCAAGAAGTGTGTTCAAGTTTTTTTTTTTACCTTTAGTGAACTTGGCCACAATTGCCTTTGAATCATCTAAGCTAGCTTTTAATAGAATTTTTCATTTTTTAGTTCCTCTATCTCTTTTAAAATTTCATCAGTACTACTATCAACACATGTAACATTATCATCATTATTTAAGCTTTTTACTTCAATGTTAAGTAAATCATTCTCAATTGTTAATTTTTCATTAATCTTGCTCAATTCATTATTTTTGCATTTTAGCTTCTTGCATTTATCATCTATCTTTTCATTCTCCAATTTTAAAGTATCAATTTTTTCATAAAACTTTTTCTTTTCTATTTTCATCTCCTCATACTCACTTCTAAATTCATCGAGCTTTTCTCATACTTTCTTCATTAAGGTTTTGAGCATGATATCTTTTTCTCTACTTTTATCAACCTACTGCATACTTCTTCATACATATCATAAATTTCATCATAAAAAGGAGAAGATGGAGAACTTACTTCATCATCCAATGCCACGAAGTACACATTCTCATACGAGTCACTTGAGTCATCATCACTCCGAGTGGCGATGAGAGTTTCTTTTCTAGATCCCTTAGATGCTTTCTAAAGCATTAGGCAGTATTAATGTGTCCTGGCTTATGAAATTCGTAGCACGTCATCACATCCATCAAGGCAAGTTCCTCATTATTATCGTCATCATCATCTTCATTATCTTCACTGGAATCATGACTTGTAGCATTTAAAGCAATGGTCTTCTTGTTTGATTCCTCTCCTTACTACTCAATAAGCTCATGTGTCCTAAGTGCTCTAAGGAATTCCTTTTTGCTCATAGCACTTAAATCTCATGCTTCTTCAATAGCTGTCCTCTTAACATCTCAATCCTTAGGTAGGGACCTGGGTAGTTTGGAATTTATTCCACATTAGTGAAATTCTTTCCAAGCACACTCAAAGGATTTATGATGTTGATGAATCTATTATGCATCTCATCTATAGATTTATTTGGAAGCATTTTGAAATTTTAAATTGTCCACATAAAAGACTTATTTTTATATTTCTTACTCTTGAAGTTCTTTTGTAAGTATTTTCTAATTCATCTCATATATCTTTAGCTGACTTACTTGTAGAGATCCTATTGAAATCACTTTTATTTAGCCCACAATACAATATGTTCATAGCCATTTCTTTTAGATCTAATCTTTTCCAATCTTCTTCATTATAATCTTTTTCTTCTTTTCCTTTAATAATCAAAGGCCCATTTTCTATTACATTCCATATTAATTTGTTTTGAGCTTTTAGAAAGATTTTCATTCTATTCTTCTAATATGGATAGTTACACCCACTTAGAAGATGTGGCCAATTAATAGCTTGTCCCTCTAGAAATCATAGAGCATTTGATGCCATGATCTTTACTATGAATGTAATTATGTACAAAAAATTAAAGACGAAGCTCTGATACCAATTAAAAATGCATTAGAAAATATTCAAGAGGGGATAGGCGGGTGAATTGTGTCTATGACCTAATATACCCGAACAATAAATTTTTATACAATAGATCAAATTAAACCTTAATAGCAGTGAATATGACGATAATAAAGTACAAAAAGCAATATTAAAGAGATAGGGAAAGAAGAAATAAGCCCTGATATAGCATAGAGTTTGGGTCACTTCCTACTCTCTAAGATCCCATAATTGCCTCCAATCAAAGGACTTCACACACTTTATTAATCTCAATCACACATGCTTAAATAGAGTAGTACACCAGTTTACAACACTCAAGAAATAAAATATTTCTTTCTCTCTCAAGATGCTCTCTTATAGATAACAAATATAATATCAAAGTACTAAATTAATTTTCTCTCTCTTTGCAAATTTTGCAAATTTATGAACAAGAGTTCAAAGACAATGAGAGACTTTTCTAATTTGTTTGTTCACAAATAAAAGCTCTTAATTACTTTTTCAGTTCAGCACCATGCTCCTGAATCTCCCAATGACAGAGTATTTATACATTTCAAAAGTTTAAATGTTCATTAGACATAACATTTTAAAATCGTCAAGCATGAAATGCATGTAACGACTCATTCATGCCACATCGATTTGTATTTTAAAATTGTCTCGCCTAACACTTGTCACACATTAAACTTATTGCATCTTACATTTGACCCTCGATCAAGTCGATGCTTATTTAGATTCATCAAACCTTAGATTTGAACTGTCGTACCCTAAGATTGTCGCCTCTTAAACTTGTCATGTCTTATATTTAACCCTCGATCAAGGTTGTGCTTCTTTAAACTCATTGAGCCTGAGACTTGAGCTTGTCGCACCTTGATGAATGGACTTATCAAGCCCTTGATTATACCTGCGACTAAGGTTATGCTTAAGAATTTGTACCTGCTAGTTCCTCATAATCTCCAAAGAACAACACATACACAAAACACATATATATTCTAGCATGTTGTTTATCCAAGTAGTTTGACTAAATAAGTGTAATTTAACACAACTGAATAGTTAATTGTACAACTAATTGTCTCATCAAAATACACATTAAACATACAAGTTCAAACGTCAAATCATGCAGTAAATTATAAAGATAAACCTAATAGTGATGGCCTCAATTTTGAGAAATGAAATATAGTGGCGAGAATATCTACATTACAGCAATGTGAAGAAGCTCGCTTAGTTGATACTTTGACAGGTACTTTATTAATTGCAAAACATCACGCTTATGCTATAAAGAATCGACATGTACTTTCACAAAATCCAAACATGTCAAGTCCCCAACCACATATAATACATGAACATATTATACGTAAAGTTATTTGAAAAGAAAATAGTTTATGCTCATTTCTTGATCAACCTATTAATATACAAACTTTACAAAACTACTCATTTAAGAGTAGATAGCTTTACATAAATACATATGATAGTACCATCAATTTGGTACTTTAAAAGTCACAAATACACTTTTTACATACATAATAGAAAACTCAAGTTCTTGGTATCGCAAAACAAGGACTTGCGTGAGTAAGCCCTTAATCTATTCTATTACATTAAAAAAAAAAAAAAAAACAAAGCCTTCATTTTGTCTCTTCCCAAGGAAAACAACATGGGATGGTCTGGAAATCCTAATCGTCTCATTCCTCAAGAAAAGCTTCCCAATCAGTACCATATCCCAAATCATCATGGTACTCGTCATCACTAACACCTGTAGAAGAAAAATTGAGCTAGGGGCCCGTACCCAACAACATAAACAAATACAAAATGGCATATGATCTATTTAGTTTTTTTTTTTTTTTATGTTTTGATTTCAGTTCATACTAATCAAATTTATAAATGTTTTCTAAATTAGTTTCAAGAACTATGATCTCACAGGATAAGCGCACCCATTAGATGTAGCATAGATGGTGATTTAGGTCGGTCCCAAGGGAATGGTTGGCAGCTAGTGTACTTCAACTCCACCTATTGTCTAGCTAAAGAAATGTTTAGAAAAATCATAAAGAAAAAGGAACTATGCTAAGTTAGGAATATTCACAAACGTTTAATGGATAAAATAAGAAATAAGCCTGTAACTTCTATGAAACAGCAACTCAGGGTTACTTCGCTAATTCCTTATCATAATGATTTCTTAAAAATAATAAACTTCTTAAAAGTTGTTTGAATTATGTGTTTATACCGCCAGATTTTTTAATTTAAACTAAAGCTTCTTCGAAGTCAATATTCCTAGATCTAGCCGAAACCAGTAATCTGAAATTCCAATTAGACCTGCATAAAGAATAGGCATCCATTGTTTCAAAAAAAAAAACAACTCAATGAATTTTTAAAACAAGTGACAGAAAGTCTTCAACTGTTTCTTGGCAAGAGGTAGTTAGGATCAAATCCATTAGTAATCACAGATCTATTCAGTTGAATGATCTCTTGATCTATCCAATTGAAATCAATCGTGGATCTAAAAGAGTATGCCACTCCTTTAAAAACCACAAGTTTAAGTTCATGTCACTAATTACAAACACCTAATCAAATTAATTTGAAAGCGCATTTGAAATCAACTGAATTAGGAATTGGATTTGTAATCCCTAAGCTGTAGGAGTTTATTTCTCCACAAATTTATCAAAATAAGCACGAATCAGAAGAAATAAATTAAATTCAAACGATTGATCAATTAATTACTCAAAAATTCATAGAAATTACAAACATTGGGTTAAATTGATTTTACCCAGAAAACAGAAAAAAATTCTCAAGTAAGAAGAAATGGAAATTCTTTTACCCAAGAATCCTTTAAAAAACTAATCCACGTTAGTATATTAATTTACACTATTGGTACATATCTTACAACGCATGCTTACCCGTTTATTTATAGGCTATTAGGCATAGAAAGCATGACCTACTTTATTGACATGTGGTTGATTCTTTCTAATAGAATTTGTGATACTTTCCACGCGCGCTTATAATCTGTGAAAACACTCGTCGAAGGTCGTGTATGATCTATTGGTTGAGGCTCGTTTAAAGCAAAATCAAGCTTGACTTCAGGAATTTCCAAATTAAACCGTGTGTTTTTGTCTATTGCTCGATCGAGGGTAAAATAGAGAAATTCGAGGCTCGTATTGCTGAGGCTCGAGGCAATTTTGATGAAGAATTGGTTTGTAAAAGCACTTGTCGAGGGTCGAGGGTCGAGATTTGAGGCTTGACTTTGAGGCTCGACATTGTATTTTCTCCAGAATGATGCTCAATCACTTCAACTGAAGTTGAGGGTCAGGTCGAGGACTCGCAGTTAAGGCTCGATAGATCAATTTTTCCTGTTTTCTTCCTTTGTTTGGCTTCGGCTATGACTTTACAGGATTCGACTTTTGCAATCTTGACTTTGCTTATTGTTTTTGCTCTAAATCTGATCTAAAACACTTTGATTATTCCTTATTGGATTCTAAGACCTTCAAAATGACATTATTTATCAAAAACATAAATTTTATAGGATTTTTTCTGAAATTCTTAGCAAAATGAGCTCAATATCCTATGAAAAATATTGAGTAAAAATAACTTATCAAATTCCCCCACACTTAAGCCTTTGCTTGTCCTCAAGCAAATAAAACAATTTAAAGATCACAAAACTTATCAAGAAAACAAATCATGAATGGTTTATTTGACGTGAATACTTTAAGCGCAAATCATCTCAGCATTTTGAAAAAATTCAATCATCTTTGCTTACTGAAATAAAGTTACTTTTGCATAAATCAAGTGGCTTATCTATGTAAATTAGCTTTTACCCTCATTACTTAATAAAGAATTCTAGGCAAAAATTATTCAGAAGATCAACTAGAGTAAAAAGAAACTCGATTAGCTTTTATCCCCTTATACATAATAGTATGTAGTCTTTTAATCATTTCTCTAAGAAGAGTAATCTAAAGTGAATGCATGTACATCAGTTCATCTCCTAAATCTTTTTCCTTGTTTGTGTTTTGTATTTCTTGACTTTATTGAATATTGAAAGCTTTAGAGGGACAAGGTGTTGCTTGCATCTTTTCTTTACTTCTGGACGGGGTGCTGCCCACATCTTTTAGCTTATGTTTTTTTTTTGTTTATGGCTTTTGAAATCAAAAGAGAGGACAAGAAGTTGCTCTTCTGAAGGACCAACCCAAGCCCATTCCAACTCTAAGCAAAGGTTTTATTTTTAATTTTTGTTTTGTTTTTAAGTATAACGCACAAGGAAAAATTATCAAGTTATGATCATCATTTAAACATTCACCAGAGGTTAAAATGACTCTCAAAATGACTGATTTGGAAAACATACAGATCACTTAAGCTTTTATAAGAAAATTGAGTAATCTTACTAAGGACTATAAGCTAATTCTAGCTCTAAAATTCTAGACTAAATAATAAGTAAAACTACTTCACATGGATACTATCAATTGATTTAAACAAGGTAAAAATTGTTCAGTTTCAAGACAGCTTCATAAATCATTTAGCTAAGTGATTTTTTCGAAAAATTTTGTCAAATTTTAACCATTCCATTGAGTTCTTATGAATTTGCATTGGGAAAATTTATCTATATCAGTACATAGTCTATATGCAATTTATTCAGTTATTAGACCCATTCATTTTGCTTAACCCCACACACCCAAAACCCTATCCCCCCCCCCTCCCCCCCCCCCCCCCCCCCCCCCCCCCGCCCCACGCACTAGAGACAAACATTGTCCTCAATGTTAAACAATATAACATACAGGGTATTCAATTATCAAAACAATTTTTATTGAAAGCAAGATTTAAAAGAAATTAAGAAGTAAAGAAAACTTCTCTCTGTGTAAGCTTGAGGGTCAAACTTGTCTTATCGAGGCCTATTTATGTCCGTTAAAATAAAAACTTGGCACAACAGATGTTATTATCGAGGCTCAATCAAAGCTTCGATAAAGTTATGGATAAAAAGTAATGAATAAGAAAGCATAAAGAATCTGCAATTTATTAAAAGAATAAAGAATATAAAGTATTTTACATATATTACAATAGAATTTAAGAATAAAGAATAATAAAAAAAAATTAAGAATCTATTCCCAGCCAATATCACAGACTCATGTTAAATTCATTTCCTCTTCCTCTTTTTGGCTTGGGAAGGTCTTCATAGGGGTCTCTACCCCTTCCTCCTCTTCCTTATCTTCTACCCCTTGCAGTAATAACCCTTCCTCTGCCTCTTTCATTAGCCCTGTCTCTAACTCTACTGGCTTGACTTCAAGGGGCTTCACTGGTAAGATGTGTTGGTTAGTGGGGTTGAACTGCTGGTGGAGAGGGACTGACTCCATTACTTTATTGTGCTGCCTTTTCTTCTCTCTCTAGCTATTCCTGGATTCTTTGGGCATAGACAGCATCACTTTCCAATTGTTCTTATTTCTTCTTCTAGGCTTCTTCCTTTCTCCTCCTTTTCTCTTCATCATCACTATACAGGAGGTTGACATCATATAAGCTCTCATCATCTTCAGCTAATTCTTCTAATCCTTGAAGAGCTTCGATTATTTCTAGCTGAGATGACTCATTTATTGGCAGTGATTGAGCTTGCAGTAAGGCTTTTGCTCTTTTCTTCCTCTCAACCTCTATGGCTTTTTCTAATCTCCAAATGTTTACTCTAGTAATATCAGCCCTTATATGAAGAATTCTTTTTCTCTGCTCCTCGGATCTTCGATGAGATTCATTAAATCTCATTTCAATATCCTCCTTTATTTTTCTTTTTCTTTCTCTTCTTGTAGCCTCCAGCAATTGATTGATTGTAAGAGAATCATCTTAGTCTTGCTGAGGGGCATCAAGAACAAGCTGTTGCTATGGCTGTTGAGCATCATGAGTTACAAGGGTTTCTATTTGAGTACTCCCCTCTTCATGATTTGTGGTTGCTTTTACTTGTAGGCATGGAGGATAGTAAGTTTCAAGTTTATCCCATACTGGAGTGTATTCCTCAGGGATTCTTTTGGACCATTTTTCATCCTCTAACTGCCTTTGTTTTTCTCTCTCTCTCTATATTCGTTCCTCCATTGCACGTATTCTCTCTTGTCGTGGCTTATCCATTTCTTCCCTTCTAGCTCTTGCTGTAGCCACTCTTGCTTCAGCTTCTAAAATTGCACACGTAGGTGGTGCTTGTCGAAGAGGTATAGCATCTGAAACATTTAGAGCATATACTAAAACTGGCTCTATGACTGTTTCTTGGGCTGATAATTGTTGTGGAGATGCTACTTCTTCTATTACATCTTCTCCTTCTTGTCTTGTCATGGTAGCTTCATTGGACTCTTCAACGTTAGGTCTGTCCCTTACTGCCATTCTTTCTTTCAGTCCAGCATTTTGTACTAAATCACTTAACAACCTGAGGTTATATTCACTATCAAAGTCTTCTGTTGAAGGAACAGCTGGAGCATCTACTAAAACTGGCTCCATTGTTGTCTCTGATACAACTGGCTGTGTTAAACCTTCATCTAATTATGGATCTTCAGAAAAGATCATTATTCTTCTATTTTAGGCTGTTTTCTTCTTTTTTATTGATGTATGTATTATTGCAGCTAATTCTTCAGCCTCCATTATTGGTGGTTAAGGTGAAAGAATAGGTTATGTTTCAGGTTGAACAATAACTTCATTGTCCTCAGTAATGTTCCGAGCAGGTGACTCAGCCAACTATTGTAGTGGTTCTATATGTACATGGGGTGAGTGTATTTGGTCTATTGTTTCTATATGAACAAAGATTTCTATGTGTATTGGTTCTATGTATGGTATGGGTGATGTATGTGTGTATGGTAATGAAGGTGGAGATGGTAGTCTGGCATCATTGTCATCATCAGTATCATCAAGATGTGACTCTGCCAAAACAGGTTGTGGAGAGGGTGATTTGGATGTTGCAGGTTGTGGAAGTAGCTTAGAGACTACTTCTAAAATGTTGTACATCATCTGTTTCAAATCATCTATACCTTCCTTCGTACTCCTTTCTAGGTCCGCAAGTCTTCCCTTCATCTTAGTGACTTCATTCTCCAATCTATGGAAGTATGCTATAGAGGGTTGTTGTATAGCTTCTAATGCAGAAGCTTCAATTTGTACCATTAGGGGTTCTTCTTGTGGGGGGGGAGTTGTGGCTCATTATTTTGTTGCGTAGCTGGTGCAACTGAATCTTGAAGAGGCTGGGGCTTAACTAGTGGGTCAAGGGCAATTCTTGGTTCTGCTGTGGTGCCCACTTCCACCATTCTCCAATCTCTAAAAGCTTTTCTTTGAAGCTCTTTATATCTGCTAGCTAAATCAGATGGCCCCTGCTCTGGCCACATAGATTTCTCAGAATTCTAGTGATCAAGCCACCAAGGAATATTCCCTTGCAATTCAATGTGGCTTGATACTTCAGCCTATAGGCTATCAATAATCCCACATTTATTCTAATCCCCTTTAAAATGTTGATTATAGGATGCAGCTCCACTTCAGAGACTGTTGACCTTCCTCCAATTTAGAAAATATGCTCTTAATCAACATGTAATGGAGCATCCGCACACTCTTGTTCCTAAATTTGGACCCTATGGTCCTTGAAGGAGCAAATCTACCTTCAATCTCCTCTTCTGCAAAATTCCTGAAATCTCCTTCAAGTATCTCTGAGGGTAGTTCTTGAAATTCTGGTGTATCCAGATACCCTTCATCATCATATAGCCTCATGGCAAAGATGAATGTCCTCATTGGGACTTCTCTATATTCTCTGAAAGCATAGAACTTCACTACATTATCTAAACTCAGCATTTCTCCTTAATCTCAAACACTCTTCTCCATACAGTATTTTCAAAATACTTTAGAAATTCATCCTCCATCCCAAAATTCCTTAACAACTCCCAATTAGCTATAGCATTTTCTACTATCTTTTTCTGGGATAAAGACATATCAAACCTATCCCTATCCTCAGTAGATAAATTTTCGAGAGCTTGGGTACTTACTTAGAATTGGGTTTATTGTCTTTTTTGTGCCATTTTTTGTGCAAAAAGATAACACACATTAGTTTAAACTTACTTATACTTGAAACACATATTTCTATCTTGCTATCATCATTTTGAGTAATCAGAGACAAATTAGGGTTTCAACAGAACTAATAAGTCCGAGAAAAAAGAATGAAGTTTGTAACTATTTACATAAAGTTTTAAGAACAACATTACTTAACAAACTACTTTAAAAACAAAAGTTTCATCATTTTTATCGAGTTCATATAGAAATATCGAAAAACCCTAAAAATATGAAATATAATGCATATTCTATAATAACAACGAAAATGGAAAAGAAAGAAAGAAAAGAACATACCTAAGATGATTACAACTTTAAAATACTGGAAGGTTTTGGGATTTTTGGTAAAATGTTCGTGAGTGCAAGCAAAAAAAAAATTTCTAGTGCAAGAACAATATTTGTATTGAGTGCAAAATGAATAGTATCTTTTTCTTTTTGAAAGTTTTTAAAAGCCAAATAGAAAACGACAAAACATGTTATTTATTTATTTATTTATTAAAAACTAAAGAAATAAAGAATAAATGACACTTGACTTAAAAACCAAGTCGCAACTTATTTAAAAAAAAATAAATGAATGCGAATGCTAAAATTCATTTATTTTATTCACAAAAAGAATTTAACACTGTCGAGGCTCAAATTGGAGAACTCAACGATGAGGCTCGACTTTTATTTTTTTCACCTCAAAATTATCGAGGTCAAAACTTGTACCTGCACAAAATTTTCACAAAATAATATAGAACTATATTCATCAATCATTTCATTCAAACACATGATATAACAAAAATAATCTATTTCATTAATCAGAAAAGAGTTTTACACGTGGTTGTTTTGTTATAGGACCACTTTCGTCCTATCAAATATTATGTCATCCTTCCTATCTCTTCTCAAAACAACCAAATTAATCTATCAAATAAAAACAAACAAAAACAAAAGATACAGGATAATCATCCTTGCTTCATTTGATAACGTGGATTGAGCTCAGTGTTCAAAGGTAATGATCCTGAAGCTCTCTCTGAAAGAATTTTGGAAATTTAACAAAGCTAGTTTTCTAAGTTATGAATGGCAGCAATATGATTTCTCAAAGTAGCATCTATTCCATGCTACCTATTCTCAGAAGCTGTGATAAACTAGGAAATTAAATCTTCAAGAGATTGTTTCTTTCCTTGATAAGCTCCTGACCCTTGCACTGGTGGTTTCTGAAAATTAGGTGGGATCAATTGATTTTGAAAATTACTATTACTCCACTGGAAATTTGGATAGTTCCTCCAACCAAGATTGTAAGTATTACCGTAAGGGTCAGTCTTTTAGCCAGAAAAATTATTCACAGACTCACAACTCTCTGAGGTCATTCCTTCAATATTTTGGTCAGACAAATCATCAATCACATTCACTTGGCTTCTCCCGACAGATAAATTTTCAACTTTTCTACTCAGAGCCTCAATCTTAGCAGCCAAATTTGACATAGCAACAATCTCAAAAACTCCTCATGATCTCTTTTTCTTGGCTCTCACAGATGACCATTGATAATGGTTATTAGCCATATCTTCAAACAGATTTAAGCACTCCTCAAGGGATTTATAACTCGGACTTCCTCCAGTAGCTGCATCTATTAATTACCTAGTCCCATAATTCAATCCATTATAAAAGGTCTGTACCTAGGTCCGTTTAGGCAGTCCATGGTGTGGGCATCTTGCCAGCAACTCCTTCCATCTCTTGAAAGCTTCATACAATGTTTTAGAGTCCATCTGGTAGAACGAAGTAATGTCAACTCTCAACTTGGCTATTCTAAAGGTTGGGAAATATTTCCTCATAAAATTCTCAGCCATTTGTCGCCAACTGGAGATGGAGTTCTTTAGAGATCCATTCAACCATTTTTTTGCGTTCTCTCTAAGAGAAAATGGGAATAATCTTAACTTGATTACATCCTCAAGCACACCATTTATCTAAAATGCATCACAAATCTCCAAAAACTGTTGCAGATGGCTATTGGGGTCCCCATCCTGTAGGCCATCGAACTGGACCATCTGTTGGACCATTTGGATGATATTGGGATTGATCTAAAAGTTTTTAGCAGCAACCTTGGGCCTGTTGATGCTAGTATTGGCTTCATTTAGGTTGGGTCTACAAAAATCTATCATTGTTTAAGGTTGGTTTATCCTAGGCTATTCATTATCCTCTTGGATTTTACCATGGTCAGCCATTTCTAATTGTTTGATTTTACGACTATATGCTGTGGTTTTAGATCAAACGGAAACAAGAATTTAGATTGACTCCTAGTCTAATGCCTACATTTTATTTGAAAATAAATCAAAAGAAAACAAAATATATACAAAGAATGAACAAATAAAAGAATAAAGAATCAACAAAACAAGAAACAAGTATATACAATAAACGAACTAAAAGAATTAAAGAACTGAAAAAGAACATAAATATATACAATAGAATATATACAACAGAATATATACAACAAATGTACATAAAAGAAAATAAACACACAAATATATACAAAAAAAGAAGGTTAGCTCAACAAATATATACAAGAGATATTTACAATGTTAAAGCGGCTATAACAACAAATCAAAATTGATTTCCACTATTGCCTTGTTAGGCTTCAAAAATAATATTGAATCCAACACCATTCCCCGGCAACGGCGCCAGAAAATTGCTTGTTTTTTTTTTTTGATGTTTTGATTTCAGTTCATACTAATCATTAACCAAGTTTTTCAAATTTATAAATGTTTTCTAAACCAATTTCAATAACTACGGTCTTACAAGGCAAACATACCCATAAGATGTAGCATAGATAGTGATTTAGGTCGGTCCTAAGAGAATGCTTGGTAGCTAGTGTATTTCCAACTTCACCATTGTCTAGCCAAAGAAAGGTTTAGAAAAATCATAAAGAAAAAGGAATTATGCTAAGTTAGGAATATTCACAAACGTTTAATGGGTAAAATAAGAAATAAGCCTATAAATTCTATGAAACAACAACTCAGGGTTACTTCACCAATTTCTTATCATAATGATTTCTTAAAAATAATAAACTTCTTAAAAGCTATTTGAATTGTGTGTTTATACCACCGGATTCTCTAATTTAAACTAAAGCTTCTCTCGAAGTCAGTAGTTCCAGATTTAGTCGAAATTAGTAATATGAAATTCTAATTAAACCCGCATAAAGAATAGGAATCCATTGTTTCAAAAAAACAACTCAATGAATTTTTAAAACAAGTGACAGAAAGTCTTCACCTATTACTCAATAAGAGGTAGTTAGGATCAACTCTATTAACAACCACAGATCTATTCAATTGAATGATCTCTCGGTCTATCCAATTGAAACCAATCGTAGACCTAAAAGAGTGTGTCACTCCTTTAAAAACCACAAGTTTAAGTTCAGATCACTAATTACAAACACCCAATCAAATTAACTTGAAAGCGCATTTGAAATCAAGTGAATCAAGAATTGAATTCGTAATCCCTAAGCTGTAGGAGTTTATTTCTCCATGAATTTATCAAAATATGCACAAATAAGAAGAAATAAATCAAAATCAAAAGATTAATCAATTAATTGCTCAGAAATTCATAGAAATTACAAACATCAGGTTAAATTGATTTTAGCCAGACAACAAAAGAAATTCTTAAGTGAGAAGAAATGGAAATTCTTTTACCCAAGAATCCTTTAGAAAACTAATCTACATTAGTATACTAATTTACATTGTTGGTACATATCTTACAATGCATGCTTGCCTATTTATTTATAGGCTACTGGGCATAGAAAGCATGACCTACTTTATCGACACGTGGCAGATTCTTTCTAACAAAATTCGTGATACTTTCCACGTACGCATATGATCTATGAAAACACTCGTTGGAGGTCGCATGTGATCAGTTGGTTAAGGCTTGTATAAAGCAAAATTAGGCTTGACTTTAGGAATTTCCAAAGTAAACTGTACGTTTTTGTCCATTGCTCTATCGATGGTAAAATTGAGAAAGTCGAGGCTCGTATTGTTGAGGCTCGAGGAAATTCTAATGAAGAATTAGTCTATAAAATCACTTGTTGAGGGTTGAGATTTGAGGCTCGACTTTGAGGTTCAATAGTGTATTTTCTCTAGAATGATGCTCGATTACTTTGACTAAAGTTGAGGGTTATGTCAAAGGCTCGTAGTTAAGGATCGATAGACCAATTTTTTGCTGTTTTCTTTCTTTGTTTGGCATTGGCTGTGACTTTACAAGGCTCAACTTCTATAATCTTGACTTTGCTTGTTGTTTTTGCTCCAAATCTGATTTAAAACACTTTGATTATTCCTCATGGGATTCTAAGACCTTCAAAACAACATTATTTATCAAAAACATAAATTTTACAGGATTTTTATCCTAAAATTTTTAGCAAAATGAGCTCAAAATCCTAAGAAAAATATAGAGTAAAAATGACTTCTCACGATCCTAAGCTAATGTGATGGAAGAAGCAATAAAATTATTTATCTTTACTTAGGTAAAACAAATTCACATTAGAATATTCAAACTCCGATTTCAATCCTGAGGGAATCTGGGGGTTTTGAGTAACAGTAGTTGCTCAAGAGGTTGATATAAGCAACCCGAATGCTTATATCTCATACATTACTTTATAGAATAATAATCTCATCTAAGATTCACAGTCGTTACTCAACCTTGCTTAACTTAATCCATAACATCACCTAGTTAAATCGTCCCTATAAACATGAACTGAATCATATTATTTTCTCTTAAGAATAAGCAAATGTTACACTAATACCGTTCCTCCCATCGATTACCGTTGAGCCACTTATAAATTGTCATTGTATCATAACAGGATTGGCTGAAGTGTCTAATCTACTATGCTTGATGCCAAATAGGGTTGTTGCTCTTTGAACTAGATTAAACAGCACAAGCACAATCAGTTCAATCATTATTAACCAAAATTTGATTATAGTCAGTTTAAGAATGTCTAACCTGTCATCCAACAGACAAGTTACCACATGCCTAGATAAACAAAATTATTAGACAAAGGACTAGTGTTCAAACACAACTAAGTATTGAAACCTATCGAGGAAAATCATTTCATATAAAACAATGTTAATCCATTATGGAATATTAAGTCATTAGATATTCATTGAACTTAAGTAAAATTCAAATCATCATGTAGTTTCATATCTAAGCACATACAGATATACACATCATATTCCACTATTCATTCATCTATGATTTATTTATTATTTGTATTTTTTTATTTTATTTTATTTTATATGAACAATACTAAGGAATCTGTCACGCCCATGACAAGGGCCGTGATGGATATCACGGGCACCCTTATAGACATGATCATGGACCGTGATGTATACAACTAGCCTTGTCACGCCTGTGATAGGAGATGACGCCCCCTATCATGGCCATGGTATAGGCTGTATTAAGGATTATGCCCGTGATTGCTTTGTTAAAATTTTTCCAAAAAGCCTATGAAGAGATCATGTTCCATGCTACAGTCATAATCCAGGTCATCTCACTTACAAAAAAGAGGTCAGAGGAGATCACGACCTCGATAACGGTCATGATCAAGGCCATTTTATGTTTTAAAAAACACTCAAAGGAGATCTTGGGCCAAGTTACACCTGTGGTCATCAAGAAAATATGATTTTTAGGAAATAACAGCCTCGAACACGCCCGTGATAAACAGGGCATTGATCCTTAGATACTTGTCTCTAAAATTTTTGAAGTCATATCTTTTAACTTCTTACTAAGATCTTATATATTGTGGAAACATGTTAAAACTAACTTATGAACATAATATTAAATATCATCAAGTTTATTTGCATAGATATTTCCATTACACATGCATACACGCACTACTAATTTCATTTAATATTACGAGTCCATTATACATGTTATTTTAACTCTATTATTAACTTTATCACTAAAGTCCTACTCATTTACCATTATTAACATCAATGCACACATCATTTCACCATAAGTTTCAAAATTTATTTTCTCAAACACTTAGAGTAAATATGTCTATTTGCATATCTAGTTCAATATACATTCTAATATATCATTAATTTGTGTAAAGCATCAAAGTTCTATGCATCAACATCAACTAAAACTCATATTTAGACAAAGACATGTAAGAATCAACTTTACTTACTCGTATAAGTACTAAGATCAATAAAAGCTTCTCTTTCCTATTTCTTGGGTGAAATCTTACTCCTACTTATCTCTTAGCTTGATTCTTTACTTAAAATCTTGTGAGTTATAGTTTAGAAGAAATTTTAATGTGAAATTTGAGCTTGTTTGTGTTTGGGAAGATGAGGAGGAGAGAGAGAGTCGATCCTTGATTTGTTTTGGATTGGAAATTTGTTGCCTTTGACTTTGGAGGCATTTAGAAAAGTTTAAAAGCTTGTTTATGGGCTTGGGTTGCTGTATGTGTAGGCTTTGGTTTGGGTTTTTAAATATGGGCTTGGACTTATATAAAAAAAAATTGTTGCATATAGATATTAGAATTTATGAGCCAATATGTAACTTTCATTAAGAAGAGTCATGATTTTTTAATTCAAATGACATGACTTTTCATAATGGGATGTCTTGATGGAGATATCCATTAATGGTTCATGAAGAGGTATGATCCTCTCTCTGCCTTTTATATATATAAGTGAAAACTAAAGAACTTTTCACATATACTTTCACAACCACTCTATCATAAAGTAAAAGTTCAAGACAGAAAAATTATATTCTATTGGAGAAATAAGGTTGGATTTGAGAAAGAAAGTGTCTATTAAAGAATTAAATAATCTTATTCATCAGAATTCAAAACAATATTTTGGTTATGAAGAAAGATACGCATTATTTATTCATTGTAAAAATCATGAAGTTGGAAGATCCCGAAATTGATATTGATGAAAGAATCATATCATGTAAATTATAAAATCATCTTACATATGGTATCAGGGCATAATTTACAAACTTGTGGTGATTGTTTCATTGTATTTTAGTACTTGTTTTATATGAAATCCTAAAATATGAAAATTAATCGTGAAATGATAACACGAATTAACTATTAATTGATTTGCTGCCATTGCCAACGTTTGAATCGGGTGGATGAAACTACTATAATAACAAATATTCCTTAAATTTGTTGAAATGGGATCAGCATTTAATTTAATGGACAAAACAATCACCGGTACATTTTTTTTTTTTTAATTTCCTAAACAATGCGATCCCTTCCGCATCCCTTTTCGTTAAATTGTCTAACGATGATGGTGACCTTTACTCACACCTGTAGTCTGACAAACGACGTGGAATTAATTAACCACCAGATTTTCTTAGTAATGGTGGCAACAGAAATTTTCTTTATCCTAACCATTCATCTTTGAAAAATGAATTGCAAGAGTTTCTACAGTTTAGAAAATGTTTACTAAAAAAATTATTAATTTATTTTACGGATATTTTATTTCATGTGAATGTGTATGCATGAAATTTCAATCAACTTCTTACTCTTGAAGAATAGGGCATGGTTATAACTATTATAGATGAAATTTATATAACAGATTATTTGTTAGTCATCAAAGTGGCCAAATTGTTATATTTATAAATTTCATTGCATTCAAGTTTCTAAATTTATCAATGAATTTCATTTGTAAATAACATAATAGGATATGATTTGGGTATTAAAATTTGTTATTATAAGACATTATAAATCATCCAATAATGATTTTGTTCTTATGATATATAATGCAAGTGTTTATGATGATAATATTTTATTTGATTTATTTGTATATCAATATTTGTTATTATAAGACATTGTAAATCATCCAAAGATGATTTTGTTCTTATGATATGTAATGCAAGTGTTTATAATGATACTGTTTTATTTGCTTTATTTGTATATCCAAAGATAGCAAATATATCAATTTGTCTAGAAACTTGTTTGTCATGATTAATGTTTATATATATATTATATATTTTAGTATCACCCAAAGGTGGACTTTGATATATATAATTATGTTATTCCATGAGTTGAGTAAATCTGAATTTTTATGATTGTTCAATGTATTAATGCATACCGTATCTTTAATTATTACAGCATCTATTCTTGTTTCTTTGCATTCTCATGCTTCATCTGTTCCGATATTCAATGGATTGAATTTCTCTAATTGGTATGAGCAGGTCTAATTTCTCTTAGGTGTTTTGGTTCTTGAATTGTCTCTTCAAATTGAGAAACCCACTACAATTTCTGATGAAAGTAGTGATAAAGAAAAACATCTCCATAAACTTTGGGAGATGTTAAACAAATTAAGCTTGATGCTTATGAGAATGATAGTAGCAAAGAATATTAAAGCTACTCTTCTCCAAACTAATAATACTAAGGAATTCATTAAATTTGAGGAAGAGTATGGTTCTTTTCAAATGAATTATAACACTATAAAGGATAAGTGGAATATCAATGAATTGACCAATATGCTTATTAAGGAGGAAACAAGATTAAAGAACCAAAAAACTTATTCTGTTCATTTTACAAGTCACCAAGAAGTTGCATTAAGTTCAAAGAAAAGGGCTATAATAGGCAAGAAGAAAGGTTTACACAACCTAAATGAATCTTTTAAAGATACATAAATCCATAAAAGGGAAAGCAAGTGCCATTTCTATAGAAAGGTTGGACACTTAAAGAAAGACTGCTTGCAATATAATGCTTAGTTCGAAAAGAAAGTTAAGCCTTATGCTTTTGTTTGTTTTGAATCAAACCTTACATAAGAAAGACTACTTGCAATGTAATACTTGGATTGATTCTGGCTCGACAACCCATATTTCCAATATGATGCAGGGATTCCTTATGATCCAAACTATAAAGCCAAATGGGAATTTTGTGTTCATAGGAAATGGAAACAAAGCTTCAATTAAAGGAATCAAGACTTATCGCTTGATTTGGAGAATGAACATTATTTGGATTTGTTCCAAACCCTTTATGTTTCCACATTTTCTTGTAAATTAGTTTCTTTGTCAAAACTTGATGTATTAGGTTATTCTTTTAAGTTTGGATTTGAATCTTTCAGTTTGCATAAGGATAATAAACTGTATGGTTCTGGAATTTTATGTGATGGTCTTTACAAGTTTAAACTTAACGATTATTTTGTTAAGGCCTTATTGACCTTTCATCATAATATTGGAACTAAATGTAGTTTGGTTAATGATAACTCTACTTACTTATGGCATAAATGCTTAGGTCACATATCCGAAGAAAGATTGCAAGGATTAGTAAAGAATGAAATTCTTCCTACTTTGGATTTTACTGACTTTGGAATATGTATTGATTTTATCAAAGGAAAACAAACTCGATACACTAATAAAGGAGCCACAAAAAGCATATAACTTCTTGAAATTATACATACAGATATATGAGGATCGTTTGATGCCCCATTTTTTGGTGGAAAAAAGTATGTTATCACTTTTATTGATGATTTTTCATGCTATACTTATGTCTATCTTTTGCATGAAAAATCTCAATCTGAGAATGCCCTCGAGGTGTACATTAATGATGTTGATAGATAATTAGATGGAAAAGTGAAAATTGTAAGATCCGATGGGGGTAGTGAATAGTATGAGAAGTATGATGAATCAGGTTAATGCCCAGGTCCATTTGCCAAATTTCTTGAAAAGCATGGTATATGTGCTCAATACACTATGACAGGCAGACCAGAACAGAATGGTGTTGCAGAGAGGCAGAATCGTACATTATTGGATGTGGTTAGGGGTATATTAAGTCATTCATCTTTACCTATATCCATGTGGATTTATGCATTAAAAATTGCAGTATATTTGTTAAATAGGGTTCCTAGTAAAACAGTTCCAAAGACCCCTTTTGAGCTATGGACTAGAAAGAAACTTAATTTAAGACACCTACATATGTGGGCTTGTCATGCAGAAGTAAGGATTTATAATTTACAAGAAAAGAAATTGGACTTTCGAATGGTTAGTGGATTCTTTATAGGATATCCTAAAAAGTTCAAAGGATATAGGTTTTATCGTCCTAATCATAGTACAAGATTTTTGAAACTATAAATGTCAAGTTTATTAAAAATGGTGAAATTAGTAGGAGTAAAAAACAACATAATATGTGCATTAAAGAAGTTACGGTAGAAGTTCCTATACTTTTACCTTTTAAGCCAATTGATCCTAATATTGTACAACTTGACCAAAGTGAAGAAAAAGTAATGGATCGAACACATCATGAAGTTATAAACGATACCCCTATAGTGGAGAAACCACATGAAATAGCATTAAGAAGATCCCAAAGAGAGAGAAGATTTGCTATTCCTAATGATTATGTGGTTTATCTACAAGAGTCAGAACTTGACATAGGAATTGACAATGATCCAGTTTCATTCTCACAAGCCATGGTGTGTAATGATTATGTTAAGTGGGTAAATGCTATGAAAGATGAGTTGAAATCTATAGATCAAAACCATGTTTGGGAACTCGTTGTATTGCCGAAAGGATGTAAAAGAGTTGGTTGTAAATGGGTCTTTAAGACAACGCAAGACTCAAATGGCAATGTTGAACGACATAAAGCCATACTTGTTGCCAGAGGCTACACTCAGAAGGATGGCATTGATTATAAAGAAACCTTTTCACCAGTCTCAAAGAAAGACTCACTTAGAATCATTTCGGCTTTGGTTGCTCATTATGATCTAGAGTTACACCAATTGGATGTTAAGATTGCCTTTCTTAATGGAGATTTAGAATAAGAAGTTTATATGTATCAACCCGAAGGCTTCTCAATTAAAGTAAAGGAGCATATGATGTGTAAACTTAAGTAGTCAATATATTGACTTAAACAAGTTTCTCGCCAATAGTATCTTAAGTTCAATGATACCATAACTTCTTTTGATTTTAAAGAAGACACTGTTGATCGGTGTATATACATGAAGGTTAGTGCGAGTAAGTTTGTTTCCTAGTCCTATATGTTGATGATATCCTAATTGCTACTAATCATTTTAGTTTATTATGTGAAACCAAGAATTTTCTTTCAAAGAGCTTTGAAATGAAAGATATGGGAGAGGCAACACATGTCATAAAAATTGAAATATTCCATGATAGATCACAAGGATTGTTAAGCTTATCCCAAAAGGCTTATATCAATAAAGTTCTAGAAAGATTTAAAATGGACAAATGTTCAGCAAGTATAATTCCAATTCAGAAAGGAGATAAATTTAGTAGTATGCAATGTCCAAAAAATGATTTAGAACGAAAACAAATGGAAAAAATTCCTTATGCATTATTTGTTGGGAGTTCAATATACCTTCAAACTTTTACAAGACCCGACATCAGTTTTAGTATTGGGATGTTGGGCAAATATCAAAGTAATCCAGGATTGCATCATTGGAAGGCTGCTAAGAAAGTTTTGAGATACTTGAAAGGAATGAAAGACCACATGCTCACTTATAGAAGGTCCAATCAGTTAGAGGTGGTTAGTTATTCATATTCAAATTATGCTATATGTGTTGATACAAGAAAATCTACATTTGGTTACCTTTTTCTATTTGTTGAAGGGGCGATCTCATGGAAGAGTGCAAAGTAGTCTGTCATTGCTACATCAACTATGGAAGCAAAATTCATGGCTTTCTTTGAGGCCACAATTCATGGCTTATGGCTGCGAAATTTTATTTCAAGGCTTCAAGTTGTCGACACTATTAGTAGGTTGCTGAAAATTTACTGTAACAACTCTGCAGCAGTCTCCTTCTCAAAGAACGACAAGTATTTAAAGGGTCCAAAACACATAGAGATCAAAAGTTCAAAAACAAAGGGTGTCAATCAAACATATAAATATAAAACCGATGATTGCAGATCTATTAACAAAAGGATTAGCACCCAATATTTTTAGAGAACATGTTGAAAGAATAGGCATTATAGGACGTTTTGATTAAAGATTATTGTATTTGTTTGTATGACACTCTCAAGTTAATTATAGTGTTTTTGATATTTCCTATTTTCTATATTGGATACATGATTCAAATAGAATTATGTTAACAAGAATTGTCTTTTATAAAGGCATTAAAATAAGACTTTGTTTATCTCTTCATTAAGTTATGTTTGAATTATGAATTAATTATGTAGTATATGGAAGGGACTATGTTGAGATAATGATATACAACTGCCATGACTCTAATGAATTTTTTATTTAATAATGTGATATAACGGTACAATCAATATTATGAAGGCTTAGAATAATATTATCTGCACATTATGTTTATTCTAAGTTATTAGGAAGCATATATGGGCCAAGTTGGAGAATGTTAGAATTTATGACCCAATATGTAACTTTCATTAAGAAGAGTCGTGATTTTTAATTCAAATGATATGACTTTTCGTAATGGGATGTCTCGGTGAGAGGTATCCATTAATAGTTAATGAAAATGTATGATCCTCTCTCTGCCTTTTATATATATCTATTACTATTAAAGGAAAACTTCGACATTTGTGTAAAATATTTCACATCTAAGCTTCAACGGTTATGAATAAATCATATCCATATCTTTTAACCTCGTATTTCGAAACCATTTTTCCCACTCAGTTTCTCCCACTTCCAACTGTACCTATATGTTTATCTCTCTAAAAACTTCCCCCTTTTTCTATTATCATCATTTCCATTCCGTTCCTCAACTTCCAACATTTACTCTTTCTCTACGGACTCTTTCTCTAAATTGAAACATATGTATAGTCATGAAGACGAAGAAAATCAGGATTATTGTCTATTAGTTTCTCGAGATCTTTTATTTATGTGAAAGAAACTGAATGGGAAAAATGGAAGTTTTGTAAAAATAAGAAAATGTTGTGGCAGTGGTACGAGAAGGAAAACAGGTCTCTCAATTCTTCATATTTTTTATTTTTTTTATTTTCTTCGATATAATAATGTTTTTGTTTGATGCTATTGTCTTTTGTATTTATGCATGTATATGTATGTTGTATGTACATTAATATATATAGGTGAGAACCGTAAAAAGAAAGGAAATAAAAAAAAAATTGATGGCTCTTTTTCATTCTTGATTTGAAAAAAAAAATGTATTATGTACATTGATATATATAGGTGGAACAAAAAACAATCCATTGTTCTCTAAATTTAAACGTATGTACAGTCGACGAAGATGAAGAAAATCAGGATTATTCTCTGTTAGTTTCTCGAGATTTTTTATTTATCTAAAAGAAACTGAATGGGGAAATGGAAGTTCTATAAAAATGTGCATAAAATATCACTGGGAGATTTCGTAACTTTATTTTATTATTTTATTAAAAAGTAGGTAAGAGAACAATTTAATATAGTTTGATAGTGGCAAATTTAGTAAATCAAATGTCAATCAGAGGGAAAACTTTTGCAAATATTTCAATGCTGTCCCCTTTTTTTGATGAGATTTAGATGATTATGGCAATGATACCACAAGAAAGACAAGTCTCTCAATTCTTGATTTTTTTTTTATTTTTTATGTTTTCTTCGATATAATAATGTTTTTGTTTCATTAATAGACTAGGCACATATAAATAGGTTTTGAGGTGTAGGATTTTGTATTTATGCATGTATAGGTATGTTGTATGTACACTGACATATATATGTGAGAACCAGCAAAAGAAAGGAAAGAAAAAAAATTGTTGGATCTTTTTCAATCTCGATTTAAAAACAAAAAAATATATATTATGTACATTTATTCATATGTTTTAAAATTTCTATAAATTTTAAGACTTCATGAAGCTAATGCTTAGATTTATTCAACAAATTGACTTAACAAGCTAAATAAATAATAGTAGGATATTGCTCACAAAATCATGGTTGATCATATTTTCCACATATCAATTCAACATTAATGAAATATTATTGTTGTGATATGAACCATAAAATACTTTAAAATACTTTTCAAAAGTACTTTACTTTTAAAAGAATTTTAAGAGGAATTTTTTTTCCTTTTCACAACAACAGAGAATCTTCAAGTGAAAAAAGTATAATGTAGCAAAAATGTTAAAATCTTATTTTAAAACCTTAGGAAAAAATTGTTTTTTATTTTTCAAACTTTCTTAAGTCTTGGTACAGAATGATCTATCACAACAAAAAACTGAGAAACGATGAATTAATAAATTTGCAACTTTTCTATGGGGAAAAGAAACCCAATAAATTTGGATGAAAATTATAGGAAAATTTTCTGCAGCAGACACAAAAATGTCAAATGAAAATAGATATTAGTGCTACTTTAATATTCTTTTATCTTTAATAGTTGTATTTTAGATAATCAATATATATAGTATTATAATTTTTCATATTCTTTGCCCACAAGAGATTTGAATGCTAAGAAAAACATGATTGTTAGTGATAAACTGTTTTAATATAGTGTTGAGACAAGACGTCATGGCTTAATGGGGAGAAGATTTAAATGTTGCTTATGATAGCATATCAGCCTTCTCTTCCAAGAGAGATAACTAAGAAGCAGTTTTTGGAGCTGATGAGGGTTTGAAAGAGATAAAGTCATATTTTGCTATGAGAATTAATGACAACGTCCAAAAATACTTGAACAAGACCCAATGGATGAATTAAAATCTCAAAAGTTATAGTAAGGATAATTTTTAAAGTTGTACCATCGACATCTTAGATTACACACTAGCATGTGCATTTCATTGGAAAAAAAAAAGTATTACTCATTTAGTAGCTTTGGTGGATATGATAAATTTAATTTTAATATTTCATTTTAATTATGCACACACATCATGGGTGCATCATCCGCTAGTATATATATAAGTGAAAACTAAAGAAAAATATATACTTTCACAATCACTCCATCATAAAGTAAAAGGTCAAGAGAGAGAAATTATATTCTCTTGGAGAATATGGTTGGATTGGATAGATAAGATGTCTATTAAAGAATTAAAGAATCTTATTCATCGGAATTCAATACGATATTATGGTTATGGAAAAAGGTACGCATCATTTATGCATTGTGAAAATCATGAAGTTCGAAGATCCTGAAATTGATGTTGATGAAAGAATCATATCATGTAAATTATAAAATCATCTTACAATAGAGGCCCTCAAACTTTAAAATAAAAACAATACTTCATATTATAATACCATTCAACACACATAATTAAATTCTAACACACTACAATACTAGCAATTTATCATACTAACAATTAAATTTGTAATAACTTAAATTATCACATTTAATTTATAAAGGTAACAAACAAAACATATCTACTAATTAATTTAGTATTTTAAGTTTAGGTTATTTCATATGCAGTAATAGATACAAACACAATGCATACATGTATAGCTAAGAAATTCATGAATGAATGTAGTATGAGTTTTGAAGTGTTGTCTGATAAAATTATGTGTATTAATACCCCTCTTGGTGTGAAATCTAAGGAAACCTGCATTTATAGAAATATTGATGTACTAATTGCTAATGTGAATATGCTAATTGACATGTTGGTTTTATTTATGACCGATTTTGATGTGATCGTGGGTATTAATTGGTTGAATTTGTATAAAATTACTATAGATTGTAATAATGCATAATTGAGTTTTGATTTGGAAAATGGAAAATTCACCTATGTTCTGGAGAGATAAAGACCCAAAAGTATGTATATAGTGGAATTGTGGGAAAAACATCTGGGGACAAGAGTAAATGTTGATATGGTACTGGTAGTAAGGGATTTTATAGATGTATATCCTGAAGAATTGCGAGGTTTACCGCCAGATTGAAAAATTAAGTTTGGGATTGATGTGATTTTGGGGACATCTCCTATATCAAAGCCTTCATACATAATGGCTCCAACAGAATTAAAGGAATTGAAAAATCAATTGCAAGAATTACAGAATCTTGATTTCATTTGGCTTAATATCTCACCATAGGGTGCTCCGATGTTATTTGTGAAAAAGAAAGATGGGAGTTTAAGAATGTGTATAGATTATCGGGAATTGAATTAGGAAACTATCAAGACCAAATATCCTTTACCAAGGATTGATGATTCGTTTGATTAATTAAGAGGCACAACTGTGTTCTCAAAAACTAATTTAAGATCCGGGTATTGATAAGTGTTAAAAGATCCATATTTTCTATACTCAATTGATATAATTTTGCATTAATTTTACGTGAAATTCTTAAGAGAAAGATACTTAAGTGTTGAATATTTGTTTTTCAGGGTTCAAGTATTTATTTGGAAGATTTACGGATGATTTGAGCAAAAACAAGGAAAGATTTAACAAAGGCTACAAAGTGATGATTTTCAAGTGTGCACAACGTTTATGCATGGCCATTCAGATGTTTGTGTAGAGGGAAAGAAGGTGACCAGTAAGTATCTTAGTTCATGCTCTAGCAGCTGCACAAGGAGTGTACAAGGTAGTGCAAAAGCAAATAACTCGATCCAAGAAGAAAAAGAAGATTTGGAGTTGTGCACAACCCCGTGCACGGCTTTAGAAGGTTGTGCAGAACTTAAAGATGTCAAAAATCCATTTTTCTCATTGTCCACAGCCCCGAGCATGGCCGTGCAGACCCCCCATGCACACATGACTTTTCCCTATTCTATAAATAGCTGCCTTGTTGATTTATTTGGTATCTTAGGCCGTACATTGGGAACCCTAGGAGAGAAAAGACGCACTTGGAAGAGAAAGATTGTTTGGACATCATAGATTATCACAAGATCATCCAAGGTTTGTATTTCTACATCATGTTTTTATTCTACTTCTCTAGATATTGTGTTTTTTGTGTAACTTCCATGGAGGAGTAGATTCCTAACCCTAAATCTTGTGAAACCTTAAACCTAATATGAGTTGAATTGCCTTAATTAATGAGAAGCTTATACTTTTGCATCTATTCATGTATTATAATTGTTTTGTGATTGATTTATGCGCAAAGTTAATTATATGCATGATTCTTATTAGATCAACGAGGTTTTATCTAGTAAGTTAGATCTTTATGAATAGGAAAGTCACATGTTTCATCTAGAGATAGAGAAACTTTGATTTGCTGCAATAAAGATTTGATCTTTGCTTATGAATTAAGATCTTTAATGCGATCTTGTATTGATATTAGTTAGGAAGAGGTTTCTATTAATTCATGCAAGATTAGAAATTGATTAACTCGAGGGAATAATTAGTTTAATAGAAAGTTCATATAGTGCAAGGTGTGAATGAGTCATTAATCAATATATCTTTATATGAAAAGTTAGGGTTTAGGGTGGAACAAGATGAGGGGTATGTTGCATATCTTCTAATTGATTATAATTCTTAAAAGCTTTCATAAGGATCTTAGGGTTAATTAAATTAGTTAATTAGTAGTTGATGATAATACATATTAATTTAAAAACTAGACTAAATAGTGGAGAAAGAGTAGCACTAGTAATTATTTCTTAGATTCCTAAGGACGATACCTGATTTTAATTATATACTATTTCGAATAGGTATACTTGTCTTTGCTCAATTGTAGGATTAATTCTAGGTTTATAAATTTTAAAGTTTGATATGATCGGTTTTGAGCGCATCAGGTATCATCAACTCTATAATATACAAAATAATTTTAAGTGATAAGTGTTCACAAGCTACTAAATTCCAATATGCCTTTATGTTAATGTTAAAAATAGGTTAAGTTTGAACAATTTCGTGTTAGAACAAGATTGGCATTAATTGGATCGATTTTCTTAATTTATGCAATAAAGGCTGGCATCTCTGGTGAAGAACGCCGCCGGCCTAGGACTTAAATTTGCTAGCTTACTCTGTAATACACTGTACGCCATCTCCTGGAGAATCTACGTCGCCGGCGTACAAACGGCGTAGGATGGGAACAGTAGCGTTTTTCTTAACGCTGGGGGAAAAGCTACCGGCGTTCATAGGGTTTCTTCTCAACACCGGCATGAAAGCCGCCGGCGTAGGTCCAAGATTTGCCGGCGTATGAAGGGACGATTTGAATTCTGGGAATCAAAGCCTCGACGAACGCTGTCGGCTTTCGTGTAGATTTGGCCAGCGTGTGGTGTAAGCCGGCAAAATCTGCAGATACGCCGCCGGCGTATGACCAAATTTCTATAAATACGAGACGCGAAAATCATTTTCGACAGATTTTTTTTATTGTCATTTCTCCTTCGTATAAGAGAGTTTTGAAGCATTTTTGGAGATCTGAGTCTGAAGAATCATTCGAAGGGGATTATTAATTAAAATAAGTGATCTTAACCATCTCATTTTGATTATATACAAATTTGTATAAGTCTCTTAGGGTTTGGGTAAATATTTCATGAAGGATTTTGAAGAATAAACCCTAGCTCATGTTTTGATCAGAATGGGAAGAGAAGAAACAAGTGTTATATGTTCCATATCAGTAAGTATAAGTTTTGAATTCTTTTTATACGAAATTGGACAGCCTCGATATTACGATATTGATCATATGATATGTTTTATAGGGTTTTGGTGAAGATTCTGATTTAAGGATTTGAAATATCCGTTCTTTGATATTATTGGAGGCGCTTGGGGTTTTTGATCAGTATAGGTCGAGTTTGAGGAGTTCTATATCAGGTTAGTTTAGATAGGTTGTTTTACGTTAAGTTTGAATTATCTATGAATGTGGTGATTTGATATATGTTAATATGTTACAGGTCGAAATTTGGAATTTTTGTCTGACATCGGGTTTGGAAGTTTGAGAGTTTGGTAGGGTTGTGGTTTGGTTTTCTAGTAGTTGTTGACGATTGTCTTTGAATAGTTCAAGTGATCTCCTGAATATAAAAGGTACGACCAATCCATTGTTTGTTGTATGTGTTTGTAGATTAGAATTCTTGTGAATGGATGTAGGAACAGAATTGCATAATAAACTTAATAAATATCCGGCTTAATAATTGTTTGTCTGGTTGTGGTTAGCTTTGACCAGTAGAGACCTGGCAAACAATGATACTGGTGAGGCACCCTGATGATCTTAGTGTGAGGTTGTCCCGAGTGGACTCGTGCTAAGAAATGATTCCCATAGAATTTAGGTGTTTAGGAATTAGGATGTTTAGAGAGTACCCACTCATCCATATATGTATATAATTACTTATTTTCAAATCAGTTGGTTGTTTTTATAGTAGAGTCTGAGTTACTCTGAGTTCAGGATTTATGTATACTGGATTCTGAACTGTGTTGTTTTGCTGGACTAAAATAGATAATAAACTATTGTATGCATTTAGTTTAGTTGCATTTATACATGTTGTTTGTGCATAATCTTGCTTGAACTGGATTGGATATTATCGTACTGGGCTTCACCGCTCATTCTATTATATTTCAGGTGCAGGTGATGATAATGTGATTTATGATCTTTCGAGTTTTGATATCGTCTATGAGGATGGGGATGGCGTTAGTGGTCCTGACTACCCTGCTGATGACTAGTTGTATAGTAATAGATGATTTGGAGTTTTCATGTGATGACAGTTTTGGAGCATGGTTTGACTTGTTGACCTATAATATTTTTTTATATACCTTGTGAGTTACACATGTGATATTCATGTTGTTTGTGGAAATTATAGCTTTAGCATGTTCTATTAAGAGAAAACACGTGGCGGGTTGTAATGCCAACAGGTTAGGGCGTTACAAACTCGGAATTAAACAATAGGATATTCCTAATAATGCTTTTCATACCAGATATAGGCATTTTGATTTCTTAGTTATGCCATTTGGTTTAATGAATGCACTTGCTACTTTCATGGATTTGATGAATCGAATATTCAAAGGTTGTCTTGACCAATTCATAATTATTTTCATAGATGACATATTGGTGTATTTTGGAAGCATGAAAGAACATGAAGAGCACTTAAGACTTGTTCTTCAAAGGTTATATGCGAAGTTTAGTAAATGCAAAATTTGGTTAGAAGATGTAGCGTTTCAAGGTCACATTGTTACAAAGAGTGGAATATTAGTTGATCCGAAGAAAATCAGAGCTATAATGGATTGGCAAAGGCCCACGAATTTCACAGAGATATGTAGTTTTCTAGGTTTAGCTAGCTACTATAGAAGATTTATTCAGCGATTCTCAAAGATTGCACATCCAACGATGAAACTAACTAAAGGAACAACTAGTATCAGCGTCTGTTTTAGCATTACTAGTCAGTGGAAAGGAATTTGTTATCTACAATAATGCTTCAATTCAAGGATTAGGACGTGCTTTAATGCAGGATGGCAGAGTGATCACCTATGAGTCAAGGCAATTGAAACCACATGAAAAGAATTATCCAGTTCATGATTTAGAACTTGCAGCAATAGTTTTGGCTTTAAAGTTATGGAGACACTATCTTTTTGGGGAGAAATGAAAGATATACACCAATCATAAAAGCTTGAAGTATATTTTTACACATAAAGAATTGAATATGCGACAATGAAGATGGCTTGAGCTGATTAAAGATTACAATTTAGAAATTTTATATCATCTGAGCAAGGCAAATGTGGTTGCAGATGCTTTAAGCAGAAAGAAAAAGGTTAATATGGCAACTATGATTATCAATCAAAGAGAAATTTGAGAAGATCTTCGAAGACTAGATATTGAAGTGACTTCAAAAAGAGTAGATGCCATGCTTACAAGTTTAAGTCTACAACCTTCTATACTTGAGTAGATTAAGCAAGGTCAAAAAGAAGATTCAGAAGGGGAAAGTTTAGCAAGTGCCATAAAGAATAGAAAAAGAAAAGAGCTGAGAATTGATGATCATGATAACATCAGTTATGGTAATATTTTATGGGTATCTATGATTAATGACTTAAGAAAAGAAGTGATGAAAGAAGCCTACATGATAGCCTATTCAATGCATCCAGGTAATACTAAGACATATAAAGATTTGAAGAAGCATTATTGGTGGGAATGCATGAAGCGAGATATTGTAGATTTTATGTCTAAATGTCTAACTTGCTAACAAATAAAGATTGAATATCAGAGACCTGGTGGTGAGCTACAACTATTGCCAATTCCAGAATGGAAATGGGAGGATATAATGATGGACTTTATGATTGCTTTACCAAAGACTTTGGCTAAAAATAAAGTCGTGTGGGTAAGTGAGGATAGATTGACTAAGTCAACACATTTATTCCTTTAAGAGTCGGTCATTTATTAGAAAAGATGGCGCATATCTACATTCAAGAAATAGTAAGGCTTCATGGAATATCAATGTCTATTACATCAGATAGAGACACAAGATTTGTGAGTCGTTTTTGGAAAAGTTTGCATGAAGCACTTGGTACTAAACTTCAGTTCAGTATAACTTTTCATCCTCTAACTAATGAACAATTAAAAAGAACCATTCAAATTCTAGAGGATATGTTAAGAGCTTGCGCTTCTGATTTTGGTGAGCGATGGGATGACCATTTACCATTATTCAAGTTTGCATATAACAATAGTTACCAAAGAACGATACCAAATGGCTCCCTATGAAGTTCTATATGGAAGAAAGTATAGATCTCTTCTACACCGAGATGCAGTAGTTGAGCAAACTATTCTTGGTCCAGATTTAGTGAAACAAGCAATAGATAAGATTTAAATTGTTAAACAAATAATGAAGGAAGCACAAGACAAATACAAAAGTTATGCGGATAGGAGACGAAGGCCTCTAGAGTTTGAGATTGGTGATCATGTGTTTCTTAAGATATCTTTAACTAATAAGATACATCAATTCATATAAAATTTTAGAAAATATTGGACCATTGGCATACAAGTTAGCACTACAGCAAGTGTACACAATGTTTTTCATGTGTCTCAGTTGAGAAAATGCATATCAAATCTAGATGCTATTATTAGTACTCATCAACTAGAGATCCAACAAAATGTGACCACCATGGAAAAGACTACCAAGATTTTAGATCGAATGGACAAATATTTGAGACAAAAGATGATCTCTTTTGTTAAAGTACAATAGAGTGGTCAAACAGAATGAGAGGTGACTTGGGAAGTAGAAAGTGTTATGAGATAGAAGTCTCCTGAATTTGTTTGATAAGTAAAGTAAGGTAAGTTTTGGGGATAGAACTTCTTTAAGGAGGGAATGATGAAATATCTTAAACTTCCATACTTAATGAAATTTCATTTGTATATATATATTGTTTGATATATGAAATTGTGGTAAATGTGTAGTTAATAAAAATTGAAAGTGTTAGTGTAATTTAGGTTTAGTCTTATGCTGTTTGTTTTATCGATGAAGCCCATGAATTTTTTTTCTTACTTTTTAAAAAACAAATCAAATCCAAACATCAAACAAATTTGAAACAAACCAAGCCTAAGCCCAAGTTAAGAGGCAAATATCCTTCTTAACCTATAAAAGTCAAAAAGCAAATATTAGATAATTACTCAATAAAATTTTTGCAAAAAACACATTCCAAAACAAACCTCAAAATTGATCCCAATCATGTACCTCTTTCAAGCACAAATCCTCTACTTTCTTGATCAAATCTTCTTGTAAAACTCATCAAAAAACCTTTCTATTTTCAACCTCAAGTTAAGATCATTTAAGGTAAAGTTTTGTTTGTTTCTTTAATGAATATAAATTTCTGTCAATTTGGTTTCTTGATGAGTTGAATGTAGTATTAGTGAGCTAAGTAGCTTATAGAGCTAAATATATCCTTGAAGTTGTGATAGATGAGTGGTGGAAGTTGATATAGTTTTTTTGATAGATTAAGTAGTTTGGTATGATGTTTTAATGTCAAAAATGAAGTTACGGGAGTTGTTTGATGAAGTGAATGTGAAGATTATGTATGTATGAAGCTGTTAAGTGGATGTGTTGATTGTGTGTAAGTTTTGAATAAAATTTGATTTTTAAGTGTCTAAGTATACATGCCCTATTTTTTGAAATAAAACACAAGGAGAACAAGGGGTGATGTTTCTAGTCGTATATCCCATCAAGCCTTGGAAATAAGACCACTCAAGGAGAAACACAAGGAAAACACGACAACCCCAATTCCATCATGCTTCTCACTATGTGTTTAAGCAAAGAAAAATTTTGAAAGCACGGTTGGAACACGACCACATGTATCTAACCGTGTTTCTCTAAGATTTCTTGAGGAATTTGATTTTCAAAAATTACACAACTAGAACACAATTACTTCTATCACACCATACACTTGGGCATAAATGAAACACGGGACAAATACAACCCATTTTTATCTTATTGTGTTTTTATTTAAGGAGAAGTATGATTAGAACACAATATACCCTATCACGCCGTGCTTTTCTCTGAGTAAAATCCTCACATGAAACACAATGATTTGTTTTGAGAGTGTCTCTATTATAAAGAAACATGGGGTGAAATACGGCCGTGTATATGTCATGTCCTTTCATAAAAAAAGTATATTTAGTTTCAAAATTTACACAAATTTATGGAATATATTATATATAGATGTGTATAAATGCTAAGTTATGATTTAATATGAGCTTTCATTTGAATTTCTATATGTGTGAGGTTTAATTTGGTCCGAGCAGCCCTATTGACGATATTAACATGGTAGTTAGGTGCTTAGACCACCTCTTGTTATGATGTAATGATACATTATAAGTGGCTTAGCGGGTAGTTGATAAAGGTAATGGTATTGGTATAACGTTTACTTATTTTTAAAGAGAAGTAATATGATTTAGTTTACGTTTATGGGACCGCTTGAACTAAGTGATATTATGGATTAAATTGAATAAAGATGAGAAAAAGGTTGTGGACCCTAGATAAAACTATTATCTTTATAGATGTTCTTATCGAAAATATAAGTATTTGGGCTTTTTATATCAATCTCCTAAACGATGTCGTTACTCAACACTCCTAGATTCCTAAAAGATTGTTCTTAGAGTTTGAATACCCCAATGTTGAATTGTTGCACTTAAATTATAGATAAATAATTTATTGACTATTGCATTGTATTAGACCGAGAATGCGTGTCACTTTGTATTTGCTTGTGTTATTATATATTGGGCCTTTGGCTTACATTTTCCTTTATAGGTACTATCGAAAACAAATTCTATGATGATTTTAGATATGAGACTGACTGGGATGCATTTATGGAAGAATGGGATGATTAAGGATCGTATGCAAAAGAAGTTGTTTTGTAAAAGATTTTATCAGGATTTTAAAAGTTAAATGTAATTTTTGTTAAAGGCTTATTGGCTAAGCCCTTGGTTTGTAATATGAGATTTTAAGCTTTTTTATGTTTTTTAATTGATCAAGCTTAGTAAATCTTTTGAAGTACGTTGATGCTAATGATGCATATAAATGTAATGATGTTCTACTCATGTTGAGCAGCTTTTGTAAAAGTTATGCAAGACAATACATGTTAAGTAAACTGTTAACATGAACACTTTCTTTATGGATAACCTCATGTATATCACTCAGGTATTATACATGGCTGGAGACTAAGCATGCCTTATCATAGGACTGGGGTGCCTGATCCTTATGCCAACCATAGTCTAAAACAAATAAAACTATGAAATCAAACTTAATAAACCTTTTAGTACTTAAAATCAATAAAATCATCATCACCATGACTCTATCCTCTCTTCCATGGATGTGTATTATTTATTAAATATTTTTCCCTCTTCTAGAATATATATTATTTTCATATAATACTTGATTTTGAAAACATTTTTACAGTATTTCACATATATAGTTGTATCATCTCATATCCCTTTCATAGTTTGTCTAATGGGTTTTTTATTGAAAGGTAACATCGCATTTCATACTCAAACTTTTTTTAAATTTACAATTTTATGTGATTAATCATTTTTATTATTAACATATCACATATATGCATGCAACACTCTTTGCTATTTTTATAAATTTATATGAAATTGGATTCAGTATCAAAGGATTAATAGATTTCATGAGAACTACTTGAGTTTCTTAAAAGTCTAATGTGTCTTTGTTCGTAAGGAGAAGTAGCTCCGAGACTGTGCAATGCGCGGATAAATATTTATAGTTTATGATTAAATGCAAGATAACTAATTGACAATTATTAGAAATTTCTAAAAAGACAATAAAATGGTTAAAACAAAAGGTACAACAATTAAAATAAAAAAGTATGACATACTTAAACAAAAAGGTCCAATGGTTAGCTATTAAAAGTATTATCCCACTAAAAAAAGAAAAAAAAAACTATTAGAAATATTCAAATAGGTGACACTTGAAATAAAAAAAGGTACAATAATTAGAATGAAAATGTATAACAATAGTAAATTAGATGAATAAAAAAGCAATATTTTTAAAATGGTTAAAACCAAAAGGTACAATGATTAAAAGTATGATATATTTCTTGGTGAACTTCAGCAATTATTATAAATTTTTAAAGAGGTGGCTGAAACAAAAAGGCATAATAGTTAACTATTATAAATTTTCAAATAGGAAACACTTGAGATAAAAAAAAAAAGGGTAAAATAATTAGAATAAAAAGGCATAATAATAGAAAATTAGAACGAAAAGGTACAATAGTAGAAAATTTTATGATAAAATTAAATATATAATTCAATTTGTGTATAAAAAAATTGACAACATAATCTATCACTGAAAGAAAAAATAAGGTAAAAAAAGTACAATAGTAAGATTGACAATATAAATCTCACACTATCTATGGGATTATTTTTGTGAATACTACTTTATTGGAAATATTAAATTTTTTTTAAAAGATTACCATAATTAACACTTTAACGATATAAGTAGATAAATTAATTATAACATTGTATGTATGTTATTATTTCATTATATATTATGTATTGGCACTATACGTAATCCTTTAAATTTATTATATATTACTTATGTTGTATATTATATCTAATATTATGTAGGAAAAGTTGTAATTGTGGAAACGTAATATTACATGTAAAGAGTTATATCATTTAATACCATATTATGCAAACATTGTAACGCTTTTATATAAAACTTAAAAGTCATAATTCCTTTAACCACTATAAAAAATTAAATAAATGTAATTAACTATAATTATAAAAAGGCACAAGTAATAAAATCAAATATGATGGGTGATTAAATAACATTATTAATAATATATACAAATATCATAATATGTTGAACATGTATAAAAGTAAAAGGAATTATATCATGATAAATACAGTACAATCGCTATTATATCTTTTCATATAATCTATACTAGCGGATAATGCACCCACAATGTGTGTGCATAATTAAAATGAAATATTAAAATTAAATTTATCATATCCACCAAAGCTATTAAATGAGCAATACTTTTTTTTTTTTCCTTTGAAATGCACATGCGAGTGTATAATCTAAGATGTAAACGGTACAACTTTAAAAATTATCCTAACAATAACTTTTGAGATTTTAATTCATCCATTGGTTCTCGTATTTTTAGACGTTGTCATTAATTCTCACAGCAAAATATGACTTTATCTCTTTCAAACAGTTTATCATTGACAATCATGTTTTTCTTAGCATTCCAATCTCTTGTGAGCAAAGAATATGAAAAATTATAATATTATATATTTTAATTATCTAAAATACAACTATTAAAGATAAAAGAATATTAAAGTAGCACTAATATCTAGTTTCATTTGACATTATTGTGTCTGTTGTAGAAAATTTCGTGCAATTTTCATCCAAATTTATTGGGTTTCTTTTCCCCATAGAAAAGTTGCAAATTTATTAATTCATCATTTCTCGGTTTTTTGTTATGATAGATCATTCTGTACCAACACTTAACTTAAGAAAGTTTGAAAAATAAAAAACATTTTTTTCCCAAGGTTTTAAAATAAGATTTTCAGGTTTTTGCTACATTATGCTTCTTTCACTTGAAGATTCTTTGTTTGTTGTGAAAAGGAAAAAAAATACCTCCTAATTTTTTTTAAAAGTACAGTACTTTTGAAAAGTATTTCAAAGTATTTTATGGTTCATATCACAACAATAATATTTTATTAATGTTGAATTGATATGTGGAAAATATGATCAACCATGATTTTGTGAGCAATATCCTATTATTATTTATTTAGCTTGTTAAGTCAATTTACTGAATAATTCTAAGCATTAGCTTCATGAAGTCTTAAAATTAATAGAAATTTTAAAATATATAAATAAATGTACATACTATATATTTTTTTGTTTTTAAATAGAGATTGAAAAAGATCCAGCAATTTTTTTCTTTCCTTTCTTTTTCTGGTTCTCACCTATATATATCAGTGTACATACAACATACCTATACATGCATAAATACAAAATCCTACACCTCAAAACCTACTTATATGTGCCTAGTCTATTAATGAAACAAAAACATTATTATATCAAAGAAAACATAAAAAATAAAAAAATATATCAAGAATTGAGAGACCTGTCTTTCTTGTGGTATCACTGTCATAATCATTTGAATCTCATAAAAAAAAAAAAAAAAGGGGACGGCGATGAAATATTTGCAAAAGTTTGCCCTCCAATTGACGTTTTATTTACTAAATTTGTCACTATCAAACTATATTAAATTGTTCTTTTACCTACTTTTTAATAAAATAATAAATAATAAAGTTATGAAATCTCCCAGTGACATTTTATTCACATTTTTACAGAATTTCGATTTCCCCATTCAGTTTCTTTTAAATAAATAAAAATTCTCGAGAAACTAACAGAGAAAAATCCTAATTTTCTTCATCTTCATCAACTATACATACGTTTAAATTTAGAAAACAATGGATTTTTTTTCAGTTCCACCTATATATATCAATGTACATAATACTTTATTTTTTTTCAAATCAAGAATGAAAAAGAGCCAGCAATTTTTTTTTATTTCCTTTCTTTTTACAATTCTCAGCTACATATATCAATGTATATACAACATACATATATATGCATAAATACAAAAGACGATAGCGCATCAAACAAAAACATTATTATATCGAAGATAACAAAAAAATAAAAAATATGAACAATTGAGATACCTGTCTTTCTTCACGTACCACTGCCACAACATTTTCTTATTTTTACAAAACTTCCATTTTCCCATTCAGTTTCTTTCACATAAATAAAAAATCTCGAGAAACTAATAGAGAATAATCTTGATTTTCTTCGTCTTCATTACTGTATATATGTTTCAATTTAGAGAAAGAGTCGGTAGAGAAAGAGTAAACGTTGGAAGTTGAGGAACGGAATGGAAATTATGATAATAGAAAAAGAGGGAAGTTTGGAGAGAGATAAACATATAGGTACAGTTGGAAGCAGGAGATACGGAGTAGGAAAAATGGTTTCGAAATACGAAGTTAAAAGATATGGATATGATTTATTCATAACCGTTGAAGCTTAGATGTAAAATATTTGACATGAATGTTGAAGTTTTCTTTTAATAGTAATAGATGGATATATCAATATTTCATATGTCAATTTTTTTAATGAAACAATATATCATTCAAGAATGACTGTTGGACCATTATGATTCAAGCTTGTGCCATATTACATCAATTATATAAAAAAAACAATTATTACAAAAATTACACCCATGTCAAAAGACATGTCACTTTAACAATCAACATAATGTCTTTTGAAATTGCTTGAAAATATGGATGCAGTTAATTTAAGCAATTATAAACACTTCAAAAGATGGTTTTTATGGTGATAGATTAGTTACAAATCTAGAGTTTTGTTTACAAATTTCATATATCTTTTACACCAAAATGATATTAATATAAAAATTAAAAAAGAACACAAAAGAGTATATAGATAATTTGATGTAAAAAGAGGTTATATGATAAATTATGCCATTTACAAAAACATACAATAAAAGTGAGAATTTAAAAATTGTAATACTTTTTTTGTACCATTATTACGAGGATTTAGGGTAACAAATTAAAAAATTTTGCAATGAAGATTTCACATGAAAAATATATATAAGTAGAAAAAAATAAAGTGTGTTAAAAATGTGAAGTTTTCAAAATTTACATGTCTCTCTCTTTGTAATCTCCTTAATTTTACAGAACCAAATTATAATAATTATCAAATATATAATATAGAATCATAAAGAACTTTGGGAAAAGTTGTAAATATCACTCCCGATTTTTCGCAATTGGAGAACGTTAAAGCATGAATAATTTTATTATTGTCAAGAAAACTAGAATCCTTATCGATAAAAATTTTAAAACACAAAATGTAACTTTCATAATATGAAATGATCGATGATCAATGATAAATTAATTGTTACTCTAACACCTAAGATTTTATCATCATAAATTAAGTAATCAGAAAATAAATTATATACTTGTTAAATAATGATACAATGGTTTTTGAATTATTCCAAGTATTTTAAAACCGTAAAATAACCCTAGAAATGTTATGATCACCAATAAACAAAATAAATAATTTTTAGGCAATAAAAGACAAGATTTCGTAACGCGAGTCAATAACTCCATAAATAATCATAGTTGGAATTAGATTTCAATTATAATAGAAGACGATTAATTTTTAAAACTTGTTGGTTATAAAACAATAATTTAAAAATGAATCACTAAGGTTACAAAATAGACCATAAAATAAAAAACAAATCAATATCTAAGAATCTAGATCTCAATTAAATATTTGGATTATGCCAATATTCTAGTTAGAAAATTTTGGGTCTATGGAGGCTACAATTTTAAATTATCCTTGTAATCCTCGAGAATTTTCTTATTAGTATAATAATTATAATGGTGAATATTTGATAGATGGTGAATTAGTAGAAACTTTAAATAATAATGTGCTTGCTTATGACTTAAATTCCTAAATAAAAATTTCGTAGATACTAAAAGATACCAAAAAAAAAAAGATTTCAAGACCTAAGCTAAAAACTAGATATATAAAAACAAGTAACTCTAAATTTCAGATGCATTAGGAGATTATTAGTTTATAGAGTCTATTGGCTAAAAACAACTTAAAGATGAACCACTAAGATAATAGAGATGTAATAAGAAGAAAAATGAAAAAGGGATCATAACTACGAATCCAAACCTCAAATAAAAATAAGGATTGTACCATAATTTTAGTTACCAAAACCCTAATTTAGCCTGGGGACTCTAAAACCCTATATACATAAGATAATACTCTAAAAATACTCAATCGCATAAACTTTAAACTCACAATTTAAACTCAAAGGTAATATAGGAATATTATAGAAGCCTTAGATGAAAATTTAGAGACAAAACTCCTACATAACTGATATAATTATACACGTATGAGTTATTATTTGATGAAATAACCTAGATATTTATTTATATAATTAATCTACAATTTAAATACTTGATATGTGGTGAAAATTGAAGACACATGACTAGCTACCTCCTTGACAATTCTTTACCGTTTCTTGCTTCATCAATTGGGACAAGTTGTCTCAAAAGTCAAGTGAAAATGACACACTAGCAAATGGGAAACTTTCAAATAACTCTGGCAATTAATGAAAGATAAGAGCCCATAAATAACTTATGAAATTCAGCACATATTTCTCTCTTTCTCATCCTAACTTCTCAAGGATATTCAAACACAAAATTGAATAAATAAAAACAGCTTATATTCTTTTGTTTTCTACCGTGAATTGTTAAAGAAAAACAAGAACAAATAGTCACATGAAAATAATTTAAAGGTAAGAAAGTCCTAATCAAATTAGTTAATTCTTAGAACATTTAAAACTCACTATCACATTTTTGGCACTAGGTTTGGTCATTATAAAGGGGGAGTACTTATTACCATCTTCCATATCTTCTTCTATGTGTAAAAATAAGAAACCACATGAGTTGGGATGCTTATGAACTTCCACATGTTAGGTTACTTCATGAATATGTAGATAGCTATTTTATGATTGGCCAAACTTGAATCATCCATGTTCTATGTTAGAAATATATTACATTTAGTGTTAAATATCATAGATGAACTAACTTGCATATCAAACAATATAAAATTCTAAATTTTAACCCTACAAAAATTTCTTAACTTACAAGTTCCATGAACTAACCTATTCAATATTAAGTAAAATATACATACAACATTAACTAAATAACAAAATTTAACCAATATGAAATAGCCTAACCTTTCACCTAAGTTAGAAATTGGATTTAGATAGATTAAAATGATGCAAGTGAAATAGATGATGAATTATGATTAGAAAAGTTAATAAAATTAATTTAGTAAATAGAATTAAGTTAAAATTAAAGATTTGAAATTCTTAAAACCTAAATAGGTTGTTTGAAATGTTTAGTGGATTTCTAAATCCCTAAACTTTAGCCTAACATTCCATATTCTTAATCCCCATAAATTTTGGAATCACCTACTTTCTTAAAAATATCAGACTTGAGCCTAAGCTCAAATTAAATATCAATTTGATATAAACCAGTCTTCTAAATTAATTCCCTATCTAAAGTTCTTTATTTCTTAATTTTTTATCATCAAATTATTCCTCAAATACTTTTAGAGGTAAAGATATTGATTTGAAAGTTTTAACCTAATAAGTGTATTCTAAAATATCTCTTAATTTCCTCTCTCTCTCTCTCTCTCTCTCTCTCTCTCTCTCTCTCTCTCTCTCTCTCTCTCTCTCTCTCTCTCTCTCTCTCTCTATATATATATATATATATAAGCTTTGGTTCCTTTTCTTTCTTTCTTTCTTTCTTCAGCTGCTCTCTCTCTCTCTCCTTTCCTTTTCCATCATTTCTTTTCTCTTTCTCTTTCTCTTCTTTTCTTAAAACGAAGCCATAAATCTTAATTCCAACAAGAGTATAGAGAAAATCAAAGATAGAAAACAAGATAAATGATGAAGATCACGCTAGAAATAACTTCAAGGATATAGGAGGAGTAAGAGTAGAAGAATCAAAAAGTTGGGTTTCGCTTAAAAAGATAAGTTTTGCGTTTCCTTTACTTTAGTTGTTAATTACTTTGTTTTAGCTTTTGATTATATTTATATATGTTGGTTTGATGATGAATAGTAGTGTGGGGTTTGATGAAGTTGTTGGATGTATTTTAATGATAAAAATTTGATTTGAAGTATTAGAAGTTGTGTTTATATATCATTAGTATGTAGGATGATATTTGTATGGAGCTTAAAGTGTGATTTGATGTGTGAAAAATGTGTAAAAATGGAGTTTGAAAACAGGGGAAGTTCGTAACCCCTTGCAAATCTATCTTGTATAGGTGTGCAACATCCCTTACAAGGCTCAGGTTGGGTGTTTTTCAAGATGTACGGGCATACAAATAACCTTACAAGCCTCTGGTCATGATGTTTTTTACTTATACAGGCATGCAACGTCCCTTATAGGCCTCTAGTTGGTGTGTTTTTGGGTTATACGGCCGTACATAGACCTTTACTAGCCTTGGGTTCCTGATTCTCTAATGCGATGTTGTTTTGTAATTTGATCATAACTTTTTCATCCGAATTCAGATTGAGGTGATTCAAATTGCATTGGAAATCTTAAAAAGAGATCTACAACTTACATTTTAAGTTTTTGTAAATCCATCAAAGATGAAAACTTGTTTCACTAAGTTAAGTGTTTGTAGTTAAGTATAAAATAAATCTTTTTGAGTTAAAATGAAATAGATAAATGATAATTAATGTATTATGTTTGTTGAATGATATAATTAAGCATGAGTTTAGTGAACTTACAAACTTAATAAATAATTTGATTAAGTATAGAGTTAGATATAAAATGAACTTAATTAATAATCTAAGTTCAAATTGACTAAATGAAGTTGAATGAACTAAAATGAATTAGATTGATAAAGTTTAATCAACTTGGCTAAGATTAAGTTAACATAGGCTTAAGTTAATATAAATCTTAGATAAAAAATGAACTTATTTGATCAATCTTAGTTTAACTTGACTAAATAGACTTTGATAAGTTAAAATGAGTTAGATTGACTAAGTTTAATCAAAATGACTTCATAATTGGATTAAATAATTAAATCTAATCAAATTGGTTAGTATTAAGTTAAAATGAGATAATAATTAATAATTGGCTTCGGTTAATGAGTTAAGATCAAGCTAAAATAAGTTAATAACTAATAATTAGATTGGATTAATATATTAGGATAAACCTTAGTCTAATATGGGGAATATCTTGTTTCAAATGTATATTTGCTTAGGAATGATATGTTTTTGGAATATGAATGTTTTATTGATGTTTCTGTAATAAAATACTATAATTAAAGAGAAAAGAAATACTTTGACAGATAAAGGAGAACTATTCGTATTTTAGCGAGGTGATTTCCACAGCAATAGCGGGGTTCCTATTTAGTGTCTGATCAAAAGGGGTTTTAATAAAAATTTAAGATAAATGGATAATTTCTTTAATTGCTTATATAGTTTAAATTCTTAAATAGATGTTTGAGTCTAGCTTTTGAATCTTATGGATTTTCCTCTAAGATGGCTTCTGAACCTATATTTGATATATAAGGTACATAGTAACTTACGTATTGTATGTTAGGATAGACATCTAAAATGGATTAAGAACTTAAAGACGGTCTAAATATTGAATGTTGTTTTGTGCATGTGCCGTTGAATCCGGTCCGGAGAGCGGCAACCTTATTTCAAGTGGGGCACGGTAGTTTAGGTGCTTAGGCCACCCTCTACTACGATGATGGTATGCCATGGTGCCACGGCAATTCATATGTGGCTCGGCGGATAGTTGATGGGGTATGCGGTATCGGCGTAACGTCTGCTTAAGCTTAGGTGATATAACATGATTTAGTTCACTTTTATGAGACTTGTTAAACTAGATGATGTTATTAACTAAGATTAAGTAAAGAGTGTGTAATAGGTGTGAACCCTAGAGGACGCTATTTTTTTTTTCTTTATTGATTACATCATCTAGGAAATATAAGTATTTGGGTTGTCTATATCAACCTCCTGAGCGTCGTGTAGTTATTCAGGACCCCCAGATTCCTAATGACTTATTTTAGAGTGTGAGTACTCCGGTGTTGATTTGTTTACTTTAAAGAAAAGATAATAATATGTTGTTTGTTGTATTGCATTTAGTTAAGCTTGTGTGTTACTTTGTGTATGATTGTGTTATTATATACTAAGCTTTGGCTTATTATTATCGTTGTTATTATCTTTTCCAAGTGTTGTTGAATGGTGTTGGTGATGATGATGATGATGTGGTTGATAATGATGATTCTATTTTCTTGAGCATGGGCGATCCAAGAAGTTTAAGAGGAGAAGTGATGAAGTAGGGTCGATGGATTTATTTATACTATTCATTATTTTGTTTTAGAAGCTAGATTTATAGTTTTAGGTTGTATTATTCTTTTAAAGGGCCTACTAATGCCCAAAAGTGTCTGTAATTATTGACCTACTCATAATAGTAGATTACAAAATGTTTTTATAAAATTTTGTTTCTTAAAAAATTGATTTGCTCCGATAGGAGTAAAACCATTTATTACATTCTTATAAAAGTTTGGTTTCCCGAACTAAATCCAGTTGTTTTAGAAATCTAAACAAACAATTTCTATAATTAAAAGTGGATAGCAATGTTCAACATAAACATATTATTTTAAGAAGCCTGAGCATATAATACACTTAGGTATTATACTTGGCGATAATGCCTTGATTAAATTTTAAGGCATTACAAAATATGAACATTAGGATGCCTATAAGAAATATTGACCATATGAATATATATGGTATCATAATGAAACATCATACAATTTAGATACCCTAAAAGAATCATATTTGATAGAAAATAGAAATAGAAGACCTAAATGGTTCATAGGAAGAAATCATGGTTCAAATAAAAAACGAAATTATATGAACCCATGAATCCATTAGAAAAGCAAACTAGTAATTAGATCGTAGCATATGACCTCTTAAATAATAGAAATTTCAACTTACATAAATAGATAAGGTTGACAAACAAAATAAATAATATTTAAAAATGAAACTATCGAAGTACGCATTAATGAACGAAAAATCTAAAATAAAGAAAGTCTGGTGAAATCACCATAAATAGAAATATCAATATAAATTAGAATCAAGAGAAACAAAATGAAAATAAATAATAAATATTAACTATCCTAGACTAATCACATACCATATAAATAATAAAGGTTTAATAATAAAAATAGTAAACAAAATAAGATTAAGAAATACCATAGAATATCTATCATTCATGCGTTAAATAAAATTTACAAATTAATAAAATTAAATTAACCATTACATAGTATTTGAAACGAGCTTTCTAACGCCTATTTATATGTAAAAATCCGAGTTAAAATGAGTATAACAAGCTTAGTTAAAGATTGCATAATAAAAACTAACATCGAAGAATGTTTAGGCCACTTTTCATAAATAGAGCACTTTAATACAAATTTGACATTAAAACTAGAAAATAGAAAGTTTTATAAGCTTCAAATTTTCTATTCATAGGTTAAATTAAGGAATATATTTATATATATACATATGTATGCCATAGTATGCATATATGATTAGGATTTATAGAACAAGCTCGATACAGTGCAAGTGTGTGTTGAATAATAAAAATTAGAATTAAAAGATCTAGCCCAAGAACCACTCACATAAATATAAATATAGGTCTCAACATTTATAAAACATTAAGTCACAAAGTTTAAGATTAATATAAGCCATAGACATCTTGGATAATATGATCAAAATAATTAAACATATATATATATAACTAAATTAAGATCAAGACAAGCAAAATGAAAATATATTATAACATAAATTTTGACCAAATGTTGATCAAAAGACTTAAAACAAGTTTAATCACTAAAACTTAATAGTAGATACATAAAACAAAATAGTAGATTTGAAATAAGGATTAAAAATACAAAACAAAAATAATAAGCATCATAAAGACACCTTTTGGATCCTAATACAACATCGATGGAAATATACAAAATAAATAATTAGAAACTATGTTTGATAAGCTTTTCAACATCTATTCATATGCTAAAATCAAAATTAGAATGAATATGATAGGCTTAAATTAAAGTTATACAATAAAAACTGATATCCATGACCTTGAGGAAAATTTCTCTCACTTAAAATAAATTTACACTAATTTTGTGACGCTACCGGAGAAAACTAATCCATATAAGATTTAAAAACTCCTATCTAGATAAGTAAAATGGGTCAAAAATAGTAAAATCTAAGTTTAGGACACTTAAACACCAATAAGACATATTACAAAGCTATATGTATGGTAATGAGTAATTATTATTTTATTTCATAGGAGATATTGAGCCTGAATTCTCAAATCCCAAATATTTTCCAAGAACATATCAAGTAAACAAGAACACTCAAGTGAGGAAATTTGGATGATCTGCTATTTGCTTGTGATTACTACTGCTTATTGTTATGTTGGTTGTATTACTTGTTTGATGAATGACTGATTGTTTTTAATGCTATCATTCGCATGATCGCCAGAATAAATGGATAAGTATAATTACTCAACTAAACTAATTGGATATACTCGTCGCATGTGATTGAAATCTCTTATAGGAAATGTCTCACATTTGTAATTGAAGGTATTTTCAAAATGTATCTATAAGGAAACATGACTTGGAGTATTCCAAGTTGCTTTTATAGATTTTTGAAATTGTCGAGTTTTACTAAAAGAGTTTATGAAATAAACATGGGCTATTTTCAAGTAATGTTTTGACGGTGGATGTTGCCTGAGTTGGGGTCCACTTGTCATGTGGTGATGGTAAATGTTACCTAAGTTTGGGTTTACCTTTCATAATCACCAGCCTTGTTTGGCAGTAAATATTATCTGAGTTAGGGTCTACTTACTAGACTCACCATTATTTGGTGATGGTTAGCTTGATTCACCTTAATTGGATGATGGTTAGTATTCAGTAGATGTTACCTAAGTCAGGGTCTACCTACCTGATTCACCATTAGTTGGTGACGGTTAGTTTGATTCGCCATTATTTGGTGATGGTTAGATTTAAAATATTAATCAACGTAAAATGCATGCACATCGGAGAATATTTGCTTTTTACCAATGATGTAGCGTTGGATGAGTCTAGATAGATGCTATTACCTGGCATCCCCATTCGGGTAAAGCGAGATGTCCCATGTAGGTAAATATGGGAGACAACTGATGTGTAGACAACATAAATGTACATCGTCTATAGTTCCGGACTCCCATAGATGTGTTGCTTGCATTCATCACATTTGCATTCATATCATGTATAGATAGACCTGCATGAATACCTAATGAATGTTTGATAAGTTACTAGACCGATAGTAGTGAGAAATGAACTCACTCAGTTGTGGTTTCACTCGCACACACCCCCTACCCCCCCCCCCCCCCTCCCCCCCAATAGTTTTTGTGTATGTCACGCCCCAAAGAGTACTCTAAACCTGACAATCCATCACACTTAATATTAAAGCTTAAGTATGACAACCTTAGTCACTCCAAAAGCTTCGATATGGAGTATAAGGCGTACCTTCTTAATCTTAGAGGACCATCTTTGAAATAAGTTGTTTAAGAAGACATTTATATAGCAATTAAGAATGGAAATCATAACATAAACATCTTAAATTTGGAAATACAAATGTCTTACAATTTATCAAAGGGACATTCCTCTATCTAAGTCTATTCAAAATAAATACATTGAAGATTTACTTAGAAGTCTAAGTCTATAACTAGTATTTGACTTCATGCAAAAACACCTTAGTCTAAAAAGTAGTATCTAAGAGAAATATCCTCGGGGCTTCAACCATAGTTAGGGGTGTTGCAATAGATATCTATAAGGGGATAAGCTTCTTGCTTAGTGAAAATTAATTCCACAAATAAAGTACCCGAACAATCAATATCAAAACAAGTTATTCAAACAAGAATATGAGATGCAATCAAACACATGAGCAAACAATACATATGACTTTTTGGGAATCATATGTTGAATGAATTTACCCCTCCATTCAGGGTTAGGTGTTCCGAGCAACAAGGCCATAGTTCACAAATGAAGTTTTTGTAGTTTTTATACGAACCACTACTAGCTGCTAAAATATAGTTATTCCGGATGTCTACCCACCATTTTATTACAAGTGATCAATTACCATAAAGTAGAATTTCAGGTTCTACGGGCCTCATTACTATACCCTTGTCTCACCAAAGGTATAGTAATGAATACAATATGACTCACTACGTATTATGTATGAATCATTTCATTTAAGTAGTCATGGCATAATATTAGATATTTTAAAAAGTGATCATAGAATTCACAGACAAATCATTCTTATACTAAATCATACAATGTTTAGTTAACAATTCCCGCTTCGGTATTCTTAACATGATTTCAATCATATAAGTAAGGCACATACGCTATCAAGTTTTTATCTTTTCCTAATTCTAGTATTTCTAAACTACAAGCAAAAACATAAGTACATAAATGTAAGAATTTAAACTCACTCAGCTATGGCAGCATAAGCTCCTAGTCAAAATAGTCTTCTAGGTAGGGAAGCTCGGACTCCACTACACCTAAATAAGAGAAATATCCAAAATTAGTATTTCCTGGAAGTTCTACTTAAACTTATAATTCTATTTCACTAAGTTCGTCAAAAATCGTATAGAGTAAAATTTCAATTTAAAACGGCCATAACTTGCTCATTTTAACTCGTAATTTCATATATTATATGTCGTTTTCTACCTACTCGAAAAGATCTATCTATTTCTAAGGTTATTTTCTTTATAAAAGGTCATTTGAGTGTAAAAGATATAGTACATAATCAATACGAAAATCGTAACGTTTAAAACATGATTTTTCCTAACTTTTTATTAACCAAAAATCCTATAGCAAACATATACATATATATATATAGCTGAAAAATCCTTTTTAATACATATGCAATGCATATTACACATATGATTCTAATGATGTTGTTTTAACCAATGATTTTTCATAAAATAATCTTGTCTTGGTAGTTGAAAAAGTGAAGTTTGACAAAATTATGTTTAAGTTGTTTGGAAATAAAAATAGGGATTTTTAGGTAATTAAATATGTTGTGACTGTCATGTCCCGAGAGGTATCATAAACGTGGCAGTCCGCCGTATACAATACTAAAGCCTAGAAATGACTACCTTGGCCACGCGAAGGCTTCCATATCATGTACAAGGAGTACATCACAACCAAGGGAATGCATTAGAGTAACTCAATTTACATTGATAATAATTAAGTAACAAGGCAAAGAGAATACTTATCACAAAGCATAAACATGGTAAATTACAATTTTAGGGGTATATCCCTCTATTATCTTCAAATCAAAATAATTACACTTCTTAAAATTTCCAAAACACTAACATAGCATACATTACATATAAGGAACCTTACAAGATAACTTCATCCTATGTTCTCATTGTCTTCATAAAAGTTTAACATCCTTCCATGACTTCTTTAATGTCATGATCTTCGATATAAGCTATGACTATACCTATTTCAACAAAATCTATAGGTGTATAAGCTTACAACTAGCTTAGTGAGGTATTCATTTTCATTTGCACCATAGTTTCAAACAAGTTCACTTAAATTTTTACACATATGCTCTACATCCAATGCAACAATCACATGATTACACAAATATATATAATTATCCGGAAACCATATATATAACGAATTTATCCCTCCGTATCGAAGGTTAGGGAATCGATGTTGAAGATCCGCAACCTTCTACTGCTAGTCCCCAGGTTCCCACCCAAAGCGTTCAGTTAGCTCGGCTTTGAACCTAGAGTCGCATTCCCCAGACGATTTGGATTCTCTAGGAAAGAACATGGTCCGTGACCCACTACGATAACAACTAATCCAACTCTACGCATAGGAGTAGCAGCCTTCTGAAAGAGATGTGACTCGATGGATGTTATGCGTGAGTGTTTTATTTTTCTTAAACCAAACCTTATCAAGGTTTATTAGGGGGCGATCAATCAATTTGACAAGCAATAAGCAATCATATAAGTAAGTAAACAAAACATTTAAACAGGCAATTTGAAGTTGTGATATTCTTAATTCTCATTTCACACATAAGCATAGAATCACATATTACATATCACCGAATTCCCCATACATATCCATTTTTATCTTTCCTTAGTATACTAATGCCACTATTTTACAAGCACAAGCAAGGTAACGAAATTAAGAGGAATAACTCACTCGTCCATTTCGCAATCTTCTTAGTCGTAGCAATCCTCAGGAAAGGTAATCTCATATCCTTCGTCACCTAGATAAAAGAAATACCCGAGATGAGTATTCCATAGAAATTCTACTTAAACTTTCTAATTTTATTTCACTATATTCGTCAAAATCGCATAAAATGAAATTCCAATTTAAAATGACCATAACTTGTTCATTTTAACTCGGAATTTCCCATAGAATATACCATTTTCTACCTATTCGAAAAGATATATCCATTTCTAAGGTTATCTTTGTCATATAAGGTCGTTTGGGTTCCGAAACCGTAGGGTACAGATTTAAAACCAATATTCTAGATTTTGCGAAACAATTTTCCAACTCACCTTCATTCAAAAATCCTTTGATAAAAATGTATATATATATATTGATAAATACCTTTAGTATATAGATAAGCTCACTTTATATGCAAAAATTCTAATGGTAGTGTCTCAACAATTTATTTAATAAAACAATTCATTTTGAAGCATTAAAACTTAACTTGACAAATTTCCTTTTCAAGTATTTTGAAGAAACTTTATATTTTCCTAGGCTATTATAAATAAGTATATTTTTATTTTATTTTCCTCATTCCTTTTTCCAAAACAAGTAAATTTTTCCTTTAACTTTGGTTTTTATAATTTCTGCTTCTAGTGATAAAAGATCAAAGTTATCAAAAGTCTATTAAGTTGTTAATAACCTATAAATTTGCATTTAGAATGGTTTTAGAAAATTGATCTTTTCTTTTTATATTTCTTGTTTAGAATATAAGTCCTTATTTTCTAAAACTTGGTATTTTATTCCCTCTACATATTTTATTTGAAAAGAATATTCTTTATTGATAAAATATTTTTTTTTTGATCTTATCATATTTGTATTCTTTGAAAATAAGTTTCTTTGTTAGAAACTTGAAAATCATTATTTTTCTAAGTGGGTTTATAACTTTATGAGTTGATTTTATCTTAACTTTGAAAATTAGTTTGTTTCTTGGTTTTGTTATGGAGTTGAAAAGAGTTTAATCTTAAGCTTTTTGTGAAAACTTTAAAAACTAACAAATTATTTTACTAAAACTTAGGTTACCATATTATAAAAAGAAAGTATTTATTTCTTATGTTTCCTTGGTAAAGTTATCTTTGTTATTCGAGAAAACTTGTATTACTCTATTTATATGTTGTTGATACCAGCTCTATTATTTAATGACAAGTCATATAATAAAAAATTTAGTTTTGAGTTCCTTTAATAAAGTAAAATTCTACTTTTAAATTTAGTTGAGACAATATCATTATGGTTATGCATGTACATGAGCAAGTAAAATAATAAGGATATGAGAAAATACTATAAACAAATAAGCAAGATAATAAAAATATCAACTATTGGGAACCTCGGCTTCATCAAGGCATCCCAGGATTAAGAATAGACTAGTTTCAAAAAGAATAAAGAAATAAAGAAAAGATTATGGACAAGTCTAAGACTAGAAAGACGAGTCTTAAAAATAACATGAATTAAATAAATTGCAAGGTATGAAATTAAATAAATAACAAGTGAGCTTATATGCTCTGAAGATTATATTTAAACACATAAATATATTTAGTTAGATATGAATAAGAAGTTAGCATGATAATAACAATGATAATAATGAATAATAATAACATAAATAATATCAAGATAATAAAATAGGATTTTCATGTGCAAGAACAAAACATGAACATGTTGTTATTTTTACTACGTATGTGTGTTTTAAAACAACACCATAATCATGTTAAGTTGTATGACATGAATAAACTAAATGGTTGAAAGAAATTTTACCTAAAGTGTTTATTTGGTATGAAAATGATAGTGAATGTATGGTTATGTGGTTATTGAGAAATGATAGTTGGATTGCGTATACATAGAAATTTTGTGAGTATTTGGTGAAAGAGAGTTTTGGTAGAGGAAAATTTTGTAGAGAGTGTTTGTGTAGAGAATTTGAGAGAGTTTTGGTAGTAGAATGAGTTATGTGAAAGAATGAAAGAGGAAGGGGGAATTTGTAGAATTTTGAAGTAAAAATTAGATGTAATTAAATTAATTGTAAAAGAAATAAATGGGGAGTGAAGAGAGAGAGAAGTGGATGGCAATTGTAAGGAAAGAGAAAGAATTTTGATTAAAAATTATTTTTAGAAGAAAAGTGTAAGAAAGTTTAGTAATATGTGGTGTAGAATTTTTATGGGAAAAGAAAATTATAAGAAATAGATATGTAGGTGTAAGAGTAGGTAGTAGAAAAAGTAAAGATAGAGGAATAGTAATGAATAGATGAAAAGTACTATAAATAGTAAACTAGACAATTAAAACATCAGTAGTAATAAAAATATGCGTATAAATGCGATATCTGTAATTTTTAGCTACAAAAAAATTTTAAAACTGATATTTTTGGATTCCCTATATTTTTACGAGTCTATTGGTATTAACAGAATATTTTTACCGTTTGGTGTACCAGGACATGGTTTTCAAAAACTGATCCTGTTCGGATCTAATGGACATTAGAAATTCACGAATCTGATATTTTTAAGCTTTCCTTTATTATTATAAACTATTATCAACAATTATTTCTATTTCGTTGTTTAGGGTTTAAGAGCACGAGATTGCGGGATCTTAAATACTAGGGTTTGTTGTAAGTTTTGTTGACTTTTAGGGTTCCGGTTTGACTTCCGATTTTGTTGAGTTATTCGTAAGATCATAAAATTTTGGAGTTTTGTCCGTATTATAGTTTTAGTTCAATGTCTATGGTTTATTTCATTTTATTTGTGATTATTTAATATTTTTCTATTCTTGGGATCATTTAACAGAGCCTAAGGTTATGGGTTGACTCGGTTTGACTTTTGATGAAAATTAAAATTTTTTATTCTAAAATTCACCGAAGGATTTAAGGTATTAGTATTTTGTTATCAAGTGTTATTTAGATATGTCGTCTTGATTTACGTGTTAGGAATCAAATAGATAATTTGATTGATGTACGTATGTTGAATCAATCGATAGTTGAATTTTCTATTTCATTTTGAGGTTCTCTTTTTATCAAGATTAAGAATTCTCGAGTTTGACCTTATTTAGAATTTGGTTTTAACCTGGATCGATTTTCGGGATTTCGGTTTTGGTGTTAGACTTCTTATATTATTTTCTAAGAATTATAAAAATTTCAAGGGTTTACAGTAACGCCCTAACCCAAGGCATTATCAGCTCGCCACGTGTCACTACCAAAGATTGACACGCAAAGGCTATAATTTCTAATAATCAAATATGTGTATCTCAAATATCTCCAAAATATCACAAATAAAGGATACTCATAAAATAAAATGTCTTCAATTCTTCAAATCATAAATTAAACAAGTCAACGTTAAAGAAATAAAAAATCTCTTAAACATCATAAAATTCTCAAAGATAACTAATCAAATATAAAGTTTTTCTTCTTGATCCACTATTCATAATATACTAATCTCAATTGTTGGTAGAAGGTCAAATCTACTATCGCTTTCCCATAATCCACGAATACATCGTGTCCCATCAGATCATAAATAATAGAATCTTTATATGTATCAGTGGGAAAAAATAATGATTGAGCGAAAAACGCCTAGTACACCAAACCGAAACCACATGCACATGATCACACAACACAATATCACATATAACTTAAATGCTAATGCAACAAGCGTAATTTATTATCTTTTCTTAAGCCCGCAACCAATGCAGTTTAAGATTATAAATCTCTAATCCTGAACGCGAAAGTAACTCATGACCTCAAAGGAAACATATGTAAATAATAAAATATATCTATATTTGCATTCCACAATCAAGCTAATAACGACTCCTAATCTACCGAAATCATCTCCAGGTACGGCTCCACTTGGGACAACACGACATAAGGATCATCAAGTTGGTAGCGTTAATATCACACTTCTGCGTGGTCTTTACTAACCATAGCCACTCACAACAACACTCGTATCAATTAAAGTTAAATATTTGTTAAGTCAAATTTTGCAACTAATCCTACAAGCACAAACAAACATATATGGTAAGGTTGTACCTAGTATTGATTCCAACTCAAATCCACCAACAAATCTTCTTAAAGAAAAGAAACCCTTATCTTATGAATATTCCTGATCAACAACATGTGTCAAATCAAACTTGGTTGCAACCACATAATCAAACCGTAACCCTAATTTTCATAATCTTACACAAAGATCTATAACCCTAATCATAGATCTATAATAAGAAATTATCACACCTTTTTCCTTTGTTCACGATTCAATGAAACTTCAAACTCAGATCTTCCAACAATCCCTATTTATCTCCACAATTCCTTCAACATATATATAATTCTTAAATTAACAACTTGAAAAAATAAAATAAAATTCCTTAGAACAACAAAATTCAATGGATTCTTACATACCTAGAGTTTGTAGATCTCAAATTGGAAATAAGAACCCTAATTCCATAAATTTCCTTAATGAAATTAATAGACTATGATTATAATCTTATAATCTATAGATCTTATAAACCACAAATCTAATAAAATCCTTATCTTTTCTTCGATGTGCAACCACAACTTCAGATCCAATCTTCCTTTCAATCAATAATCCCACAAACCCTTGTGATTTCGTTCAAATGATCTCATAAACTTAGAATTTGCAATGAAAGACTACTAAAGGGAAAAGAGATGGGCTAGATAATTACCTAGTTTTTTTTTTTTTTTTTTTGGGAGAGAACTTAGGGTTTCCATAGACTAAGGCTCTTATTTATAGACTTAGAGGAAACTCAGAACTAATTTGGAATTTAGGAATTCTCGTGCAAAAGATAAGCTGGCGGCTCTGGGGCGGCTTTTGTCAAAACAAGTGAAATTATAAGGAAGGCCGGTCCCAAAGCTGGCGGCTTTTCAATGAAGGCTAGCGGCTTTAATGCCGGCCTTGACTGTCTTCACCCAATTCCTCATGTATGACTTCCTCGTGTCCAAATTCGTCTGTTCAAGGACAAAAATACTCTCTTAACCTACATTATATTACAATTATACCCTTCAATATGAATTATTTATTTGTACTTTACATATGTGACATAATTTATTTTCCTTAATTCTCAAAAGATAATTTTTTATTAAAAAATTTGAGTCTTTCTAAGTTATTTTCAAATTTTATTCCCTAAGCATACTTTACTTGGTGAGTTGATTTTTAACTTATTTTAGAAAGCTTGTTTTGGTCTTTGTATTTACTAAAAATGTTAGTAAGGATTTTATAATCAAGTTTTCAAGAAAAATTCTCATAGAAAAATATTATCAACCTTAAGGCTTTTAATGGTAGTTTGAAAAGAAAATAAAGAGTTCCTTAGTTACTTTTTGTAAATGTCACGCCCCAAAATAGGGCCTAGTAGTATCATCCTATAGTCATCATACCACGTGTGCACCCGTAATATGAGAACCGTCTTGCAAGTCAGATATTACAAGACTCTGTCTTATAATTGTTACATGTAATATAGTCATACCAATATATTATATAAATACTAAGGATTCCGATTTTCCTTAGTTTGCCAGAACCGTAGAGAATCGGTATCCCCTACCAAATAATGAAATTGAGATCAAACCTATAAAATACAAGATCTTAATCACTTATACCATTTATCTAATTTGTTCATTGAGACTAATATAATCTATGAAACTATCTTCAGCAAGGTCTTTTGATGTAGCACTCTTCACTCATGCTTAACCCAATCCCAGCTAACGTTATACCTGCACAAAGACTGTTGGAGGGTGAGCAAAACCACACGCTCAGTGAGATGACCTGACCAGACCACATATCAAACAATGGAAATCAAGTTTACTTAGCAAACATATGTAATGCCACAATCAAGCATATGAACAAATACAAGCCTGGAGAATCCGGAGTCCAAAGCAGGATGGAGATTTACCCCTCTCATCAGGGTTGAAGGAACCAGTAGTACATAGTCTATCCAGAAGAAGCCAAGCATACATGGGAATCTACGATTTCTCATATTAGGGTTATCACTTTTAATATGATATCTTAACAAACCATCCCATGTACATACCTTTAGCAACTCCCTAAGCATTAGTCATCCAAACAATACCATAAGCGGCGTCCTTCATTTACCACTTAGTTCTTATGGTACCAATAGAATCAAAGGTAACCTTGCGTTGATCTAATAGCCTTTAGCTAGGTCAACCAAGCATTATCAAAGTCCCGGATGGCCAATACGTAATAGACTACTACGCTTTTAGAGATGCAAATATGCAATATATGCAATGCATGCCCATTTCATTTTATGGTACCAATAGTTTTTAGTCAGGTTCAGGACGATAATACAATTACAGACAAACATCAACATGCTCCATACAATTGTCATCATACCAAGAAGTTGTTAATTATAATAAGATGTTTTGGCAATCATACATACACCAAGCAACATGCAATTTACCCAAACCCACATGTAATTCAGTTTAATATGTTATTATCAATGCAACTAACTACAAGCACAAACAATATGATAAGGTCAAAGTCCCTCACCTGTGGTCCTCGCTATATTGCTGTAATAAGCTACTGGTAGTTCGAGAACCGATTTATATTCCTATGAAATGAAATAACATATATTTATTATTATACGATTATTCATGTAAGAGAAGTCTTCCTAAAATTAAGGATGCTAACTTTAATCACCTAATTTTAAATTAAACTTAATTACTACGGTATCTATTAATTTAATCGAATTCCTATGAATATCTAAATATTCCACATTTGATAAGGTTTCTATTATTTATAAGGACTTTTTAAGGTTCTAACCTTTATAGTAAGAAGTAATTGTTTGTTATTTATTTTTATTTTATATTATCATTGCTTTTATATTGTTGTTAGTTAATGGATTATAGTAACTATTATTTATCTTCTATTGTTTAATTTTTGTAGAGTTCTTCTTAGTGTATATCATATATTTATTTTGTAATTTTATAGATCGCATTACTCGTAGATTAAGCTTTTAAAATTTTTCATTGTCGTATATTTTCTTTATATATAAAGATTATTTTATTAATTTTGAAAATTTTATTTTTATTAGTTACCAAAAATCATATCTTTTATTTATATAATATACTAATTTTAGTATTAGTGATACTCATAAAAGTAATAGTAATTCTACTATAAAAGATAATGGTGATTATATTAGTTTTAATATTTCTACTAATAGTAAAAATAATTACAAAAACAATTTAATAATTTTAGTAACAAAATCAATAATACTAATATTGATAATATCAATAGGTTTAATAAAAATTTTAATATTACTACTAGCAACATTAGTGATATTAGTAATAGATCAACAATATTTGTAATACAAGTAATAATATTGCTTAAGAAAATAAACTTTAATGATAAAATCAATATCAAAATATTTATTCATTTATTTATTTATTTATTTTTATATATTATTTCATTAATAACATAAGTAGTTTAAGTTATATTTCTATTATTTTTAGCTAAAACATAAATTACGGAATATTTATTATCATAATCATTTTATTTGGATTAATTAAATTAATTTATCAATTATCATTATTATTATTATTATTGTTATTATTATTATTATTATTATTATTATTATTATTATTATTATTATTATATGTAATCCTCGCCGGATTTCATCCAGGGGACGTCATTTACGTCCCCCCCCAATATTGGAATATTTAATTCAATTTTTTTATTTTATTTTTATTTTTTTAAATTATTAATTTTATAATAAAAATACGTAATAAATAAAATATTAATTTTTAACACTTTTTACATTACTAAAACATATACCTATTTTCTATATCTTGTTTAGCTTATACTAATAAAACTAATATCAAAATTAATTAAAAAAAATTAGTAATATTCCAGAATTAATAAATACGTTAATATTAATTAATTTATCTAACCAAGATTAATAAAATTATATTTTCCTATATTTTTAATAATGCTTAAGTATCTACTTATACATATACTCAAATAACTATATATTAATAAAAATAATTCCAGAAATTATAGAAAAATAAATTTCACTTTAGAATAAAATAAATATATATATTTAGTAGATTTTCAACCAACCAGAATTAATAAAATTATTTTTAAATTATTATTATTTTTTTTTTAATTTTCTGCAAAATTCGTATTACTATTCACGTAAACAGTATCAGGGCACTATTCATCATCTTCAACCTTGGTTTTGATCCGATTTTCCATTGTTTTACATGCCCAAATTCATTCTAATTCGTTCCTAAGCATTTATACATGGTGTTTATATACATATATCAACTAAAAACATTAAAACTTGCGGAATGAGAATCACTTACCTCAAGCTCGTTTTTGAACGTTTTTCCCAGATTTTGTTCGAATTTTCGAACTCGATGATTATGGGCGTTTAACAATCTGTTCCTAAGTTAGTTCTACTCCTAATGATATGTAGATGGGTTCTGGAAAGTTTGGAGGAATTCGAAGTTCGTTTGTTTAACCCTCCAAGTCCGTTTGTATATATATATATATATAAGGTAGTGAAATTTTTGATCGCGTTTCTTCCCCAATCCGATACAAATTGCTTTGGCTTGTTGGTCATTTCACTCCTTGTTTGATTGTCATTAATGTATGGAGTGACTTGGCCAGATTGGATTGGTTAAAGGGGATTTGTATTGACTTTAACAAAACTTATTGAAGGATTTTTCGGCTCACCAAATTTGAGAACATTCCAGCCCTTCAACAATGCAATCCGTCTCCAGCAAGTTGCCATATATATATATATATATATATAGATTAGCTAGTTGATGTTTAGGATATATATAAATAATTAAACAAAGATAAGATCATGAATTTATAACCGTATAAGGAGGGAATAAAACATAAATTTGTGAAAAAAAATCAATTTTGCGGGTCTAAGTGATACGTATATTAAATACTGATTTAGTAATATTTTTAGATGAGAAGTTCCATATTCGCGTTATTAAATATTCTAAACAATATAGTATACATAGAATTTCTATTAAAGATTTGTATATATGTGTTTGAATTTTTACTTTTTGTTGGAACTTAACCGCGTCGTCCAGGGTAGAATTCTAATTTGAAATCAAATTGATACGTAAGACAAAAACAAAGGAAAAAAAATGCAAGTTAGTTAGGATGTATGAAAATATAAAAATAAAAAGAAGATGATAAATTTATAACTAATAAATATGTAAGGAGTGAGAAAAATATAAATTTATGAAAAAAATTAATTTTACGGGTTTAAATAATACATATGTTAAATACTGATTCGATAATATTTTTAGATGAAAATTTCCATATTCTCCTTATTAAATATTATGAATACTAGGGCATACATAGAATTTCTATTAAAGATATCTATATATGTGTTTGAATTTTTGCTTTTTCTTAAATCTTAACCGCTTCCAGAGGTGGAGTTCACATTTGTAAGTGAATTCATACGTAAGTACGTAACAAAGCAAAATAGGGGAAAAAAATGCAAGTTAGTTTGGATATATAGAAATATGAAAATAAAAAGAAAATGATAAGTTTATAACCAATAAATATGTAAGGAGTAGGAGAAAATATAAATTAGTGAAAAAAATTAATTTTGTGGATCTAAATGACACGTATGATAAATACTGATTTGATAATATTTTTGGATAAAAATTTACATATTAACGATATTAAATATTCTAAATATGATAGTATATATAGAATCTTTAGTTTAATACTTTTACTTTTCTGTTTTTATACCTACTATCATAAATTCTATTTATTTGTTTAAAAAAATTCGTTTCGTGGTATTTTGATAAATTAATAGTTATATTGCCCTTAATTCGACTTTATTATAAATCTTTAAGATTTGAACTTACATATGGAATCATTTCTATTTATAAATTTATTCTAGGCTTTTTATTAGATTAGAAATTTAATTTTAATTTTATATTTGTTACTCAGTTCTTTTTATTAATTATAAATTACTAGATTAGATCAGACTTTTAGTTTTTATAGACTCAGAATTATTTAACTTGAATGTTTTAATATATATATATATATATATTTATTTAAAACTTAAGTTCGTAAATATTAAATAGTTTTCTTTATTCTTTATTATGAACTTTTATAGTCTTAGTCAAAAAGATTCTTCATTCTAATTTGTTCATACTTAAAAAATTTAAATCGCGAAAAATTTGGAGTGATTTTTGCTACTCGTTTTAACCATTCTTTTAAAAAATTTATATTATATTTTTAGTATTTATTAAAACTAGATTATGAGAAATTAGGGGGATTACAGTAAAGGCCATGTATGTTAACAACACCAGAATCTATGGTGATTTTTGTCAAAAATCCTTTACAAAGTATTTGATTGGAATAAAATTTTAAATCTTAATGAAACTTTTCTTTAAGTGGTAAAACTACATCTTCAAAGTGAGTTGAGCTTGTTTTCTTTTATTTTAAGAAAAAACTTTTTCATTTCTATTAAGACAACAATCAACATGATCATGCATGAACAATGAGTATGTAGCTAGTAACATAACAAAAATAATAATAATAAGAAGAAAAATGGCAAATATAAGGATAAGCAAGAAATAAATATGAAGTCTTAGCTTGATTTCAAGGCTTTCGGATTTAGTCGTGGACAAGTCCAAAAAGAAAAAAAGAAAAACAAAAGAATAAAAAAATCATTTTGGCTTGATAAGGATAAGTTTAAGACTAGAAATACTAGTCTTAATATTAAAACATGTAATAAATAAATAAATTGCAAAGTATAATAGATAAATAACGGTTATGTTAGTGAGTTTATATACTCTAAGAAATATATATAAATACATAAATATAGATAATATAATATAGGAGTTAGATTAGAATAATAATAATAGCATGTAACATAATAACAATAATAAAACAACATAATAATAAAATGTAATTGATTCATGAACAAGAACAAAACATGAACATAGTGTTACTTCTATAACATTTAAATGTTTAAGAAACATACACCATGGTCATGTTAAGTTACATACATGATAAGAAAATATTGGGCAGAAATTTACTTAACATAGAAATATGAGTAGTAGATAAAGAGAGGTTTTGGTAGTATGTCAGTGGATAAAATGTAAGAAAATATGGAAAAGTGAAAGAGATTTTAGGAGAGAGGATTTGATGAGTGATTTTGAGAGAGTTTTGTTATGATAAAAAAGGGTGTGAAAGAAATGGAGGGAGATTGGGTATTTATAGAGTTTTGTGGAGGGTAGAATGTGTGAATTAAATAAAATGAAAAAAAAAATGTGTGTGTATGGGGGGTGTGGCCGGCATGAATAGAGAAGGGAGAGAGAGAAGGTGTTTTGATTTGTTTTGTATTTTTGTTAATCAAAAGAAATAAGTTGTAAGGTATGATGTGATTAAAGGTATATGAAAAAAAGTAAAAAGTAAGAAATAGGTATGGTAGAGTGTATGAATAGATAGGGGTGGGCAAAAAAACCGATCGGTCCGAACCAAACCATAAACCTAACTGAAATTTACGATTTTTTTAAAACGGTTTGGATTGCGGTTCAAATTGATATTATCCAAACATATTACAGTTCGGTTCCAAAGGTAATCCGAATCGAACCATTAATCCGAACCGAACCAGTTGAAATATTTTTAAAAAATTATTAACCTAACAAAAATGAAAAACCCTGCAAGTCTTTTGGTCTAACCCTAAATTACTCACGCTCTCAAGTCTCACGCTCTTGCCTCTCACTCTCTCATTCTCTAATCTTTGTCTCACACAGTCACACTTACTTCCTCTCCCTCTTGCTTCATCTCATCTTAGCTTGCTTGGGTTCATAACATCTCTATCTTGGTAAGTCATCTTTCTATCTGTTTTTTTTTTCCTTTTCTTTACTCTCGAACATTTTGACGGAATATCAATTAGGGTTTTCCATTTTTATATGATTTTTTTGTGTTTTCTCTTCTTGATCTCATCCTCACAGATTTTCACCTCTTTATTTCTCTTTCTCTCTCCTCTTTTCGCGATCCCTAACTGCGCCTCGTAAGTCCTTTGTTAACCCCCTTTATCGCACAAACCCTCATCTTTTTTTTCTTTGTCTTTCCTTTTCCAATTGCATTTGTTCGGTGTTTTGTTTCATTAAAGATTCCAGTTTTTTTTTTTTGTACTTTACTTGTGATAATAATGGAATTATTGTGAATTAGTTGGTGGTGTTTGATTATTGTAATTGATTGGTGGATTTCTTTTTAGATTAGGGTTTGTTCATGTTGACTTGGATGTGTGGATTTTTTGATTGCATGTCGGATAGGGTTGACTAGGTTTTGGAGTCAATTCATGTTTTTTTGACTTAGATTTAGTCTTTTAATTGAAATGCGAGAGGAGAGAGAGAGAGAGAGACAATGTGTTGTGTTGAACATTCAAACATTACTCCAAAGCCATTTAAATCTATTGTACATAGAACTTTGTCGGTCATGTCAATGGAGACCATCAATTGGTGTTAGCTCTATCCACATAAGGAACTCGATTGTGCTTCACAACTACATTAGACAGAGCAAAGATGCTAATACAATCTTGAGAGCTAAACACCTGCTACAGTAAATTCATCTAGGAATTTCAAACCAATTTAAGTTGCTACAATTTTACATAGGGCTCATAATAGCTTAATCTTTTCCTCCATAATAGCATTTTCTCACTAAAATGAATCAAGTAATTCACTTATGCAACCAACAAATGTTTTTATGTATAGATCTCTCATATTTTTTTTCTTCAATCAAATGCAGCCCAAAATAGCAAGATTAGCCCCGTACCTTGCCCTCGAATTCAACTTTCAATCTATAGCTTTTGAGTAAATCACATAAAATTGATACAAGCCATTTGAACCACATTATGATCCTTCCTTTTATTTCATTTTTTATACATTTGACCATATTCATGCAGTTTGTCATTTTATAGCCAAATTTATCATTAAAGTGCAATTTCATGCTCAAAGGGTGCTATATATATGTGGATGGATGTGTGCTTTTACCCATTTATCACATAAATGTGATAAAATATTTGAGCATCCTTCATTTTATTAAATATCGATTGTCACTGTCGCGACAGTCTAGAATCAATATCTAATATAATACACAAATTAAAAATATGGTATATTCAAGGTATAGTCATCTACTTTGTCCATCTGTTGTATTAAGGAACTACTCTTACGGGAGACAATGCGAATTTAGCTGACACAATCTAGTGTTCAGCCACTTAGCTTTGCCATTCATAGTAGCGACTTCCACACCCTTTGTGTTGAAATGTCCTACATGCCAACAAGTAAAAGTGGAGCACCAAAGGCCTGGTGGACTCCTGAAACCCCTGCCAATACCCGAGTGGAAATGGGACCAAATCACAATGGATTTTGTGTGTGGATTACCAAGGACGTTGGCTAGATATGATGCAATTTGGGTCATAGTGGATCGATTGAAGAAGACGCCACACTTCCTTCCAATGAACATGACGTACTCTATGGACAAATTGGCAAGAATATACATAAGGGAAATAGTACGCTTGCATGGAGTACCCGCTGGAATAATCTCCGACCGAGACCCAAGATTTGCATCCAAATTTTGGATGAGTTTACAGAAATGTATGGGAACTAAGCTACATTTCAGTACGGCCTATCACCCTCAGACAGATAGTCAATCGGAGAGGACAATACAAACGTTGGAGGATATGCTGCGAGCCTGCATAATAGAGTTTAAAGGTAGTTGGGACGCACATCTACCTTTGGTAGAGTTTGTCTATAATAACAGCTACCATTCCACAATCCAGATGCCACCCTATGAAGAGTTGTATGGAAGAAGATCTCGATCACCTTTGTTTTGGGACGATGTAGAAAAGTTGAGCATCGAACCTGACTTGGTACAAGATGCGGCCAACAAGGTGAGGATCATCCAACAAAAGATGAAAGAGGCACAAGATAGGCAAAAGAGTTGGGCGGATATGAAAAGACGTACACTTGAGTTTGAAGTTGGAGACCATGTGTACTTGAAAGTAAACCCCATCAAGAGTATTCGTCGAGTTCGAACGCAAGGAAAGTTGAGCCCACAATATGTTGGACCTTTTGAAGTGCTTGAAAGAGTAGGAGATCTTGCTTACCGTTTGGCACTCCTTCCTAGCCTATCTGGAATTCACAACGTATTCCACGTGTCCGTTCTACGGAAACATGTATCAGACCCTACCAGGATTGCAGAGTTAGAACCAGTTTAGGTGAAAGAAAATCTCACATACGAGGAACACCCAGTTCGAATCTTAGATCACAAGGTACAGAAGCTTCGGAATAAGGAGGTCAAGTATGTGAAGGTTCTGTAGAAAAACCACTCACACGGGGAAGCAACCTGGGAGGCAAAAAGCGACATACGACAGAAGTACTCGAGTCTGTTCAAGGAATCAGGTATGAATTTCAAGTTTTGAGGACAAAACTTTCTTTAAGAGGGGTAGGTTGTAAATCCCCGAATTTTTGGATCCGAATTAAAGCTTAAACCCTAATTAGAAGTCAACTGGGTTTCTAGAGTCAACAAAACCCTAGTTTATTATAACCGCTTAAGTCCGGCATTGCCGTTTTCTCAAGTCCTAGAAAACGAAGTTGGAGAAGTTAGCTATAATAGCTCGTAATAGCTATAGGTTATATAAAAATATCATATTGGAGGAATTCGAGTGTCCTTTGAACCCGATCGGACATAGTTATCGAAAAACGTGTCCTGAAGCTCAGAATAAGAAAAATATTCCGAATATACCGTTAGACTCGTAAAAATATAAAATTTTCAAAAATATCAATTTCGTAATTTTTTGGTAGCTAAAAATATCAGATATCGCTTTTATACGCGTATTTTCTTACTACTGGCATTATATTGTCATGTCTACTTTTACATTACACTATTTTCTACTATTTACACTATTCATCTATCTCTACTTTTTCTTACAACCTACTCTTACAAATCATACACCTATTTCTTACACATTTTCATTTCCAATACAACTTCACATCTTTCATTTCTTACTTTTAATTAACAAAATAACAAAAATTAAAATTTTTCTCTTCCCTATGCATGAAAATTGCGCCGGCCCCCTCTCAATTTCCCTCAATTTGTTTTGTTTTTCATTTATTTAATTAATACAAATTATCTCCCACATTTTCCTATAAATACCCCCTCATACCTTCACTTCTTTCACACCACTTCTACACTAAAGTTACTATAACAAAATCTCTCTCAAAATCTCTCAAGAATTCTCTCAATAAGTTCCTCCTAGTTTAGCTTCTTTTAGGTAAAAATTTCTCCAAGCTTTCTTTATATTCATCTACTTGGTATGAGCTTAGTGTGTGTTTTCTAAAACCATAAAAGTTAAGAAAGCAACAATAGGTTCATACTTTGTTCTTGTTCATAATCACAATTCCTACATGTTCCTTTATGTTTTCTTTATGTTTATTACTATCTAATATATCTATATAGCTATATATATTATTTAGAGCATATAAGCTCATTGTCTTGCAATTTATTTACTTTTCTTGCACTTTATTTACTTCATTGCAATTTATTTAATTTCAAGATGTTCTTAAGACTAGTCTTTCTAGTCTTAGACTTGTCCTCATCAAGTCAAAACAATTCCTTTTCTTTTCTTTACGAGACTAGTCTTTTCTTAGTCCCGGGGTACCTTGATGAAGCTAAGGTCCCAATACTTGATTTACTTTCTTATTTGCTTAATCTTTCAAGTTATTATGTTCCTTTACATTTCTATAGTTTATGATTCATACTCATGCATGAACATAATGTTTTTGTCTCAATAAAAATAAACGAGGAAGTGTTTTCATAAACTAAAAGGTTCTTGTTAAATAAAAGTAGGAAATAGATTTCTTAAAAACTCATGAACATATTTGGAAATGACTTTTCTTAAATAAACAAAAGGTTTTATAAAAACTTATTTTCATCAAGTATTAGAAACTCTTTTAAGAATCATTACAAGAAACAAAAATATCATTTTATTTTTAAAATTGTTGGAATCTAAGCTTAGAAAATAAAACCACTCCTTAAGAAATTAAAATAGTTGCAAGAAATTAATTTTAGAAAAAGAAATATTCATCTCAAATAACCCAAGAATCCTTTCAAAAGTAAAATGAATATTCCAGTAAAAATCTCAAGTTCAAAGTCTTTTAAAACTTACTTTTCATAAGTTGAGACAACTTCATTTACTTCATATATTTGTTATCAGTCATTACATATATATACCTTTCGAAAAGTTTACAAAATACTTAAAATATTCATCTTTTCAAATGAGCTTTATTTACAAGAAGGAAAACAATTTTTTTTCAAATTCGTGGCAAATCTGGTCGCTGCTTTTTCGGAACCCAAACGACATAGTTTGATGAAAATAAGCTTAGAAATGCGTAGATCTTTTCGAGTAGCTAGAAAACGATATATTATACACGAAATTTCGAGTTAAAATGAGCAAGTTATGGCCATTTTAAGTTGGAATTTCCCCTTATACGATTTTACCGCGATTTTAAGAGAAGTTTAAGATCTTCAAGAATAGAAGTTTTATGAAAGACTCATTTTGGGTATTTCATCTTGTTTAGGTGACGAGGGACCCGAGATCGTCTATCTAGAGGACTATTTTGATTAGACCTACCGATTATGGAGTGAGTTAATTCTTTTCCTAAGTTACATTTCCTTGTTGTGCTTGTAATTAGTAGCACTAGAAATTTAGGAAAAGATAAATGAACAATTGTTATGAATAATGTTGAATGAAAATAAAGTATATCGAAGAATGATATGTTAATAAAAGTGTGATTCTTGTATTGATATGATGAATTATGATTGATCACCTTTAACATGAATTCAACTTATATGGTTAAATGCTTAATTGAAATTATTCATGCATATCATACTTGTGAGTCACATTTATTTCACTACTATTCTTCGTGGGGAAACGAGGAAGTGGTATGTGGCTAGTAGGAGCCGGTAAGTCTACATGGGCCAGTAGGAGCCAGGAAGTCTACAAGGCAAGCAGGAGCCGGCAAATCTGCAAATATTGATGGTCGTATGGGCCTGTAACCACCCAACCTTGTCATGGAGGGCGTTAAATCCATGCTGCACTTGATTTTCGGTTAATCTTGTGTATTTGGTTGTTCATGTGATTAGTGCATTACATATGCTTGAATTAAATAACTTGGTTGTCATATGGAAATGTTATATAGTTAGGAATTATCTCACTAAGCTAGATTTGCTTATACCCTTATAGTTTTCTATTACAGTATGATTATCTATGGTTGGCCCCGAGGAGCCCAGTGTGCCAGGTATGAGCTTATGCTACTAGGAGTTTTTAGAAGAAGTTTATGTATTTTTAGTTTTGAACATAGACTTCTAGGAAAAATCTCCATAGTAGACTTATGTGGTAGTTATGTTTATTTTGTTATTAGTATAGTTGAACAAAGACTTTAAGGCGGGGAATGCCCCTAAGATGATGTACGAACTTGTTATCGAATGAAGATCTTATGTTTATCTATTTAAGTTCATGCTTGCTTTTGCTATCTATTAAAACGTAATACCCCTGTGAGTCTCCTACTATCTTGGAAGCACACCTTGCATATGATATCGAAGCTCTTGCGTGACTACGGATTGTCATTCATTAGCTTTAGTATTATATGTGGTGGACTGCCACGTTTAGGATACCCTCTGGGGTGTGACAACAGTCATTAGTAGAAAAAAGTGAATTGGATAGATACTTGAGAGAAGAGCGAGAAGCATTTATAGAGGGTAAGCCATTTGATGTGTTAGATTGGTAGAAGAAAAATTCGTCTAGATATCCTATTTTAGCGATGATGGCAAAGGATGTTCTAGCCATTCCTATATTGACTGTTGCATCAGAGAGTACTTTTAGCACAAGTGGATGAGTGCTTGATGTCTTTCGGAGTTCTTTAACTCCAACCATGGTAGAGGCTCTTGCTTGTGGGCAAGATTGGCTTAAAGCATCTATAACTTTGAAAAACTATGAGGAATACATTGAGGAACTTGAAGAAATAGAACAAGGTATGTGATATATATATATATATATATATTTATTGGTTTTCTCTTTCTTATATTTGTTGGCTTATAGTTTTATTCTTGTATCCTTATAGAAGAGGGCTTTGTCGATACTACTGTTACTACTTCAATGGATCCAACTCTTGCTGCTCTTAATATTGATGATTGAGTGAAGGTAATTTATTTTTTTTTCCTTTTATATTGCTTGAAAAGATTTATTGAACTTCTTTCTTAAACTTTAAATTTCATTCTCTTTGCTACTAGAAACATGATGAATAGTAAAGGAGAAAATGGAAATTCATCTTTATAGTTAATTAATTAATGTTTCATTTGATTTCTCAATATTTTTACTTATTGGTGTATTATTTTGTTTCGCTTTGCAATGGAAGAAGAAGTGAATGAGAAGACTTAAGAGGAAGCGTCGAAAGATGAGGTAGCAATTGAAGTTTATGGATGATTCAATTGATGTAGCCTTGTGCTTGTGGTGTTACATAATGATTTCATCAATTTGATAGCCTATGGATTGTTAAAGCAAGACAGAATTTGAATATTGTTAAATTTGGTAGGATAAGTTGTATTAAATTGTTTTACTGAGAGTTGAAAACTAGGTTCTCCTGGGGTTTGTTTACTTCCTTGGCTGAGAGGATGTGCAAAGGAGTTTGTTGCTCATTCTGGTAATGTTAACCGTGTCAATATTGGAAAAAATGCATGTCGGTTTTTCTTTACTGGCGGAGATGATCACAAAGTCAATCTGTAAGCTGTAGGCAAATCCAATTCTCTAATGGTCAGTTCGCTTTTTGATGAATGTGGTCAGTTAACTTTAATGTGGTGACAAAATGGCATATTTAGAATTATTATTATTCAAATGTTAGTCTACTTTAGTGTATGGGATCTTTATACTTGATTAGTACTATCATTGTTTTTCACTCTTGTCACGCCCTGAAGGGTACCCTAAACGTGGCAGTCCACCGTACACAATATTAAAGCCTAAGAATGACCACCTCAGTCACGCGAAGGCTTCCATACTATGTACAAGGCATCTAACACATCAAGGAGACACATCGGAATGATATATTTTATGTTGATATAATTGAGTAACAATGTAAAGGAAATACAATTTACTATACTTCAGATACAAAACACTATACTTCAAAACACAAATCGTTCAACTCCAATTACATTCATCCACAAACTTCCCTACATAAACTATTACAAGACAAATCATAAAACTAGCTGATAACTTCAAACATTCGTATTCTTTGCCGAAATCCCGGAGTCATTTCCGGTTCCAACCAATTCGGTCCCCACTTTGCTTTCTTGAAATAACCTATTCATTTAAACAACTATTGGGGTATAAGCTACACTAGCTTAGTGAGAATTCCCTTAGTTCCATACCATAACAAGCAAGTATTAATCAATCATATGCTATGCATGAACAAACACGTGAGCAAGTAATTATGCATGGGTATCCGGAACCCACACACAGAACAGATTTACGCTCTCCGTATCTTAGGTTAGGAATGGCATTGAGTCTACACGACCGCATCTAGTCCCCAAGCCCTCGGCTCTTAGCACTCGACTCAGCTAGGCTCATCCAAGAATGCATCCACATGCGCCTTAGTACCCCTGAATGAGCTCTGGCACCGGGCTCGTTATCCAAACGAGGCAATAACGGACCATACCGATCGACCTGCGTAGGAGTAGCATGCTACCAAATGCAATATGTCCGATGTGATGCATGACCAATTTAATTTTTTGCTTAGGACAAAAATATTTATACATTCTTTAGAGTGACCAACCAATATCACACATATAACAGGAATAATATGAACAGTGCTGTTATCCAATCAAATCGTGGTTTCGATATGCTTTAATATTCTTTGGCATACATTCATCACAGTCTCATCATATATCCCATTCCCATTCATATCGATTTTTATCTTATTCCTATAATTCTAATGCAACTAACTACAATCACAACCAATGTAACAAAACAAGGAGAAAACTCACTCGGCCATTGGATCACCGGTCTTCTAGTAATAATAATTCGGTGGCAGGGAATCGTCGATTTCAGGATCTCCTAAAAAGGAAGAAATACTCTAATAAGTATTTCAACTCAACTAATTCAAACGATTTTATACGACTATCAAATTCGCAATTCTCGTCCAAAGCGGGAATTCCAACTTAAAACGGCATAACTTGGTCATTTTAACTCGAATCTCGCAATTATATATCGATTTCTATCTAATCGAAAAGATCTCTATTTCTAATATTATTTTCAAGTCTTGAAACTTTGAAGCTTCGAAAAGTTCGGATCAGATTAGGACAGCAACAATTTCAATTTCCGAAAAATAGTTTTGTAAATGTTTGTAATGTTCCTACTATACAAATTAGCTATACATGCAATATGAGTGATTTCCTAACATGAATGACATGAGATGAGCTTAATGTATACATGATCTTGATGATTTTGCTAAAAGAAATTTTATAAATTTTTATTTTGCAAGACCATAATAACAACTTACTTATGAAAAATCTAGTTTTTTAACTTTTATTATTTTCATTTGTTTTGGATTTGTTACTTAAGAAAATATAATTATTTTTGTCAAAATTGAGTCTTCATTATATATATTACTTATGACCTTCATTTGTACATAAAAATTTCCATTTTACACTTTTTAAACATGTTTTCAAGTGGAGTTGATTCCAAAATCCGAATTTTACAAAAATTGGTTTTTGAGTGATTCCTTCAAGTAAAAATCATTTGATTTTTAGAAAATTAAGGCTCAATCATACATAACCATTAAGGACTTCATTCTTACACAAAAATTTGCATTTTACACTTTGCAAATATGTTTTCCAATATGATTTACTCAAAAATCCGAATTTTAGAAAATCCACTTTTTGAATGATTTTTTTGGGAAAAACTTGTTTAATGCATTAAAATTTGAAGCTTTACTATATCTATTGTCTAAGAACTTCATTTAATACATAAAACTTGCAATTTGAGCTCAAATACTAAGTGATTACTTATGCATCATCTCAAATTACAAATTTGACAATTGATCACTAACTCAAAATTTTTCATTTTAATTCCATTACTTGTTTTACACATTACTCATGCCTAAACTCATTTTAACTTGTAAAAATCATTGATTAATGATATTTATTACCTATATACTTCATTTTTCACATAAAACATGAGTTTTGGAGTTGATACATGGGTTCTAAAAATTGGTCTTGGTTGGGATCCAAATTTACAAAATTCATTTTTGGTTATATCTTTTGATAAAATCTATCTAGGCTCATGAAAATCCATTCCTTACATATCCTATCCTAAGAGCCTTTCATTTCTTAAATAAAAACTTCATTTTTGAGTTGGTAAACATGTTTTTAAAATAGACCTTAGCCAAAATCCGAAAATGACATTTTTATTTTGAAAATAACTTTTGAAAATCACATTAGATTCTTGTAAAAAGAAGTCTTGATGATATACATATATTAAGGCTTCATTTTCTTAAGTAAAAATTACATTTTGATACTTGGAAAGTGGTTTTTAAATGGGGGTCTTGCCAAAATACGAATTTCACAATTTTGTTTGAGTTTACAACTAAGATATATACTTAATATGAACATGGACATAAAACAAGGGCATGGTAATAAGCTATAGACATCGTGGATCTAAACTTTACTTATCAAAATATTTCATTTATGGTATCTATACCCTAAGCCCTTCATTTTCAATGAAAAATACACATTTTGAAGTTGAAAAACCACTTTTCTAAATATGGTTCCATTTTCATCCGAATTTTCAAAAGTTGTTTTTGTTGAAAATAAAATAGATCTTAAGTTTCCTACAATTTTCCTACCATCATCATGCTATAGCAAGTTGTTCATGAACATAAACAAAAATCTAATGCATTTATGAACTCAAAACACTAGATCTAGTCTTCTAAACTAGTTTTAAATGCATGAATTACTAAGATAGACATGTAGATGATAGATCTATGCATAAATCATAAGAAATAACAAAGATAGCAACTTAAATAACAAGATCCATGGCATGAACGAAAATCAAAGCTACAAAAATTTAGATCTACAAAATATATCAACTTTAAACAAGAAAATAATTGAAATACAAGATAAAAAAAGTAGAGAAAAGGAGTGTTTCATTATTGGCATCATCATCCTAAGCTTTTAAGCTTATGGAATGTCATTTGATGCATGAAACCTTCATTACACTTTACCTATATCACCTATGAAGCTTTGGGAAGAAGATTTGCTTAGAAATCTTTAAGAAATATGTGTGGAAGCCATGGAAGAAGAAGGGGGCAGCTTGTTTTTCATGGAAGAATAACAGGAAATGAAGAACAAAGAGAGGAAAAATGAGAGAGAAAAGTTAAAGAATGAAAGAGGGAAAGTGAGTAAATGAAGAAGTGAGAGAAAATGAGTGTTTTAATTGAATAAAAGAGAGAAAAAAATAAAACAAGGGCAGCAATAGGGAGGAGCTACACGTGAATTATGAGGAGAGAGGAGAGAGAAAATTGTTGAAATTTGACTTGAATTTGAATTGTGTAATTAATGTGTAATGTAACTTTTTGAAGAAGGATTGAAATATAATTAATTTTAGTCAAAACAGGAGTAAATTAAAGGACAATGGCAGCCATGAATGAGTCAAAAATCTGCCATGAATTGTGGGATAATGTGTAAAAAGATTGAAGTGAAAAGGAAGTGATATGTGTAAGGTGTACTTGAAGGTATGAGTTGTAAAAGTACTTTATTAATAAAATAAATTAAAATAAAATAAAATTAGAAAATTTATTCCAAATATTTGTAGCAGATTTTTCATATTTAAAATTAAATAATTATTTGAATTATTTTAGTAATTTAACAAATATGTCACCGGTATGATCAAAATACGCGAATATGGGCTATAAATGATATTTTTATAACCCGAAAAATTCTAAAAAATTATTTTATTAAAATAAAAATATTTTTTAAATATTTTTTAATAATTAAATTAATTTATTTTATTTTTAGCATCGGGTCTTAAATAGAATCTGATCCCGTGAAAACCCGAAACGAACTAAAACAAAATTTTCTATAACATATAAAATATGTATCTAAAAATATATGGCTTTATAAGAATAATGAAATTTTGTAATGAAATAAAAATGAATAGTGCAAAAGACTAATCAATTACCAGTAATAATGAAAATACGATAAAAAGGTTATAACTGTAACTTTTATAACCCGAAAAATTATATAACTGATAAATTTGAAAATCTTATGAAATTATGAGTCTAACGGTACTATTGGTTTATTTTTTATATCTCGAACCCCGAGACACGCTTTTCGAAGTCTGTATCCGAACGGGTTCGAAATAGGTCAAAAATTTACCAATCTGATATTTTTAAACAAACTCATATTACTATGAGCTATTCTACATATTTAAACTACATCTCGGCCTCTAAGGTTAGGAGTGCTAGATTGCCGGACTTAAGCTATTGTATTCCAGTTAGGGTTTTCCAGGTGATTTTTCCGGTTTAGATCCTTGCCAATTTGGAAACTGATATTCTATGTTTATACAACGTATTCACTTTGAGAAGTTTATTTTAAATTTGATTTTTATGAGTATTTAATATCTTTCAACGTTTTCGGAATTCTTGAATTGAGTTTTATTTCCAAAGGTTAATCATTATTTACTTTCTAATAATTTGTTTTTAGGCTTTATATTACTCGATTTTATAAGTCGAAGTTAAATATGGAATTTTTCATACGTCGTGGTTTTGAATTTGAAAACCACTGCGCTCTTATTTTATTTTTAAATATTTTCATTTTCTCAAGATTAAGAAGTTTCTGAATTCGTTCGTGTTTTTGAACTAGTTGAAATTCGGTTTTAATTTGGAATGATTTTTAGGGTTTATTTTTTAAGTTCATCTTAAAATTATTTACTAAAATTTTCTGGGGCTTACAACTCTACAACGGAACACGGTTTGAACACTGTCAATTTTAACAAATAAAAATAATTTTCTTTCTTTAAATCCGGAATCCATAACAACTATAAACCACATTCTGTTTTATAGCAACACGCACTAAGCAAGTTGGCACAATGTTTCTAAATTATGAATTAGAAAAAAACTTTGGATGAATAAAATAAAATTTGAAAAGTGGCATTATGTTATATGTTTAAAAGTTTCAAAAACAATTTTATTATACTCATGTTTGTGTTGAACCATTGATGATGATGTGTTTGGAATACTAGCTATTGATATGTACTAAAAATTCAATCCGTAATCTAAACCGAACCAAATCGCTATTTAATGGTTTAAAAAATTTTCAATCCGATCCAAATCATTATTTAATGGTTTGGTTTAAGAGGGTAAAAAAACCAAACCAATCCATGCCCACCCCTAAGAATAGGTATAGAAAAAGTAGAAATAGATTAATAGTAATGAATAGTGTCAAATAGTACTATAAATAGTAGATAAGACAAATTAATACCTTTAGTAAAATAAAATATGCGTAATTAAGTTATATCTGATATTTTTAGATACCAAAAAATTGTAAAACTGATATTTTTGAAATCTTTGTATTTTTACAAATCTAATAGTGTTATCGGAATATTTTTACCATCCAGTATACCAGGGCACGGTTTTCGAAAACTGATCCCGTTCGAATCTAAAACACACCAAAAATTAATGAATCCGATATTTTTAAGCTTCATTATATTATTACGAGCTATTATCCATAATTATCTCAATTCCGTTGTTTTAGGGTTAAGAGGGCGGGATTGCCGGATCTAAATCTACTAGGGTTTAATATAGATTTGTTGACCTCAAGTTTTCGATTGACTTCTGATTTAGGGTTTAAGCATAAACCGTAGCTTAAAATCCAGGAGCTTACAGTGCAGGTATAATGCTTGCTGAGTTTGAGCTAGGAATAAGTGAAGAGGGCTCCTCTAGTAGACTCATCTGAAGTTAGGAAAATAGACAGTAGTGGACTTAGAATACAATCTACTTAAACTATACAAACAACTGAGACTTTGTATTTTGTAGGGATAAAACCCAATTTTACTATTTGATAAGAGATACTGATCATCTACAATCCTGGTAGAATATAGAAAATCGGATTCCTTAGTGGATTTAAATAAATACTATATATATGTTATTAAATTATATAAAGTAAATAAATAAGATATAGTTTTGTAATCTCCAACTTGCAAGACGGTTCTCATATTACGGGTGCACACGTGGTATGATAACTTTAAGATAATCCTACTAGGCCCCTTTTTAGGTGTGACACACTCTCTCTCTCTATATGTATATGTATGTTTATATATAAATTTAAATTTGAAATTAAATTGACTTATCATGATTATAATATCATAGATAGATAATTTACAATAATGATCTTAAATTTATCTCTTTAAAAGGAAATTAGAGAGAGAAAGAGTTGAAAGAAATGAATAAAATAAAAAAGCAAGCTTTTTAAATGTATAAAAGGATTTTTATTTTAATATAAAGATGGTATTGTTATTATGTATAGTCTTTTTTTTAGAGGGATATAAACACAAAAAAAGTTCAATAGATGAAATTGGAAAATGAACATACTATTGATAAACAAACCATTAGAATAGAGAGCGCATTATGAAAGGCAATAAAGAAAAATAAAGATTAATATGGGGAGAGAGAGAGAGATGTAGAAATAGAATTGAAGGAAAAAAGTGAGAAAGAGAGAAAAAATATGAAAGAAATTAGGTAAAGAGAGAAGTGAAAGAATGAGAAAAGATAAATAAAGATAGAAGTAAAATAATAAATATATATAGTAAATTTGTGAGTAGTTGTATCTGTTGAAAATACTAAAATAACACGATACCAAGGCTTCGTAAATTATATATTATGAATAGATATTCTTCCAGTAAGCCTCTCTTAAGACTTAAGAGAGAGAGAGAGGGATCCTCTATATTAATTGTTCCTCCGATATATTACGAGATACACTTCCTATCCATCATGGACGTTCTACTCCTACATTACTTAAACACACTAATAATTTTATGGTTGAAATACATATCTACCAATATTAATATATATACATATCTAAAATCGAATTATATAATTTAATTTACAAAATTATCAATACAAAATTACCAATGCATGTGATTTTCATTTTAATGAAATGCACATATTGACAATATGTGATTTAGTGAAAGTTGTATATCCCTAGATCGCATCTTATAACATTGATTACATTATTTATACATGAATCGCATATCTTACGTATAATATTATGTACACGCAAATTATGTGTTGGTATAAAAATTATGTCTACTAGATGTGGTTTTGTATTGATACTTTGGTAATTATTTTTATCTAATATGTATTTATATAAATTTTATTTGGTCAAATCAATAATCAAACAATTTCTTGTAATTTTATAGAAAAGTTTCATAATTAAATATGATAAGGGTTATTTAGATTTTTTTTTTTCAACAAAGCATAAGTTAGATTAACTTACTAAATTTTAATACATCATGCTTTTTATTACTATATTTGCACTACAAAATAATTGATTTATGATAGAGATTGTTAGTCCCTTTGAAAGAGGAACAAATCCTTGTCATAAGTTATCGTAGGAGCTAAATCTAGCTTCCAATTCTTGGCGCTATTAAGTTGTTGTCCTAACAAAAAATTAGGGGCAGGAATAATGTCCGTTCCATAGCTACCCCTTTATGGCAGGAACATAAATCCCTTAAAAACTATTTAACATATTTGTTGATGCTATGGAAGGAATGTATGTCATTGCCGTATGTCATTTGTATTTTCTAACAGTGGCACTATCCATTTTATAAATGACATTTTCTTTAAATTAATCAATTAATATTGCATTTAATCCATGTCATAAAATACATATAAGACTAATACATATAAAATATGTATTATATTTAATATTTATAATAAATTGAATGGTAATAATGTTTTGAGAACAGAGGCATAATAAAGGATCTAACCAGATAAGATGTAGGAGAGAAAGTTGAAGAAGAGGGTATTTATAATAAATTGAATGGTAATAATGTTTTGAGAATAAAGGCTTAATAAAGGATCCAACTGGAGAAGAAGTAGGAGAGAAAGTTAAAGAAGAGAGAGAAAAGTTAAAAAAAGATCATGTCTTTATTCCGTAAATAGTGATAACTAGTAACATTATTATAAATTACAATAAGCTCTTTAAAAAAATAAAGCAAAAAAAAACCATAGAAAAATCTAAAACTTGTATCTAATAACTTGGAAATGAGACTTGAAACACTGTACCATAATGAAATGTCCCATGCTTATCAATATAACCTATCTTGCTAACACATGCTTTTGCCCCCTCGGTATACATTGTGTTGAATTACGTTAAGTGTTCTTATCAAGGGAAAAAAAAACAAAAATAAAAACAAATCGAAACTTAAAACCCCTCACCATTTGACTAATTTCAATTTAAACTTTAAATTTCAATAACTCTAGTAAATAATTCATCACCATATCATAACCTAAATCAATTTTCAATCGAATTGCAAAGTAAAAGTCAAATAAAAAGGATAAAGATTTAATATTTCACAAAAATAAAGTAAAGACAACAAAGCATTACGTACTTGCCAAATGAGAAATGCGTTAAAGGTGATGTAATTTATCTCTCTTTTAAAAGAGCATGACTTCATAATACTCCCTTATAAAAGAGAAAGACTTCATAATATTGAAATAGTGCTAAAAATACATTGCATCAACAATATTATTCGACATGGTAAAAAGGAAAATCAAATACAATGAATATTGCCGAAGCTTAAGCAATGGTAGAGAGAGGAAGAAGAATTCTGGTTGCAAAGAATTTTGAAATTGTTTTATCAAAGTGGAGATACATATGAAGGAATAGCGGCAAATATGGTGAAATGAAAGTGTAGATGGGGAGAAAGTGGTTTTCTAAAATGTAGAAAGAAGTGGTTATTAAGTTGTTTTTTTATTTTTTTTTGTTACAAAGAAAGTGGTTTTCTAAAAATTAGGAAAAAGTAGTTATTAAGATTTTTTTTTTCCTAAATGGAATAAAATTTTAAACAATAAGATTAAAAAGTGATAAATAGATAGATATTAAATAATTTTAAATGTACTTTTTATTTTGATTTTATTTATGAAAGTTATCATATCTTAATAAATTATTTTAAAAATTATCAACTATTTTTAAGGAAGGCTACAACAAAAACATTAACGGCCTCGTTCGAATAAGGGAGGAATGAAATTTCAATTCAAAGGAAATGTAATAGGGTTGTAATGGCTATTAAAATATTTAATTGGTGTAAAAAGTAAAACAAATAATTATTAGATTAAAAGGTAAAATATTTATAATACCCTTCTGTATTTATTATAAAGAGAGAATAATTGTATAGGTATTATTTTCAAGACAAGGGTATTGATGGCAGAGTTAAAAAATAGACAATTGAATGGCAATCATGAGATAGAGACATGAATTGATATTGACCATTTTAAGTAATAATAATTCATTATGAATTGACATTCATTTCAAGTGAACACTGAGCTTTACGTCGAACATGGAATGAATGAATAGGTATTTGTAGATATGGGGTTCTTGCCAATTGTAGTCATGCATGCATCGTGTGGATCTCGCGTCCAACACATGACTTCAAAATGCTGTTGAGGAGATGACACTTGATGATGGGATGGCTTGGAGATAATGACAGGGAAGGAGTAACATGCAGTTTCAGTGTCTCAAATGCACAAGCGACAGGTAAGGGAGCTTGAGTAAACTTTGCGTGTCAACTTTATAGTTCTTGAGCAGTTGGAGTAGAAATCACTTGAGTTACTTTGTTTGATTTTTCTAAATAGAACCTCCTTTACAAACTGTTGTTTTTCTTCTCTCTCCAAAAGTTGGAAATGAGGAGGAATGACTGAATATTTATAAACACTTAGCATGGATGACAACTGTCAAATTACCTCAGTGATTGACGGATGAGATGAAGCAAGCTCAATTCATGGTTATCATGAATGAGCTCCTCATAGGCCAAAGCCAGTAGTCATCTCTTATGTGCATGAGCCTACTGTTACGCCCCGAAAGGTACCCTAGATATGGCAGCCCGCCACATATAATATCAAGACGCAAGAATGACTATCTCAGTCACGCGAAAGTCTTAGTATTACTTGTAAGGCGTCTAGCACGGTAATAGGAGATGCTTTTGAGAAGCATAGTCTAAGCAAGTAAAAATGAACATACAAGAATTCAGAAATAAAATATATTATAGAATTAATAACCAAAGGTCTATTACATGATTTCTTAGGGGCATACCACTGCTAAATCCTAAAGATCGAAATAGTCTTTACAATATTTAAATACTACATTAAAGATTTCAAAGGAATTCTAATCTAAATCTTCAAGTAGATTTCCTCCAAAAGCTTCAAAAGAATACTTACGCAGATATGAGGAGACCTCGGGTACAAAAATAGGTGTTCCTGAGAATGCAAATACCTATAGGGGCGTAAGCTTATAGGCTTAGTGAGTAAATCCAAAAAATTCATGCTTGAAGTAAAATATCAACCAAGTTTATTAGTCAAGCAAATGGAATGCAACAAACACATGAGCATACAAGACATATGACTTTCCAGGAATCATATGTTGAATGAATTACGCCCTTCATTCGGGGTTAGGTATTTAGGCTAATTACGGCCACGACTTTTAAAACACTTTTATAGATCTTACTGGCTCTTATACGCCATAAAAAACTTGTAGTTATCACAGGCTCCTATTAGCCACCAATTTATGTAGTTCTTACCAGCTCCTACTCACCACTTACATGATATACCGGTTATGCCTACCACCGCTATTATACACTTGTCCCACCAATTGTATAGTTGTAAATGCAATGTGACTTAACATATGAAGTGCGTGCATAATTTTTTAATTAAAGTCCAATAGTTATATTTAACTTTTTTCAAGTGAGCAACCAATTTCAAATACTTCAAGATATTAATGTACATGCAACTTTATTACAAACAAATCATGTTTCGATATACTTAATATTCTTTCAACATATTATCATACAACTTCCATTTGATTTTGCCTAAATTCTAATGCAACTAAATTTACAAGCACAACCATAAGCATGAAAAATAACGGGTAGTAGACTCACTAAGCCATGATAACACCTTTCTTGTAATGGATGAGTCGTTTGGGATTTTCACTAATTGTAGTAATCTTCGGGATATGAAAAATCCTCCTCGAGATCACCTAATCAAGAAAAAATACCAAAAATGAGTATTTCTTTTTTATTCTATGGTACTAATAAGGAACTATGTCATAAGATTGTTAAAATTCGTATAGAGAGAAATTCTATCTTAAAATGGCCATAACTTAGTCATTTTAACTCGGAATTGCGCATATAATATATCGTTTTCTTCCTATTCGAAAAGATCTATCCAATTCTAAAATTATTTTCATCAACTTAGTCGTTTGAGCTCCGAAACAGTGGTGATCATATTCACTACAAATTTTACAAAACTTACTTTCTTCTTTTTATAAAAACTTGAATCAAAGAGATAGATATTATAATAGTTGTAAGACCTTTGAAAAATATATATATTTGTATACTCATGTTAAATGCATTAAATTAATGAAGTTGTCTCAACTATAATTTTTTTTTGGTAAAAGTAAAGTCTTCTAAAACTTTTGAAATTTCCCTCTTGGTTTGCTAGAACTTTCTCAAGTTATTTTGAAAGGGGTATTTTCTTAATTATTTCCTTAAATTTCGAAAGAATGACTTCCACTTTCTAAATTCCTTATAGCTTAGTTTCTAATTCTTTTGAAAGTAATAATTCTATATTTTAAAGAAGTGGCTTACTATGTTGTTCATTAATTCTATTTTTCTGAAAGGAAATTTCTTAGTGTTTGTCAAACTAGTCTTTTTGAATGATGAAAAGTGAAGTTTTAGTAAAACTTTTTATTTAAACAAGAATTTGAAATTTCTTAATCTTTAAAGAATACTTTTCCAATAAATGTGTATTTTCTAAGAATTCTTCTTTTCTTTAGTTTTTAACTTCTATCATGAGCTCCACTAATTTCTTAGAAAAGATATACTAAGTTGGTTCATTAAGTTTTCATAGAAAAATTGTTTCTTTCGTGACAACATTTATTTTTGGAGAAGAGCTTCTATTTTAAGAAAACTTTTCTTCTTTATCTTTTTGAGACAAAATCACTATGTTCATGCATGATCATGAAATAGAATTATGAAAACATAGGAAAAATATAATGATAATAAAATAAGCAAGTAAAGAAATATATCAAGTATTTGGAACCTTAGCTTCATCAAGGTATCCCGGGACTAAGAATGGACTAGTCCTAAAAGAAAATTAAGAAAAGAAAGCAAATATATTGTTTTGACTTGATGATGACAAGTCTAAGACTAAAGACTAGTCTTAAAATAGTATGAATTAAATAAATAAATTGCATTACTTAGAAGTAAATAAATAACAATGAGCTTATATGCTCTAAAGATTATATATTAGTACATAATTATATCTAGTTACATATATATAAAGGATTAACATGAAATCAAAATATGAGAAAAAGTAAAATAACAACATAGAAATACATGAATATAATTTCATGAACAAGAACAATACATGAACATAGTGTAGCTTCCATAACATTAATTTTAGGAAACTCACACCATGGTCATGTAAAGTTACATGACATGGTAAGAGAAATCTTAAAGAAAATTTCTTATCTAAAGGTTTTGTAGAAGAAGAAGAAGAAGAAGAAGGTTTTGTGAGAGGATTTTGAGAGAGTTTTGGGATAGTAATTGAGAGGGGATTTGGAGAGAGTTTTGAGAGTGAAATTTGTGAGTAGAAGATGTGTGAATGGAGTGAAAAAGGAGGGGGGTATTTATAGGAAAATGGCGAGTGATTTAATTAAAGAAAATTGAAAATAAATGAGAGGGAGGGAGAGAGAAATTGTGCCGGCTAAGGGGAGGGAAGAGAGAGAGGGATGAATTTTTTTTGGATTTTTGTGTATTAAAAGTAATAATTTGTAAAGTAGATATGATAAAAAGTTATGGGAAAGGTAAAAAGTAAAGATAATAGGTTTTGGTATTGTAAGAGTAGGTGTTAGAAAAAGTAGAGATAGTGTAGAATAGTAATAAATAGTGTAACGTAAAGTAAATGTGACTAGTAAAATACCGGTAGTAAGAAAATACGCGTATAATTGCGATATCTGATATTTTTAATTATCAAAAAATTACAAAAATGATATTTTTGAAATCCTTATATTAAATCGTTCCTATCAGTGTTATCAAAATATTTTTATTATTCCGGGTTCCAAGACACGATTTTCGAGAACTGATCTCGTTTGAGTCCAAAGGACACTCGAATTTTGCAAATCTGATATTTTTATATAACCTAAAGCTATTACGAACTATTATCACTAATTATTCCAACTTTGTTTTCTAAGGCTAAAGGAAACGGGAATGCCGGATCTAAAATCTAGGGTTTGTACTAGACTTTTGTTAACCTTTAGGGTTTCGGGTGACTTTTAATTCTAAGATCAAACTTAAAATTAACCGAAAATTTTAGGGGTTTACACCTACCTAAAAAAGGTTGGATGCGACAGATCGATCCATGTTTCAAGCCTACCAAGCTAAATCTCTCCAAGCGAACCCAATAATTGAACCGGACTCGTCAAGCCCTGTCACCTAGCCGATGAGTTAAGCCCAAATAAATAAAATTTATATTTATATTTTTAATGCCCCATTACACTATTCATGTCAAGTGGAAGGACCGAAACCTCATATTTCTTAAAGAAAGAGTTTATGTCAATTATTTATCTAAACCTGTTACAGGAACCATTTTCTAAAAGATCTCATATGAGAAGCACCATACATAACATTACAAAGCTTTGTAATCCTTTCATCAACAAGACAAAAGGACTTAATACATACACACACATATATATATATATATATACATATACATAGGTGTTACAAAACATTGGCTTGAAATCAAGCCTATAAAAAAATACATACAAGTTTGATAAAAACTTTAATAATTAATACATTATCCATAAAACATTTTCCCTATTCTATTATAAAAGATTCCATCAACGACGTTGGGCTTCCTAATCATCTTACTCGTCTAGAAAGTCCTTAAAATCGATCCCATAACCCAACTGAGTATGGAACTCGTCTTCATCATCACCTGAAATAATAAAACACAAAGTAAAGGCCCAGTACACAAGTAACACAAGCAAATACAAAGTGACAAGCACATATACACTATATACAATGCAACAACCATCAATTTATTAACCATTACTTAAGTTTTACAAACAACATAGGAGCATTCAAACTCTGGAACAAGCCATTGAGAAGCTGGGGGTCCCGAGTAACAATATACGCTCAGGGGGTGGACATAGTCAATCCGAATACCTATATCTCCTATATGATATAACCGGAAAAGAATAGTGGCTTCATATAGGGTTTATACTTGTTTCTCATCTTTACTTAACTTAATCTATAATATCAGTTAATCTAACCGGCCCTACAAACGTAAACTAAATTATATAATTTCGTCTTAAGAATAAGTAAATTTTATACCAATACCATTACTGTTACTCCTATCGACCAACCATTGAGCCACTTATAAATTGTCATTGCATCATGATAAAGGTGGTCTGAGTACCTAAACTACCATGTTAACCTCATTAACAGGGTTGATGCTCCTTGAACCGAATTTAATGGCACATGCACAAACAATTCAAACACTTTTTAAGCCTTCTTTAATTAAGATCCATTTAGCTAGGATATGCCTATCTTAGGCAAACAACACCATGGTATTGCATACCTATAGTATTTCGTAAAAGATCAGTAGGCACACTCAACTGAGAAGGAAAATCTGTAAGAAAAGAATTTAATTCATATAAAATTGAATATCAATTACAAATAATTGCTAAGTCCTTTATTACTTATCAAATTCAAATAAAAACCCATATCAAAACATAACTTAGCATTTATACATTTATTTATATAACATATTCCCTTTTTCCTATTTTATTTTATTTTGGATAAGGTACTGTTTACGCTTATAAAAGTTGTATAAATTTTAAAATAAAACAAAAAAACCATACACCCCTCCATACGGGCCTGTATGGAGGGTCATTTGGCTCATACACCCCCCATACGGGTCGTTTCAAGGGTTGTATCAACTCAGGGACTTACACAGAAGATCATACATACCCCCCATACAAGCCTTTTCAACTCAGGGAGTTTACACAAAAAGCTTAGATAGTGATACACCAATTCAAATGGGCTGTTTGACAGGATATATGGGTTTCTACGACCTTTCTCTATTTCTTGTTACTTAATTTGGTTATTTGTTTACAAAAATACTTCAAACTCAACTTATAAACATAATATTAATTATCAAAAAGTTCATCTATTCCCACTATACATACATATACAAGCAAACCAACTAATCTCCATCAACAACATCTACGACTTCATCAACTTCATTACTCAAAACTAACACAACATGTAAATCAATCAAATCACTTATTCATCAAAACAACCAAAACAAACTTCATATTCCCACTCTTACAAGTTCTAATGATTCATTTAGATCTAGGAATCAACTTAGCTTTATCCAAGCTACCTATAACTCACTAAAACTTATTTAGGCAAAACTTACACTCATAAGAAATAATCAAATAAATGATTAGAAAAGCATGCAAAACTTTACCTTAGATAGCTTTGATCCTTAGATGAAGTCTTGAAGAGATTATTGATGAGTTTATGAGAAAATTTTGACAATAAAAGGAAAAGGGGGTAATATACTTGGCTTAGCCCAATTCTGAGTATAAAAACTTCCTAACAAACCCTAATCTGCGCCTCTCACCAAAAGGCAATTCAGATAAGAAATAAACCCTAACTCTGTTCTCTCTTTCTATCTCACAATTTTTATCTCAAGTTCTAACTATGGATGTTTATGTGCATGCAGGTTTGAGACTAAGGAAAGTATAGCTATTCGAGGAAGCTACTAACTCAACACTTGCTCTTTTCTGTAACTGGTTTCAACCCTATTCCATTCATCCCTTTTGTTTTTATACATGTACATAGTTTAAACAACTTTCTGATGAATATTATAAAAATAGTTTCACAACTAGTCAGCTGCCACAGCTCTATTACAACTCTATTTGTGATTTGTACATGTAATTCATGATGTAAAATCCTTAAGCCACTTAGGCTTATTCCTAGATCTTTGTAGTTCGATTGTAACAACTTTCTCCCCTTCTTGAGACACGACCTTGTCCTTAAGGTCAAATGTGGATAGATCCATTTAAAATTTGAAAGGTCCTCCCAAGTAACGTCCTCTAATGGCAACCTATCCTACTAAATGAGTAATCGAGTCACCTTTGCTCCTTATCTTAAAATGGTTCTCGAGTCTAAAACACACAGAGGTTGAATTAGTGGATGGTCTTCATAAAACCATGATGGTAAAGCCAGTGGTACATCAGTTGAACCCTGAGCTAAGCGTAGGCATGATACATGAAAAACATCATGTATTCGAGATCCCTGAGGTAACTCCAATTGATAAGCAGCGGATCTAATTTGTTTAATAATACGAAATGGACCATAAACCTTCTATGACAGCTTATGATGAGCATTACTCGATAATATAGTCTGTTTGCAGGGTCGCAACTTGACATAAAACCAATCCTTTATAGCATAAATGACTTTAGTACGATGCTTATCCGGAAATCGCTTCATTCGATCTTGAGCAGCTTTAAGGTTAGTCTGTAAAATTGACAAAATCTGATCTCCAGTTGAAAGCTCCATATTAATTGCTTCTAAAGAGGAATTTCCTCTAATGTACATGGGAATGGTAAGAGCATTTCTTCCATAAACTGCTTCAAAAGGTGTCAAACGAGCTCCTTCATGTTGCGATGTATTGTAGGAAAACTCAGCCGATGGTAAAAATTTATATCATTGAAATGGAACATCCATGACAAAGCATCTTAAGTATTGTTGAATGGTTCTATTTAAAACTTCGATTTGCCCATCAAATTGAGGGTGGTAAGCTATATTGTAAGACAACTTAGAACCGCTAAAACGAAATAAGTCTTTCCAAAAGCTACTCATAAATATAGGATCCCTATCCAAAATAATGGATCTTAGGAAACCATGTAGTTTAACCACCATTTGTATAAACAATTGAGCCACCTTAGTAGCCCAAAAACAGTCTACCTTTGTTGTACAATAAACCTTGATTCCATTTCAATGGCCACTTCAGTTAGGGGTGTGCAAAAAAAACCGAATGTTTAGGATAATTGAACCAAAATCGGGAAACCATCCAAAAAAAACGGTTAACCGATCCATCAGTTTTGGTTTATGATTAGTATTTTTAATTTTTTCGATTTTCAATTTCAGTTTCGTTTTTAGATTCTAGAAACCAATATATTCGATTAACCGATCCGTAATTATAAATATATATAATTTATAATATACCCATATAATTATTTTTTTAGTGTTATCAATATGCATTATGTTAAAATGAATAATTCAGATAAGAAGAAACAAATGCATGTATGTTTGAAAATTGGAATGGTGGTGTTTGATTGTGATTTTATATTGAGCTCAATTGATCAAGGTCGATAAGAACACATGAGTAAAAGGCTATTACTGGTACCGATATATATTAATAACTATTTTACATGTCTTACATTCTTAATTTATAGTTTTTAATATAATTATACAAAAAAATACTTTAATTTTTTTTACGGACATATTAAAAAATATGGTTAACTGCAAGATTTGCACAACCATTATGTTGAACGGGTAAAAACCGAAACTCAAAAAAATTAATCGAAAAAAACGGTTAACTATTCATAATTGATCGGTTTAGGATCAGGATATTAAAAATTCGATTATTGCGGTTAGGATAAAAAAATAAGGCCACGAATTTGTTAACCGAACCCTAAATACCCCTAACTTCAGTTGTTGTCCTTGCTCCAACTTATGAATCAAGTCAATGAAAGCTAGAAGTTGTGTATATTCCTACTTAATAGTCTTAGATATGTGCAATAAAGGCATGGAAGTAGCTAATTGCATAAGAATATCGTTATATTAACAAGACAGAGCATAAGATACAATATTTTCGTGTCCAAATTTGTATTTAATGGAATAATCATACCCTAAAAGCTTGGTTAAGTATCTGTGCTACTCAGGAATAGAAATGACCCGAGTGAGGAGCTCTATGAGGCTTCAATGATATGTTTGCATAGTAAAGTGTGATCCCAACAAGTATTGTCGCCATTTCTTAATCGCTTCCACCACTCCAAACAACTTTCGAACATAGGATGATGCCTTAGTCATATGCATTGGTAATTTCTTACTGAAATAAGAAATCGGTCGATCATCCTGCAACAAAACTGCTCCAATGCCTAATCCTAAAGCGTCTGTCTCTAAAAAAAAGACTTTTTATTAAAATCTAGCAATACCAGTATTGAGGCCGAGACTAAAGCTTGTTTAAGTGAGTCAAAAGCACACTGAGCCTCTGTTAACCAGTGGAAGGCATCCTTTTTCAATAAGTCTGTCAAAAGACTAGCAATGGAAGCATACAATTTGATGAATCATTTATAATATCTTGAAAGCCCCAAAAAAGCTTTTAACTGCTTCAAAGATGTAGGAACTGGCCAATCTTGTACTGCTGCCACCTTAGATGGATCAAGTTGTACACCATGGGTTGATACAATATGTCCGAGATATTTAAGTGGTTTGGCCAAAAGCACACTTAGATTTCTTAAGATAAAGAGTGTTAGCTTGTAATGTAGCAAACACTGTTTCTAAATATGAAATATGTTCAGTCAAAGACTTGCTGTAAATAAGAATGTCATCAAAGAAAACAATTAGAAAATTTTCATAAGAAAGGTTTAAAAATTGAATTCATCATAGATTGAAATGTGGCTGGTGCATTGCTAAGGCCAAAAGGCATCATAAGGAACTCATAGTGTCCTTTATGTACGCAAAAAGCGGTCTTTGAAACATCATCTAGAGCCATCCTAATCCGATGGTAACCAACATGTAAGTCTAATTTTGCAAAAATCTTAACTCTATATAACTCATCAAGAAGTTCATCAATTGTAGGAATAGGAAATTTGTCCTTAATGGTGGCCTGATTAATTGCCCTGTAGTCCATGTAAAATTGCTAAGAACTGTCTTTTTTCTTAACCAATAAGACTGGAGATGAAAAAGGAATATTGCTACACTGAATAATGCCTTGTTCAATCATCTCATGTACCAGACGCTCAATTTCCTCCTTCTGGAAATGTGGGTATCGATAAGGCATTACATTCACTGCATCTACCCCATTTACTAAATGAACGTGGTGTTGGATAGATCTCAAAGGAGGCAATGATGATGGTGTCTCAAAAATTGATGAAAATTTGCCCAATAGTTCTTTAATAGAACTATTGTTGGTGGTATTCACTAAAATAGTATCCCTTCGAGCCACATGTGTGTAGCAAGAAGCTATAGCATGAACTTTAAAGAGCCGCCTCAACTAATTTTAATCAGTTGTGTTGGAACATATTGATCACCCGCTAGGGTAATTTGAGATCCCAAATGATAATATGTCATGATTAACCCATCATAATCAATTGTGATAGGTCCCAATCCCTGAAGCCATTGAACATCGAGGACCACTTCAGCTCCTTAAATATCCAAGATATAAAAGGTATCTTGAAAAGTAAATCCTTGAATATTCATGTGAACAAGTTTGCATTACCCCTGACATTTAAGTTTTTGTCCATTCCCCAGCATGGCATTAAATTGTGAAACAGGAACTATAGTAAGACTTAGATGTTTGGCAGCTCTACCATGCATGAAATTGTGAGTACTACCCGAATAAACAAGCACATAAACTTTTCGAGAATTAATAGTTCCTTAAAATCAAAGTGTTCCAAAAAATCTCAATGGTGTTGAATTGTATGCGGAAGAAATGGGTTTAAAAGGTTTAAATCTTGATGACTACTCCTTAAATTTATCTTCATGCATTCTGGCTAACCATATAACATCCATTAAGTCTCTAGGTCTAGAAATTTGGACCCTACGTCTCAATGTAGGAATTAAGCCAAAAATGAAACAGCTAAGAAGAAATGATTTAGGTAATTCCACAGTTCTGTTTGATAGTTCCTCAAATTGTGATTGGTAATGCAAGACAAAGGATGTTTAGGTTAATTTGGCAAGCATGCCCTGAACATCCTCGTAACCCGATGGTCCAAATATTTTTTGAAGGGATTCAATAAACTTAGTCCAAGAGTTAAGTTGTTTATTTAGATACATCTACTTGTACCAATTTAAAGAATCGCCTTCTAGGGCAAAAGAGGCAATTGTTATCCTCTGTTCATCGGGAATCTAATGGAACAAAAAAAATTGATCAACTTTGAAAAGGCACCCTAATACATCATCCCCCGAAAATTTCAAAATCTCTAACTTAAACCCTTTCAACAAATTACCATATTGACTATTGTTACTCGAAAATAATGAATCTTGTTCGTGATTATTAGAATGATTGGATCTTGACAGATTCTTATTCACTTCCAATTTCTCAATTTTTTCATTCATTTTACTTAAGCTATCTTGAATGGCAATCAACGTATTCTTCATAGCATCAATTTCATCCATTGATTCATGAGAACGAGTAACGGGAGCCATGAACAAAAGATGGAGAATCAATTAAGGACAAGAGCACCAAATGACATACTCGACTCAGCCTAATTCCGAGTATAAAAACTTCCTAATAAACCCTAATCTACACCTCTCGCTAAAAGGAAATTTAGATAAGAAATAAACCTTAACTCTACTCTCTCTTTTTAGCTCACGTTTGTTATCTTAAGTTCTAACTATAGATGTTTATGTGCATGAGAGTTTGAGACTAAGTAAAGTATGGCTATTCAAGGAAGCCACCAACTCCAACACTTACTCTTTTCTGTAAGATGGGTTCACACCTTATTCCATTCATCCCTTCTGTTTTTATACATGTACAGTGGTTAAAACTATTTTATGTTATGATATTATGTAAAATAGATGTCACAAACTAGATCAGCTGTCAACAGCTCTATTACAACTCTATATTTGTGATTTGTACATGTAATTCATGATGTAAAATCCTTAAGCCACTTGGGCTTATTCCTAGATCTGTGTAGTTCGGTTGTAACAGGGGAATACGGATTTTAGGGTTTGTTTTAGATTGTGTTTTTGTAAAGTTAAGTCTAATACTTAAGAAAAAAAATCTTCCTTGGACTTTTATCACCTTGATGTTTAGGCATTGGCTTAGGCTTGGGCTTGACTTAAGGTTTGGGGCTTAGCTTTGGGCTTCACAAAATCTGCTAAGGCTTGGATTCTTGGTTTAAATCTTAGGCTTTAAATTTACACTCAACCAAGCTATATATATTATAAATACCAATTTATGCTAACACATAAAATTTTATTCTAACATGTACACTTTATCAACTAAAGTATATTCACAAAATTTTCATATTTTAAACAAGCAAAACATATACATACAATTTATTTAAGCATAAGTAGTTTAAGGATATTTCAGTAATAGAATGAGATATGAATAAAGTAAAATGAGATATGAATAACATGGATATGTGTGGATTAAAATCACCTATTGATAATAGAGAGATGTATACTAATAATTTGAAACATAAACTATTGCTCGTAATCTCATTTAATTATTAAATTTCTATCAAAATGAAGAAGTATGATTAAAAAATGGAAAATCAACACTAAAGCATATTATAAGTAGTTGAAAGAAAATCTATGGTAAACTATAACATATGTAGTTTATGAAAAATGAACACTGAATTAATATAATATTTTTTCCTTTATGATGTGTTTTGCTTTAATTGAAAAAAGTTGCAATTATTTTTTTTTCATAAGATGCATTATTTGTTTTCTTCATAGACTACAATCTTATTTAGCATTAAATAGATTATGATTTTATTTTTAAAATTAAAAAAATAATTACTTTTCTATAATAGCTCTTTATTTTTCTTAGAACAAATATCTATTAATGTCACTCGTTTAGGAAAATTATTTAACAAATTTGTTTATATAATCTCATTTTCAATGAGAATCTTTTATCAAACATATAGTAGAAAATTTGTTAGGTACTAATATATTTTGTGTGGAAATTTCTTATTAAATATAACTTCAAGATTTGTTAAGTTTTGATAGGTCTTTAGTATTAAGATATTAATAAACTAAGTAACATTATTGCTATAAAATTAGAGGTACATACAAAAGGAGTAAATGGATATTGTATAAAGAAATTACTAGCAAACAATGCATTAACTATGTGTGTACTAAAATATAATATGAAAGAAAAATTTGAGATGAAAAAGTATATAATTTTTTAATTTTCGTTATTAAATATAATACGATAGTAGGGTTAAAATTTCATATGGAAAAGTGTGTGTATATATATATATTATATATATATTTAAGAACAAGTTGGAGATATCCAATTTTTTTTTTTCGAAAGGGTAATCACTTATCATTATAAAATAAGATATGCATAACAAAATTCAAATATGCATAAACGTTGAAGAGATAAAAATGAATCGGGTAAAACTAAAATTGGTTACATGAAATCAAAAAAGTGATTACTGGAAAAAAACTATATATAATAAATTGAATGTTGTGAGAATAAAATTTAGAATACAATATTGTTAATCAATCAAATTATATACAAGACTAAAAATTTGAAACATAAAAATCAATACACATACACAATAAAAATGTATAGTTATCGACACTCGTAATTCCATCTAAACATTAGGTTTTATTAAAATGAAGAATCATAATTAAAAATAAAATAGAAAAAAAATGAAAAATCAACATCAATCTATAACATAAGTGGCTTATAGAAAATGAAACCTAAATTAGTTTAATAGTTTTCTTTTTTTTCTTTTTCATGATATGTTTTGCTTTATATGAAAAAAAGATATGGTTGTATTCCTATTATTTGTCGTCTTAGTTAATAATAATCTCATTTGATGTTAAATTTGTTATGATTTTATTTATAAAATTAAGGGTCAATATCACAAATAATATCTTAAATTTAGTAAAATATGTAATTAGATATATGAACTTTAAAATTAATCAATGTAGTAACTAAACTTTGAAATTGATTAATTTACATGTTTTAACTTTCACATATAAACAGATTCTATATATTTTGGAACTTAAATTACTTTTTAAATTTATTTCTACATGTTGTTTATATTGAATATATGAAAATAACAAACCATATGAAAAACTGTAAATTTAAAGTTTTAAAATGAAAGGAAAAAACATGGAGGTTTCATGAAAAAAATTACAAGCTCCATAGGGTGCTCCGTAAAATATGAGTTTTACAGGGTATAGGATATAAGGTGGGAATAAGGTGTCACGGGGTAGATTTCTAGTACGAAATTCAATAGCCTGTACTTTATAGGGTAGTATACGGATAATGTTTTATATCTTACCCATCTTGTACTCGCTTACCCATGATACATATGTTTAAAAAACTGTTAGAATTGCATGCGTTAAGCATATAGCCCAACTAACAAGATTGAGCTTTGCACTTGCACACTGGGTATGATCTATATCCACTATGTCATTGAAATATTAATGAATTAAATAGCATTTTTTATTAGATTACGCTCTTAGTGATCATTAGATAATAAATTAGTAATTAAAATAGTTTTTTTCTGTCATATAAAAAACTAACAGGATAGTGCTAAGTGAAAATGTTATCCAAATATTAATGAAATATTGGCAAAAAAAAAACTTTAGTGAAATAAATAACATCTTTTGATAAAAAAATAACATGATTTTTCAAGAAATATGTAATACCCCTCAAACATAGATGGTGAAATTCTAATCATAGAGTTACCTTTTGATGTAATGGCTCAGAGCTCGTCGGAACTCTAAAGTTAAGCATGTTCTGGGCAGAGTAATCCTAGGATGGATGACCTCGTGGGAAGCATTGGCACTAAATGACAAAATCATGCAACGTGTTGCCAAAGCGGGTAATACCTTGGTAGGTAGAGTTTTAGGGCATTACATGTGGTATCAGAGCAGTTAACCAGCCGAAAGTAGAAGAGTGTCCTCCCTGTTTAGTGTGATTCTAGACCTGTATAATGAAATTGACAAGGACGTTGGTTCTATAAGTGGGGAATATGTAATATCCCTTAAACATAAAGGGTGGAACTCTAAGCATAGAGGTGTATTTTGGTGTAATGGCTTGGAGTTCAGAATTCCAAAGTTAAGCGTGCTCTAGGCAGAACAATCTTATGATAGGAACGTTATGGGAAGCGTTGGCCAAAGGATAAAATCGCGTGGCATGTGGTCAAAGCGGACAATACCTCGATGGATGGAGTTTCGAGGCGTTGCAAATATTTCATTTTTTATTTAATTGTTTGTTGGGATTTGATTTTTTGTTTTATTATTTGTTGTGAATTTCATTTCGCATTTACTTGTTTATTACGATTATTTTCATCATCCTTTTATTGTTTGTTAAGATTATTTAGTTATTATAGATAGTTATCAAAGCAATAGATATTATTTAGTGAAAAACCTACAGGATAGTACTGGGTTAAAAAAAATGAAGAAATAACACAAATGATTGAAAGTGGGAGAGAGACAAAGAAAAAAGAAAAAAAAAAGCGAAATTAAAAATTTATTTTAAAGTTACAAGTTAAAGGTTTTGAATTTTGAAATTTTTAAAAGGAAAAAAAAATGTCATGTATATATGTTTAAATATACGAAGTCAAATAATGTGATTTTTATTTAAATGCAATTGAACATTTTCTTATCATTAAATAAATAAATATGGGCCTCTCACGACAAAAAATAATAATTTTACCATAAAAAAACATTAACATTGATAAAAAATTATTTATTAATACAAGCCAGTTAATAATTTAGTTGCATTGTTCAAATTGATAAGTCATTTATTTCAACGTTTTATACTTTTGAAAATTTTTAGGCTTTTGATGTAATCCATGATGTCAAGATGTTCTGTGTACCACCTTTATTTTGCTTAGCAGGAGCCTATCCCAAGGACTGCATTGTGTTTCGTGTAATAGGATAATTATTTGTAAATATATATATATATATAAGCAAAATAAACAACTCTAATAACTAAAAAAAATTAATATTAAAAAATTTTATAGTGTTATGGCAAGGATCTTGTCCCTACGATAGAAAATTATAAAAAAATAAAAAATAAAAGTAAGCTCGCTGCCTAAAGTTCCAATCTTGCTATAGTTTTATAGTGAAAAGCAAATTTTTGTAGTGTTGCCTCATTTGAAACTATACATTGTCAAAAGCTATTGTAACAAAAGAAATAATATTTAATTTGGAGACAATTACAATAATATTTCTTTTCTTCTAGATATATTCAATAATATAAATATCCACCTTTTATGCTCTCATGATATATAGGTTATTTGTACATACATATGTTTTTTTGCTAAGAAAAAGAAAAGAAAAGAAAGTAAAAACGTATGTTGATGATTTAATATAGACCATGAATCTTCTAAACTGAGTCCAGCCTATTAGCCGTCTAGGTTGATATATTGGGCTAAGACCCAGTCCACAAAAGCAATAACCTAAAGCCCTACTGAGGTACCTACCAACTTGGCTCAGTGTATCGATTGACTCCTTTAGCACTTGGTCGGCACCTGACATAGCATTTTTCGATGTACTCTCCTCAGTCGAGCTTGACATGTGTGAACGTGGATTAAGGGCTTAGCTCATATCTTGCCACTTGCCTACCCTCCCATAAAACTATGGTCCATTCAACTACCAAATCCTCCAACTACAAATTACCTTCTATTCTCCACAAGAATGGTGTTATTGCATGAATTATCTTTCACACTTATCAATTGCCCCTAACGACATGCTTGCTAACTTAGGTATTGAAGTAGCCACGTCAAGCCTATCCTTGACATGATATTAACTGTGTTCTATTTTGTAGACCCATAATCTATAGAAGTTTAATCTAAATTCTCTATTTTTAACCTGTACCAGATTCAAACTATCACAACATGTAATTAATTTTAAAAGTATTGTGATGCTTATCAACAATAGAATTCAATTGGTTCGATTCTGTTTAGTTTAAAGTCAAATCAAACTAAGTTGAATTAGGAAATATTCAATTTAGATCCTTAGTGGATGGAACTACTTTCAATGGTTTAGGGAGCTCAACCAAATTACTTTTTTTTTTCTAGCCAAATTATTTTAAATAGGGTGCAATTACTTTTAATAAACAATTGTTCCGAGTGATACTTATACTATTAGTAATCATCACTTTTGCCAATGATATTGTATTCTAGTGTCATCTCCTTAGTCTCTCAAATGAGAGGTCTAAGTTCGAACTCCTCTTCCCATTATAATTAAAAAAAATCATCACTTATATATATATACAATATATATATATATATTATTGAAAGTGGTTTTGTTGAATTCAAGTAGCTTGTTTAGTTCAACTCTTCAAATTGAACAACAATTCATTTAGAATCTCTTTAAATCAAATCCCATAGCGAATTGAAATATAGATTTTGCATGTTGTAGTTTGATCATATATATGATTCTTGATTTGATTTCATTCAATTTAATAAGCATTATTATTACTTAAAAAAAAGTCTTTAAATTATTTTCATACTTTATGAAATATATATATAGCCGAGTTTATTTGTTTCGTCATCTTTTTGTTGTTTTTGCTTCATTTTTTTTTGTCATTTTCAAGCAATGTATTAATAAAAAATAAATACAAATGAAAGTAAACATTTTTATTCATAAACTAATTAAATTGACTACATATTGATATAAAAATAAATATAATCTAAATATGATACAGATACCGTTGAAAACATACCATCCAAACATATCCATTTTTTAAGTTGAAATTTATCTATTTTATTTTTCTTGCTGCTAATTTAATACCCATAAGAACATGAATGATAAACAATAAGCCGTTGACCAAATGAGCACGTTCGGGTTGAGTTGTTGGGCACCCGGCTGATCTGACTCTCCTCCTTTCTCCCTCCCTCCCTTTCTCTCTCACTCTCTCACCACTTTCTCTCTCTAAGATTCCCGGACAATTTCAACTCCCAAACTCATGCAACAACAACTATGTCAGAGAGAGACAGAGAGATAGAAAGAGAGAAGGATAGAAAGATCCCAAATTTGTGTTACACATTAGGGTTTATGACAAAAAATCTCATCAATTTAGTGTAAAAATATTCTCTTTTAGCTCAAAATTCAAATCAATAATTAACATTTAATAGTAAAGACCGGAACTTTGTTCATTGGTTCAATTAGGGCTTATTGATGAGATTGTGAATATTGAAAAATGGGTTGGAAGGACACGTGGCAAGATTTGACGAATTCGAAGCCACTGTTCCTGACGGTATACGCATCAGTGGTGGTAGGAATAGTTATATCTTCATTCTACGTCTTCTCTGCAGTTTATTCAGCTGATCATTCCACTTCTTGGGTCTCTCCTCCTCCTTCTTCCACACTCAGTAATCTCTCTCTCTATCTCTTGTCATGTTAATGAATAAAGTTCAATTTTTTCAATTCATTTTGTTCTGATGGAGTTGTGAACGATGAATGTATTGAAATCTTGCTCAACTAAGTGCTAGTAAATAAAGAACTTGATATGCAACTTCGTAATGGAAAACTACTTGGGCTTCGAGTTCATTAAAAGGTAGGGCTAGAGAAATGTGGAATTAGTACTTGAAAAATTGCATCGCTGGGCTTGCTAGTGAAGTGCTTATCATCAAATTAATGTGCTTTGTGTGGTTGAAAGGCATGTTTTAGTGGAGTTGACTTTCTGAATGTTGTTTACATTCATTTCAGTGCTATAATTTTGGCTCTATTGGCTAGATTTAAGCTAGTGACTTAATCTCAATTAAGCAGCTTGTTGTGGTATTCAGATCTATAAATTAATACTTGTTACTTATTGTGGTTGAAATGAAACTTCTTTCTTCTTCTTCTTCTTCTTCTTCTTCTTTTTTCCTTGTAGTTAATTCAATGTACGTGTCACTGTTTTCCCCCTGCTTGTCTCATAAAAAGAACTCTTTAAGATATGATTAATGGCACCAAAGTGATATCTTTATCCTGATTTTACTTAATTGGAATGGTGGTATTAGTCAAAACCCACAATTTCTAATGTTGTCTTGGTATTTATAATCTCGAGCTGCTTTATGAGGTTGCCCATCTCTTATTCACTTAAGTTTTTCTGTGAATATTTGTCCTGGCATAGAGTTCAATGTTGATCAAGCACCATTTTCTCCACCAACTACAGACCGGGGTGCAGTGCCAGCACCTCAAACCCAGCCTGATAGCATATCAATTAGTCGTATATGGGACTTACCGCCAAGAGGCAAGAAGATGCCACCCTTAAAGACATTTCGGTTGAGTAAAGAACTGGTTCAGCAAAGGGTGAAAGATAATGTTATCATAGTAACCTTTGGTAACTATGCATTCATGGATTTTATCCTGACTTGGGTGAAACGCTTGACAGATCTCGGCCTTTCCAATATGCTTGTGGGTTAGTATGCTCACACTCAAATGAGTGCGTTACCTTTTCTATGTCTTTGTAGTTTCACATGCAACAGAAGTTGAGCTGCAATGCATTTTCTTTTTCTAGGTGCACTGGACACAAAACTTCTGGAGGCTTTGTATTGGAAAGGTATTCCAGTTTTTGACATGGGCAGCCACATGAGTTCTATAGATGTGGGGTGGGGTTCACCTACATTTCACAAGATGGGAAGGGAAAAAGTCATTCTGATTGATGCAATTTTGCCCTTTGGCTATGAATTATTAATGTGTGATACAGATATGGTTTGGCTAAAGGTATTAATCAATTAAAAGTTGGTTTTTCTCCTCCTTAGTGTTTTATTCTTTTTTATAATTATTGCATATATACCGCTTGTCAAGTCCTAGGAAGTAGTTAATATCTAAAGGGGAGGATTGGTGCATGGTAGCAACAAATTAAAAAGTCAAATCCTAAGCCAAAAAAAAAAATCCGCACAATGACTGAATAATTCTACACTGAGTAGGTTGACTAAAACTAAATAGTTTGTCAATATTGTACCATGGGTGCTTTTCAAGTATAATCAGTATAGATAGCCTTCCTCTAACACAGCAATGCTATTTTAATCAATATTGAAATGAAGTACTAGATTATTCCTTTATTCTTTTCTCCTTGCTTGGCAATATAGAATCATGCTGATTACACACTATATAAGCTTGTTCCTCCATTAACTTTATTCTGTAAGGTTGTTCCTAGTATTTATTGTACATTTTCTTATAGCTCCAGCATCCTCCTGATAGAAGTTTGCTTCATGAAGTCAAATTCTCCCCGTAGTAGCATCAGGAACTCATAGTTTTAAATGTAGAAACTGGTTATTCCATTTTAGAATGTTCCCTTCTCTATTTTATTGGTTGCTCTTATGCAGTAAGTAAACATGCTTTAACCTTATCTTTTATTGTCCCAACTATCCTAGGCCAAAATGAAGTTTTCAGTACAGTAATTATCTTTTTTAAAGTACTCATTACAGAGAGAGTATTGCTTACATTTCCTTATATGGTTCTTTTGTTCCTCTCACAGAATCCCCTTCCATATTTTGCCCAATATCCAGAAGCAGATATACTAACTTCAACTGATCAGGTTGTAGCAACAGTTACCGATGATGGGTTGGATCTATGGCAACAAGGTTAAGATTGTATATTTATTTTTGAGACCATCTCTTTTCCCTTTATTCTTATACAGGTAGTTGTGCACTTTATATCATTTTCCCTTGAGATCCACAGCAAGTAAACGCTACTTTAGCGGATGCTGTAGTTTTCTCATGCTAAAATTTATATTCAATTCTGCATCGCCCCGCCTTGTGAAGATTATCAAGATCTGATGATTGCAAAACACTATAGACATAAGAAAGGAAGAATGTGATGTTTCAAAGTGTGCTTGAAATGCTTTTAAGAAAGTATGAAAACTAATAAGGCAAGATAATATTTTATATCTTCACCCCAAGATATATCTTATATATTCACCCCTTCAATATCATTCTTCGATTCATGCTTTGCTGGCTACTTTAGTTGATTTGGATTTGAACGCGTAATCTTTTCCAAGCACTATGTTTGCAGATCTGAGATTCAAGATTTATAATGGAGGAATATATGGAAATTTTCTAATTTCTTAGTTCAGGTGCTTAGTAAATTGATTTCTGAGACATCTCTTTTTTTTTTTGGGTTGGAGGGGGCATGGGGTGGGAGGTGGGGTTTTGGGGGGTGGGGGGGTTTTTGTGGGGGTGTGTGTTGTGGTTGGGATGTTGTTTGGGGGCAGAAGCTGGTTGTGTGTGGGTCAATGGGAATGGCCTTGTTTGGGCTTCTTATTTCTGTGTACATGAAGGACCCGCAAAGACCCATGTGCCTGTTATGTATAGCTTGCACTATGTGGGTATCCCAAAGAAGTGTTCTTAGTGGGATTTGAGCCTAAGATCCCATGCAAATAATCGTGAGTACCATAACCACTAGGCCAGCCTCTTGGGTTGCTATTGAAGTTATTTGTTCGCTCAAGCTCATAAGTAATGATATATTAGAGTCTCTGTCTTGGCATGTGTACCACTGACTGTATCCATCTTTGGCATAGTCCAATTTAGCCTTCATTTTTGGCTATCAAGTAACTATATCTCATTAGAGCTATGATCTTAACAGGGAAATTTTACCTGATTATTAGTTACTGATATGTGGTGTTCTGACCTCCCAGTCAGTGCTGCTTACAATATTGGAATTTTCCATTGGCGACCATCTGAGTCTACCAAAAAACTGGCCAAAGAATGGAAAGAAATGCTTTTGGCTGATGATAAGATATGGGATCAAAACGGTTTTAATGATCTTGTCCGCAGACAAGTAGGACCACCTGTTGATGAGGAGAGTGGCCTTGTGTATGCTTATGATGGAAATCTTAAGCTGGGAATTTTGCCGGCCAGCATTTTTTGTAGTGGACACACATATTTTGTGCAGGTAGGACATACTGTTTCTTCTTTTTAAGATATTCATAATCTGTGTTGCCAATTTTTGCGTGACTACAGAATATTTGATAGACATGACGTGTTTTGCCAGGCCATGTACCAACAACTAAGGCTGGAGCCATATGCAGTACATACAACTTTCCAGTATGCAGGCACAGAGGGCAAACGTCACCGTCTTCGGGAGGCCATGGTATTTTTTGATCCTCCAGAATACTATGATGTGCCAGGTAACTTACCTTTGGATATTTTGTTCTTCTAACTTTCTCATTTTGTGAAATAATGAACTGATCCTCCATTTCTTCTCTAATTTTTGAAATAGCCTTCTGTAGTGCCTCTCGCAGACATTTGCTGTTCTCCTTTGCCCATAAACAGTTCATTTAAGCGTATCCTTGGAGTAAACCCAGGCACTTGCCAGTAGCCCTATGATCTAGTAGTAGGGTTCTTGTGTGCTTCCGCTCCATCACATGTCTGGGATTTAAAACCTATCTAACTTGACTTACCACATTTAATTGATTAGGACATATAGCTACTTCTGTAGGATCATAGACCAATGTGGTTTCATAACCCACCCATTTTGCTTACAACCATCTATCTGAGTGGTCCATGATAGGCCACTGATTCTTTTGGTGCTTAAAATTGTTTATCTTGATAATTTTAATTTAGTCTTTTGAGTTTCCTAGCACGTCTTTTTCTTCAGGTGCCTACAAATGGTTCTAATCGGAGTCATACTTGACTCAGCACCATGAAATTGAAATTGTCACGACAATGGTAGCTCTAGCGCAGTACCTATCATTTTGCTGAGACACTAAAATGCTTCAAAATGTATAATAGAAGTATAAAATGAATCTTTATTAGTAGAATCTGTAATTTTGGAGAAATCTAGCTGATTGTGCATGGGCCTTTGCCCAGCAAGTGTAATGATAAATAGTTTTCATGGGTAACATATTGAGTTGAACCTTCATAATTCCTTACTGGTTGTATTATACATAACATGACAAACCATCCCTATTGACTCAGTGTAGTGTCTTTCAACAAAAAGCAAAAGTACACAGTTTTATTAAATATTTTTAATTCATTCATTCTGAAGATTTTAATTTTCCCCAAGTCAGTAGTCAGTCTCCATTAAAGCAAATGAAGTTCATGAGAAAGCGTAGTAACTGTAAGTTGAAGCAGTTATGTCACTGAAATTGCTCCATCTCCAAACTTTAAATGGTCGTGTCTTTCTTGTGGAAAGCAATATTTTGTCTTCATCTTTGAGATAAAAGTGACAGGGCAACTGTTTCATTGCATATGTCTGCATCATAAAGATTGGCTTGCAGGGAACTTTTTTGACACCTCTATCTGTGATAGTTTTCCATACAGTAGAGTTCATTTTTAAATTGTACACGCTTGAATTATTTACTGCTTTATCAGTTCTTATTAAACCAATGGTTTAAACAACTTATTGCAGGTGGTTTCTTTTCCTTCAAGCCATCTATTCCAAAGGATTTGTTGATGGATGGAGAGCATAGCATCCAAACGCACTTCAATTTAATCAACTACCAGGTACATATCTGCTTGTCAGATCTTTCTTTTCCCATAAATGTCTAGATTGTTTGGTTGAATCTACTAATATATTGTCAATTTTTCCTTTACTCCAGATAAAACAAATAAGGTCAGCACTTGCTATAGCTACAATCTTAAACCGCACATTGGTAAGATGACTTGATACCTTACATGTTCTTTGGAGACTTGTTTTGGTAGATTTCTTTGTAATAGAATACAACGATGTTGATTGAGTGCAATGAAAGCATGGAGGATTATCTGAGGAGCCTTTAAAACTTTTCCTAAGACATTGATAAAGTTAAAATATTTTAACTTATATAGACCACTAGCACCAAATTTACATAATTGAGTAGTGAATCTAATAATTAGTAGAAAGATAAAATCCATTTGATACATTGCTTTATTGATGGACGTGTATTCTCAGATTAAAATCTCTGCATATACTTGGTAATTTCAGGTGATGCCTCCACTATGGTGCAGAATAGACAGACTATGGTTCCCTCATCCTGGTATTCTGGAGGGTTCCATGACTAGGCAACCTTTTATTTGCCCTCTGGACCATGTGTTTGAGGTACTCATAAGTTGTTTGTGATGATCACTGGACTGCCAAGGAAGATCCTTTGCTTGATTCCATTCTACTTGATCTTTAACTTTTCTTTGGTCTCATTTATCGCATTTGAGTTGCCTTTTGCTCCTAAATATGATTAATCACACAGAACTAATAATAAGAAAAGCACTTTCATCTTCATATTGGAGGATACGAAAAGTTTGAATATAAAAGTGCAAATTGCACTCAAATTGTCATTTGACAATTAAGATGTTAGATATAATACATAGTTAATAGTATTATCATATTAGAAAATATGAGTAATAGTATAGTAACCAGGAAAACCCATTGAGAGGTTGGCATGTGGCATAATAATAGAGTAGTAATAATGTAAATATAGAGAGCAGTGAGGAGAGAAGAATCATTTATTGTCTTTTTATTCTAGTGAGAGTGTTTAAAGGAGCTTTAGCTCTGTTTGGGAGCATCTTGCTCTGGAGAGTGTATTTCATGTTCTATCATATAAAATATTATTGATATTTTCGAGATTCTGGTCTCTATCATAACATCCCAAGTGTCTTCTTAAAGATACCTTTCTTGAGCACATATAGTATCGTTTTATTGACTTTATCCACTCACAGCATGCCATCTATTTGTTCAACTACTCTGGTAGTTATGAAATTTTCGGAGATTGCTCTTGCAATTTTTGTCTTTTTTAGGGGTATAGGATGATTGCAATTTGAGCGGAAATGCAATTAATCTTCATGAAAAGTCTTATGATTTATCAAACAGTTAGATAACAAATGGAACCTTTGCAACATAGCTTGCTCCCCACTGAATTTGTATGGTGCAAGCAGGTTAATACCATGTTGAAAGAGCTACCAGAGGACGAATTTGGTCCTGGCATTGGTATTAGAGAGTACTCGTTCCTTGATAATCCAGCATTGCCAAATCAGGTGAATAAATCAGACTACTCAGTCCTTGATGATATATTCTGAATACTGTCAGCTGCCAGATTTTCTGATGTACATAATCATCATCAGGTGAAAGAGTCGTGGCTGGATGTCCAATTATGTCACGAAGGTACAAAAGGTTGTCATGTATCAAATACCACAAGCTTGTCAGGGTTGCTCAAATTCCCAAGGAACAGCAATGAGGACACGGTATGGAAAGAATTTTATGTTAGACTCTTGGTTACTACTGTGTTTTTTTCTTTTTTATTTTTTTTGTGGGTTATTGCTGTTGTTTTTCATCCCTATTGCTTTTCTTCAGTAGCCAAGGTACTTATAAAGCAGGGTCTGCTATGTATAATTTCCACTGTGTTGGACCAATATGTGTTGGTATTTATGATTAGGGAAAGGGCTTCACAGGATCTGTCTTGAAAATTTTCTCATCAGAAAATGAGAATTATTGAATATATAAGTTGTCTAAAGCTTTGTATACCAAGAGAGGACTCAAAAGGTTGGGTGAAACCCTCTCTACTAAAGAGCAGAGGGACATTGGTTCATTGTCAGGCTCGTAACCAGATTATATCGTATAGTTTTTGTGTATGATGGTAGTCTTCTTTAGAAGAATTTTGCCAATAATAGCACGAATTATACATTTAAAGTACTCTTTCTAAATGTTAACTTCTTAAAATCATCTTAGTTTTGGCCATTACCGTGTTACGCCAATGAAAATTTATATATGCTTAATTTTCACCTATGTGAAAATGTTATTTTGAGACTGAATTGGGGGGTCATCTGGTATTAGAGATCATCTTCTTGCTATAACACTTATCTTCCTTTATTAACCTATAATGGTTAAATGCAATGTCTTTGAATCATCATCACAAACTAAAATTTAGCAATCTGTGCTTTTCCCGCAGTTGAGAGCAGTTTTCTCCTCCTTCAAAGACATCAAATTCATTCAGTTCTCATCGATGCAGCATGCTTTTGGAGGTTTTACCAATAAGGTATCTTTTCCTTTCTTTGTTATACTCTTCGGTTGCTTTCATATCATGTGGTTGACTTGTTTTAGGTACTTTGTTATGCTGATGTTTGTAAAAACTAAGCAGGCAAGGGAAGAGAAGTTTAGGAGTCGTGTAAAGAGGTATGTGGGTATATGGTGTTGCACAGGGGATCACGTACCTGGTCACATCTATTATGATATGTATTGGGATGAGAAACCTAATTGGAAGCCCATCCCACCTCAAACGTCAGAGGATGATCATCCACCATGGTGAGGCATCATCATACAATTGTTGACACAGACATTATCCAAAGATATGAAACCTGCAGGACACATGATACGGCTGGGGCTGCTGTTTCATGGACACACTCGAGCAATGCAGCCCACACAGCATGGTCTGGGAGGGACGAGGATGGATCAGACAATTCCCAGTTATACTTCAGCTTGAAAAGTCAATTTTTGGATGTAACAAATGTTTGAAGTGACAGTAAAATGAATTGTTCGTTTTGAGAGTTTTAATTACGAGGTATGGAGGGATGATCAGTAGCAAATTTTGGAGGACAGATCCAAAAGACCTATTTATTGTGAAATAAAGGGGCTTAGTTAGAGAGATTCAAAGATCAGCTGTTATGTGAAGCTGAACTCTGTAAATGGTACATATGTCCTCGATTCAAAATTTATGTACTTATTTCATTCCAATATCATGAAATATCCTAGTTAGTAGATGTCAATCAAAATCTCAAACTCATAAATGGATTACTAGCAGGGGAAAGCACCCACACTGAGTGTGCAAAAAAAATAATAATAAAATAATTATTATAATACAATAAAAATAGCATTGAATCCTTCAAATTATGCAATTAAACAATCAAAACATGAATCCTTTAACATATAATATCAATATGTTTTATGATAAAAATGTTTTGTATAATTTTAATTTAAATAGATTGCATTTTGTTATTTAAACTTTTAATGTAAGTTTTTAGAAGAAAAATTGAATGAGAGAGTAATTATGTTAGAATTGAAGTTTAATGCTAGAGGGAGAAGTGAAAGATTATTATTTTAAAATAGCAATTATTATTTTGAAAAAGAAAGTGAAGAGAAAATATCAAGGAAGAAAAAATAATTCTTATAAGAAAAAAGTAGTTACTACAGACTAAAGAGAGCGAATGAGTGGGAGAGAAAATGGTGTGTGCAGAATACTAAAAAGACCTTGAAGGTTATAAGAAATATACTTTTAACTTTACTGAAAAAAAAAAAAACAATTTTGATTTAAGGGTAACAATGGGAAATAAAAAAAAGACACCAAACCCATTGCTTCCATTTAAATAAATATAGATAAAGTATAATTAACCGATAAATATAAAATTATACTAAATTTACTAATGTTAAGTTTTTAGAGTATCTAATTATGGGATCAAAATTTGTCAATTGAGCATAATGGCTCGCATTATGGTATTATAGTTAGAAAATCTAGAGTTTCATTATCTATATAAACTTTCTAAGTGTGATGTACCAAGAGTTGAGTTGGCATAATACTAATGTAGGAGCAGTAACCCATAGCTTCTTTCGATGCAGGATGGCTTGAATTATCTAGTAGCATGTGACCGAGACTGCAAGTTCTATTGTGTTAGTGCTAGCTACATGGTGCCTAAGGAATTCATCATCTTTATAGCCATACACCGTTGAAGCATCCTAAAGAGTAATGTAAGTTATTAAGGAAGTTAGTGGCCAAAACAAAGTAATTGAGGAAATTGCAAAATAGGTGAAACTTTTTAGAAACGTTTACTTTCACTAGATTGGACAAAGATGCTTACTCTTTATTTGGTTGTTGTCATTTGGTTTGGCATCCTGTGTGTAGAGGATGCGATAAGTCGCCTTTTCACTAGATAACTTAAATTCAATAGATAATTTAGACTCTTTATAACATTTTGTATGGATAGTACAAAAATTTTAATCTAGTAAGATGCATACTCAATGGGGGTATAAGTAAATTGTATTTTCTAGTAGTTCCATTACTATTCTGTCCATTTTTTTTTATCATGTCTAGTTCTTACTTATATCGCCAATACAATCTTCAAGAGTTATGCAGTGTTATTTATAAGTTAGAAGTGTAAGTATAAAATTGAAATAGATTGCAAACATTAGCTATGTCTAGTGAATATAGGTAATGTTTGGTTATATAATTTTTTTATAACACTAGATCGAATTAAAGTTATTATATTATATTTGATTTAAAAGATGTATAATTAAGATCTGACTAAACAAACTCTTTTATGGTAGTGGACAACATCTAAAAACAAAAATCCTTTTAAGATATATACTTACCAAATATAGTACAAGAGAATTATATTATTTCATATCAATCAAATTCATGGAACAAATACTATTTTATTTATTATTTTTTTTTTTTGCAAAATATTTGTAGAGGTAAAAATGATATTTCGAATATGGATTTTTTTCAAGGAATCGGATTATCCAGTTCACAAGTGGGCGTGGGCCTGCCCCGAATACGGAATCCTCAATCCCAGGCGAACGAAGAAACGCACTCTCTCTCTCTTCCTCTTCCCCTCTTTCTCTCTCTACTTCGGTCCGTTTTTTCTCCGGCCGACAATCCTCACCGTCCTTCGATGACCGATCAGAAAGCTCCGATGGCTTCCACAGAAGACGAAGAAGACGAAAATCTCGCTAATTTCCTCGAATCCGAAATACTCTCCGAGGTATTACAACTATCATCAATTATCATTTACTTCCTTCGAATTTCCAAACCGCGTGTCATAGATTTTGAGAATCTTTGTTTCATTTCATTTGCAGGAGAACCAGAATAACGATTCCACCCAGCCTGAGCAGCGAGAAGCGAAACGAAAGCGATTAGTCGAAGAAGGAAAAGAGGAAGAAGAGAGGGCTAGTAGGAACGATAGTTCGATTCCAAGAAGAATCGAGACCGGAATTTTCAACAAGATTCCTCCTGAGATCATTCCTCATATTCTGAAATTTCTGTCGTCAGAGGTATATCCGTGTTTTTATTTGGTTTTTAATACTCGTTGCTGCTGATAATACGTAGAATCGATGTTTTTTTATTGTATAATCGTGTCGATTTCAGATACTTTTAGATTGGAAAGTTCTAATGGAATATCAAATTCGTCGATTTAGCTTATAGTATCGAAAAGTATTTCTTCGGTCAAAACTCAAAATTGCATGGGATTTGGGATCATTGTTGATGATAAATGTACTAAATGGTGTCGATTTGTCATATAATCGTGTCATTCTTGTTTAAATGTATAAAAGAATTCCGATGATAAATTAAAAAATATTTATTTTAGGTTAATTTAGTGTCTGTTTGTTTTCCCTGTCAATAAGAGTGTTTTTTCTTGGGATTCGGCATCTGTCTTACTAATTAGCGTTTAAATTATACAATATTGGCCAAATTACAAATAATCAATTCGCATTCATGGCAATTTTAGTTGTATTAAGTTCTGGATTTGTGTTTACAATGTTGTTTCCATCGTGGTAATGATTTTTTGTTTGTTCGTTATGTTTGTGCTTTTTCTGATATTGTTATGTGTTATACCAACTATTGCACTTCAATTATTGTAGAAGTTATTGCTTGTTTTCTTATTGGTGTGTGGCCTCGATATTGATGGTTGTGTTGTAGTTTAATGTGAATAAGTGAATGTCATCTTGTAGGATCTAATGGCATGTTCAAAGGTTTGTAAGTTCTTGAATTTTGCTGCATCGGACGAGTCGCTGTGGCGTCGGCTGTGAGTATTGCTCCTCTTTTGTTTATAATGCTGTTGTTTCAGTCTTTTTCTTACTATTTACAATTTTAACTGGTTCCATCATTGTTATGTTGGGCATACTTGATTTATGATGTATAATTTAAAAGAAGGCAGATCACCTAACTGTTTGTTAAAAATCAATTCTGAGGCTAATCTGTTACATTCTCTTATCAGATGTAATTATTTGGTCATTGATGAGGTTGGTCATGTCTCAAATAGTTTTTGAAGAAGGGATAGTTTTATTTTAGTTTGTTTAATTTAACTTGGAGTTCAAATCATAGCCGGAATTGTATACAAAATTTTAGTTGGGCAAACAAATATCAATTTGGCAAGTAGTTTATATGTGTGCATATGCATATATATCATGCACATGCTTGGTGTATTTTTTCTAATGGCTTTATCATAAGTAAGGCCTTCATTTTGATTTGTGGTTAATCATTGTTAATGTATGCAGCTACCGCCTGAGGTGGGGTCTCTTGCCTCCATCAAATAAAGTACGGCAATGTGCTTGGAAGAAGCTTTATATTCAGGTATCTCTTAGTTGCAAAATTTTCAAAAAGTGAAAGAATGTTCATTCAACTTTAGATCTCAGATGATGTCTTGGATCAGATCGGAGAGTCTGTCTACCAGTGAATTATTCGGAATGTGGACTTATCTTGTAAATATTTAACTTGATGAAGGAATTACCTTCTCACTTCCAGGATCTTTGAGCATTAATTGTCTATTATAGATGTTTGGTTAACACTCTTATCTTCTATGCTTGCAGCGTGATGAAGAGGATATGACTGAACTTGTGAGGAGTTGCCAACCTGAGTTCAAAGAATACTACATACAAATGCAAGCAGCAAAGAGAAGTCAAGCCCCTCTTCTTCCACAGGTAAACTAGGTTTTTTCTTAATCAAGTGCTTGGATAGTGAGGCATTTGCTTGAGAGTCGTTCTTTTTGAATCAAAGCCATAAAAATTCACCTCAAGTCTATAGGATCACCTTGTGTCTTTTATATATATTCTTTTTATTTACTTGTGCTGGGTAGCTCTAGTTTTTAACATTTTTAATAGTAGTTACTAGAGATAAACTTATATAAATACAGTTGGATGTAGATCACTTTTCTGTCATAAAAATTATACACAGGTGAGCTTTTTGCACTGTCAAATCTGTTTGGAAATAATTATTCTAACAAGTCAGTTGTGCTTGAATTATCTGCATTTGTAGGTGAACGACGATCGTGTACTTCTTGATAAGACACTTGCAGATCAGGTGTCTTCATGGCGAAGTAGCAGAGGCTTTACTGATAAGTCGGTCCTAAATCATGCCTGTTCTGGTGAAACGTGCACATATCATCAAATTGGTGATGTTTTTGTATGTGAGAAAACTGGAAATGTTCATGGTAGGAAAATTTTGATGAATAACACATAAGTTGTTACAGTGCATTGACAGATTTTGATGAGGTTTGGTCTTAATAGGTTATTTCTGTGGTTTCTTTTGTTTTAGTTTGTGATGATTCCTGCAGAGAGATTGTTATGGATCCAACCAATGAGCTTCTTGTTTGCACTGTGTCTGGACGATGTTTTGATAGGATGCTATCACCTGCTGAATCAGAGTCAGATGCTGTAAGTAAATCATTGCCTCTTAATCATTTCAGTTGCTGTGAAGTAGGAAAGGTGTATGATGTTATGCTAGTATCTTCATTCGACCTTCTGATGGAGTGGGCTGTGCTTCAGGCTGTCTTTGATGTGTATTCTTTAGCCTGGCTAGGTTATCATCCTTTGATTAGCCTACTTGGGGCAGTGATTCAGTTAATTTATCTTCTGGTGTTTTGGTTTTCACCATTTTTGCATAACTGTCATGATATGATGTTCATGAAATCCAGGAACAGCAACAGGGTGGTGTAGGAGATGAACCTGAACCATTCATGGGATCTGGTCGTTTTGGTGAGGACTTCTCTTTTTTAATTCTCCTTTTTTTTTTTAATATTATTGGATCACTAATTCATTTCTTGTGTGCAGCACGAGCATATTTCTTGGGTTACAACTGTGTTGATGAAAAGGAGTTAAATGCTGTCCTGAGGTTTTGCTGAGTTGCTCAAAAGATGTGCAGATCCAGTGCTGAAAAAGCTTAGGCTGACTGTATGGTTCGCTGGAACTTGATGAATGTAGAGCTTGCTGCTAAATTATGTATGTATATGTATTCATTTAGTACATTAGGAAGTAGAATAGATACATAGGCTATTCCATGTCCTTTTCTTCTTATTTATTCAGAGAATGGTGGATCAGATGCATCGAGCAGCTTTTAATTAGCCTCAATGGCAGGGCTGAGAGCAGTGGTTATCTTTGGCGATAAGGAAATAGTTTTTAGAGCATGATCGTCCCTTTCATTCAAAGTTATTAGCTACCGATCATGTTCAGCCATTCTTAGAAAGCTGATAAGTTTACTTTGTGCAGAGATGCTGTGATTTATGGCATATATTTAGTTAAGATGTCTACTCCTTATATGTGATGTCTCGCTTTTCCCTGTGATTTGCTTCACAAAAAGGGTGTTTCTCCTGCATCCTTTTTGGTGGACCACTTAATGTGTAGGTTGCTGGATTGAAGGGGGCATCGATATAGAAGGGGCATTGTATCTCCATGGGATTATAGCAGTAGAATCTCTCTCATATGCTTTTTACTTTTCAGAAAAACTGGGACTTGGTTAAACCAAGTTAAAATAGGTAGGCCTTGGTATAGTTAATTTTGGCAGTACCCTCTAGAGGGTGCTGTTAAAAATAGGTGGTCTAAGAACCATCTATCTTTTCTTTGGGCTGAACCACTTAGCTAATGGGAACAATTGCCGGAAGAATTGACCAAAAGCATTAGTCCAGGAAATTTCATGGGTGGGGGGGCTGGTCAGATGATATCTGAACTTGATTCCTTAATGGTGTTAGGTCAAACCCCATGTGGTAAGCTGAATCCCATCCCTCTACCTGTTAGAAAATTCCTAGTGAGTTAATGATCTATGGATAGACAGTTCTTTCAGATGTGATAATCTTATGGATTTATTTCTTGTTGATCTTTAAAATAATAATCTCCGCATGAGACCATAACAAGACATAAATCATTCTCGTATTTGGTACAAATTCATTCCTATTAAAATTTCCCTTTTTTATATGGAGAACCCCTCGCCTTGTCACTCCATCATGCGAAAAACAATGCACGAGGAGTAGATCTCACGTGGGTGCTTCTTGTGTCATAAAGATTGTGAAACAGCTATACATGTCCTCTTCCATGCTATGGATGTTTGGAAAGCTATTGCATCTTATTTTTGGTATTTATAATGTTCCAAACATTTCATCCAAATATATCATGTTGAAGTTTTGGAAAAGCAAAACAAGCAACACAACCACCGTATTCTTATTTTTGTTCGAACTCTAATATTTTTGCTTCTATGGGTGGAAGGAAATAACACAAACAACTCTCAAGACATCCAAGTTCTTGTGCAGTTGTGCTGCAAATGATGGATGATCTTTTATATATTGGGAAGGCCAACCGCATGGTTTTTTTATCAAAGAGTGAGCCAAAACAAAATTAAATATAGGCATTCACTTGGAGTTGTCCTATTTAGAGTCTGCTAAAACTTTAATGTTGGCGGTAGTTTTCCTGCAAGGGGGTAATCGATCGCCCTGCCTTATTTACTTTTGTGAAGAAATAAGCGTCTCTCTAACTTGGAAGTCCTGCTTTTATTAAAAAAAATTAGAAATCGGCATAGTAATGAACAATTCAAAATTAGAAAGCCAAAAAACCCTAAAATTTTTCCCTTGGCCAAAAAAAAAAAAAAAAAAACAAAATTCAAAATGACTTTTGATGGTGTGTATGTCTCATCATCTTTATTTCGTTTTAATTTTATCTTTTAGTCATTTTCAAATAGATTATTTATAAAAAATAGATACTAATAAAAAACAGACATTTTTATTCATAAATTGATTAAACAAATTAGATATTAATATGAAACAGATATGATAAAGATACCGATAAAAAAAAGGCCATCCAAACATACCAGAGTACAATTACATATTATATATTATGTATTTTCAGATGAATCTACAATTACTAAAAAGTAATGTAAATAATATAGGAGACCCTAATCTCAGTGACAAAACCTACAATATAGAGCATAATATGTGCTTGCAGAAATCTATACGAGCATTTGCTGGCAAACGAATTTTGGGTCTGTTTGGATTGTCTGTTTTTCATCTGTATCTGTATTTTTTTTAAAATGATATGTGCAAAATATATCCAATTTGCATCTAAATTTTATCTAGATTTGTTCTATTTGATCTTTTGATGAGAACTGTCAACTTTTTTTTATCTATATCTATTTCTTGATAAATAATTTGTTAGAAAAAAGTTTGAAAAAGTGTCTGTATCTGCCGGAAAAAAGCCAAAACAAACAGACCCTGAGTGCCTTATAATTAAATTGCTAAAAAAATAATACAATGGTTAGCAAGGTAGAAATCTATAGGAAGGGTAAAAAAAGAAAATAATAATAATAAATATATGCTCGGCTAGGTAAAACTAGAGTAAAAATAGATTAAACCGATGCAGTATTTGGACTCTATTTCTTTGTTTTTTTTTCTTTGTTATAATTATGAAGAGAAATAGCTAAGTAGATGAAAAGTATTTGAAATTAAAAAAATATATTGAAAAAGACAATGCTATAAATAGAAGTTTAGTTTAATTATGATTTGATTTCTATTTTTATATCTTTACTTGATAAAAGTATAATCTCAATTAATAGACCATAAAATCAATATCTAATTATTAAAATAAATATAATATTTGATATATTAACTATTTTAATAGAGCAATAGTAGATACGTATGGATCTAAATCAATTAATAATTCACCATATATCAACATCAATAATTTTTTTTCTATATCTTTTTTCTTTGCCAATTTTTTTTCTATATCTAGACATTAAAAATTATATTTCTTCATTATCTTTTCATTTCCATGAATTTCCTTCCCTAGTTATTTTCCGAGAAAAGGAATAAAATATTAATATTTTTAAAAATATTTACGAAAATGCCATCGGAAAAAAATTATTCCCGATTTTAGGCAACATGGCCTAGTCTCTTCAAGAGACGAGGTCATTAGTGACTGAACTCGTCTCTTGAAGAGACGATGCCTCAATTTATAGTGACCCCGTCTCTTCAAGAGACGAGGCTGCTCCTCGTGTGACCTCGTCTCTTCAAGAGACGAGGTTAGTTATTCCCCCTCCCAACTCATTCTATTACTCGAGAAACCCAAAAAATTATATATAAAACCTGTCAAGTAGAAATATAAATGGCTATACGAGCCATTAAACAAATTTAACACGGCTATAATACCATTCAGCCTAAAAATACATGCTGAATCCCAATTTGAATCATTCAATCACAGCGGTATTGTGATTGTTTGTCAGCACAGTGTAATGAAAATATGGGAATTTGTTGGCTCGTAACAAATAATATGAAACGAAATACTGATTCATTATTCTTTTAAAATGTACAAGAGAAAAAGAGTACAATATACATACAAAAACAATACAATAAAATAAGAAGCTATATGCAACAATGAAAATAAAGAAAATCTATCATCTACTACTGCTGCTGATGTGTGTCCCTCCTATGTTGTCCTCGGCCTCTACCCCGCCTCACGTACGTCCTAGGTAACGGGGTACGCAGATGTGGATGCTGTGTAGGTCGAACAATATCTGTAACTGCAGTATCCTCATGTCCAGTAGTAGCACTGTACTGGTGGAACCGGACAGGGTCTGGCTCGACTTGTGTGAGCCCCTCCCCCATATCATGTGATGGCGATGGTCGTCTCTTCTGTGGAGCCAAGGGGGTATGAAACTCTGAGTATGACGGATCTGGTATGGGGGTGTCCCCCATATAGTAAGATGTCGATGACGGGCCAGCCTTGTTCTGAATGACCTGAGAAGGACCAGGCTCATCATGTGAAGGTAGATCGGACGGCTCAGGCTCATCTCTTATCTGTATACCCAGTGCTCAAGCTCGTCCTCGACCCTTGCCTCGTCCCCGCGCATGCCTCTCTCTAGGAGTCTGTCGTCTCTGTAAGGTATGAGACTGTGGGTCACCCTGTGCTGGAGGTGATGATGAAGCTGGTGGCACTGGATCATTGAAATTCAACCCTGTAAACTCTTCCACCACACGACAGACATCTCGTGCAGTGGATGGAGTGAGCTCTGAGGGCATGTCTGGGATGCTATAAATGAAATCAGCCTGCGAATAATAGCAAAAAATTATATCGGTAAGTAGCTGCCAAGCCAGTACAACTCCATATAATAGCTTGAAGAGACAGTTATCTTACCATGTATCGTATGATAGCTCCCGTGCATCCGATCCAGCGTCAGGTGATTGCATGATACCACTGGAAGTAATCGTCAGATGTCCCAGCAGGCAAATCCGGCAGCTCAACTATGCAATCACACCGAGCATCCCACTCAGCTATCCACCTGGCATGCTCCACCTGCCAGTTCCACTCGGAACGTCCTCTCATGTCAATCTCATGGAGGGGTCTCATGTCGGCAGGGGGAGTTGGAATCCCCTGGAAGCCACCAAACTGTCTGAGCACTCTGTCAGGGCAGTAGTGCTCGATAAGGTAGAAGCATACCAGGGGGACCCGTGCATGCCACACATTGCTCTTCGCTAGGCAGTATGGCGGCAGGGAAGGCAAGATCAAACTATATGGGTCCCACACCACCTGATGCAGTAGGAAAAGTAAAATATTGCGTTAACAAACCATTGTACTATAGCAATGTAACAACAGAAGTCATTGCAAAACAATTGAGGTATAGGAGGGAACCGATGTCATACCTGATGCGCCGTCTGTTGATCGAAAGATGTGCGGTACTCAATCAGCAGATGTGTCGATACACGAGTCACGTCAAAAGTCGCACCCCATTGGCTGATGAGCGGGCGGCCCGTGGTAACTGATGTGTGCAGGCGACGAATTGGGGCAATGTGGGGGAAGTGCTCCCATGCCCATATCTGCAAGACAACTAATGGTCCTGCCATGTCCCCCCTGTCAATGTGGGAAGCCAAGCATAGCTGCCTGTATAGCCATGCCAAACAGGCAGTTCCCCACGCGTGCTGCCCGGCCATCTCGAAGTCTCAGAGCAACTGTAGGTACATGAGATGAACGTAGTTAGAAGACTTGTCTGCGACAATGAATCCCCCAAGCAGCAGCAAAATGTATGCCTGAGCGTGTCGTCTGATCATCAGATCATCGGCAAAGTCAGGTCGGTCGCCAAAGTGGCTATCCAACCACGACATCTTCAGGCGACCACCATCTATATCAACGCTAGGCTGTGGCCGGAGTCCTAGCAACTCCTCACATAAATCAGGATAATCAAGCCTGGCGGTGCCCGTCACTGCCAATCTATCTATCGGGAGGCCCGTAAGGACAGAAACATCCTCCAATGTCACAGACCACTCGCCCGTGGTCATGTGGAACGTATGTGTCTCTGGTCGCCACCTCTCGACCAAAGCTGTAAGCAGATGCCAATCTAGCTGAATGAAAGGCATCTAGGCTGCCCCTATGAACCCTGCCTGAGACAGGAATGGCAACAGCCGCTCGTCAACCTCTAGGTACTCCTGCTGGTCGCCTGAGCCTCGCCTCTCGCCGCCGGCAATGCAAAACCTCATGCTCCTACAATAAAGTTATCGCATTTAAAGACCACTCTCACCTTAGCCATCAAATCTGCAATCACTGAATTTGAAAGAATGAACTAACCTGTCCATCCCAGGCTAGAATGGACCTGTGTACAGGCTGCTGTGTCAGTAATGAGCTATCGATCGGTCCTGGATCCATCTGCGAAGGAAAAAGAAAGAGATGTTGTCAAAGTCCACACATGTTGATTAAACACAAGCATAACAAAAATACGTTAAATCATGACTCATTAGTGCAGTAACAAAAACATATGAGAATAAAGAAATTCCATTACCACCACGACTCGACTGCCCCGTAACTAGTCTACCCGCCGATCCCGTTTGGACAACTTCTTATGTTGTGGCCCTGCTGCCCACAACAATCGCATGAATAACCTCGGGGGCCCTCTCGAATGTCCATCTCATTTTGGAATCGTTTCTCCCTAGGCCGGCCCCTTTTTCTAATAAGTCCTGGATTAGGGTGCCACTTTGGTAAGTCCAACCGAGTCCAATTTGCCTTATCGGCTGCGGGAATGAAGGAACGACCATACACTCTTAGTTGGTGGTCCCACCTGTACCACTGTCCTACGTAGGCAACACAATCCATGTGCATTGTCCCCATCACTGCCATCGCATGCGAGCATGGAATTCTATATGTCTGCCACTTGTTACACGTACATCTACATGATCTTAACTCCACTTTTTGTATATGGTCCCCCTTCTGACCATACATTGTTGGACGTGGTGCAGTTATAACCTCGTATATCCGTTCTTGGTAATCGAAACAAGTAACTCTATGGGAACTGGATATGTTGTTCCATCGCTCAAACTTATTCGCAGCGTATTCTGTGAGCAACTTACCCATACTCATGGCATCGCTGGCTTCACGCCTTTGCTTATTAAATATGGAGTTGCAGTTGTAGAAGGTTTTCTTTACCAATGCTGCCACAGGTAAGCACCTGGCATCTTTTATAACTGAATTGTAACTCTCTGCCATGTTTGTTGTGCCTAGGCCAAATCTGACACCTTCATCGTAAGATAAAGTCCACATGCATGGGGGCAACTCACGAAAATATCGTGCTGTCCAAGGATTGCTTTGAAGTGCAGCATTGAAATATCCGTGGAACTTGCGACTCTGGGTTTGATAGGCAGCTCTTTTTACTATTTCCTTACATTCCTTACTTTTGGCCTTCGAATTAAAGTTGCTTGCAACATGACGGATACACCAACGCCAAGGCCACCCCCTAGGCCACACCGCATTCTCACCTTCGACCGCACTCCTGATACCGGCATGCCGGTCCGATATCAAGCAAATATTGGATCGGTCTTTGACGACGTGTTCCAGCACTTTTGCAAGGAACCAACTCCATGTATCCGCCTTCTCCTCATCCACAAGGGCATAGGCCAACGGTACTATATGATTGGCCCCATCTATTGCCACTGCAATAAGCAATTTGTGCTTGTACTTGCCATACAGGAAGGTACCATCAACTGTGATCACAGGTCTGCAATGATTTAACATATGTAACTTAGTCAGTGAATATCAATAACCTACAACAAAATTTAACAATGATTACAATACATACCTGCAGTAGTTGAACGCCTCAATGCAAGGACCAAATGCCCAAAAAAGCTTATCTAGGAATACGTGGCCGGCGGTATTTGAATCTTGAGTTTGCCACTCAACCTTTGTTCCTGGATTTGCCTCAGTGATTGCATTAAGTAGATGCGGAAGCTCCACATAAGATGACTCCCAACTTCCATACACCTGCTCAATGGCCTTTCTTTTGCCTCACGAATTCTCTTGATATGAACATTATACCCGAACTGCTTTAATATATTTTTGGAGATCCTTCGCCCTCACATCTGGAGAATTGCGGATCGCCAATATTATGGCCTTAGACAAGCTGGTGGAGTCAAACTGAGAGTGATCTTGTCCAGTGATTTCATCCAAGCAAGTGTGAGGTCCTTCATATTTAGTGATGTGAAACCACCCACCATTTTTCTTATAGCTGCCTCTGAGTCTCCACTTACAACCTCTGTTGTGGATATCAATACACTTAACTGACCATGCTCTTGGGTCCGAATCCACTACCTTGAAGTTGTAATGGTTCGTTATGTGCCACATTTTAACTGCTCGTATAAGATGATCTTTGGTCTCAAAACGCATCCCGACCTTGAATTCATCACTAAAGCTCCAATTCCCAGCACTCATTTGATGCTCATCATCATATGCTGCGTAAGTACTGCCAACTTCAGCATTGAAAAACGGAACTGCCGCTGAGCTCCCTACTGCATCAACGTCAGTAGGAGCAATAAAACGGTCTCAGTTATTTTCCCTTCGTTGTACATCGGGCAATGCATATTGTTGTCGAATTACTTCATCATTAACATTTTCATTATCATCATAGTCGTCACTGGATTCACTTGCCGATGAGTCTTGCCCAGCATCCATATCATCACCACCTATTGATGTAGGTACACAAAATTCAAAGTGACCTATTTCTACTTGTGCACTGCCCATTGTCTAAACTGGAGTAGAATTGGAATCTACAAACCTCTGGCTTCCAATATTTCTATCATTGCCTATTTCTCCTGCAGGTGCCTGTGACAATTCAATTTCCAAAATCTACACATAAACAGCCACTGAGCCTTTTGTGTATAGCAACATCTCTTGTGCCGCATCATCATCGGTCACTGGAATAATATCATAACGTAGCGTCCTATCTCCAATAGGTACCCTATGATATAGCTCCACCCGATGTGTGCACCTATTTACCTTTAGTCTATTGCAAATAATCTCCACTATCTGCTCATATGTTGAATTCCTACTAACATTGACCATAGCAACAAGCCGCTTATCATAACCAAAACCATCATCCCCTTGCACAATATTCTCATGAGCGTACAGTATGAACTTCGCTTTATCCATTTCCTCATAAATCCTGCCATCTCATCAAAATTAGCTTCCACGTATGAAATTCAAAAAATCACACTTATGAATTGCATTCCTCGTAACATTTAACATAACTCCTAAACCTGCATCTCCACTTTCAAAGTTGAAATTTAATTTTATAATCTTTTCTGCTTCTTACAAATATTTGCTTTTTTCATCGTATTTTTCCATGCCATATTAAATCGCCATACCAATGCTAAGGTCCTAAGTGCACCCCGTTAACGATAATTGAAATTATTTTCAATTTCTTTCCGCACACTTAATTTCCTAAAATAATTATCCAACAATAACTACTTAGGACTTAATTTTTTCCAAAGCAAATATTATACATATACATCTCTATACAACATACGACAAGCAAAAAAAAAAAAAAAAACCGAAGTTTTATCTTTTGAAGTCAACTCTTACCATCTCCCCCTAGAACTGCGAACGACTGCGTCATAATCAATAACACTTCCCTATGCCAACATTATGTGAAGATAAGTTTTATTATACTCGCATGGTTGATATGACTTAGCGATGGGTATATATGTGTAAGTTTTAATATATACCAGTCTTTGTAGTAGAAACGAGTTGTAGTTCTTAAACAACTATTAAGTTTCGATTATCATTAATCTAATTACCATTGATACAAGTTGATAACTTATTAAATAACATGTCAGCATCATCACATTTCATATATCTAAGTATGAATGACGCATTTTAGTATTTATTTCATTTAAATCTTATTATATAGAATATGTATTCTGATGTATACTTCGTTTATTAATTATGGTATTAAACTAAGATTGTAATTGAAAATGCCATTATGTCTACTTCATTTCTCCTTTATTATTTTTAAGCAAACGCGCCATAATAGTAAAGTAGCAATATACCGTCGGCGTACGAATCATGCGATAAAATTATTCTAACAACACATACAATCTTAATTCAACAATGCAGCATGAATGATTGAAAAAAACTACGAAAACACACAGAAATCCAACCTCAAAGTTCGCCGTTCGCCGCCGATGGTCTAGCTTCAAATCTCCTTTTTTCGATCCTCCTACCAAACCAATCGCTACACAATCAACTTTGGATAAATCGTGGATGAGTGATTATGGTCGATTTGTGGATTTGGTGCGCCAAAAATCGACGGCAATTCGCGATTTCACAATTAGAGAATTTGGGGATTTAGGGTTTCAACGAGGTCTGCAATGGGGGAAATAGGGAAGAAGATGCGCGCGGGAAATTTAAGCCGGTGACCTCGTTTCTTGAAGAGACGAGGTCACACACGAAGCAGCCTCACTATAAATTGAGGCCTCGTCTCTTCAAGAGACCAGGTCAGTCACTAATGACCTCGTCTCTTGAAGAGACGAGACCATATTGCCTAAAATCGGGAATAATTTTTTCCCGATGACATTTTCATAAATATTTTTAAAAATATTAATATTTTATTCCTTTTCCCTTATTTTCCTCCAAAAACCGTCCATTTCCATTCACTTCAGAGGCTGCGAAACACACTGTTCCCCATAAAAATATCCATTTCCATAATTTATGTTTCCTTCAAACTCAAGCATTGCGTATGCCTTTCCTAGTATTAATTTTCCAAAATTTCCAATCTTTCTTTCCCATGAAAACAAAAAGGAAAAACTTGAGTCTTGGCTTTTGACTTTTCGTTTACAAGATTGAGTGCTGTTCCAAAAACACAAAAATGACCTAACTTTACCACCCAATTAATAAAAAAGTTTCGATCTTTATAGCGTGATTAGTGATTTGGGGACGTGGGTCTGAGAGCAGAATGGCTAATTCTGGAAATGGGTATGGTTATGGAGGTGATGAGCTGAAAGCTCATATGGCTTTGGCCATGGTTCAGTTGTTCTACGGAGGTTATCATGTGATTACCAAAGTAGCACTTAACGTTGGTGTCAATCAACTTGTTTTCTGTGTTTTTAGGGACCTCCTTGCTCTTTCTATCCTTGCCCCTCTTGCTTATTTTCGCGAGAAGTACTCTCTCTCTCTCTCTCTCTCTCTCTCTTGTTTTCACATTTGTTTTCTGTTTCATGGACTTGTTATTTGATTTGGGATGTCAGTGGGAGTGCTTATTTATGTGAAAACATCGTTGGGTTTTTGATGAATTGTTTGATGGAGGGGCTTGAAATGTGTAATTATGATTATATCAATGTGTTTTGGTGGAGATGTGTGTTAGAGGAGATTTATGGGTGGTTAAGGAATTGTATGCTGTGGAATTTGAATGATCAACTACATTGTTTTTTGTGGATCTTTATGACTTGTAAATCTGTAGGATACATATATGCATCTATGTCGAGGTAACTACTGGATTTTGATCAGTTTTCTGCAAGTTGGGATTTTCGCTGTGTTTGGCATGGAGGGAATCGGTAGGGAACTCTGGAAATGGAAGGAAATAGGTGGAAATGTTATGTTAAGCGTTATAAGTAAGAGTGGCAGAGGGTAGAGATGGAGACAAAATAGGTGGAATTTAGTCATCTGATACGTCTTGTGTGTGCTAGAAACTGATGCTTATAGTGTTTAACCATGATTATCTCTTGGTTGTAGGAGGATTCGACTTCCCATGACCAGACGCCTTCTAGTCTCATTTTTCTTACTTGGATTGACTGGGTAAGTTTCGATCTTTAGTCTATATGATTTGAACCCCAAAAAGAGTTTGTTCTCCTTAAATATTGTTATTGTCACATTTTGTGGGGTCTTATCTCGGATCTGATTGGGTAACTGGCTTGATGTCAGAGATCAGAACAACTTCTTTGAATAGCTTGATAACTGCTAGATGCTGTTTATCCAAATTATGCAGGATTTTCGGCAACCAGCTTTTGTTTCTTATTGGTCTTAGCTATACAAATCCAACATATGCCGCTGCGATACAGCCTGCTATTCCTGTATTCACTTTTCTCTTTGCCGTGATGATGGGGTCAGTATGAACAGTTCTCTCTCCCCACCCCACCCCCCCTCCTCTTTCTCTTCTTCCCTTCTTTAAATGTTTATGCAGGCCTTTGTCTTTTAGGCTTCAGATATGTCACCATTCATGCATGTAAAGGGTATTTACTTCATTTCATTATGATATGAGCTATGTAGATTCAATCCATAAATATCACAGACTTTTCATGCAGTACAGAAACAGTGAATTTGCTTAAAATTGAGGGTCAAGCAAAGGTTGGAGGTATTCTTCTCTGTGTCACTGGTGCAGTATTTATGGTACTGTATCGAGGACCTGCTTTGATTGGATTTAACGAAGCAGATTTTGCTGTACATAATGAAATCATTGCTAGAAGTCAACCTGAACCTGTTGGATGGCTTCTGTCCAATTTTTTGGAACTTGGGCTAGAAGATTGGCATCTTGGAGTTATTTGCTTGATTGGGAATTGCATATGCATGGCTGCTTTTTTGGCAATGCAGGTAGATATTATATGTCTTTTCTTATATATCCTTCCCATTGCAGGATGAAAACGATGGTTGTGAAAAAGTGGCATCCTGGAAACTTACATGAGGCAAACAATTTGCATCATTGAATTCTTACTGCAAATAATTATTTCTACTTTGCTTAAAATTTGAAAACAATATTAAAGAAAGTGGCAGCATATTCGTCTTTATGTCATCTTTTCCTCAAAGGTAGGGATTAAGTCTAAAAGTACTTGACGAGATGCACTTCTTTCTTGGATTTGCAGGGCATAGGCTTAGTCTTGTGATTTTTACAGGAAATGTATATACTGAATTTATCCTATTTTCCATTGATGAAGTGTTCATGCCATCAATTCATATCTGATAATTCGATAATGGAGCTCAAGTAGCCATATCCTTTGTTAAACCTTGTGTCCAATTTTAGTCAATGTTTTATACAAGAGGCTTGTTATGCTTTGAAATTTTTAGTTCAGTAATTACATTTTATTTTCTACCAAAATTGTAGAATGTTTATCTTTGTACTTTTAGATGATTTTGATGCTACTGTAGTGTTGTGATGTGTACAGGCACCTGTTTTAGCAAAATACCCAGCAAGTCTGTCAGTGACAGCATACTCATACTTCTTTGGTGCTATATTAATGGTTACCACAGCATTCTTCATGAACAGTGAGTCAACAGAATGGAGCTTGACACAGTCTGAGTCATTTGCTGTCATCTATGCTGTAAGTTTAAACTTCTTTTTTTGGGTTTCTATGTCTTCATTGACTTTATCATATAGCCCATGGATTGTATTTGGCATCTCTCTTATCTCTCCTTGTCCATTTGTGCTCCCCTTTACATGGCAGTTTCTGTATTGCAATTTTCTCAGGCTTCATACATATAATTATTTTAGCTTATATTCAGTTATAATTTGCTTGTTGTAACAGAATAAGAGTTCTGATTATTAGTCGATAGCAACACCCACAATCTGATGATTGCCTTGTGGAAAATCCTAGTAAAAGCACTAGCCATAAAGACACAGGAGACTTTAGTTATTAGTGATGTGGATACTGGGTGTGAACAAAACTTTAGAAGTAAGTTAAAATGATGTGGGAAGTTGGTTGGAGATGTGATGGCACTAAAATGGATGGGAAATTTAAATAGACCTTTTTCTTAGTAGGACACTGTTTGATACACAATTGTATGCTATGTCGAGGCAGTTTGTTGTCATATAGGCATATCCGTTGTTCCGTGTTTGAGTTATTCGTGTTTGGAGTAGCATTACTAAAGTTGTTATCATTCTTTTCCAGGGATGTGTTGCCTCTGCCATAAATTATGGACTTTTGACGTGGTCAAATAAGATTCTTGGGCCTGCACTGGTTGCTCTGTACAATCCACTCCAACCCGCAGCCTCTGCCTTTCTGTCAAGACTATTCCTTGGAAGCCCTATCTATTTGGGAAGGTAGTTCCTGTTAATGCCTTGTAAAACCTGGGGTTGTGATTTTCTATTTCATTAAGGAATTTTAGCCAATCAAGCTTCTGTTCACTCTATAGTGCAATTTGTTCTGCCAATTGATAAGTTATATTGGGGTGTCTACTTGTCATCATTTTAATCAAAAACCCCCTTAGGAGACAAACCTTACATGTTCTCTCTTTGTCTTGGTGGCAGCGTTTTAGGTGGAGCCCTCATTATTGGAGGCCTCTATCTGGTAACTTGGGCATCCTACAGAGAACGGCAACCTACACTTGGGGTGATTCCTCATGCTGTTCGGGCATCCGAACCGATACTTCACAAAGATGTATCTATGAACAAGATTTCAGATCAGTTAGGACATATGTTCTCAGGACCTTCTACTTCAATACATAAAGCTATAGATTGATCCGTATCAATGTTTTTGTCTGCACAAGAATTTTGTTGTGAAGGGCTAGCAGTTTCTCATCATTCATCTTGGACTCTGCAAGAGGGGAATATACATTAGTTGAGGATGCAGTGGTGCTATTCGTGTGGATTTTGTTCAGTGTTGCTTGCAAAGATTTTTTGGAAGTTATTACAGCATGTTGAATTAGCAGCGCCTCCATGATTCATCCCAAGATATTGCCCGGTGGGGCTACAAACGAGTCAAACCAATCTTTAAAAGTCTGGGCTTAGTTCCTTTAAAAATTATTACGCTCAAGCTCAGGTTGAGCTTTATATAAAGCTTAAAAATTAGGCTTAGAGTTTGGTTTGTCTAGTTAAACGAGCTTTATTTTAAGTTTTGGCCAAGGAAAGATTATTATCGAGTATACCAAGTTTTTATCGAGTTTGAAATTTAAGTTTGAGTTCAACTTGTTTGGAAAGTTGCTTTTTATTTTCTCAAACATAAAATTACTGAATAAGAGTTGCTAAATTTATATATTTACATATTAAATAGAAATTATTTTTTATTATTTTAATTATGTATTTATATATAACACTAATGAATTTGGTCACGGGTAATAAGCCTACTAGTGAGTTTGTGCACCAGCTTGATTAAATTGAAGTTTCAGTTCTGTTTATATAGATAAATAAATTTTATTTTAAGCTTGAATTGGGTTTTTTTACTAAGTGAGATTGAGTTTAACCGGACTTGAATAGTTTTGTGAATAGCTCAAATCGTGCTGAGGCTTAGGTAAATCATAATGGTGGTGATTGTAGTTAATGTACAACATTGTAACAACAAAATTTGATTCCGCCAAAAAAAAGAACAAAAACAAAATTTGATTATTAATTTGATAGTCCTAACCATTGTTCTTAAACTGGCAATTTTAATATTAATTAGAATGCATAAACTAAGTAGAATTATGTAAAATCATATAAAACTTTTGTATTCTTAAAATTATAGAATCCTCAACCTGAATTTTAAAGTCTAGATAAATTTTGCATCTATATGAGTTTATATTTATTTATTTTAAGTAAAATGAGATTTATAAAATTAAATTTTGATAATTACGTTCGTGAATGCAAATTAATACAATAAATCCTTTTATGGTTTTATTTATTTTTGATAAATTCACCACTCGTTGTGATCCCCGCTGACCTGCCCTTAGTCATGCCATTTTTTTTCCCCGAAATATATTTCGTGTGTGAACCTATGAGAACATACAAGTTGTTATAATTAGGAGTGGACAAAAAAACCGACCGAGCCAAACTAATCCATGATCAAACCAATTCAAACCGAAAATATGGTTTTTTTTTTTTTTTATGGTTTGGTTTGAAATTTTTCAAATCCGAACCAATCCCTAAATTTATGATTTGGTTTGGAAGGTAAACCAATCCAATCCGTAAAACCGAACCAAACCGTTTTAGAAAAATATAATAATATTTTACTATATGTTTATATGATTTCATTTGATATTTATTATTTGGTGGATATTAATTAAAATCAACTTGTCCCTTTTTAAATTTTTTTAAGCCCATGATATGTAATTTTTTATTGATGATGAACTATTGTTTTTTTTAATAGCTTTTAACTTTGTAACGTATGAAATTTATTTATTCAATTATAAACTTTCATTATATAATAATTGTTTCATATATTTTGTCAGCTGATCATTTTATTCATTAATGAATTTTGTTGATAGATGATTTTTTATTTTAGCTAAATTATTGGCAGATAATTGACATGATGGTTATATAAAAAATTATAAATTATGACTTACTATGTATTGATTAGTGAATGTATTTTATTAGTGGATAATTGGTTTTATAGAGAACTATAGATTAAAAATATGATAAATTTATAAAATATTTTGTTATGGTTTATAATATCAACTTTGTAAAATGATATAAATATTTAAGAATCTACATAAATGTAAAAAAACTAAAACAAGAAAACTTTTTAGTTAGAATTTTGATTTAAACAATAATCCAAACCGAACCAAACAATTATTTAATGGTTTGGTTTGGAGTCGTAAAAAAATCAAACCGTAAATTATGATTTGGTTTGATTTAAAAAAAAATCGAACCAAATCGATCCGTGCCTGCTCTAGCTATAATATGGTGAGTGTAGGTTTTCCTATCAAAAGAAATGTAAATATTCACTTTATTTTCCATAAAAGTATCTCTTCGGTTTTTTTTTTATTTAAAATTTAATTTGACCCTCTGAACAGATAGCAAATGTTTTGTGTGGGCAGTTGTACCTCAAATCAATAATCACAATTTGATATTGTATATTATAAACTGTGATCATCATCATCATCTCCGGTCCTTGTCATGTCCTTTGGTGTCTGGGGGATCAACCTACCGAAGAGTTATTTTCTGACCACGGCGACGTGGGACACTACCAACAGACGACCATTATTGCGTGGACGATTTCAATGCTCCGATCGTACCTCGGGAATAGACGCGAAGTAAACTAGTGATTTTGGATCTTATTTTCATTTCAACATTTGGATTTTTTTTTTTTCACAAATTATAGTGAGAAACAAAATGATTCGAATCTAAGATTTCTTATATGAGCCATTAAATGATGAAGTATTTGACAACATTTAAATTGAAATCGTGATTTTTTAAAATCACATTATGCTTTTAAAAAAATAAATTAATCCACATAATCATGATTTATATATCTACATATTTATCTTTATCTATTGGATGATGGTCGGTCAGACAAAAAAAGGTGTTAAAAAGAAAAAAGCACGCAAAGGTCGGATTTAAAAAATAAAACACAAGAATTACAGAGAAGTCGAGCTAGAAGAAACTGAGAAAAAGGGATATCCGCAAGTACGGAAAAGTATTTACAGAGATTTCAAAGTGAAGGTAGATAATGTTTATTAATGTATGAATTGTATTAATTAAGTACATTTAATCATTGGACAAAACAAAAGCTGGTTAATTTTAGATATTCAGTGTTGGTATACTTATAGATTTTGAAGGTAAGACATAATTGACATTAAGTATGGGTATATAATTTAGAATTGGAGGAATCTGTTAATAAATGAAAAAAAAAAAAAAACCATGTATGATTTTTATTCTTTTTATAATTAATACAATATTATTAGAGATGCATATTACTCATAATAAAATTATTCAACAGATTCATAAAAGATTTTTATATGCAACTACAAATTTTATTTTACCTTTTTAAATATAATTTGTATGTTATTTAGCTTTTATATACACAATAGTGCACAAATTATATGTTTTATATATGCTATATGGAAGTCTAGAACTTTTACAAAATACCACTTACTTGGATTGAATTTTTCTTGTTCATATTTTTAATGAAATAGTAAATATATTGCGTAGTCTCATCTCATGAAACCCTCGCATGAATTAAGATATTTATCTTCTAGATAATAAAATTATGTAATAATTTTTACTTATTTTCAATGTTGATATTAATTATCATCAATACCGATGGTTATTGGATAAATTGCATGCTTAGGCAGTTCCAACGCTGACATTGAAAAGGGAGAAAGGTTTGACTGGTGCTCCTCCGTGAATTGATTAATAAAACATAGCGTACTATTCCTCCTTACACTTGTAAAAATTTATGAGAACCTTTCATAAAGTTTTAAGAATATGCAAAAATTATGGCAAAAGATGATTATAGGTTTACATGTGATTACTATTACAACCACAAGAGAGAACTTGATTACGGCATTTACAAATGAATATTTGCCTCAACACATTTGATCCATTGTACATATAAGAAGGATACGGATTTATTGAACAAACTCTCCTAGACTATGGATTACTGGAATCTGTTTATGGACAGCCTGAGAAGTTTTTGGACTCCGAATTAGGAACATCAATAAAAGAGATTGTTTGTACAGTCAAAGAAGAGATAGACAGTTGTGAAAAAAGCTAGACTTTACAGATAAGAATGAAAATCAAGAGCATTCCACCAGAATGGCTCACTTTTGACATAAGACCTCCTAATCACAATATAATAATGGATGGATTATACAAACTTGCTTACCCCACACAAGAACTAAAAACATGTGAAAAACCAATAGAGTTACAAATAGAAAACTGGATTGCCCATGCAACCATGCCACCACCTGAAGAAAATTACTTAATATACCAATCACAGATTTACAATATCTTTTCCTCCTACAATATGATAATATGGAGGAGTATAGACACCAAATACTCTATGAAGGCAGAAGCTTACGAAGAAGACGCCTCAATCGTGGAAGAAATAACCCAATATGGGAAATCAAAATACCAGAGTCAATGACATGACCAACAATCACAGTTACAGACATGAACTGACGGAAAGGACTTACAAAAATAGTTTAGAATAGTTACAGAACAGTTCTCAAATAATTGTAAATAGTATTTTTCCTCTTTTACCCTTTCTTGTAAAACTTGTATACCTTTTTTGACCTTAAAAATTAAGATAACCGAAAAACTAAAACAGGGAAATGCCCTGCTACTCAATTTTCCTATATATAGGAATTAGTTCATCCTTACTGGAACACGGAAAAATCTACACGAAAAAACACTCACTAGCGCAAAACACTCTCAGATTTAGAATAGACTTACTCACACAATTACTCTCTTGTACTCCTCTTTCCTTGAATCAATAAAGCTTAGAAAAGTTTTGTAAGCCTCTGTCTTACTCTACTCTTGCTTTCTTTTGCTCTTAATTATCTTAAGTACCTTTCGGGACCAAGCAAAAGGGAAAAGTGTTATGTTCATTTGCATGTCTTGCATTGTTATGCTCTTTGTTTAAACCTATCATTCTCTTTCCTAAATTCGATCCTTTAATCGGTATCAGAGCCAAACCAGGTTTTTGTTATAAAACCTACAGTACCTAGTCGTTATTATGTTTGTTTTGTGCCGTGGATAGGCTTGTTAGGACATCTTGTGACTTGATGATTGATGGTTATCTAAGCATTAGTTGAAGCTTAGATTAACAAAAATTGGTTTTAACTTATAACAAGACCAGGATAGAAAGAAGGAAGATGAATAGTAATTACAAGTAGTAGCACATGTAAGAAAAGCAAATCGTGACATGCACTGAGTACCGAGTAGCACTTCAAACCATAAGAAAAACCCTTCTTTGGATAGAATATCTTTTCAAGTACTTAATGAACAGGAATAGATTAACAAGAAGGATTATACCAGACAACAACAGAAACAACCTACCCTTGCATAGGAACAATTTGCCTTTACTTAATTACATAACTGTTGAAAGATCCTTAGTTAGTTCTTTAGCTAATTATAACAATGTTGCTAATACTTGGATTACAACATTTACTGGACATAAAAATAGGCTAAGTCAATGCAAAACTTTACTAGTAAACAGCACAAGTAACAACTCAGAAGACACAACTATAGGATTAAGACGTGATAATACTTTAGGAAATAATATAATAGCTAGATATAGACAAGTAGAAAACGAAACCTTAGGAAACTTAGTAAATAAAAGTATAGAATTACAAAATAGGTTAAATGATAAAATACAAAACCTAGAAGTATTAAAGGATAATATAGAAGACTTAGTTACTGCAAATCAAATAGGAAGATGATAGGAATATGGATAGAGTGATTAATGCTTTAAGTGAACTAGTAACAGAATTAATTAGAGTAAATGAGGTTAGAGAAAGTATACAGGAATTAAAAGATCGGATAAGACATCGGTTAGAAGGATTAGAAGATCATATAAGACAAGAAGGACCTGAAAACAGAGGAATATAATACTATATTTGCAGGGAAAAACTTTACAGATTAATTATGATAAGTCTACAGTTTTACTTAAGAACCTTACAGTTAAGAACACCAGGAAGTTTAGGTTATACCTTGGAAAGAGTTACGGAAGTTTGGCTAGAAGAGGAGATTTTAGATCCATAATTAGAAGACTTGAATAACTTTCTAAAAGAAGAATGGTTAGATGCTTAAAGAAGTAATCAAGAAAATTTATAGATTTACTATAAGTTGTTTTGCAAGGAAATAAGAAAACCAAGTTTACAGTTGGATAGAAACAGAATCAGATACAAATACAAAAATTACTCTTGCTAATTGGCTCATAGATACTAACTGGTATATAGATACATATTAAAATAGTTAAAATAGGTGATTTTAAGAAATTAGAGTGGTTAAACTTAGAAATAGATTATAAAAATAAGAAAAATAATTAGACATCCAGATCATACACATCGTTGTTACTTTCAAAATTACAGATATCAGATTCATGGAGATATTGAACAATTAAATACAGTTACAGATTTACTAATAAGCTTAGGAATAGCTTTAGAAGAAAGACATATTAGTATACATAATCAAAAAAGACCAGTAATAGAACAAATAAGGAAAAAAAATACAATTTTACAACAAATGGAAGAAATAGTACATATAGATAAAGATTTAGATCTTTATAATACCAAAAAGTTTAAGATTAGAACCTAGGATTTTGTATAAAATAGGAAAATTAAATTTTAGTAATATAGGATTATTCAAAGCATGCAGAGAACAAATAGCGTCAGTTACAAATGAACTAATTAGGATCAAACTTTTTTGTGATGAAGGATTACAGTAATTGAAAAAAGAAAACAAAAGTCTTTTGCATTTAAGAATGATAGTATTAGGAATAAAAGGATTGGTTAGAAAAGAAGTAAGAGCTAAAGTATTAGTAGTTCTAATAGATAATTCTTGGCAAAATAATTTAAAAAAAGAAACTATAGGAATTACTGAGGTAGATAGAATGAAAACAAAGGAATCTTTTACTGTGCACCGAATCACATGATAGGAATATATAATGTGAAAAACTTAGAAATAGGACTAGATAGCAAAGGATTTAAAGACCATGTGGGAGAAAACTTACTTTTAAACTTAGGATTCATAGGAAAAGTTACTAAAGGAAATACTACCAGATACAAGCTTAATATATATGGAATAGTACAGCAAATAGCTAGTTCTGGAATAAAATTGATTAAACCAACTCCAATTAGTACTAGAGACTTAGAAGGAACTGAATGAGATTTTTAAAAAATGCTTGAGGACAAAGAGAAAACAATAAGAGTCCCAGAAGAAAGCCTTACTTATAGAAACCTTGATGGAAGTTACATCATTAGGTTTTTAGATTACAAAGATAGAAATGTAAGGGATACATAAATAGTTACTGAAGAAGAAGTAATAGAAGAAAAAATGTTAGATGTAAGTGGATCAAACCCTAGATACTGAGGGATTACAAAAATCCTTGGAGAGGAAGGTTTTTAATAAAAAACTGGGAAAGTGAAGAAGAAGCCATAGAACATTTGAGGGAAGAAACCCTTTTAGGAGTTAATGAAAATATTACTTTTTGGAGTACAAATCGGACAAGTTAGGAAAAGTTTATGTTAAAGAAAGATGTTAAATCACCCTGATAACTTACACTTGATAGAAAAATATAATATTACAGGCTTAGAGCATTTAAGAAATTTTGAACTAGAACAAGCTAGGATAATTAAAACCCTTGTAGCAAAAGGAGTGCTAGAAGAAGAACAATTACAGAAAATTAAAACCCTTGTACCAAAAGGAGTGCTAGAAGAAGAACAATTACAGAAAACAATTACAAACCCGAAGTCACTAGATATTGAACCTCAATTAGAATTACTACCTTTGGAGCACGATACTGAAACAAAAGAAAATTTACCACCTTTAGATTCTCAAGAGCCACGAACCATAGACAAAATTATAGAAGAAATAGAAGAATTTGAAAATAGTAGAAGATTACAGCAAATTATAGGCCTAATGGAAACCACAGCTTCACCATCAGCACCACCCGTATCTCCTTTTAAGATAACACCATCATCACCTAAACCACATGGAGGACAAATTTTCACACAAAGACATGAAAATGTAATAGGACAACTTCCAAGATAGCCATAGTCCACTTACAGAGAATCTAGCCAGGAAAGAACACCATTAGGAAAAAGAGTACCATTAAAAATATAGGCAAAAGACTTGATAGACCATGGTAGGATATTGAACAGACCCGCACATGATGTACAGAGATGGCCACAAATTATTGGATATTAGGGACAGCTGGTTACTAGAGAATAGGAAACCAACAATATACCAGGAGAAGTCACTGCTATGTACAATTATTTAGAAAAATTATTAGGAGAAAGCACAAGAGTAATGTGGGAAGAATATAAGAGAAGATGGCCATAATATTTTGCTGTTGACATAGAATTAAGAGCTAACCCATATAATTTTACTAATAAAGTTACATTTTTACTTCTCTCTACTCAGCCTAATATAGACCATACTCAAAGAGATCAAATGGATGAAATGAGATTTTTAGAACAATTACAAATTAGGAACTGGAAGTACATAAAGCCTTACTTAAATTATTTCTTTTACTACTATAATTTAGCTAGATGTTATTATGAACCAGCAGTTGCTGATAAAGTACTTATAAAATTACCAGGAGCATTAGGACAGAGATATATAAAACTTTTAAAGAAAACATAGAACCTAAGCTAGTTAATACCCCTATACTTAACAACATAGCAACTAGAATCCAATACGTAGTTAGGTTTTTGGTGGAAAAGTGTACCAACATGCAAATTACAAGACAGCTCAAAGGAGAATACAGTTACTGTGAACAAATTTACACACCACGGATATATGGAGGAAGAAGTTATGGATCAAAAAGAAAAATAAAACCAAGGAGGATCAACAGGTGTAGAAAAAAAAAAGAAGATAGAGAAATTTATAGACCTAGAAAAACCAAACAAAATTACAGACCCAGAAAGAAATGCTTCAAGAGACAAAGCAATGCTAGGATACCATTTTTAGATGGGGATAGACATGTTAGGAAATACAACAAAAGGAGGACTTACAAAAATAAATTGACTTGCTTTGCATGTGGAGAAGAAGGACATTTGTCTAGAGATTGCTCTAAAAGACATAATCTTCACGACAAAAGAGCCATAGTTGTAAACTGCTTAGAAAAAGACTTACTAACGATAGATGACCAAATGAGTGAAATAGAAACTGTATATGGTATAGTGTCCATAGAAGAAAATGTGTTGGAAGAGAATATCAATGATATTAGTAGTGATGAAATAGAAACACCTTTTGTCACAGACTTACCAGAAAAAGAAAACCCTAGATACAGAAATATAAAAGAAATGTTAGATATAATAGATGAATTATATGAACTAAACCTTACAGACAATGAAGAAATAGGAGGACATGTAGAAATACAGACAAGTTGTGAACACAATTGGATACACGAATCAGGATCAGATGATCATCCTTGTAAATACTGTTTTAGATACCCTCACATTACATTTAGGTTTAGATGTATGAACTGCCAAGAAGAAAGTTGTAAAGAATGCTTAGACTTACAAGGAGAAAAATATGAATTACAAAAAAGCAATAATAGTTACAATAGGCAGAATAGAAATTCAGATTTAATAAAAACAATGATACTTAGGATAGAACAAAGAGTAGATAAATTAGGATAATTACAGAAAGAAAATAAAAATAAAGATGCACAAATACAGGAAGATAAAATTTTTCTATAAGAAAATAAATTAGTTAAGACATACATAAATAGGGAAATAGATGAAAAGCTAGGATTACAGATTACAAATATGAGAATAAAAATTAGATTTATAGTAGGAGCTAAAGTTTTAGAAATAGAAGCACTCATAGATACATGATACACGAACAACATAATAGACAAAAAGATAATACCAAAAGAATGGATTGAAGAGGTACCAGGAAAAAAGTGTGTCAAAGTCGAACAAATGGATAGAAAATTTTTTTAATACTGTGAAATACTTACTGACCATTTTATAGAAATAGAAACTGAAGATGGATGGAATTGCAAATTTAAGAGCACTAGAACTTATGTAAGAGACATGACGTTAAAAAGGCATGTATGCGTTTTGGGATTACAGTTCATTGTAAATGATAGATTAGGAATGGAAATTACAAAAAGAGGAGTTACTTTTCTAATAGAAGAAATACCAAGAATTACAGATAATTGTAAATGCGATAAAATAGGAAACTGCAAATTAAAAAAAAAACAAAAATGAAAAATAATAAGGAGATAGGAGATTAAAAGGAAAAAATGGATGGAGACTTGTTTACAAAATTTATAGAAAATTATGATAATTTAGAAATAGGAATAAAATGTGTAAATTACAGCTTTATTTACAATTTAATTGAAACAGGAAGAATAGAAATAGATACAATACTAAGTAGACTAGAAAAGGAGGAAATAATAGGAAACAATCCAACAAAATTCTGGGATAGAAATAAAATAGAATGTGAATTAAAAATAATAAACCCGGATATAGAAATAAAGGCTAAACAGATAGTTTGTGATAATATAGATAGAGAAGAATTTAAGATACACATTAATGAGTCACTAAAAATAGGAGTCATAAGGAGATCGGATAGTCCACATAGTAGTCTAGCCTTTATAGTAAAAAAATATAGTGAAATAGTCAGAGGAAAGAGTAGAATGATAATAGATTACAGAAAATTAAATAAAAATACAAAAACTGATGCTTACAATATACCAGACAAAATAGACTTACTTAATAGAATACAATGTTGTAATATTTTTAGTAAATTTGATTGTAAATCAGGTTTTGGCAAATAAAAATAAAGAAAGATTCCATACCTTGAACAGCTTTTACTTGTCCATTAGGACATTTCAAATGGCTAGTCATGCCTTTGGATTAAAAAATGGATTAGTAATTTTCCAAAGAAAAATGGAATTAATTTTTGATAAATATCCTTTTGTTTGTGTATATATAGATGATATTTTAGTTTTTTTGAAAAATGAAAAAGAACATACTGCTCATTTGAAACAGGTACTTACAGAATTCCAAAACAATGGAATAATTGTTAGCTAGAAGAAAATACAATTTTACAGAAAAAAAATATAGAATTTCCAGGAGTAGAAATAGGAAATGGAAAAATAAAATTACAGGATCACATAACCAAAAAGGTTTTAGAATTTATAGAAATAAATGATAAAAAGAAATTACAACAGTTTTTGGGACTAGTAAATTATGCTAGACCTTTTATTACAGATAAGAATGAAAATCAAGAGCATTCCACCATCTCACCTTTGACATAAGGCTTGCTAGTCACAACATAATAATGGATGGAGTATACAAACTTACTTACCCCACACAATAACCAAAAACATGTGAAAAACTAATAGATTTACAAATAGAAAACTGGATTACTCATGCAATTGCCAATGCAATCATGCCACCACCTGAAGAAAATTACTTAATATACCAATCACAAATGTACAATATCTTTTCCTCCCACAATAAGATAATATGGAGGAGTATGGACACCAAATACTCTGTGAAGGCAAAAGCTTACGAAGAAGATGCCTCAATCATGGAAGAAATAACCCAATACGGGAAATCAGAAGACTAGAGTTAAAGACATGACCAGCAATCACAGTTACAGACAGGAACTGACGGAAAGGACTTACAAAAATAGTTTAGAATAGTTACAGAAAAGTTTTCAAATAGTTGTAAATAGTGTTTTTCCTCTTTTACCCTTTCTTGTAAAACTTATATACCCTTTTTGCCCTTAAAAAGTAGGAATAACCGAAAAAATGAAATAGGGAAATGCCCTGCCACTCAATTTTCCTATAAATACGCATTAGTTCATCCTTACTAGAACACAGAAAAATTTACACAAAAAAACACTCTTAGCTTTAGAATAGACTTGCTCATGGTATTACTCTCTTGTACTCCCCTTTTCTTGAATCAATAAAGCTCAGAAAAGTTTTGTAAGCGTCTATCTTACTCTACTCTTGCTTTCCTTTACTCTTAGTCATCTTAAGTACCTTTCGGGACCAAGTATTAGCAGTGTTGTTATAATTAGCTAAAGAACTATCTTAAACATGGGTTCTTAAGCTTAGATTTTTATGTAGCCTATCTAATACATATGTTAACATGATCATAAGTTTAGTTGGCCTAAACTAATTAGATAATTAGGGTTTTAATTTCAATTTTGTCAAATCTGGTCGGAAACAGGGGACAGCACTGGCAATTGATCGGTTCGATCAATTTTGACCATTAACCCGGCCGGTTCTTAGCTGGTTCTTTACACCAAATTAAAGTAGACATCTCAAGCTTTCAAACCGTTGTAATTTCAGCCAAAAAGAAAAAGTCACCAGTTTGGCCATATGAATTCACACCATCACTGCTAGCTGAAACACTATTTTTGCCCTGTTTTGCTATTTTGTAATTTAATTTTTAAAAATAGTAAATGTATTTCAAAAATCACGAAAATTTACAATTTGTATATAGACATATTAAACTATCATTTTTATAAATTTCTTTTGAAAATAAATTCATTTGATATTTTAATTAAATTTCACAAAAGTATATACAATAATCAATTGCAACAACTTATATTATTATGAATCAATTCATCAACATGTTTAACTTATCAGAAGCACATTCAATAAGATGATATATCATATTCACATGCTTATATACATATATTGAGCATAATTTCATTAGTTTAACTACATGACATGTGTTTTATATATAATATTCAGTTCATATGTTCATTTCATACATTTTCTAACATTATAACTTATTAAAAACTAAATCAATTGCACATATAGAATCAACATATTAGTTCAAATATATACCCTACATTAGACACATCATACTTATATATTTATATATGTGATAATTTCATCAAAATAACATTTATACATATATTCATGGTATTTAGTTTGTAAGAAAACATACATCTATTTTTACCAAAACCTTATTATTATTAAAGCCATGTTAATGTCATCATCTAATAATAATTTCAACAACAAAAATACAGCCATCATATAAATTCACTAATTAAACTAATATTACTTATTTGAATTGTGAAATAATTAGCTAAAGCTACACTACCCTACTCCTTAACTTGATCTAGCTTCTTCAAGCTAATTTTCCTAACATGAACATTTCTTTTAGTCTTCAAAAGCACCTAGGAATTGGTTGAAATAGATATAAGATTTGATGAAGAAATTAAATGATTAAATGATGGAGAAATCATGAATTTATTTACCTATTAGATGCTAGATTTTGAAGGGGGATTGTTGATGAATATATAAGGATTTTTGTGTGTTTGAGAGGGTTTTTGGAAGGAAGGGGTTGTTGAAAATGAGGGATGAATTAGGGTTTTCTAAACTCCATATTTATAGCAATTCATGTTATGTAATTTCCATTAGGTCTAGGGGCTTTTTGGTCATTTTGCTTGATTAACTGGGGACATTTCGGTCTTCTCCTAGGTGTAGAAATCTTCTAGAGTTGGTTAAGGTCAATTTGGTCTTTTTACACACTCGATATTTTCTTGTGTTCACATTATAGATATTTAAGGGGTAATTTAGTTTTTTCATAGATGAAGAAACCTTTAAGGTTGTTTTGGTCTTTTCATAGGGTTAGATTTTTCTAGACATTGAGATTTTGTATCATGTGTGAGGGTGCATGATAAGAATATGGTCTCATGGGCTTTGATGCATGGGCTTTTGGGCTTAGGTTTATGGGCTTGAATATTGAATAATTGGGCTTGATATTATGTTAATGGGCTTAGGGTTTTAGATAAAGAATTAAGCTTGTAGGTTATGGGTATTTGGGAATTAGAAATGGATTTTAAGAAGTAAGAAAGAGAATTAACTAATTGGCATTAGAAATTAATTCTAGGAAATCTAATTTAAAGAAAATTAATATCTTACTTGAATTTAGGAATAGGTATTTAAAAACAAATATTTAGATTTAAATTTCTAGGATTTAAGGAGTTTGGAATTTAGGATAAAATATCTAAATTGGATATTTAGGGTTTTAGATGATTGAACTTGATTAATAAAGTTCAATTGATAATTATAAAGGATTAATTAATTTGGATTTGTTGAAATAGGTAATCGACGTTGCTTAATAGGTTAAATTGGGCATTTACAGTATTAGAGTTTCTATTTTCAATTAAACTCATTTATTATTCCTAATTATGTTAAATTATCAAAATTTTCACTTACACGATTAGAGTTTCTAGTCCCGATAGGTCAAATTAAGGTATTGCGCTAAAAAGACTCAGAAAATTTTAAATTTTATGATTACGTATTCATAATTTTTATTTGAGCTCTAGTTTAGTAGATATTAATCAGTTTCTATTTCTATCGCATATTTTTCAACCTTAGCGATTCATCTTTAAACTATCGTTTACTATTTAACATGCCCTAAAAATTAATCGGCTCATACCACACTTGATATTTATAACCTTAAGTGTATAGTTAGTGGGTTCTTAACTCGAGACTAATCTAAATTTAGATTAAGGTTTAGTTTTTAGTCAATTAGGAATTTAGGTAATTCAACTTGAGAAATTGATTTCAAGTCGATAATTAAAAGGAATCGAATAGCTTGGTATGTTGGAGATAGGAAAGTGAAGTAATTTGATAAGTTGAAGTGGGTAGTTGTGGTATTGGAATTTCTAATTTCAATTAAATCTATTTACTAATCCAATTATATTAAATTTTCTAATTATATTCTATAATTTATGAAATTCAATTTAACTAAACTATCTAAATTCAATCATTAGGTTAAATTTAAAATAAGATTCAAAATTACATTCACTTTCATAGCATTTAATTATCACATAACTTAAAAAAATAAGAATTAGTCTAAAAATTGCTTGTTTCGAATCCTCATGGGAGCAGTTTTTGAAAATAGTATCCCAACACGCGAAAATGGTAAAAATATTTTGATAGCATATCTAAACTCGTAATAATATGAGGATTCATAAAATATAATTTTCTTAATTTTACAGATTCTAAAAATATTAAATATAGCTCTTTTACGCGTATTTTCATTACTACTGGTATTTTGTTTATCTAGTCTACTATTCATTGTACTATTTCTAATATTCATTACTATTAATTTATCTCTATTTTTTTTTTACACCTGTTCTTACATTCACCTCTTACATCTCTTACAATTATCTTTTCCCATGAAACTTTTATTGCACCTTTTACTTAACTTCTTTTGTACTTTTCTACTAAAATTAATTTTTTTTATCTCTCTCTCTCTCTTCCCCTTGTAAAAAAATAGCAGCAAGCTACCCCCTCTTTCCCTCTCTAATTTCTTTTTCTTTTTCTTTTTCTTTTTCTTTTCATTATTTAATTCACACAATTTTCCTCTATAAATACCACCACATCCTTCTCTCATTTTTACGCTTTTTCTTCACCATAACAAAATTCTACCAAACTTTTCTCTCTAAAATTTCTCTCAAACACTTTCCTTCCCTCTTTCATCCATACACAAATCCCATCTCTTACTTTAGGTAAAATACTAAAACCCCTCTTTAGTTTATGTTAACATAACATAAACAACATGTATGTTATGATTTCAAACAAAATCCTCATGAGCTTATGCTAGAGAATGAAATCATAAAAATAACATCTTATTCATGTCTTGTTTAACTCCATGTTTGAATTTATGTTTATGTTATGTTCTTGATTCTAACATAACTTTCTATATGTTAGTATGTATAAGTAATGTATATATATTATAGAGCCTAAAGCTCCTTACTCTAACTCTTTTTATTTCATGCTGGATAAAATAAGACTAATCAAATTATAGTCTTAGACTTGTCCTAAATCAAGTCAAAACAAAAGAGGGCTCATCCATAATCTAAGTCTCAAGGAGCCTTGAAAAATAAATCTAAGACTGCCATGATTTTCTTATTTATTTGCTTTGGATAATTTATGAGACTAGCTATATCCAAGACTCGGGGAGCCTTGCTAAAGTCTAAGACTCTCATAATTATTTTCTTGCTTTTCTTATTTTATATATTGGACTTGTCCACTTCTAAGTCCCGGGAAGACTTGAGTAAAAATCTGAAACTTTCACAATTTTTTTCTTTTTCTTTTCCTTAAGATTTCTTATGCTTTTCTTTTCGTTTTATGGAACCTGTCCATTTCTAAGTTCCATGAAGCCTTAATGCAAGCTAAGACTTCCGAATTTTTGTTCTTATATATAGATGCTTATTTGATTCACTATATCCTTTTTTTTTTCTATATGAGTTATTTTTATCTTACAACATAACTATAAGTTCATATTCACGCATGATCTTAGGACGATGTTATTATTTTAATGAAAATCTTCAAGACAACAAAAGGAATTTTTTTCTTTCATACAAAAAAGAGCTAAACTCTAAGGAAAAGTGATTTTCAACACTTAGGAGAAATTTTCACTAAAACTTAGGAAAATGGTTCAACTATAATCTTTTCAAATTATTAAAATAAGTTTAATATAAATTTTAATGTTCATAATTCTTTGCTATACAATATTTTCTTAAAAATTTATTTATAAGGTTTGTGTCAACACCTTGATGAATACTAAGAACCAAGCAAGTTTTTCTAATCAAACTTTAATTTCAACATACTAGTTAAAAATCCACTTAGAAGATAAAATGGGTAAACCACTTAAGGAATAAAGTTTTTAAGAAGTAAATTTATAATTATGAAGTTAAGGAAATATAAAAATAATAATTATAATAAGTAGGCACTCAATTGTAACAAACTCAAATTTCAGTTTTCTTCCAACAACTGCTAAAGGTCTATGTGTTGAAAAATTATTAATTAAGAAAGAATTATTATGAGAATAAAAATTTAGAACAAGCCATTTACCTATTTTTTCTCATATACTAAAACTTAAAAATATTTTAGAGATAATAAAACTTAAAAAAACGATTTTTCTTCATAACCATGTAAAGATTCATGTGTCGGAAAATAATTAGTTAAGAGAAGTTTAATATGAAAATGAAATATTCATGGAGTCAAAATAAATATAAAATTATGATTTTTAAATTAAGATTCATAATTTAAAAATTCAAAAATTTGTTTAAAAACTAAACTTAGGAAAATTTTAAGAAAGAATATACTTAGAATTTTATGTCATAAATAAGTAAAACAATGTCTTATAAAGTAAATTGTTAAATAAGGTTTTGAACAAATATAAGGCCTTTTAGATTATAAAATACATATTGAATCATAAATTTTGTTAAGTCACATAAATATAAAAATGTAAGATGACACATTTTATCACAAGATTAAGAAAATGATTTCTCATAAAAACTCAATCTTGTTACTAACCACCAAGAATGTTTTACAAAATTACTTTTGAGACAACATCACTAGTATCATGCATATAATATGAGTGAATGTCAATACTAAATGATTTTCAAAGGTAGAAATATTTATATGATTGATATAAAGTGCCTAAGTGAAATGAAACCTTAGTAAAATTGCAAATTTAAGGGCTGGAACTTTTTAGGTTAGATTTGTATCGACTCCTTTCAAAATCCACATGGCCTTAAATGTTACAAATAACCTTAAAAATAGATAGATATTTTTTAGTAGGTAGAAAACGACTACTAATATGTGAAATTCCAAGTTCAAATGGGCAAGTTATGACCATTTTAAGTTGGGATTTCTTTTAATACGAATTTTGATGAAAATAACAAGATAGAATTATAAATTTTAAGTAGATACTCTATGAAATACTCATTTCGAGTATTGCTTTTGTCTAGGTGACGAGGATTACGAGACTCCCTTTCCCAAGGATTCTTTTAACTAAGCAGATTGCGATATGGACGAGTGAGTTTTTCCCTATGATTTTGTTACCTTGCCTATGCTTGTAAAATAGTGGCACTACTATACTAACAAAAGATCAAAATGAATATATATGGGGAAATCATGTGATAGGTATGCGATTAGATGAAAAATTAAGCATATCGTAACTTCGAATTAAATGTTTAAGTGTTTCACTTACTTATGATTATGATTGCTTGATGTTTGTTAAATTGTTTGATCGCCCCTAATGAACCTTAATAAGATTGGCTCAAGAAAACAAAATGTTCATATATTGTAATCATCCAATCACATTTAGAAGACTACTACTCCTATACGAGCGATAGGAAGGATTATCGGACACGTACGCAATCCTGCTCCAAGCATGAGGTATGAAACGTTTGGGAATACTACCTCTCGAAGGAGCCGTGTTGTACCAATCTCTAAGAGCGTTTAGCCCGGGGACTAGTAAAGGATGTCAGAGACACTTGCCATAGCCATTCCTAACCCTTAACACGGAGGTGTAAATATGCTCTATATATGGTTTCCGGATAACTATATATACTTGTGTGATCATGTGTTTGATGCATAGCATGCATAGCATATGTTTGAACTTAATAACCATGTTTGTCCATGATTGTTGGTACAAATGTTAGGAAAATATCTCACTAAGTATGTTGTAGCTTACAGCCCTACAAATTCTTGTTGAAGTAGTTATATTTGAGATCCACTCGAGGATAAGACATTAAGGAAACCATAGATGGACTTTGAGCCTTTATGGAAGAATCAGGAGCATAAGATGAAGTTCAAAATTATAAATTTCTTTATGAGCAATATGTGATATATTATTATTTTAGAGACTTCCAGGAAACGCTAATATGTTTTGATCCGTTTGAAGATATTAGTGGGGGTATGCCCCTAAGAATTGTAATTAATCTTATTTATGTTTTATGATATGTACTTCTCTTGCCTTGTTCCTTTAATTGTTATCAATGTAAATTGTGCTACTCCCATGCATTCCCTTAGTTATAATGTATGCTTTATGCATGATATGGAAGCTTTTGGGTGACTAAGGTAGTCATTCCTATTCTTTATTATTGTGTATAGGGGACTCTACGTTTAGAGTACCTCTCGGGCCGTGACAGTTGGCGACCAACATAAGCTGACAGCCTATAAATTAAAATCATGAAACTTAATTAATTTATGAAGTAAGAAGGCCGGCAGCCTTTGGCCGGCATACATACACAGTTCTTCAAGGCTGGTGGCTCTGAATTCTCTTGGCCGGTAGCTTTGATCCTCCATGATTGAAAATGATTTAATCTCTCCCGATCATGCCCTCTGATGCCCAACACACTACCTAGGGTCTAGGTTAGCTACCAAAAAAGGTCCCTATTCTCCTTATTCCTCTCCCCCCTGGGAAGGTACCACGTGTGTAGGAAATATTCTATAGGCTCCTATTCTAGTAAGACCATCGCCTGTAAATAAGACTCGATGCTATGTGGCAGGGGTCCAAATCTTTTTGGTATGTAGTACTATTCATATCATTACGTGGCTTACCTTACTTTCTCTCTCTTCATTTTCACATCCTCTTACAAGACTCATAACTAACTTAAGCACTGGAGTGGTCGCATCAGACCACCCTAACACATCATTAACTACTCCTTCTAGTTGTAGGCATTTGGACTTACTACCGGTGATTTTCCACCTACAATAATGGATAGATAAAAATATATATATACACACACAATATGGATAATTTCTATAAAATATGTACAAAATATTATTTATGTTTCAAATTTCAATTAGTAGTATAGGTTGACTGATGAAGAAGATAGAGTATGATACATAAGCTTTGGAGGGTGTTGATGATGTTCCTACAACTAGAGTGGAGAAAGTTAGGATGAAGTAGAGAATGCAAAGTTAGAGGAAACAACAAAATGGTAACTTTCAAGCACTCGATCCAACCCCATGGAAAGTGACCCTATGGACTGGCATCCAAGACGTGCGCACGAGAATAAAGATGAATTCTATAATAAAAAATTTACCACATCAACAAATAAAATCTTCATGATTTTCTATGCTTGTAGTTTATAAATAAGCATGCATAGATGCCTAATAAGTGTGACTAGCACCATATATAATATATTTCTAACTTAGAGTGGAGAGGGAAATCCTTGGCAAAAGAACTGTTTCTTCTTGCTAAGGCATTTCAAAGTTTTTTAGGTAAAATAATTTCAACCCATTGATTGTATTTGCAAGATTGTAAGCTTAATTTGTAATATTTATCTTTAATTTTGTATTATTTCTTCTGAATCTGTGCTTAATCTTTAAATCTATAGAGAAATAATCTCCTATACTTATGGTTTGTAAATCCAAATCCTAATTCATGTGATTTTAACTGCACTTTTCATTTGAATATTTAATGAGTATTTATAATTAGTAACTTGAACTTAATTTCATAGATCTAAAAAATCTTGTTAAAGGTTTACCAAAAATAAATTTTCAAAAAGACAAAATTTGTCAAGCATATCAACAAGGAAAGCAAACTAAGACTTCTTTTAAGTCTAAGGATGATATTTCCACTTTTAGGCCATTAGAACTATTGCATATGGACTTATTTAGTCCTATTCAAACTCTAAGTTTAGGAGGCAAGAAATACATCTTGGTTATTATTGATAACTTCACCATATATACATGGACTTTCTTCCTTGTATCTAAAGATGAAATAGATTATGTCTTTTTTAGATATTGCGAGAAAGTCGAAAATGAAAAAAGTCTTAACATTATATCTATTCATAGTGATCATGAGAGAGAATTTGAAAATTATGCAAAAGGATGATTATTATAGTAAATATGTCATCAAACATACTTTTTCAGCACCTAGAACTTTACAACAAAATGGTGTAGCCTGTAAGGACCCGCTATTACCCCTAGTTGAAATAAGCAATAGCAGTTCCCCAACCGCATATAATCTGCAGAATTATATGCAAGGTTGTCTTAAAAGGATTGTTTGATGAATTGTTCACCTAATCTTAAGGAATAAATCATTTTAATTAATAATTACTTAGTAGCTTTTCAAAACATATTAACATATATATGTACACAACTTCAAACAAAGGCAGATCAAGCTAGATATATACATACATATATTACATCCACAGGCTTCTTACAAGCCTTAAACAAAATGACAAAATATAAAGCTTAACAAAGCTTTACAAACATCTATTCTAACTAACTATCTAGTCTATTACAAAACGAATGGTTCCGTCCAGCCCTGGTCAAATTCTAGTCCTCATATTCCTCCAAGAAGTCCTCAAAATCGAAGCCATAACCCATGCTCGCATAAGACTCGTCCAGGTCATCACCTGAAATTGTTAAAAGAATGAGCCAGAGGCCCAGTACACAGCAACAAATACAAAAGCGAGATGAAGCACACAAGCTTAGTCTAAATGCAATATGCAACTTCCATTCAATTATTCTTTAATCTTTAATTAATCAATTAACACTGGAGTATTCAAACTCCGGACAACAGGGATCGTGAGGGGACCTGAGTAACACTCGGACGCTCAGGGGGTTGATATAAGTAGTTCGGGTACTCATACCGTCCTAGATATCGTTAAGTCAAAGAGAAAAGTAGCTTCCTCCAGGGTTAATAGCCGTTACTTAGCTCTATTTATACTCGGTCCATATCATAAAATATAGTTCACCCGTTCTCATAAACGTTTGAACTAAACTATGGTACTTCCTACCAAGTTTAAATAAATTTTCACCGATCTATACCCCTCGTCGACTACCCGCCGTACCACTTAATGAAAGTCATCTCAAATGACAGGAGTGGCCTAAGCGCCTAGATCTACCGTGCTCAAACCAAGCAAGGTGCCGCTCCCCGAACCGGATACCAACTTCCATCCCAAACTCATCAAACTATGAGGGGTCGCCGTTAGGTTCATACATGACCTGGCGTAGGAATTGGATTTTAACGGCATAAAACACAAACAACAATCACATTTTAACTTTTCTTATTATATATTTAAGTTTTATAAATGCCTATCCTAACAGAGACAAGCAGGTTACTGCGAACCTGATAAAGCTCGGGAATTAACGGAGTTGAATGGGCGAGGATCTATCACTATTCAATCAATATTAAAATTCACACTTAGCTTAGACTCTAATTGACTAATTCAAAATATAAATTCATCCAAGAATCCAAATAAATTGATTCAAAGTCAAAACAAGGCATTTAAGCACCCTATCAAACCCTAGATCGCTTAATAAATATATGATTACTCGAATAACAAACTTTGGAAAATTTTAGAAAAAGTTTTTTTTTTAAAAAAATCAAAAGCTCAGGGGATACGCCGGCGGCGTTGAGCCGGTGTTCAATGTCCTGAAAATTCACACTGCCAACGCTGGCAGTGTTCAAGGGTACGCCGTCAGCCTATGTTTTCTACGCTGGCGGCCTTTAGCCGGCGTTGAATCCAAAACCCAAAGTTTCAAAAACATCCAGAGAAGTCTAAGCCGTCCGCTTACTTAGGTACGCAGGCAGCTTTGACACATACGCCGGCGGCGTTGATTTCAAACAGCCGGCGTACAATATGGATGAAAGAACGCCGACTCACTCGTCTAATGAAAGCCGGCGGCGTTGCAAACGGCGTTAGGAAAATTGGTTCTGTGGGCTTTCTACACCGCCTCTACGCCGGCAGCGTAGAATCCCCAGATGCCGGCGTTCGTTCAAAATCTAGCCTATACGAAAATGATTTTTGAAATCCCCTGTTTTATACACTTTGATCAATTCTCAAAACTTTTCCAAACTTAGTCCAAACTTTCTAAAGCTTGTTATATGAATCAAATACTATCCTAACAACATGAATTTCACCTCTAATTATCAAATCACCAATCATACTTCAAATTCACATATCAACTACTCATTCTTCAATTTTTCTATAATACTCATTCCCACACTTCCACATTCCTATGAAATGCAAACTACCACTTCATTAATCACATAATCCCATTCAAACTATCATTCATGCATCAATCCAATCTCATACCAAACATCATCTCAAAATCCTATCTACCCTAATATTTACAAACAACACATTATAAGACATAAATTAAAAGACAAAGATTGCATTAAACTTACATAAGTGAATCTTGGCTTGGAATGTTATTCAAATCCTTAAGCTTGTAGTAAACCTTGGCTTAGGGTTCAAAATTTTGGATTGATAAAAGAAGGAAAGAAAGAAAGAAAGAAATAAAGAAAGAAAGAAAGAAAGAAGATGAAATTCGTATAGAAATTATGGCTGCCAAAAAGGAGGACTTATCTTATCCAATTAGAGTAATTTGTTATCCAAATCTTACCTTTAAGGGGTATATTTGTCCTAGGTTTAATTTGGGTGAATTTCAAATGCATTTGAGTTAAATTTGAGCTCAAAATATGGGTTTAAAAATTCACAAAATTTCTGTCATAAATTAAGCAACTTCAAAACAATTTGATTACATTCTAATCATAATGCATGCATAATAATTTACAAAAAGACACACACATTCATTAAACTATTCACACATTTATGGATATCAAACAATAATATTAATTTCATAATACTAATCATATATAAAATAACACATTCCTTAATTATATTACTAAACATACATATATATATATGTATATCATTCAAATATCATACTAGCATGCAATATAGGAATTTCTTGGCTATTTCATAGCCGAAAGGAAAGACATAACTTTAATTGAAATGGCTAGAGTCACGTTGTGTGAAAATAATTTACCAAAATATTTTTTGGCTGAAGTTGTAAATACTGCTTGCTATCTATCAAATAGAGTTTTCATAAGACCAATTCTCATGAAAACCCCCTATGAGCTTTGAAAAGGAAAGTGGCCTAACATATCTTATTTGCATCTATTTGGCACTAAATGTAATATTCTAAACAAAGGAAAAGAACAATTAGCTAAATCTGATACTAAAAGTGATGAAGGAATCTTTCTAGGTTATTATTTGACAAATAAAGCATATAGAGTGTTTAATAAAAGAACATTAGTTATAGAGGAATCTATACATGTTTCTTTTGATGATTCTTTGGCTTATTTATGCTCAAATGATGATTTGGATGTTGTTTCTGCTTATTTGGATAAATTCTATCTTGAAAATAATAATAAAAAAGATAATGAACATATAATAGATGTTGTGCATGAATTTGCTAATTATGATCTTCTTAAAGAATGGAAATATGTAAGATCACATCAAAAGATCTAATTATTTGCGAACCTTTTAGTAAAGTACAAACAAGATCATCTTTAAGTACTATCACAAACCGAGCATAAAAATATTGAGGAAGCCTTAAAAGATGAATTTTGTTTACATGCTATGCAAGAAGAATTGAACTAGTTCACAAGAAATGATGTTTTGAAATTGGTTCCTAGACTTAATAGTAAACCTGTTATTGGAACCAAATGGGTAAATAGAAATAAGCTTGATGAATCTAGAATAATAACAAGAAATAAAGCTAGATTAGTTGCTAACGGATATAATCAAGAAGAAGGCATAGATTTTGATGAGACCTTTGCCCTGGTTGCTAGAATAGAATCTATATGAATACTTTTGGCATTTGCTGGTTCAAATGGATGTTAAAAGTTCTTTCTTAAATGGTTTTATAAAAGAAAAAGTCTATGTAGAGCAACCACTGAGTTTTGAGAGTAATGAATTCCTCGATCATGTTTTTAAATTAAACAAAGCTTTTTATAGTCTAAAGCAAGCTCCAAGAGCTTGGTATGAAAGACTTAATAGCTTCCTTTTAAATAATGGATTTTATAGAGAAAAAATTGATACAACTCGATTTAACAAAAATCACAAGTTGGACACATTGATTGTGCAAATCTATATAGATGATATTATGTTTGGAGCTACTAATACGAGTTATATATATATATATATATATATTTGTTGAATCCATGAAGAATGAGTTTCAAATGAGCATGATGGGAGAACTTAATTGTTTTGATGAAAATGGAACTTTCATTAATCAATCAAAATATACAAGAGATCTATTGAAAAGATTTTAAATGATTAATTGCAAAACTAAACCTACACCTATGAGTACAAGTATAAAACTTGATAAAGATGAAAATGGGAAAAATGTGTGTGAAAAGATTTATAGAGGCATGATAGATAGTTTGTTATATTTAGCAACTTCTACACTTAATATCATGTTCTCAGTGTATCTATGTGCATGATTTCAATCATGCCCAAAAGAATCACACTTGAATATAGTAAAACACATATTCAAGTATCTTGTAGGCAGCTTGTGATATCCAAAGTTTACCTCTTTTGATATTGGATACTCTTGTCATGACCTTAATAAAGGGCTTAATAAGATTAACTTGAAGTTATCATACTATGTGTGCACCCGTAATATGAGAACCGTCTTGCAAGTCAAAGATTGCAAGACTCTACTTATTTATTAATATATCCTACCGAAATGATAAATATACATATAATAATATTATTGAAATTCAATTATGGAATTCGATTTTCCACATTCCACCAAGATCCCAGAGAATCGAATCTCCTACCAAAATAAAATTTGGGTTTCAACCTACAAATTACAAAGTCTTAAATGTTTACCCAGTTTGTCGAAATTGTATTCTAAGGTTATTGTAACTTATCTTTCTAGCTTCAAGTAGGTCTGATGGAGAAATACTCTTCACATATTCTTAGCTCAATCCCAGCAAGCATTATCCTTGCACAAAAACTGTTTTAGGGAAGAGGGGGGGGGGGGGATGGTGTGTGTGAGCAAAACTACAGCTTAGTGACTTCATTCCTTACTACTACCATTCATATAAGTTATCAAGCATTAAATTAATATTCATGTAGACCTATCTACACATGATACGAATGCAAGTAACACATCCATGGGAGTCTAGAGCCATAGACGATGTAGATTCACGTTGTTTACACATCAGTTGTCTCCCATACTTGCCCCCATAGGACATCTCGCCTTACCCGAACAGGGTTGCCTGTGGTCGTATCCATCTAGACTTGACCTAATGCTTATCTATCATTGGTAAAAAGAAAATATTCTCCAATGCGTGTTTTATACTGGTTAATATTTCAATCTAACAATCACCAAATAATGTTTAATCAAGCTGACCATCACCAAATAATGGTAAATCAAGTTGACCATAAAGTAATGGTAAATCAAGCTAACCATTGCCAAATAATGATGAATTTATATGACCATCAAACAATGGTGATTCAAGTGGGTAGACTCTTACTCAGGCAACATCTATCGCCAAAACATTACTTAGGAATGTCCTACGTTTATTTCATAAATTCATTTGGTAAAAATCATTTAAAAGATGAATAGAGGGTGACTTGAGATTTTCCAAGTCATGCTCTTTGGAAAATACATTTCAAAAATATTTTTATTTGCCATCTGGGACATTTTGTGCAGGAGCTTTCAATCACATGTGATGATTATATCTAATTAGTTTAGTCGAGTAACTACAGTTATCCATTTATTATGGCGATCATGCAGATGATGGCATTCACAATAATCAGTCATTCAATGGCAAAGTAATATAACCAACATAACAACAAGCAATAGTAAACACAGACAAATAGCAGATCATCAGAACTCCCTTACTGAGCTTTATTGTGTACTTTCTTGATACGATTCTTGGAAATACTTGTGATTCGATAACTTGGGCTCGATATCTCTTACGAAATGAAATAATACACATTATTATATTCATTATTCGTATAGTAATTCTGGTTGCGCTCTTTTGTGTCCTAATTCAAATTTTTTTATTAATCATGATATATTTATGTACTTAATTAAGAGCTTTAAATTTTATAGAGGTTATAGTCTTCCGATAAAGTCATGAAATTCATAGTAATAATAAGAGAAGTCTTTCTATAATTCTTAGATGTCAGTTTTTAGCTGTGTAAACTTAAACTGAGCTTATAATATTCCTTTTAGCTCTATTTCTAGCGAATGAATAGTCAATTTGAAGCTCATAAAGTTTTCTATTTTCTAATTTTAGTATAAAATTCGTATTAATTATGTTTTCTTACAAAAAGTGGTCCAGATGATTTCGGATATTAGTTTTTATTTTACAATGAGCCTATAATATTCATTTTAACTCGGATTTTCATATATGTTGGAAAGTTTGTTTTGAGTACTATATGATAATTAACTTAATTTTATTGATCTGTAAATTTTATTTACTCTCTTAATGCCGATAAGTGTTATAGAATATTTTTAAGTCTTGTTTTGCTTAATAATTTTATTATTAAGCTTTTATTACTTATATAATCCTTTTAGTATATCTACCCTAAAGTAGTTAATATTTACTACCTATTATTTATTTTCATTATGTTTCTCTTGTTTCTAATTCAAGTTTTTATCTATATTGAAGGGGATCATTATTAGAATTTATCTATATTTACATTCTTTAATGCCTACTTTGATATGGAAATTTTTTTTATTATTTACTTTGTTTGGTAACCTTATTTATCTACATGAGTTGTAATTTCTATTATCTATAAGGTCACATTCTTGTATCTAGTCTTTTAATTACCTTTCTAATATATTTGTAGTTTCATAGAGTTAGATATGTATCAACTGTTTATTAAACATAATTAATTTAATCTTAAATTAATTATATAATGTATATAGTGTCATGACATGTAGGATATATAATCCTTAGGATTTGATTTAATTTTGTGTTGGAAAAGAAAGAAAAATAAGGTTTTAAGGACTGCGCAAGGGGCTGCATGGGTATGCAAGAGGGAAAGATGATACTCTGTTTTCCTTCCCTTCCATCTGCATGGCCTGTGCTGGAGGGAGGGATAGGCTGTTTGTTTTTTGCCTCGCTTTGTGCTTGAATTGTGTTGGAGGCTGTGCAGAAATGTTTTGTAATTTTTCTTAGTTTTATGAGAGGATTCATGTTATAACTATAGTGTTGAACTTCCTTGTTTGTAAATTTTCTCTTCAAAAACCATGTTATGGATGTATTTAACTACATTTTAGATTAGTTTTTTGTTATGGTACATACATGATAGATTTTACTTCCTTTTTGAACAGAATTCTAAGGTTCCTTATTTCTATTGTACTAGTTAATTCTCTATGATATTTAACTCGAAATGTAACATATTCCTAGCATAAAACATAGATGATTTAAGTTAGCAAATCATAAAATGACTACCCATACACACATAGCATCACCAAACATGTATGGTTCTCTATCTATATTCATACATTGATCTTTTTAGTTTTCTAGTTATAGACATGATACATGATATAAACTTAAAAGTAGTTTAGTGATCGATCCAAATATTAAAGAGTAGGATAGTCAGTTTTAAATGCTTTAGGAATTAACTAACTTGATTAGGACTTTCTTACCTTTAAATTTGTTGTTACTTGCCGTTGAAACTCTATGGGAATTCCAAGGATTCTTTTCTAAATTGATGTGTATTGTTGGGTCTTTCAAGTGGGGTTCATGGCTAAAAGTGGGGTCTTTGATGTGTTGAGTTTGTTTTTGTCTTTTGTTCCATTTTTTATGTGGTTTACGATTAAGTTTTGTGGAAGAAAAAAAAGGGGTTGTTTGTTTTATGGATGGAGGAATGTAATTTACGGTTCAAGATTTTGGGGAAGCAATAAGTTTGTTTATTTGCTTATTAGGCCTATTTATATAGTTATAAGTGAGTTTTTTTTTTCTTTTAGGTTAGTGATAATTAGTGTAATTAGGAATGTTTTGGGATGATGACAGCTGCTAGTTGTGGAAATGTTTCATGTCCACTTGTGGAGTCTTCAAAAGTTAGTTTGTGAGTGTTTGAAAAATAGGCTTTTTAAGTCAACATGTGTGTCCATTTAATGAGTTCCTCCTGGATCTTTAATGAGTCAATTTGTCAAATATTGTTGGCTTGGTCTAATCTTGTAGGATTTTAGAGAGTTCATAATAGGAAAAAAAATGGAATAACTTGTAATTTGCAGCTTGAGATTCACAGTGATAAGGGGAAGAATGGAGCCGATTTTGCAACTTGTAATTTGCAGCTTGAGTAGGTTAGTTGGTATCTTATAATTAGATGTTGAGTCATATTCAAGTTAAAATTTTTGTAGACAACTAGACTCAACTTATGGTGCAAGTGGCCTATTTATTTTCAAAGAAGACAGTCGGTTATTTAATCCAGATTTTCACTATGTGTCATATAAATATCTAACTTTTCTTGCATTTAACTAAGCTATATGCGTATTTATATATAAGTTGTATGATAGTTTTTCTCTAAAAGTTTATCTAAAGTCTCTGCAACGTCTCTAGATTATCCTTGAGTTCAAATCTTGAGTTTAAATTTAACGCGATGAAGTATTTTTAGAGTTTTATCTTACGGGATTAGGGTTTTCTGGGTCTGATAGGTCAAATTAAAGTTTTAGTGTCTATATCCCCCAAATTTTCTAACTAGAATAATGGTGCAATTCAAATATTTGTTTGAAGTCTAGATTGATAGTTATGAGTCTATTTTTCATTCCCATTATGTATTTATAACCCTAGCAATTTATCTTTAAATTATCATTTTTAGTCAATATACTCTATTATTTATTAGCTTTCTAATGCACTTGAAATCTAGGGCCACGTATAATAATATCTTGAGGTTTCGACTTAGGTCATGAAATCTTGTCTTTGGTATCTTTTAACATCTAGGGAATTTTTGTTTAGGGTTTTAAGTTATAGACAAGGTCATGACTATTCCAAGTTTCTAACTAAGGTTTTTTTGGGTCATAAATTCACAATCTATTCCACATTTACTACTTCGTTCATTTCTGGTTATAAAAATTCTCAGGGATTACAGGTCAAATTAGGATTTTAGTCTCTATGGACTCATAATTTTGTAACTAAAATGTTGGTGTGATACAAATATTTAATTGAGGACTAGATTCTTAGATATCGACCTGTTTTTTATCCTATCGCGTATTTTATAACCCTAGTGATTTATCTTTAAGCTTTCTTTTACAACCAATATGTTCTAGAAATTGATCGTCTTTTAATGTAATTGAAATCTAAAGCCAACTATGACCATTTATGGAGTTATCAACTCGCGTTATGGAATGTTGTCTTTTACTACCTAAAAATTATTTGTCTTGCTTATTGGTGATCATAACTTTTCTAGGGCTACTTTATGGTTTTTAAATATTTGGGATAATTCAAAAACTATTGTTTCATTATTTAATGAGTATAGCATTTATTTTCTAATTACTAAGTTTATGATAGTAAAATCTTAGGTGTCACAGTAACAATCGATTTAAAACTGATCATTGATTGTCTAAGAGTATGAAAGTTACCTTTTGTGTTTTAGAATTTTTTGATAAGGATTCTAATCTTCTTAAATATAATAAAAATTTTTATTCTTTAATATTCTTAAATCATGAAAAATTAGAAGCGATATTTACGACTTTTTCCAAAGTTCTTTATGATTCTGTATTATAATTTTTATAATTATTATAATCAGGTTGTGTAAAATTAGGGGGATTACAACTCCGATGCTAACTTTGTTGGGTGCAAAGTAGATCAGAAAAGCACAAGCTACAATGTTACTTTTTTGGAAATTTCCTAATATCTTGACACTCAAAGAAGCAAAATTCTATTACTCTGTCAATTGCTAAAGTTGAGTATATTGCCGTTGGTAGCTATTGAGCACAAGTTTTATGGACGAAACAAACTTTGTTTGATTATGATTTAAAATATGAAAATGCTCCAATTCGCTGAGGTAATACAAGTGCTATAAATTTGACAAAAAATCTGTTTCAACACTCAAGGACCAAGTACATCGAAGTTAGACATTATTTCATTAGAGATCATATTCTAAATAGAGATATTAACTTGGAATTTGTTGATACAAACAATTAGATTGCTGATATTTTTTTACAAAAACCTTGAGTGAAGATCATTTTTGCACTTTGCGAAGAGAACTGGGCATAATCAAGCAAGATGGGTGCTAAATATCATGGAGCTAAGATAATCTAGAACGTAATCTAAGGATAAAAGAAGCTATTAAATGTTCATATATGCTTATGTGATGATTGTAATTTGTTCTACTTACAAAAATCTATTATATGTGTGTCGAGGCATTTGTGAAGTCCTCTATTGAGATAGTGAATAAAGTCCTCATGTATTAACGCACGTGTGTGAAGTCTTACATGTGTATAAGCATTTGTGAAGTCCTCTATTGAGGTAATGTGAAGTCCTCTGTTTGTAAGACAACTGTTTTGTATTGAATGAAATGTGTGAAGTCCTCCTTGAGTGCTGCAAATTGTGGACCTTTTTGAATATTTATAATTTTTGGACATACCATTACTAAAACGTGTATGTTATTTGTGCATCTCTCCTTGTTTGCAATATCATAAGTTTGTCGTCTTTTTGATGAGTACAAAGGGGAAGAAGTGTAGAATAAACAATTAATAAGCATGCATGTAGTCTATTTTGATAAGTAAAAAGAGGAAGCCAAATGACTTATTAAGTGTAGCTTGCATTTCCCTAGAATTAAGCATAAAGTCTTTTGAATCAAATTTGAAAGATTCCTTTAAAACTCATATACTTAATTGAGGGGGAGTATCCTAAATTAAAAATGGGTTAATTGTGCATAATTATCTTCATTAAAAAGGGAGAGATTGTTGAACTTGTATGTTCAATATGGATTTTGATGTGATAATATAATGCATAATTAACTATTCAATTATTGTAAACTGCACTTGATTAGTCAAATAATATGTTGGAATATATATGTGCATGTGTGTGTGTCATTGTGGAGTTCTTATAGGTTTTTAGCAAGAACAACACTGGTCGAGGGTCAAGTCAAGAACTAGACAGCTTCATTCACCAAGGCATGACAAACCTAAGTCCAAAGCTCGACAAGTTCAAAAATGCAAAGTCAATGATCGAAGGGTTTATTGAGGGCTCAACGAGTCCATTCTTTTGGGCGTGACGAGTTCAAGACTAAGACTTAACAAGTTCAAAGTTACATAGCTCTGGTCGAGGGTCAAATGTAAGGCGCGGCACTTTAAGGCACGACAAGTTTTGAGGCGTGAGAGGTTTAAATTTAAGGCTCGATAGAGTCTACATGAGCAAAGACTTGGTTAAGGGCAAAAATAAGGTGCAACAAGTCTTAAGGTGCGGCAATTTAAATATGAGTCGCTGTGGCAAAAAGAGCTGTTGAAGCGCATTTAATGCTTGGCGACTTAAAGACGTTATCTCCAATGGACATTTGAATTTTTGAAGGCTATATATACTTTGTCCTCGGGAGATTCAATATGAGAGAATTGCAAAAGTAAAAAAGATCTTTTGTTTACAAATAAACAAAATCATTAATTTTCTTGTTTTCTTATTTATCAACTTATAAATATCTAGAAAGAGAGAAAAAAATATTCTAGTACTTTGTTATTGTAATTGCTATTTATCAATGAGCATCTAAAGCGAGAAAAAGGAAGGGAAAAGGAAAAAGAAGAAAGGAAAGGAAAGGAAAGGCAAGGGGAAAGGAAAAAAGAAAAAGGAAAGGAAAAGGATTTAAAGATTTTTTTAGGGTAGGGGTATTAAATTTAAACTTTTTTGATAATTATTATAAGTATAAAAAATATTTAGAAAATAATTTAAGAATTTATTTAATAAAATTAATAGCTTGATTTGGAAATATAGTTTAGAAGTTTCAGAGAGAAAAAGGAAGGGAAAAAGAAAAAGAAAAAAGAAAAGAAGAGGAAAGGAAAGGCATGGGGAAAGGTAAAAAGAAAAAGGAATGGAAAAGGATTTAAAGATATTTTTAGGGTAGAGGTATTAGGTTTAAATTTTTTTGATAATTAATTTAAGTATAAAAATATTTAGAAAATAATTTAAGAATTTATTTAATAAAAATTAATAGCTTAATTTAAAAATATAGTTTAGAAGTTTCATTTATAAGAAACTTATATTTAAATTGCGTTTGAGTTTAAGAACTGATATGTTTAAGTAAGTAATTGAATTCAAAATTTATGAGGATTAAAGATATGGAAGTTGAACAAAAAATTTAAGGGTTTATGAATTTGTAAAACATTGAAAGTGAATGTTTAAGAATTTATGATTTGAAATCAAAGAAAATGAGTTATAATTGAAAAATTTCAAGAAGAGGTTATGAAATTAAATTTTGTTGGAATAAAAAAGTAAAACAAATAGACAATTTAAAAGGGATATTTGAAATCTCAATTTCAATTTAAAACTATTTACCAATTTAATTATGTCCACCTATCTAATTATATCTTACAAACTTACTTGATTTATTTAATTTATCTATCTAAATTAAATTTCTAAACTAACTTCAAATTCAAGTTCAGAATTAACCATTTATTATACTATTCAATTAAACTATTGGTAGTTTAGATAGAGTTTAGGGTGTTTCATTTTATGCTTGTACATTAGAAGTTTTTAAATTATTGATTTGTATACCTAATTAGATGTTTGGTTGCTATTGTTTGTATTTTGTCTTTTACTATTAACTATTATTATCTCTATTATCACAAGTAGCTAATCATAATGCAACAACTATAATGTCTTATTTTGTATTATATGATGCCAAGTTATACTACTTGAGGTATATTAGCAACTAAACATCTAATCAGATGTACAAATTTAAAATTTAAAATTTCAGGTGTATAGTTGTGAAAAATGCGTAAAGTTAAGGTATAAATCATGATATTGTCCCCTCAATTATTAAAATAATCATCTCCATAATCCCAATCTTATTCAATTCTATTTTGAAGTATTTTTATGACAATTGTGCCATTAAAATATACGAAAGAATAATTAAAATTTGATGCCATACATTCTATATGGTTCAATTTTTTCCAAACATTTTGTGTTATAGTTCATTTTGGTAAATATTAAGATCAAAATAAACTTTATGTCATTTCTAATTTCTAACTATGTCAAAAATTAACAAGTTTCCAAAATGATCCACCTAAGCTAGATAACTAATGTAGCATAAGGCAAAAAAATGGGAAAAGGAAAAAAAAAATATTACTATTTTTAAAAGAAATTACGTAAATGCCACTAGAAAGAAAATATCCTTAGTTTTAAGCAAGTTAACCTTGTCTCTTTAAGAGACGAGGTCATTAGTGCCTGACCTCGTATAGAGATGAGGTCAATGTTTCACATGAACCTCATCTCTTGGAGAAACTAGATCAAGCCAAGTAAGACCTCATCTCTTTAAGAAATAAGGTCAGCTGTATCCACGCACAAATACTTTGAAAATCATAAATGACCCTCTTATTACATATTAATTGTTATACCTGTCAATATCATAAAGAATGAGCCATATAGATCATTCATTAGCCATCATCCACCATGGCTAAACAACTTCTAAATTTCATAACCCAACCACAATAGTATTCCCAAACCAAATCTATCAAAAAACTCAGTGCCAAACCCAATTCATTCAATCATAATAAAAATTGTAAAACCATTCACAGCAAACATAAAAAAACTAAGAAAATGGAAGAATCGAATTAATGATATGTTAAGTACATGAATGTTATGTTAACTATAAATACCAATGAGAGAAAAGAAGAATCTATATACAAGAATCATACAAGATAAAAATCTATATAACAGCTACTGCTGGGTGCCCTGCCTCCTTCGCCCTCGCCTGACAAAAGTCCAGAAGAATGATATATGCTGGTGGACATCCTAATGAGGAAGCTCCATAGTCGGATCCACCTGAGTGAGTGTGGCATTCCCATCTCCACCACCACTACCATAAGGATGAAATGGGACTAGGTCTAGCTTCAACTGGGTGAGTCCTTCCCCCATATCATGTGGCAGTGATAGTTGCCTCTTTTGTGGAGCAAGGGGATGCAAAACTCGGAATATGCTATGTTTGCCATGGGGGTCCCATGTAGATGAACATATGATGAGGATGATGGACCAGGCTCAGGATGAAGAAAATGTGGAATGCCTGGCTCATCAGATACATGTGCATGCGAGGGCGAAGGCTCATCTTTGATATGTACACCTAGAGCTCGCCCTCGCTCTTGATCCCGTCCTATCCCCAACCATGCCTCTCTCTAGCTGGCCGCCGTCTCTATATAGGCCGAGGTTGTGGGTCTTCAGGTGCTGGCGCTGGCACTGGCATTGGATCATTCAAATTAAGTCCTATAAACTCATCCACTACACGAATGACATCTCGTGCAGTAGCAGGAGTGTCCTCTGATGGCATGTTCGAAACTCTATAGATGAAATCTGCCTGCAAGCGAGAGGAAACAAGTAGATCAGTGAATAACAAACATAGCATAAATCTATATATAGTTTTATGTAGTAAGTACACTTACCATATACTGAATAATGGCCCCTATATGACTGATCCAATGCCTTGTGATCGCATGGTACTAGTCGAAATAATCTACAGATGTGCCAGTAGGAATATCTAGTACCTTGACAATGCGATCGTGCTTGCCATCCCACTCAGCTATCCACCTTGCGTGCTCTGTTGTCTAGTTCCACTCGAAATGCCCTCGTAAGTCTAGCTCATGTAGGGCTCTCATATCAATTGGATGGTCGGGAATCCCTTGGAAACCACCAAACTATCTGAGCATCCTATCTAGGTAGTAGTGCTTAATAATGTGAAAGCAAACTAGAGGGACTCAAGCATACCATATGTCACTGCCAGCCCGACAGTACATAGGGAGGGAATCCATAATAACGGTGTAGGGGTCCCAAACAACCTATAGAAGAAAAAAAAAGTATAGTATACATTAGTAAATACAACATAACTATATACATGAACACATAAAATATACGAATTGATATCTGGTTGGGGAGCTGTCTATCGAAACACCTCCTATTCTCGAACAACAAATGTATGGGGGAGCGAGTGACATAAAAAATAGCACCCTAATAATTGATCAATGGGCGATTTGTGGTAATTGATGTAATTTGTCGTCACACCAGAGCGATGTGTGGGAAGTGCTCCCATGCCCAGATTTGCCGGACTACTAGAGGTTCTACTATGTCACGTGTGTCTACATGAGAAGCTATGCATAGCTGCATGTATAGCCATACCAAGCAAGCTGCTTCCCATGCAAACTATCCTATTCTCTCTAAGTCATTAAGCAGCTGCAGTTACATAATGTAAACCATATTCAATGATTTTTCTGCAACAATGAAGCCCCCAGTAGCAGTAGAATATATGCTCTAGCATATTGCCGAAGAGTGATGTTATCTGCCTGATTAGGTAGCACTCTAAAGTGTGTATCTAACCATGATATCTTTAGCGGGCCACCACCCATGTCCACACCGGCAAGTGGTCTAACTTCTAGTAACTGGTGGCATAACTCTGGCTAATCAATTCGAGATGTGCCAGTAACTGCATGGTCATTGACGGGTAGGCTAGTGAGTGTAACAATGTCCTATGATATGACAGTCCACTCTCCCGTTAACATGTGAAACGTTTGTGTCTGTGGATGCCATCTCTCTACTAGAGCTGTAATAAGGTGTCAATCCAACTATATAAACGGTATCTGAGCAGCACCTATGAAACTGGCATGCAATAGAAATGGAATAAGTCTCTCATCTAGAACTATAGGCATGCCGTCCTACCGTCTGAATGATAAGTCATTTTTACTCTATATTTTTCATAGGATTTTGAGCTTAATTTGCTAAGAATTTTAGAAAAAATCCTACAAAAATTAATGTTTTTGATAAATAATGTTTTTTTAAAGCCTTTAGAATCCAATGAGGAGTAATTAAGCGTTTTAATTTAGATTTGGAGCAAAAACAACAAGTAAAGTCAAGATTGAAGAAATCGAGCCTTGTAAAGACACAGTCGAGGCCAGACAAATAAAGAAGACAGCAAAAATTGGTCTATTGAGCCTCAACTGCGAGCCCTTAACATGACCATCGACTTCAGTCAAAGCGATCGAGCATCATTTTGAAGAAAATACATTTTTGAGCTTCAAAGTCGAGCCTTAAATCTTGACCTTTGACAATTGTGATGAACAGACCAATTTTTCATCAGAATTACCTCGAGCCTCAACAATACGATCCTCGACTCTCTCAATTTTACCCTCGATAGAGTAATGGAAAAAAAAATGCACAGTTTATTAAGGATTTTTCTGAAGTTGAGCCTGATTTTACTTAATATGAGCCTTGACCAACGAATCACACGCAACCCTTAACGAGTGTATTCACATATCTTATGTATGTGTGAAAAGTTATCAAATTATGTTAGAAAGAATCTGCACAATGTGCCACGTGTCTATAAAGTAGGCCATGCTTTCTATGCCTAGTAGTCTATATATAAAAATGTAAGTGTGCGTTGTAAAGTATGTACCAACAATGTAAATCAGTATTAACGTAGAGTAGATTTCTGAATGATTCTTGGGTAAAAAAATTTCCATTTCTTTTTACTTGAGAATTTCTTCTATTTTCTGGATAAAATCAATTTAACCCATTGTTTGTAATTTTCTATGAATTTCTAAGCAATTAATTGATTAATCTTTCAAATTTGTTTTATTTCTTCTAATCCGTGCTTATTTCGATAAATCCATAGAGAAATAAACTCCTATAGCTTAGGGATACGAGTCCAATTCCTGATTCAGTTTGATTTCAAATGCGCTTTCAAGTAAATTTGATTAGGTATTTATAATTAGTAACTTGAGCTTAACTTAGGGTTTTTAAAGGAGTGGTGCACTCTTTTAGATCCACGATTGATTTCAATTGAATAGATTTGTGGTTGCTGATGGAGTTGATCCTAACTACCTCTTGCCGAAGAATGGGTGAAGACTTTCTGTCATTTGTTTTAAAAATTCATTGAGTTATCTTTTCAAAAAAATGAATTCCTATTCTTTATGCGGGTCTAATTAAAACTTTAGATTACTGGTTTTAGCTAGATTTAGAACTACTGACTTCGAGAAAAGCTTTAGTTTAAATTAAAGAAACCAACGGTATAAACATACCATTCAAACAACTTTTAAGAAGTTTATTGTTCTTAAGAAATCATTCTGATAAGGAATTGGTGAAGTAATCCTGAGTTACTATTTCATAGAAGTTACAGGCTTATTTCTCATTTTACCCATTAAACATTTGTGAATATTTCTAACTTAGCATAGTTCAATTTTCTTTATGTTTTTCTAAACTTTTTTTTGGCAAGACAATTAATGAGGTTGAGAGTATACTAGTTGCCAATCATTTTCTTGGGACCTACCTAAATCATTATCTATGTTACATTTGATGGGTGCACTTGCCTTGTGAGACCGTAGTTATCGAATCTGATATAGAAAACATTTATAAATTTGAAAAACTCGGTCAATGATCAGTGAAGATTGAAATTAAAATTTTCTAACCACTGAGCTTCGCCTCTCTACGGTGACAATGTAACACCACATGCTCCTGCATTTGAAAACAAATCTATGACAAACCTTATCTAGATGATCTAAGTAATTGGATGAGGAAATAATCTTACCTGTCCCTCCCATGCTAACCTTAATCTATGAATAGGCTGCCTTATAAGTATGGAGTCATCGAGCGGTCCCGGATTCATCTGTAATGTAGAAAGTAGGGAATAATGTCAGCAGAAGCATATGTAAAAAAAGAAGCAAGAATAGATGAAGTATGTGATGTAAATGTATCAGAACAAATGATATGAGCCAAACAAATACCACTACGACTCGATTGGCCCGTAAGGGTCCTACTAGCTGCTCGCTTACTAGGACAACTTCTGATGTTGTGGCCTGTTTGCCCACATGAATCGCATGAAAACTCCAATTGCCAGCACTCATTTCTTACTCAGCATCAAATGCAGCATAACCACTGCCAACATCAACAGTGAAAAAAGGTACTGGCATTGAGCTCCCAATTGCATCAATGTTTGTGGGAGCTACAAAATGGTGCCAGTCATTTTTATTACGTTATACGCCGGTTACAACATCTTCTTGAGGAAAAGTTATCTCATTATCATTTCCATCCTCATTATAGTCATCACTAGATTCACTTGCCATTGAGTCTTGTATCACATAAGTATCGTGATCACATGCCCAATCTGGTGTAGTATTTTCAAAGTTATCCATCTGCACCTGTGCGCTACTTATTGTCTAGATTGGAGTTGAGTTTGACTCTACCAACACTTGGTTGTCAATATTTCCATCAATAACCACTTCCCTTGCAGGTTCTTAAGGCAGATCGTTCTCAAATGCTTGCACATACACAGACATTGAGCCTTCAGTGTACACTAACATCTCATGTGCAGCTTCATCATCGGTCACTAGAATAACATCATAGCATAGCGTTCTATCTCCAATAGCTATCCTACGATACAGCTCAACCCGATGCGTAGACCTATTTACCTTAAGTCTATTACAAATTATACCAAGTATTTCCTCATATGTTGAATTCCTACTAACATTGATCATCGCAACTGGCCGTTTATCACAACCAAAACCATAATTCCCCTCCACAATATTGCCATGAGCATACAGTACAAACTTGGCCTTAACCATTTCCTCTCCTCACCTACTCTGTTATCCCATAAAACATAGGGTGAATGCATGAAATTCGTACAATTACTTATCTATTGCACTCATCTAATATTTAAGCATATATACTAATGCTACTATATTCACCATAGTCTTCTAATAGTATATGATATTAGATATGATAGTATCTGATAAATGATATACTAATATATGATTTCATGATGTAGTTCCTAATTTCAAAAACTAAATAGTATAATCACAATTGCACATTAATTACATTAAATAAACTGAAACAAACCACAACACCAAAAAAAATGGAAAAAAAAAACGAAAAAAATCATATAAAATTACCCAATTGAACAGAATTGAAATGGAAAAATCAGAAAAAAAAAACCCACGCATACCACGTTTCCCAGCCCATACAATAATGCAACAATGGCAACAATATATTTATGATCCCAACATCCAATATTCAACAATGCAACACCAGAAAAAGCGAAAATTCACGTGAAAATTCGAAGTAATTACCTATTGATTTCGATACGATTTTGGGGATTTCTGCACAAATTTATTCACTTGTTCACGATCTTATCACTTCCCTAATACCTAGTAATCAATCCAACTCTAAATCACACTAGGAATTGACGAAGTGACGGTTAGTGTCTTGGATTGGGAAAATTTTGGAAGACAATGCAGCCGTGCGGAATGAAGAAGAGGAACTGGCGAGCTTTTAAAATTCTCAACAATCTTGTCTTTTAAAGAGACGAGGTTATCTGCTAAGGATATCTTGTCTTCAACAGACGAGGTCACTACTTAATAGTAATGTCCTCTTTTCAAGAGACGAGATCAACTTGCTTAAAACTAGGAATATTTTCTTTTTAGTGGTATTTTTATAATTTCTTTTAAAATAGTAAATTTTTTTCTTTTTCCCAAAAAAATCATCTAACATCTTAGTAAATATTTTTTTTTTCCAATTCTCTTAAAAAAGGAACACTTCTAATAAATACAACCACTTAGCTGCTGAAAAAAAGAAAAAAATGGAGGGAAAAAAAAACCCAATCTAACCAAGTAATAACTGAGGCCAAAACATAATAAATGTAAACTTGAGGGGGTGTTAGAGAAACAAACAATTTACTTTGATTATCTCGTCATAGCCTAACCATAGGCAAAAAGAGGAATTTTTTTTTTTTAATGTTTCCAGTTTCTTATTGAAACCGTCTCATCAGTCATCTCTTATTTTTTATTTTTTTTTTCTTCAGATCTCAAATATTCCGAATCGGAAGATTAAAATTTTGAGCAGGAACTTCAAAATAAATAAATAAAAAAAAAGGTTACAAACTTTTTCCGAAATCCGTTCCGACCACGCGACTTTTTCATCCTGTACTTTCGTTTACTCTAAACCCCAAACAGGTAATGTTAATTGTGTCTCAAATTGACATTTCTATGCATTCAAGTTGTGTTCTTTCCGTAATATGAATCTAAAAAATAGATTTTTCATACTTTCTTGTTGTAAATAGGAGATGGGTCGTTGTTATTTTTATGTATGAATGTTGGGTTTGATCGCATTTGATCTGGGCATTGTCGGTTGTGGTCATTGGACTTGATTGTTTCGTGTTGCTCATGAAGAAGCTACATGGCTTGTCATGCTGATACAGTACTTTTGTGTTTGTTTTATCAGGTTTGTCTGTACATTATAGTATAAAATTGCTCCTGAAAAGTATGAGAAGTTTGATTTGATGATATAGATTTTATTGCCATTTGGATATGGTTATTTGGTGTGTGAAGTTATGCGGCTTGATTTCTTTTCCACTATTGTAAGTGTGTGTGTGAAGATGGTTGAGATGGGAGAGGAGTTTTAGATTTGTGATCTGATACATCCATTGGAAGAAGAAGGGGGGGAATATGCCGTTAGATAGAGTTGGAGTTCTTTTTTCGGCAATTAAAGGGCGTATTTTTGGTTCTAGGTCTTTAATCAATCCGAATCAATCTGGATGGTCTGCTCAGACTGGCAGTGATGGTCATGCTTTTGGTACAAAGGACTATGTTCACAAGAACAGCTTGCGGCTGTCTTCCTCTCTGCAAGATTTGCCATCCTATCGTAGGCTTGATTTAGAGGAAGGTGAAACTAATGGAGCTCATCCGGAGCCTTTGGATGCATTCCAGATGGGGAATTTTGGTTCTAGTTTTTCGAAACAGAAGGCATTGCAAGGACAACCCCCGTCTGCTCCTCGAAAGTGGATTCGGGTGGTTGTTGTCCTTTTGTGCTTGCTGCTTTTTGCATTCTTAGTATATTCTGTTTCAATGTACATTTACACCAATTGGTCTCGAGATACATCTAAATATTTTGTGGTATTGGATTGTGGAAGTACAGGAACTAGAGCTTATGTGCATAGGTCGACAATTAGACACAAAAATGATGGTCTTCCTTTTGTCTTGGAATCCTACAATGACAATCATAAAAAACCGTCATCTCAAATTGGGCGTGCTTATAATCGAATGGAGACTGAACCTGGGCTTGATAAGTTGGTTAATAATGTAAGCGGCTTGATAGCTGCTATAGAGCCACTTATTAAGTGGGCAGAAAAGCAAATTCCCAAGCATGCTCACGGGGAAACCTCCCTGTTTCTATATGCAACTGCTGGAGTTCGTAGGCTTCCAGACAAAGACTCAAAATGGCTTCTTGACAATGCATGGTCCATATTGAAGAAGTCACGTTTCTTGTGTAAAAGGCAATGGGTTAAAATCATATCAGGGGTTGAAGAAGCTTATTTCGGATGGGCAGCTCTTAACTATCAAACCCGTTTACTGGGGGCAGTACCTAAAAAAGCAACATTTGGTACACTTGATCTGGGTGGCTCTTCATTGCAAGTTACATTTGAAAGCACTGACAATGTGCAAAATGAGTCCAGCTTGAAGTTAGGGATTGGTGCAGTTAATCATTATCTCAGTGCCTATTCTCTCTCTGGCTATGGTCTGAATGATGCTTTTGACAAGTCTGTAGCTTACCTTTTCAAGGGTCTTGAAGCGAGTTCATCAAAAGGGAATTTGGATATAATGCATCCTTGCTTGAATTCTGGATATAAAGAGCAATACATTTGCTCTCACTGTGCTGTCAAAGATAAAGAACTGAGCCCTGTAACTGAGAGTAAAAAAGTTGGCAGCACAGGAAAACAAGGCATTGCTTTGCGACTTATTGGTGCTCCAGATTGGAAAAAGTGTAATGCACTTGCAAAAGTTGCTGTAAATCTCTCTGAGTGGTCAAACATAAACCGAGGATTTGATTGTAAGCTGCAACCATGTGCGCTATCAGATAATTTGCCTCGCCCTCATGGTCGCTTTTATGCACTATCTGGCTTCTTTGTTGTGTATCGATTTTTCAATCTTACTGCAGATGCATCTCTAGATGATGTACTGAAGAAGGGAAAGGGGTTCTGTGGGAAAACATGGGATGTGGCAAAAAATAGTGTAGCTCCACAGCCATTTATTGAACAATACTGTTTTAGGGCACCATATATAGTGTCATTGTTGAGAGAGGGGCTACATATTCAGGACAAGCAGATTGTTATAGGCTCAGGAGGTATCACTTGGACGCTTGGAGTTGCGCTATTTGAGGCTGGAAAGTCATATTCAACATGGACAGCGCTTCGTAGTTATGAGATATACCAAGTGAAGATAAACCCAATAGTTCTTGTCATAATTTTGACTGTTTCTTTGTTATTCCTCATTTATGCTCTATTATGTGTCACTAGTCGGATGCGGCGATTCTGGCGACCACATCTGCCTTTCTTCAACTGCAATACTGCTGCCAGTACCCCTCTTAATATCTTGTCTACTTTGCAGTTGAGGCGTTGGAGTCCCATTATTTCAGGTAACTTCTACTAATTAAGGGTACTCTTCTAGTTATTTAAACATCAGAAGATTTTTGCTGTTTAAGCTTTCACTGATGTAGTTAGAATTTTCTAATGAGGGAAGAGCAACAGTTTCGTAGTTGGGAAATTTTTATGAAAATGGGGTTTGGGTTGGGAAGCCTGTCTCGAATATTTTGTTTTGAAGTTGGCAAAACAAAATATTAATTGCTGTTAATATCTACCTATTTCTACTTTGTAATCTCCAATATGAATTGCTGTTATGATGAGAATTAATTAGTTCACCCCTCATTTTGAACTCTTCCATCTGGTCTTAGCATTTGGCTTTCCTCTAATGTCACATTTGGCATGCGGCAACAAACCCGGAATGGAATTGCAATTTCGGGTTTCATTTCTATTCTTATATTTGGATGTATTTTTAAAATTCAGAATCATGATTTCTGAGAATTGATGATTTTGGCTTTGAGGGGGAATTTGAATCTAAAATTGAGAAGGTGGAATCGCAATTCGATTCTTTTCTCATTAATGATTACTATTACAATTATCCTTTTATTCTTTTATACATTTATTACTCACATTTATTACTAAGGATATTTTTGATAAATACCATGTTAATTCCATTCAGTTCCATGATTTATCCAAATAAAGGAACATATTTATAATTATGCTACACATTCTATTCCTCTCATTCCAATTTATTCCATTTCAAGTGGTTTATGTGTACCAAATGTGATATAAGTGGTATCATTTGGCAGTGAAATGAAGAGAACAAGGTAGTACTATAGTCATGGTTGTTAAACTCGCGAGTCTACTCGTACGTTTCTACGAGTTTACGAGTTGATTAGATTTCAATTCAACTCGCATACAAAATCGTTTTTTGAATAAACTCGTAAGTAGAATTGGTGGTAGAATCTATAGTAGAATCGTAGTACAATCGTAAAGTTGTAATTTTACTCTTTTTTTTTTATTTGAACTTTAAAAATGCAATTAATTTAATATATTTAAATTTAGGGTTTTTGGAGTTGGTTTTTGATATTTATCTTAATATAACTTAATTTTAGTTTTTTAAATATTTTTTTCCTTTTATTTCCTTTTTTTATATTTTTCAGAGAGTTAATTTCTTTTAGGTTATATACTCTGATATATTTTGAACAATTTGAATAAAAATTAAACTAATATATATATATAATAGTGCTATATTTTTTCATTTTTTAATAATTTTCTATATATAATTTATTTACCATAAATGCAATGATTCTTTGTGCAAATATATAGTGAACATGAAAATATTTATTACTGCACAAAACTAGCTACTTACAGATAATAATTTAAATGATTTGCAATACATCTTAATAATTGTAGATTATGAAGCATCATTAAATAAAAATAATTATTTTAATTATAAGATTGCACTAAATATATTAATGACAGTATGTGAATTATGATTGGTAAAACTTAAATTTTGGTTGTATGCAATTAATTTAATACTAAATTCTTTATTTTCATAATTTATTTAAAGTTTTATTAGTTTAGTAAGTACATCGATGGTTTTTGCAAGCAAATTTACATTAGTTGTGAAATCTTACGATTCAACGCTTTGATTTTACGTTTCGATTCTACGAACCTTTTAGCGATTCTAGGTAGAAGCTCGAGTTTGATAATCATGAATGTAGTAGTAATGTTTTGTTGAGGATTGTGATGCTTAATATTAATATGTGTCTAATTCTACCTACGAATGCATATATTTTTGCTTGTCAACCAGAAAGCAATAAATAAGTTTACATCTATTTGTTACAATCTATGGGCTAGCTGCAGTCAACCATTGTACCTGTTGTTGAAATTGAATAAGCAGGAGAGGAAACTTTCATCATTATAACTGACTTACGCACTTTTAATTAGTGAGGCATTTTTACTATCTTAGGTTTTCCTCCTTTTTTTTTTTTTTTTTTTAGTATGGTTGGTTTTTCTTTTGGGTAAGTTTACCATGATGCTGGTTTATTTTTTATTTTCACTTTTTGCTGTTTCAGGGGAAGGAAAAGTTAAGACCCCGCTAAGTCCTACTATTGGAGCTTCTCGGTCTGGACCCTTTGGTTTTGGACATGGTCTGGGTGGGAGTAGCATTGAGCTCTCTAATTATAATCTGTATCCATCACTTGGCAGTGTTTCTCATAGTTTGTCATCAAGCAGCTTGGGACAGCTACAGTTTGATACTAATAGTATTGGTTCTTTCTGGTCTCCTCGAAGAAGTCAAATGCGTCTCCAGAGCCGAAGATCTCAATCTCGTGAGGATCTTAATTCTTCCCTGGCTGACTTTCATGGTGTGAAGGTTTAGGACTCTTCTCAAAATTTTGGTATTGTCACCTGCTTCTCTCCATACATTTTTTTAAATGTAGCAGGGTGTATAATATTAGAGGAATTTTGCTCTCTGTTTTGACTCACAGTCACAACATTCTTTGTACAGTTGAGACAATGATTATAGTAAAAATAGACAGATAGTTGAACTTTCTTTATCTCACTCCTTTTTGCACATATTTGTTTTATTTCTCAGAACTGTCTTCCTTAGTGGGGTATTCTGGATTCTGGATTTCAAGTTTTCAACTTGCTTGAGAAGTGAACATTAATGCTGTAATAGTATTGTGCTATAGCCGTAGCCCATTGAATATTATTTAAAACGTACAAGGCTAACTGTTAACGCAGGTTTTGATGCAGCAAATTGGCTGTCAATTGTTGCCTTCCATTTAAATTGCTCAATTGTACTTTTGAATGATAGCGTCACTGCATCAGTCTCTTAAACTCAATTCTGGGCTTTCACACTAATCTTGAGTTGGCCTAGTTATCCGATCTGACACAGCCTGGCGGTTAGACTTTTTACTGGATTTGTCAGGTCAGTGGAGGTCTTGTTTTCCCCACACTGGCGGCTCACATCTCTCACCAGCTTTCCTGTGCTCAGTCACACCCCTTTTTCAGGGGAAAGAGGAGAGCTTGATATCTTACACAGCACTGAGTTGATAAGTATGTCATATTAAGAATCCATTGTACTTAGAGAAATGATGGAATATGGCTCTGTGTAGTTCTAGCAAGACCCCAATCCCTCACCCCCAAAACCAAAAGGGGAAAATATATATATATATATTAGAAAGGAAAAAAAGAAAGAAAAATGGGTTTACATGATGACTTGAAATTGTCTGGGTAGATGTTTCTGCATTAAAGGGTTGTGGTGTCTCAACCATCGAAGAGATGTCTGTTTCTAATCAGGTTCTTGTACCCTCGATCTCTTTTTTCGTTAGTCCATTGTTATCTTCCTGTGTACCATTTGTATCTTGAATTATATGAATGACTAGCACCTTTTGTAGCTGAAAAACGCTAATCTTAGATGTGACAAATGAACATACACGGCATTGATTTAGTGATGCTGCTGTTGTGTGTTCGCCTCTCGAGTTGAAAGTCTAGCCAAGTCTTTGTAAATGATTAAGTTTCACTCATCTTAGATCCATATGCGCATAAAAGAATCTGTAACTACGTTCACAAGCCAGGGATCATACATTTTGCAGTTTTAGCCTGCTCATCATTTTCTTTTTAGAACGTTGATATTGTCCAATTAAATTTCACATATGGATATATGCATGTGGTCATGGAATTGATGATGCCATTACATGGCATGTTGAGCTCTGATCGAATCTTTTAAAAGTTCATCTTAGATCCATACGTGGACAGCATGGGCTGTGAATCATGTATTTGTTGCAGTTTTGGTATATTTACCAGTTGCCTTATGGGCCTTATCCTTTGCCTCCTTTGATAGTGGGGCAAAGGTGTAATCCGACTTTACAGCATCCCCTGCACTGGTTAAGCATACCTATGTTATATGTAGGTAAACCAGAGTGCTCATGCTGAGTATTGAACTGTTTTTCTTGTTCTTTTTTGTTTTTGGGGTTGCTTTTGGATGAAGATCTAACTGGAGTTTCTATTAAATGTCATATGTGATTATATGTATGAATGCATGAAAATGATTTATTGATTCCATTACTTGGTATGTCGGGGTTCTCAAGGCGAAGTTCTAATCAAAGCATATGCCAGGCATTACCAAACTTGTCTCGGTTCCGTGTACAAAGTTGGAGGCTACAGGCAGTTGAACATGTTGTTAATACAACATAAGTAGGCTTGCTTCTGGCTCCCTGTGATTTGCTTATCGGAATCTGTTGAAATTGCCTAGTGGAAGTTATGTTGAACGTCTCCTACGAGTGTGTGTGAACCAAATCTAGAGATGCCACTACACGGCATGTCCCACTCCTGGTGAAGGTAGTAGACGTGCTAAAGATTGTTACAAAGCCAAGATTTGTTTTTTCAGGCAGTCCCATCTATCCCGGAACACGTGAAACTCATCGTCTTGTCCCAAGTTATTGCAGCTGCATGCGTCATGTTTTCTCCATCTTACATATTATTATTCATATTGATTTAGGATACTCCATGATCATTAAAAATGTTTGTGCTGTTTATGGGCCACTTCATATCAATTTCGGTTGGCAAGCCCCATGAGCTATTTCCATTTTACTAATGAGATGCTGCCCTTGCTTTTTATCAACAGCCAGTCAAGTGTGCGGCTTGAAACAGCTAATTACGAAACCCGATCGGTGGCATAAAAATCCCTTATAACCTCGTCGATTCGTGCTCGAGCTTAGTATTTTTGTATGGTCTATGATCCTTTCTCGGATCTAATCGTCAGTTCTGATCTAATAATGAATTTCTATCTCCAACAATGATATTCAGTTTTCTGTCCCGATCCAAACTGTGTTTCTCCATATTAGTCCATATTTATCCATAAACTGTTCACGAAGTGTTACATTAACATCTTAAGAAACTCTGTACTTTATTCGTCATTTTTTTTTATGTAAAGATGCTTAACAATTTTTAAAAATGTTTTTACAGATTCTCAATCCAAAAAAGTTAAAGCAACTCCTTTAAAGCAACTCATTTTAGAGCATGCACATTTGCAAGGAAATCTGTAAGTTTCTTAATATATCATATTAACATTTTAATGGCTTATCATGCTTGAGGGTCTCACTATTTTATTTGTAAGAAATCCCGCTACATTAGGAATTTAGATAAAGGTGATCTTCCAGCAAATATATTGAAATCAATTTTGATTATCCAAATAGATCTCAAAATGAGCCAAATTTATTGAAACTTACTTTTCTTTTATCCCTTTTCATAATTTCTTCGTCTTTATAATCTTCACTAATTATTTTTTTCAAAAGACTACTCGAATTTTTTGACTCATAAGCTTGTAATTCATCCATAAGAAGAAAATTGATCATCTAGCATTTCTCTCTAAGTTTATCCATGTTATGGTTATCCAAAAATGGAGAAAGGTTTCGGTGGGTATCACACGCCATATGTAATACATATTTGGTGTGTAACTACCAATAGTATTCTAGCATGTGGTTGCATGGGTAGTAGTTATTTTAAAAACTACTCACCATCTTATCTGTGTATTAAAACATAATCAATAGTTACCTACCACATGTGCATACAAGTGAAATATAATAGCCAATGAATATTTTTCCCAAAAAATGAGATGAAATAAGACTTTCTTTGAATATATATATATATATATATTGATATATGTATGAATCGTTTATCTTACTACATTGAAATACATGTATGTTAGAGAAAATTTTTTTTTTCTCTATTACACTGGAGAAAGAAGAATTAAACTTGATATATCCTATTTGGAAAATTATGATAATACTGTTGGGCTATGAGTAAAAGATAAGTAGGCATTAACATATGTCACACCCCCATAGGGCATCCTAGTAGCTTTGATGTGCCCTTATGACAACTTAGCAAATCATGGAAGATAAATAAGCCAACTAAGGCTTTTCAAGAAAACTTGCAAGCATCATACTATTAGAATACTTCGTGACATGGACATTTAAAACAGGATCGTAAAGTTGTCAAGATAAGAAATTTCGTTTATATATAAGTTCATTACAACATGATTCTATACATACAACTTAGGATCAACTCCCAATAAAGCCTTACAAACTTACAAGCAACAAACATAAGGTGTTCTATATAAAAGAAATTATCTCCAACTCTCACTCGAGCCTTAGATTTCCCTTTGAAGCCTACTATCTCTCCTCGCCTCAAGCTTGGATCCACTCTAGAGATCCTTGAAAGCACATAAAGTTTGTGGGAGTATGAGTACATCACAGCTCAGTGAGATAACATGATTAGACTAAATTTCAAACAAATGCCAAACAAGTTTTAATTTCAATCATATGCACTGCTACACTCAACCAAATGAAATGCACAGTTTGGATGACTAAAGTTCAAACCAATGGGGATTTACGCCTTCTCTTAGGGGTTAAAGGATCAACTCAAGTAGTCCATGCCTAGGAGAGATCGAAACTATGGAATGAGAAGCTCTCCAAAATTTACTTAATATATATACATACTTTGTAATGCTCCGGAACTCCGCCCACCAAGGTATTATCTGCTTTGGTCACATGTCGTATGATTTTGTCCTTTTGGTGCCAACACTTCCAAGGGGGATCATCCATAATGGGATTGCTTTGCATATAGCATGCTTAACTTTGAAGTTCCGACGAACTCCAAGCTACTACACCAAAAGGCGTCTTTGTGATTAGAGCTTCACAATCTATATTTAAGGAGTATTACATACTCTTCCACTTATAGATTTGACGTCCTTGTCAGTTTCGTTGCACAGGTCTAGACCCACACCAGGCAGTGAGGACGCACTCCTCCACTTCTGACTGGTGAACTGCTCTGATACCACCTGTAAGTTTCCGGAACTCCGTCCACAGAGGTATTGTCCATTTTGACCACACACCGCATGATTTTGTCCTTTTGATGCCAACACTACCTGAAGGTTACCCATCATGAGATTGCTCTGCATATAGTATGCTTAACTTTGGAGTTCCGATGAATTCTAAGCCACTACACCAAAAGACGCCTTTGTGTTTAAAGTTCCACAATCTATATTTGAGGGGTATCATATATGGATGATGGAACTCTAATCATAGATATGCCTTTTCGGTGTAATGGCTTGGAGTTTGTCAAAACTTCAAAGTTAAGCGCGCTCTAGGCAAAACAATCCTAGGATGGGTGATCCCTTGAGAAGCACTAGCACCAAAATGACAAAACCGTGTAGCATGTGGCCAAAGTGAAAAATACCTTGGTGGGTAGAGTTTCGAGTCGGTACACAGTACCTTTGGTGTCTTGGTTACGCCTGAAGGTGCGTTGGGAGGGCCAGTGTACCTGGCATCATGATCCTTGCCCAGGGTAGCCTGAGAGCCTAGGGGCGCTCCCTTCACTGCGGTGGAGCCTAACGTGTCAGGTCGTGAGAAATGGTATTAGAGTAGTGGTTCTAAACCTATGTAATGAAATCGAAGGGGACGTCAGTTCTATAAATGAAGGAGTATGTAACACCCCTCAAATATAGATGGTGAAACTCTAATCATAGAAGCGCTTTTTCAGTGTAATGGCTTGGAGTTTATCAAAACTCCAAAGTTAAGCATGTTCTGGATAAAAACAATCCCATGATGGATGACCTTTTGGGAAGTGCTGGCACCAAAAGGACAAAATCGTACGGTGTGTGACTAAAACGAATAATACCTCGGTGGATAGAGTTCCGAGTCATTACACAATGCTTCTAGTATCCTGATTGTGCTTAAGGGTGTACATGAAGGGCCAGTATACCTGACATCATGATCCATGCCTAGGGTGGCCTGAGAGCCTAGGGGCGCCCTCTCCGCTGTGGTGGAGCCTAGGGTGGCAGGTTGTGACATACTTATATACATATTCAATATAATCTCAACTTCACTTTTAAACCCCACAAACTCCCTAAGTGTTAACACCTTAAAAGCTGATAAGAACGTATCAATCCTATCAAATAATAAATAATAAAACCCAATAAAAATCCTACGACAAGCTCTAAGGAAACATACCTATCAATTGCGGAATATAATTACTATGGGTTTCATCCTCTAGGATTTGGATATCAAGTACTAGTATTATGTTTTCTCTACTATATAACCTAATAATTGATATGAGATTATGAATACTACTTATCTAACTAATAACTTTAATTGTTAATTATGTGCCTTCTTAAGATAATACAATCACAAAACAATACCCCTTATCTTGATCTACCCTATAATGATTTGATTAACAAATCGTTTATATTTTAAACTACATGAATTCCTAAATTCATCAACTTTTCTTTCAAGGTAATTGAATTCTGACCCTATATGGTTAGTAGAAAAGTTTTTCATCATTAATTACATATATAATTGCATTATTATTCAAGATTCCTTAGAAAGATTTAATCTTTATATAGAAAGTTCATGTAGTGTATGTCTAGATCCATATTCAAACCTCTCTATTCATGTAAATCTATCCTATTAGATGAAATCTCTTTCTATCTAAAAGAAAACGAAACATGTAATCAATTCTAGCCATAAATTAATTACAAGAACAATAAATAATGCATGAATAGACTCAAGAACATAAACTTTCATTAATCAACATGGATTTAACACATAGATCTAGGGTTTCACAAGACTTAGGGTAAAGAAATCTAGTAAAGAAATCTATACTCCTCCATGAAATTTACAATCAAAACATGACATCTAGAAGAAGATAATGTAAACATGATGTACAATAGCTCCCTTAAACAAAGTTTTGTGATCTTTAATGAAACCTTAGCACTTCTTCTCTTGGAGCTCTTAATTTTCTCTCTAGGGTTTCTAGAAATAAGGGTATGATCCATAAAAGACGAGCTAAGCCCGCTATTTAAAGGGAAAAGGCGAATTTGGTCCTACATAAGCATCCTACATGGCCGTGCTCAAAGCCTGTGTACAATAAAAACTAGTAAAAACATCAAATTCTAAGGCTACACAACCATAATCACAGCCTATGTAGACAAGTCTGTCCTTTCAAAATTGGTTCTAATCGTTTTCCATTCTCTGCGCAAGCATTCTGCACAACTTGTGTAGCCTACTTGTATACTTTAAAATTGCTCGTTGGTCACTTTTTGTCTCCTACACCCGTGTTCTGCACAGTTTGTGCATGAATGTCATATATGTTGTAGATCTTTCAGTTGCCTATTTCTTTGTTAAAATCTCACTTTACTCATTCAAAAATCTTCATTAAGCTCAAAATCTTCATTTATCCCTGAAATTGACATTTTAACCTAATAAGTATCATTTTCTTTAATAATTTACATAAAATCTATGTAATATAATACTAAAACAATGTGAATAATAATGGTATTTTAACACTTATCCTTAAAAGCCGACTCTAACTTGACCAACGTCTTTTGGTGCCTGCTTGGTTCCTATAGGGCTGACAATCCTATGTTAACCCCGCCCGGACAAAGCATTACCATAGAATTAGAATATCAACACGTGACATAGGTATCATGTTAATGCAGTGTGCTATTGTGTAATGTATGTCTGTTTTAGTTTAGGGGTCATATGAGACTTTAATCATATTATTGGCAATCATATAATGTCAGACAATAATCAATATCATTTCACATCAACATCAAGAAATTTATTATCACTTTAGATATTAAAGCTTGGCACACATTCAAACACCATACAATACACAATATCCCTACCCCCATGCATAATCAGTTGTGTTTATACAGAGACAAGTGCACCTACATTACAAGTACAACATTATGATAAGATTCCAGTCACTCACCTGTGCGTCCTGCTTAGAGATCTTAGTAATCTATTGAAAAGTCTAGGTCTTGATTGAAAGCTCCTACATACATCATGAAACACATAATAGAGAGGATAGAACTGTTATAGGAGCTTAAGCGTTCTAGATTCTGATAAGAACTTCTTAACTTACGTTTTTGTTTATCACTTATCACTTAGGAAATGTTACAGGTTGCTTAGGAAGGATCTTGGGGAGTATTGCTGCTCAAAACTTAGGCCATGCCTAACAAATTGGGAGTTGAGGGCATTTAAAAAGCCCATAGCTTTATTCGTAAGTCAAAGGTCAAGTCGAGGGTTTGATTTTTGGCAGCGATTGAGGCTTTATTTGAATTTCAAATTTTGTCTTTGCTGCGATTCCCCTTAGCCTACCTTTAAAACACTTGATTTTTTTTTTTTTTGCCATGACAACCCTCAATATTTGTCGTGGGTATATTGAGGGCTCAACTTTGACCCACGAGAAATACTGTTACATCAAAACTTACCATCAACACTTACATTAAGCCCACCACTGATCCACCTCAATAGTAAAACTAAGCTACGACACCAACAACAAATAGAACAACCACCAAAACAACTCAATCTCACTACAACTCTTCTAGATCAGATTCTAGCATCAAAACGTGCATAAAGACATCCCAAGACAACAACTTCTAACAACTTACTAATCCAATATAAGACTTAACGTTTTATACCTATCCTTAGATAATCATAAGAGCTTATATGGTTGATTTACTCTATTTTATTGTATGTTTTGTTATTCTTTATTCAAATAAGCTAAGATAACATGAAATACCCTAACTTTTCATCTAAATTAGAAATTAGATTTAGATAGATTAAAATGAAGCAAGTGGAATAGATAATAAATTATGATTAGATGAATTAATGAAATTAATTTACGAAATAGAATTAAGTTAAAATTTGAGATTTGAAATTCTTAAAAAAATCTCAAATAGGTTGTTTGAAAATTTAGCGGATTCTTAAATCCCTAAACTTTAGCCAAACATTCCATATTCTTAATCCCCATAAATTTTGGAATCACTTGCTTCCTTAAAAATATCAGATTTGGGCTTAAGCTCAAATTAAATATCAATTCAATATAACCCAATCTCCTAAAACAATTCCCTATCTTAAGTTCTTTATTTCAAACCCCTTGGTCTCCAAATTATTTCTTAAATTCTTTTAGAGTTAGAGATATTGGTATGAAAGTTCTAACTTAATACGTTTGTCTTAAAATGTCTCTTAATTCTTTTCCCTATATATATATATATATATATGCCTTTTCTTTTTCTTTCCTTTTTTATTTGACTGCCTCCCTTCTCTCTCTTACTTCTTCTTTCCATTGTTTCTCTCTCTCTCTCTCTCTCTCTCTCTCAAAATTTAAGCTCCAAATCTCAAATTTAACACATCTATGGTAGAAATCAAAGATAGGAAAACAAGATTTAAGTAGGAATCAATCTAGAACAACGAATAATAGTATGAGTAGAAGAATCAAGAAGTGGAAATTGCTCCAAAAGATAAGTTTTGTTATTCTATTTGCTTTAGTTCTTGTTGGTGCATGTAAATATCGTATTAAGACTAGAAATAGGTAAAACTTGTGATGATAATGGTAAATCAAGAATATATGGGCATGTTTGTTAAAAACCTATATATATGTAATTTGTGTAGACTATATGTTTGATAAAATGTCTTAAGGAAATATGATATAAATATTTATGTGTGAGTGTTTATAAGTTAAGATTATGCATGTTTATACCTTTAACAAGTTGTTGTTGTTGGTATACCATGATGCAATGGTGATTTTATATGTGACTTAGCGGGTAGCTAATGGGACAAATGGTTCGGCGTAACATTTACTTAGGCTGGGAATGAAGTAACATGTTTTAGTTTATGTTTATAAGACTAATTGAATTAACTGTTGTTATGGACTAGGATAAATGGTGTATATGAAGGCTATGAACCCTAGATGAGGCTATTTTCTCTTTGTTGGTTAGATATAAGAGATATAGGGATCTATACTACCTATATCAATCCACTAAGCAGCTATTGTTATTTAGGACCCCTAGATTCCCATTGGCTTATTCCGCAGTGTAAGCACCCCAGTGTTGATTTGTTTACTTTTAAGGAAAGATAATAACTTGCTGGTTGTTGCACTGCACTTTGATAAGCTTATGCGCCACTCCATGCGTGTCAATATTACTGTGTACTGAGTTTCGGCTTATTATTGTTGTCGTTATTGTCTTTTCCAGGTATTGTTGATTGATGTTGATGATGATTAGATGAAGATGATTATGTTGTTGATGGTAAAATTATTGTTATTGAATGATGTTGGTGATGATGATGATGGTGATTGATGGTGATGATGATTCTTGGCTCGGGTTTTGGGCGATGTTGGATAAGTGAAGTGGGTTAGGACCATGAATTTATTTTGAATTTGTTTTGAGTGTTGGATTTATTTTCTAAAAATGTATTTTGTTTTCTCTAAGATGCTAGTTATAAAGCCCATATGTTTGTAATAATCTTTTATAGCTTTGTTTTGGTAAGAGTTTTGTTTTACCATTTCCAAATCCAGTTATCTCCAAATCTAATTAAATGCTTTTAGTAATCCAAAATCGATTAGCAAATGTTCGAAACAAACATATCATTCTAAGAAGCCTGAACGTATAATATTTAAGTATTATACATGGCAGTAATGTCTTGATTAAATTCAGGACGTCGCATGACTTTTGTTTAAACACATATGACAGGCATTATTCATTTTAAGCTAAAACAAACTCAAAAAGTAGGATTTTATCTTTTTTTAATATTCCTAAGCAAATCAAGTTTGTTTTTCAGTTTTCTAAAACATGATATCTATTAAAAAAACGAAGTTTCATGCATGAGCAATGGTATATTTAATAAAGATACTTTCTGAAATCTTTGAAAATAAGGCAAACGAAGATACTTGTCATGCTTTTTGAGATTACTTCACTTTCTTCTTTCCAAAACACTGGTTATGTACCTTGTAAATACGATCTTGGGATTTTTCAAGCTAAAATTTGAAGGTTTAGAAGAAAAGATTTTGTGCAGGTAAAATAGAGTATGTTAGAAAAGTAGATTTCGAAAATATTGTATTTATTGTCTGAAAACAATAATTTCTAATTGGTGTGACTTTCAAATCCCTGAGTACCTTTCTTTTTTGTAAAAGAAAATAAGTATGGTGTAATTAGGAATTGTTATTTCAACATTTAATAAAAGAAGCTCTATTAAAAGAAAGGACAGTAAGTCCATGCTTTAAAATTCATGATAGATAACTTGCAAATAAATTTATGGTACTTTTTGAAAAAGATTTAAATATGAGAAATGAAATTTCAAAATCCTTAATGCATACATAACAACCATACTTTAGAACACCTATGGGATAATAATCAACATACTACCAAAAACATTTATTATTTCAGGATATAAAATTAGATTTAGATTTTTAATTCTTTTAAATATTGAACTCATGTTATGACAAAAACCCGGGGATTATATCCTACCTCCCTTAAAACAAGCTTTGTCCTTAAAGCTTAAGATGTACCTGGTTGAACAAACAGTTGTAGGTAAACCATTCTAATGTCCTCTTCAGATTCCCATGTAACCTCCTCAGTTTATGGATCCCACAACACTTTAACATATTTGATATCTTTGTTTCGAAGAATTTGCACTTTAAAATCTAAAATTCTCACTGGATGCTTTTTATATGTCAAATTTTCCTTGAGTGGGATAGGCTTCAACTCAACCATCTTGTTAAGGTTAGGTACACATTTCTGCAAAAATGATACATTGAAGGCATCATGCATATTTGCAAGGTTAGGTGGAAGAGCCAATCGATACACTAAACTTCCAACTCTTTCAAAAATCTCCAAAGGTCCAATGTATCTTAGGCTTAATTTCCCTTGCAACCGTCCTTTATGTAAACTTTTAATTGGTATGATCTTAAGATACATATGATCTCTTACATTAAACTCAAGCTCCCTTCGCTTCATGTTAGCCCAACTCTTTTGTCGATCTTGTGCCTCTTTTATTCTTTGCTTAATCACCGACACTTTATCTATTGTCTCTTATATTGGCTCATGTCCAATGGCTACACTTTCCAAATTGTCCCAAAACAGAGATGACTTGCACTTTTGTCCATACAAGGCCTTACACAATGGCATACCGATACTAGAATGGTAGCTATTGTTGTATGCAAACTCCACTAGCAGCAAATGCCGATCTCAACTTCCATTAAACTATAGCACGCAAGCTCTCAACATATCCTCCAAAGTTTGTATTGTTCTCTTTGTTTATCCATATGATTGTGGATGATATATGGTGCTAAACTTTAGTTGAGTTCCCATGGATTTTTGCAAACTATTCCAAAACCTTGAAACAGACCTTGAGTCTCGATTTGAAACAATCCTTAGTAACACACCATGAAATCTAACAATCTCTTTGATGTATATTCGTGTCAACTTTTCCAAAGAATACGTCATATTGATGGGTAGAGAATGAGCAAACTTGGTAAGTCGATCCACAACTACTCATATTCTATCATAACCAACATTCATTTTTGGTAAAGAACTTACAAAGTCCATTGATGTCCGATCCCACTTCCATCAGGGATAGGTAGAGGTTACAATAAGCCACCTGGTTTTTGATGTTCTGCCTTCATTCTTTGATAGATTTCACATTGAGCAACAAAAACTGCTATGTCTTTTTTCATTCCATTCCACTAATATGCACTTTTAAGCTCTTGATAAGTCTTAGTCTCACTTGGATGGACTCTATATCCTGGACAATGTGCCTCATGCTTAAGTTCCTTCCTTAATGTTGCATCATTTGACATACATAATCTATTATTTATCTTTAAGACTCTTTCTCCATCCACACGAAACTCTTTAAACTTTTCTTGTGCAAGACCTTAAATAATTTTTTGACACTTTCGATCTTGTTTTTGTGTTTCTTTAATCCTTTACAATAAGGTTAGTTCTACAACTAGATTTGCAATCTCAATCTTTGGAGCTTGTAAGATAAACTCTAAGTTCATCCTTTCAAACTCTCTTATAATCTCTTTTTGTCCCATTAGCATCGAGGCTATTTCTTCACAATTCTCATGGCTTAAAGTATCTGCAACTACATTAACTTTTCTTGGGTGATAGCTGATATTTAAATCATAGTCCTTGATCAATGCTAACCATCTATATTGCCTCATATTTAACTCCTTTTGAGTGAACAATTACTTCAAACTCTAATGATCTATGTAGATTTCACACTTTTGTCCATATAGATGATGACGGCATATCTTTAAAGAAAAATGATGGATGCTAGCTCCAAATCATGCGCCGAATAATTCTTCTCATGTGGCATTTACTGTCTTAACGCATTTTTTCCATTTTGTGTCAGCACGTACCCTAACCCACACTTCGATGCATCACTATAGATGGCAAAAAAAATCCTCATCATTAGGTAGGACTAATATTAGTGCTGATACCAACCTTTTTTTAACTCTTGGAAAATCTATTCCCTCTTCTCATTCCATTTAAACTTTTCACTTTTCTTAGTTAATTGAGTCAAAGGTAAGGCTATCTTGGAGAAGTCATGAACAAATTTTCTATAATACCCTGCCAAAGCTAAGAAACTTCTTACTTCAGATAGTGTTCTTGGCCTTTTCCATTCGACAACAGCTTTAACTTTCTTAGGGTCCATAGAAATTCCTTCTGCTAATACCACATGTCTAAGAAAAGATATTTGTCTTAACCAAAAATCACACTTTGATAGCTTAGCATATAACTTATTTTTCACTCAGAAAACTCTAAAGCTGTTGTCGAATGGAATTTCTATAAAGCTGGTGCCCACTTAGTTCTCGTAGGGCTGACAACCCCATGATAACCTCACCTAGACTCTCTCAGAGTGACAAGGTATTATCATAGAATCGAAATATCAACACGTGACATGGGTACCATGCTAATATAACATGCTATTGTGTAATGCATATCTATTTTAGTTCAGGGGTCAGATGAGACATAGATCATATTATTGGCAATCATACAAAGTCAGACAATAATCAATAATCATTTCACATCAACATCAGGAAATTTGTTATCACTTCAGATATTAAAGCAAACACCATACAACACATAATATCCCCATTCCCATGCATAATCAGTTGTGTTTATATAGAGACAAGTGCACCTACATTACAAGCACAACATTGTGATAAGATTCAAGTCACTCATATGTGCATCTTGCTTAGAGATCATAGTAGTCCATTGGAAACTCTAGGTCTTGATTGAATACTCCTACATACATCACTAAACACATAATAGAGAGAATAATACTCTTAAAAGAACTTAAGCATTCTAGATTCTAATAAAAACTTCTTAACTTACGTTTTTCTTTATCACTTATCACTTTGGAAGGATTGCGGGGTGTGTTGTTGCTCAAAACTTGGGTTGCGCCTTAACAAATTAGGAGTCCAAGGCACTCAAAAAGCACATAGCTTTAGTCATGGGTCAAGTCAAGGGCTCGATTTTTGGTTGTGACTGAGGCTGTGTTCGAATTTCAAATTTTATCTTAGTCGTGACTCCCCTTAGCTTCAGTTGCAAGGTGTATCGAAGACTCGATTAAGGGCCACAACAAAAGTTGTGCTCTAAACACTTGAAACACTTGATTTATTTTTGGCTATGACAACCCTTAATGTCTTTCGTGGGGTACATTAATGGCTTAACTTTAGGCCGCAACAGATATTGTTACATCAAAACTTACCCTTGACACTTATATTAAGCCCACCACTGATCCACCTCAAGGGAAAAACTAAGTTACAACACCAACAACAAACAAAACAACCACCAAAACAACTCAATCTCATTATAACCCTTCTATATCAGATTCTAGCATCAAAATACGCATAAAGACATCCGAAGACAACAACTTCTAACAACTTATTGATCCAATTTGAAGACTTATCATCTTGTACTATCTCTAGATCATCATAAGACCTTAGATGGTTGATTTGCTCTGTTTTATTACATGTTTTGTTATTCTTTATTCAAATAAGCTAAGATAACTTTTGTTTAAACACATATGGCATACGTTATTCATTTTAAGCTTAAACAAGCTCAAAAAGTAGGCTTTTGTCCATTTTTAACATTCCTTAGCAAACCAAGTTCATTTTTTCAGTTTTTTAAAACATGATATCTACTAAAAAAACGAAGTTTCACGCATGAATGGTGAAATGTGCGTATACACTGGTGTATTTAATAAAGATATTTCCTGAAATATTTGAAAACAAGGCAAACAAAGATACCTGTTGTGCTTTTTAGGATTACTTCACTTTCTTTTTTCCAAAACACTGGTTGTGTAGCTTGTAAATGCAGTCTTAGGGTTTTTGAAGCTGAAAATACAAAGATTTGGAAGAAAAGATTTTGTGTGGGTAAAAGAGAGTATGTTAGAAAAGTGGATTTTGAAAATATTGTGTTTATCTTCTGAAAACAACAACATCTAATTGGTATAACTTTCGAATCTCTTATTACCTTTCTTTTCTTAAAACAAAAAAAAAAAGTATGGTGTAATTGGAAATTGTCATTTCAGCATTTAATGAAAAGAAGCTCTACCAAATGAAAGGATAGTACGTCTATACTTTAAAACTTATGGTAGACAACTTACAAATAAATTTATGGTACTTTTCAGAAAAGATTTAAATATAGGAAATGAAATTTCAAAATCCTTAATGCATATAAAACAACTAGAATTTAGAACATCTATGGAGTATTAATTAACATATTACCAAAAATATTTATTATTTCAAGATATAAAATTAGATTTAGATTTTTAATTCTTTTAAATTTTTAACCCATGCTATAGCAAAAACCCAAGATGACAGTGTATCTATATTTGGCAACATTCTTGAACGAGGGTGTGCTACACAAAAAATTGAGATCACATATTGACGCTGCGAAAGCAATTAAATTTAATCGCGTTCCATTAATTCTTAGAACACCCAAAAAGCAATCTTTAACTATCTATTGATTGGAAGAATACTTAGATAATTGACATTAAACATAAAAAATTCTATAAAGAATTCAAAATTTGGGAATAAATAGCAAAGATAGCTCAAATATTTTGTATTTTTCAAATGATAACTGATTAACTTCTTTGCTCTAAGGTATATAATTTATATAGAAAAATAAAATTTTCCAAAAAAGGGAAAAGGTCTAAAAAAAGAAAACCCTATTAAAGACATTGGAGCTTCTACAGTCCCATACTATTAAAATAAAATATAGTAATTGGAAATTAACTATTTTAGTGGTTCCATCATGATTGGGTATGATGTGAGCTCGTTGGATAGTTCACAGGTCCCATCAAAATTAATGATGGGACCATAGAATTTTCCTAAAGTTATTAAATCACATTCAAAAATATTCTTTTGAATGATAACTAAAAAAAAAAAAAAAATCTTATTAAAAGACATTATTGGAAAGTAATAAATATCCAGTTAAAGGGGTAGAACACATATCTAGTTGTTTAAAAAAATATAAATTATATAAAAATAAATACAAAATTAATACCGCTGTATCACATATTGGATCAAAGATACCCTTAATTTTACTTGTATCGCATATAATACTAGCGATATAGTGACCTAGAGGTGTACAGTTTTACAAGTTTGTGTATCGCGTTTACTAGATGAGATACACGTGTGGGCAAATTACAAAGACATTATTCTCTATATTGCAACAGGTGAATAGTACATGTGGAACCCACATACTTCATCCCTAACCTTAGGCTCTTTTGCCATTGTCTTGTAATTGGAGCTCAAACAAGCTTGTTCCAAGCTCCATTTTACTCCTAACTTCGCTAAATCAAATCTTGAAGACTAATATACTCAAATTTGACCTTTTCTTTGCCCACTTTGCATCAAAATTTTCTATAACGCTCATGACCCTTCATGTTCTAAAATGGTCATTAATGGCCGAATTCAATTTTTTTGAATGAGACAAACCTCTCCATCTTCTTCTTCTTTTTTATGGTATCCCTCACACTTTCAAGAGGGGGGTTGAATCCCTTTCCCTCTCGTTTCTATCTCTCGAGGCCCCTCCATCTTCCCTTTCTTGCTCTCTCATGAAGACACTCTCTCTCTCTAAAAAATATCCAACTCCCTCTCTCCTCTTTGTCTTTCCGCTTCTTCGCACTCTCTCTGCTTCTAACCAAATCCAAAACAAAACATCACCCCAAACAAAAACAATGATCATCGAATTTGATAAGTTTAGGCAAAGGAAAGGTAAAATGTTGAAGGTAAGGTTAGGCCATGTATCACATGGGGGGTATGCGATACATGCATGCGTAATATTATGTGTATCGCATCTTCTAGATAGAAAGCTATATCTTACACTCCTTGTGCGATATAATAATACTATTCATGTAATTTTTTTCTAATTTCGTTTTATATAATTTCTGAAAAAAGTATATTAAACATGTAATATTCTTCAGTTAAAGCCTATTAAAATATATTGAAAAAATATTGACTGAATCATTATTAGTCGCATCATTCCCCCTCGAATTTTCACTGTGTCATGCAAGATCCACTTAGAATTAATTTTAAAGGCCTTAGACAAATCAATCCAACTATAGCTAGTCGACCCATTCCAGTTGACCATCGGTCCGTTTTGCACACTCCTTGAACGTATTTTCATCTTTCCCAGAATCGTGTAGATAGACTGAAAAATGTTATTTCTCAGCCAATCATCTTCAATAGCTCTAGGTGTCACACATGACCCTATTACAAGCAAAATTTCTTTACCATCTTTAGTCTCATACTCTTGTTCAAAATATTTAATATCTAAAATTGGTACATAAAAAGTTAGCTCACCATCACCAATTGCTTCAAAAATATCCTCCCCTACATCATCATAAATATCAAAGACCGATATATTGTCAGTTTAAAAAATATCATTATCTTCTTTGTTCTCAAAAATTAGGTTTTCATAGGAAGAAAACCAAAGTGTTTTTTTTCTCTGTTTTCGTCCCATTTTCCCCACATCTTTGATCTTCCTAAAAAATTGGGTAGATGTTTTGATTCTGATTACTCATAAGCATACCTAACCTCTTTGCAATGCAATCTACTACCACATCTAATCGACGTTACAATGTCGTATCCAGTCGCTCGATGATCAACTGCCCGATTCAGCAACTTAGATCATTATGACTGTAGATCTCATCAATTGTATGATGTTGGTTGGCCTGTCTGTGAGGTGCCATTGCATATCCATGAGCAAATGAAACTGTAATATTGGGTCTGTTTGTTTTGGCTTTTTTCCGCAGATACAGACACTTTTTCAAACTTTTTTCTAACAAATTATTTATCAAGAAATAGATATAGGTAAAAAAAAATTGACAGTTCTCATCAAAAGATCAAATAGAACAAATATAGATAAAATTTAGATGCAAATTGGATATATTTTGCATATATCATTTTAAAAAAGATACAGATACATATGAAAAACAGACAATCCAAACAGACCCATTAATTGATGCAATGAAAGCAATTAAATTTAATCACGTTTCGTTAATTCTCAAAATACCCGAAAAGTAATCTTCAACTACTTATTGATTTTAAGAATACCTAGATAATTGGCATTAAAAATCGAAAATACTATGCATGAATTCAAAATTTGGGAACAAAGAGTGAAAACAGTTCAAATATTTTGTATTTTTCAAATGATAACTGATTAACTTCTTTGCCTTAATGCATACAATTTATATAGAAGAATAAAATTTGCCAAAAAAAGAAAATGACTAAAAAATGAAAACCTTAGTAAAGACATTAAATGACGTTTAAAAGAATATTTTGAATGATAATTGAAAAAAAATCTACATTAATGGAAAGTAATTAAATATCCAATTAAAACCTATTAAAAGATATTGAAATAATATTAATTCAATCATTACTAACCACAATTTTATATGGTATTCCTTTAATAGAGAGAGGGACCACTTAAACATCGGAGGTGGACCACTTAAATGACGTTGGCAAAGATGGTCTTAGTAAAAAAAGGTCATTTAAATAGCGCTTTATAGCTAAGATTAGGTGAATAAAATGTAAATAATAATGATAAATAGCTTTTTCCTCGTTCCATTCGATGCTTATGCAGGATACTATAGAAAGAAAGATAAAATCTAACTTTTAACTGTTGTTAGATATTAAACCAGATGAAATTACATCTAAGAAGTTTCACTAGATAGACTATTATTAAAATTTCTTGGTTGCTATGAAGTTTTGTGTTAGAAGTTTCACATAAAATGTTAATTTAATGCATTGTAAGTAATCAAGTAAAAAAAATTATTTCACCCACATATGTATTTATTTATAATAACAGTAATCAGGGCTAAAATGCACAGAAAGCATTTTATTATTATTATTTTTAATCCTGCCAACAAATTTCATGGAATCCAAATGCCGCATATGCAAGGGATATTAATTCTTGCAAGCAATTAACCAAAAAAGGAAATTGATGCTTACAAGCAAACTTAACTAGCGCATCAAGTTTCATTAGTACCTGTAAAATCGAAGATAGCTAGCATGGTCATGCAACATGGCTACAAAATATAATGACGAATTATTTCAATTTGTGGCCACACAGCCCACACTTTTTGTGAATTGTGATGATGTAATTTGTATTCAACTCGTTTTCAGATTAAGTGACGAAGAAAAAGTGTACGTAGAGTTGTTAGACCTATTATCTAGTTATTAAAATAAATTTAATAAAAATTTAATTGTTAAACCATTGATCAAATGGCTTTGAAAATGAAGTATAAAAACTATAATTTTGCAAAGTCGGTATTAGTTGGAGCGAAGCATCAACCTCAAAACACGAAGATATGATGTTTAAGTGGGATGCCTATCCGATGCATCCTTCATTTTCGTGCATCATGAAGTTTTGATGTTTTGCTTCAATATAAGAGGTTAAAAAATTATAATATTTTTTTGGTTTAAAACAAATTATAATATTACCCATTATCCAAATGAGCTTTTCTTAACAAGGGTCATAATCCCAAATTAAAGTCTATACATTTACTTTTATATTAGGTAAAATGCAAATAACTTTCTAAAATTTTCATTTATTTGTGGAAACACATGCTTGAATTTCTAAATTTTGCCAACTATCTCATGATCCTCGACAAAGTCGCTAATAATCCTTAAATGGTGAAAATAAAAACTTAAAAATTGACTTTGGTACAAAAATACCCTTCAAATCTATTAAATTTTCTTTAACACACTCCAAATTTTGATTTTAGTGTATAGTTATTAAACTTAAAAATCAGGTATTCTTTATTTGGCCAATTTATCAAAATTCAAAAGTATTATTTGTCATACTCCAAAGATCAGGCTGAATTAAAATTTAAGAGGGTTATTTATAATTTCTTCTTTGTTTTATTTTATTTTATTTATTATTTACTCATATATTGCAGTAATTATATCCAGCAAGAAAATCAAAGTGAAGTGGTCCAAATTCTTTCAGTCCTTTACTCCGCCGCTCTCTCGCCTCTCGCTCTCTTGTCTCTTCTCTCTCACTCTTACTCTTTTTTTAGTCTTTCGATCTTTTCTCTTCTTTTAATATTTGGCTTTGGCATAATTTCACCTCCAAAATCCAACTCAAATGGATAGATATGGGATTAAGGAAAAAAATAATAACTTTTTTAAAAAAAAAATTTATACAAATTTGTTAGATAAAAAAATTAAAAAATAAGTAAGTTGAACTCATCTCTTAAATAAAAATATTGTAAATGATCGATCTCATTTCTTCAAAAGAAGAAGTTAGCGTAGATACGCTAAACCTATCTTTTGAAAAAATAATGATAGAATCAATAGAAACGAAGTTGATTTTATAATACTAAACTCGTGTTTTAAAGAGATGGAATCAATTATTTAAGACCTCATCTCTTTAAGAATGAATTCAATTACTAAAATTGGAATTATTTTCATTCCATTATTTTTATAATTTTTTAATATTAATATTAATTTTCTTTTTGGATAGACATGGACAAATATCATTTGTACTTTTGGGGTCCAAGCAGGACATCTTCATGTGACTTCCTCTTATGTTATGTAATAGCAAAGTTTGTGCTACTCTCAGGATAACGAATGTTCGGTAGTGCGGCGGTGGGAGTGTGAAGTGAAGACCACCATTTATCCCCACCTCGGCACATGGACATTGTTTTTTTCTCGTTCGGCAATTCAGAACGTAGAAAGTAGATAGAGTAGAACTACTGGTTTTCGGTTTTCCTGGGAGATGTATACAATAAAGCCTACATTAAATGAACTTATATTAAAGTAATTGGGAAAAAAAAATCCTACATAATTATATAAATGTATAAGTATAATTCCTATATGTTTTTTTAATACTAAGTGCAATCCTTAAAAAGTGGAAGAGTAGTGTGAAAAAACCAACTATGTAGGGTTGGGTTGATTAATTCTGATAATATTGAATATGGAAATTATAATATGAGCTACGTATTATCTCAATTTTAATACCATCAAACTTAAAGATTTGATTCAGTCATGCTAAATGGTTAAGAGTTAATGAATAAAATTAGATGAAATTAGAGATTAAATTATAGTTAAATCAATCATTCTTAAAGGGCCAAGAGGGAAAAAAAGGAATTCATGCATAAAAGGTGAATGCATTAAATATAATCATAGCTGGCTAATACAATTTAATCCAATAATTTCAAATGCTATTTAAGTATTAATAAACAATGGAAATGAACTACATAAATGAAACATATATACACGTGTAGTTACTAACAACAAACAATTCCAAATTGTACACATAATCCCGTCAATTGTATTTTGATTGTTTGATTACATTCCTTAAAAACATACAGGTTTATAAACCTTAATTATATTCTGAAACTATCACAAAATTAAAATTCACCTATATATATATATACAGTAAGGATAATTAAATCATCCCGTTTATTTTATTACGGGACCGAATCTATAAATCATCTATCTTATAGCTTGTTAAGGTCAAATTCCCGCACGAACACCCCATGAAAGCCATACGGAACCCGGCGTGGCAGCTTCACCGACGCAACCACCTCTAGCTCCGGCGACTTCGCATCCATAACCAAGAACCTCGACACCCCTTCCTTCTCATCATGCACATAACTTACCACATAACCATCATCCTCCTCTGTTTCTGGATTATCCGGCTCTCTCGCCACGAAAAACGGCTCACCACCATAACACCCTGGCCCGAACATCCGGCAAGCCACCGTGCTCTCCCTCCGGTCCCCATTTCCCACGTCGATCTTCACAACACCCGAAATTTTGGGCATTGGATCACCTATCGCTGCATAGACATACCTGTTCTTTTTTCCTACGTAGGCAGGGTTTATGACTGCAAAATCCAAGTTCCGAGCTGACAAAGGTTGTCGTGTGACTATTCCTGTGCTGATATCAATCTTAACTTTCTCTACGAGGGCATGAACAAGTTCCATTCTCTCCAATGTGTGTTCCACTGACATAATATTTGGCGCTATTAGTACTATAGATTCTTTACCATCTTCTTCTTTCTCATCCCATGCATTGATTGCATGAATTATATTATACCCTGGCACGTCAAACCATTTCATTTCGGACTCGTCCTTCGCGTTTCGTGGGATGATCCCGATTCGGGGCACTTTCGAGGCGTCCGAACCAACAGGAGACCCTCCTCCAAATATCATATCTGCTGGATTCATTCCTATTTGGATATCAGGGAAAATGGCGTACTTTTTCGTGATCGCGAAATCGTGAAGAAAAGAGGGTCTTGTCATGGAAAAAATTGGCACGTCCTGCTGTTTATTTCCATTGGAATCGAATCTAAAGAATGTTAAGAATGGAGGTATCGGTCCATACCTAAAAGCAAAAGCTTCCTTCGTATCGGGATCTACTTTGGGATGAGCAGTCATGCTCACGATCAACTTCCCATCAAAATCATGACGCCCTAGGGTTATAACATCTCCATCTGGGGCTAGCTTTATAGAGTAAGGAAGGTCCGATTCGCCGAGGGCGAAAAGCCGGTCCCCTAAGAAGGCCAAGCTGGTGTTGGCAAGGCCTATTCCGTTGATAGGATTGAACTGCCCGACAGGACCCGAGCAGCAGTTAAAGCCCCTCGCGCCGCGGAGGCAGTTAAGCTGTTGAATCCGGAAAACACATTTGGGATTACAGGGGAGCCCAAGTCACGTTCCGTCATGAATTTATAGGTCTTAACATAGCGGCTGCAGAGAACTGCTCTGCCTTTTGAAACCCTAATGGAGTGTAACATACCATCACCATCGAATAAATGGTAAGGGCCTCTAGGGAGGTATTGTGGGTTAGGGCCATTTCGGATGTATGCGCCGTCTAGGATCGGGGTAGGGTGCCGAATTCGACTTCGCATTCGGTAGGAGGAAGCTCGTCCACCGGGGCGAAGTTGTTGGAGAGGACGTATCTGGGGTCGACAGATGGTTTGATGGGAGGGTCAATGAAGTTGTTGATAAGGTCATCAAATGCACTGAAGAGCAACAGAGGGAGTGGCTGGTCGATTGGCTTGGTTTTTGATCTAATAAGTTTTTGGGATGAGGAGGGGGGTGTTGGTGGTGGTTTAGTGGGTGAAGCTGAAGGGGGTTGTTTGGGAATTGGCGGGGTTTGGGTTTGGGTTTGGGGCTTGTCTTCAATTCTTACATTGGAAATATAGGATGATTGAAGAGAAGGTGTGGAAATGGAAATGGTTTTTGAGACATGATGGGTGGTGGTGGTGGTGTTTGGTAATGGGGAGTGTAGAGAGGAAAGAGGAAGTGAAAGCATCCATGTTTTTTTTTTTTAATGCTTTTAAGTAAAAACAAGGCAAAGAATGTGGACTCCCAATGTATTGCAATTTCAACAAGGAGGAAATAAATAAAGCTAGATCTAGGTGAAGTGAAGATTTATCTTTAGGTACTTGCCACTACGGTCCACTAGTTTCATGAAAGTATCTTGATTATAATTAAAAAATATATAAAAAATTTGATTATAATGAATATATACATATAAAAATAAATAAATAAGGAAACGTACCCCTGTTATTATTTTCAGCAGTTAAAATATCGGGAACATCATAATCATAAACTGAAATGTTGGAATTAACGTGGAGCAGCCTTGGAGGCCAGATGGCCGGGAGTGGACACGATTATGGAGGTGACTATCGAATAAATATGAAAATATTTGGATCATATCATATGTCATTATAAAGTATAATTGTTGCGAAGGTGGTCCTAGACTTGCTGGTTTGTGTTGTGATTTGCGAAGAAGCTAAGATAAAGAAGAAAAGAAGTGCAAGTGCCAAAGCAAGGCCAGCATCCGATCCAAAAATAGACCTGGCATGAGTGATTCTCATATTAGTTGATGAGTAATATTGATTGGATATTAAATGGGTCCATATGGTTTTCATTTTTATTTTTATATATATTTATATACTTTATATGTATCTTTTCTTTTCTTTATAAATTTTATTTGGAGTCTTCGAGGTGCTAGCAAGTATGAACATCATTATGCTTATACATATATCATATTCTATTTCATTGTAACCATGGTGAAGACTGAATATGGTGCAAATAAATAATGAAAGTTTGCTTATTTTAAAGGTATACGGCTGGAAAAAAGAGTCACTCCCATTGGGCGAGGGGGAAAAAAAAATTCCACTTCTTTCATCTTAACTTTCTTGAAAAAAAAAAAAAAATTAAACCAACTTGACCGAGTATAGAAATATGCCGTACATAATGATATGAAAGAAAGGAAAAAGGCCGTAACTGGTAAGAACGAAAAAAGGAAAGGTGAAAGAAGAAACAGCAAGTCTTTTCAGTATTGCTTACAGCAGGAAGAAATTTCCTATCTATTAAGCATCAGACAAAAGATGGGTGGGTCCAAAACCAGTGGCTAGAAGCCAATGGTGGGACCACATGCTTACAGATATATATCTAGACACCGGTACAGGGCAGGGTCCGAACCACGAACTGGTTCAGTCCTCGGGTTTGGGTCGAATCAGGTTGGGACCATAGATCCGGCTTTGTCCATATGGTTATTGACTTGATGATGGATGTGACGGATTCACAAGTCCAGGTTGGGTCGTGGTAAGGAGCTGTAGATCGGCCTGCTCCATCTAGGTCCGGCGAATAAAGAAAAAAAAAGGAAAAAGAAAAAAGCAAATATAAATAAAGAATAAGAAAATAAGTGGAGGAAATTTTAGAGGATTAGACCTTCAAATTAGTGTTACCTAAGTTGTACGTTATCTTAACTAAAAAAGACAAAACCACAACTTGAAAGGAAAAAGAAAGAAACTATATACACCAAACTGTGAAGAAGTCTCCTGATCTATTTTTGGTAGTATTTTTTATTGATAGTATTCAAATAGGATTGTAAGATTGAAATAAAAATTTGTCATCTCAAGTATGCTATCTCATCGTGTCTTCACGAACAAAACATCTAACACGGATCATAAAAAGTGCTTTCTTTATTTTAAAATTTTTTAAAAATTTATTTGACACGTGTTAGATGTTTATTCATCGGGACACAATAGAAACATCAAGTTTGAGACATCAAACTCTTTTCCTATAATACTGTGTAGACAAAATTTAGGTAGGGTTTGATTGCAAGAAATAGATTAGACAACACAGTAAGAGAAGTATTGAATAATACAATTCGGTTATACCATTTTGATATGTATGGTACTACACAGTACTAAATAAAATTCTTATTAAAAAATTTTATTTTTGTCAAATTCTAATATTTTAATATATTAAATATAGAAAACAAAAATTTTAAACTTTATTCTATCTGTAAAAAAAGTTTGTTTAGCTTTAAATATATTTTGTGAAAAAAAATAATATAATAATATTTATCTAGTTCAGTACTTGAAAAACCATGGAACCAAAAGGTAAGATAGGATTAGGGATGCAACCGAGGAGGGTTTGGGATGGGTCACATAAGACCTGAACCCAACTCGCTTCCCAATAGGATCTGCCAAATCTAATTCGCGATCCTGTAGGGTTTTCTATTTAATACCTAAACCCACTCTTACAGTGTTTTGACCTTGATTTGCTCCGTCCCGTGGCCTGCTTCATTTCTTTTTTTTTTTTTTTTTTCCCTTTTCAACTCTTAGTTAAATTCAATTATATCTTCCAACAAAATATTGGATGGTAGATCGACAACTAGACTTCAGTATGATCTAAACCGAGCTAGGCTAGTTACAATACGCTTGCCAATTTTTAGGCTCATTGAACTAGTTATTTTATTTGTTAAAACAAAAAAAATTAATAATATTGTAAAAATAATTTTTGAAGAGATAAAATTAAAAATTAGAAAAAAAGATAAAACAAATTTAAAATTATTAACAACCATTCTTAAAACAAAAATTAGTAGAGTTTTGTTTTTTAAAATTTCAAACTTAATTTTTTAAATTGTTTATAATATGACGGGTTCGGATTATCTATCGCATTTTTTTAATAACCTGAATCTGACCCGAAATCTTATAGGATCGGTATGTAATTTCTCAAACCCGCTCCGCGATCCTATAAAGTTTTTAATGGTTCGAACTAGTCGATATCTTGTAATGACCTATTCCGATTGTATCCGTAAGTAGAATAAGATAGGCCTATAACACCGTACAAAAAAAAAAAAAAATATATATATATATATATATATATATAAACTTTAAAGAAGATCGTACTAATACAGTAAAATGTAATAAAAATACAAAGAACTAGCCGATGGTGGCTCATAATAGTATTTGCCTTGGCCATATCGTTTCGTGTGGTTGACAGAACAGGGGACAGATCTTTTCAAGTAACATAAAATGCCATAGGACATCCATGAACGATTTATCCTTTTTCTTTTTTAGGCAAATTAAATTATGCGACATGAACAAGATATCCTAGTTCTTTTGGATGCGTAGAACCAATCATGGCACTATCAATACAGTTGAAAATATAAGGGTTTGATGGAGACATTAAGCCAATCCACTAAATGGAACACATATTATGTGATATTCACGCATATCTACTAACTCTATAAATTAAAGTTATCTATAAATCTCATTATTTTAGTTATCTAAATACTAATAAAAATTTGCATCTAGAAGATGTGGTTTAAATTTAAAAAAAGAAAAATCATAAATAGTGCATATGATTTAAGAATTGCATATCATCATCACTCAATCATATGTTAGATATATAATATTTATAGCAATTAAATGTTACATATTAAACTTATAATATTTATTAAAAAAAAAAATTGTATGTTCAGTATGTGACATTCATACAAAATGTAAAATTACAAAGTTGAATATATGATTTTACAAGGATATTTATATCATTTATGGCAGATGGGTAAATTGATAATATCTCGCAATGTGTGTGTGTGTGTATGTTTGAAGGGGGTGTGGGTGGTGTTGTGTGAAAGCATGATTGTGTGGTGGTTCTTAGTTGCCACATCTTGGTAGAGCTTTTGATGAAGAAGTAGAAGATTGGAACTTAGAGATGGCTTCTGACACAGGCACCTCAGAGGTTGTTTCCTTCGTTCCCTGGAAATGAATGGGCATTTGATAAAACAAAATTTATGCCATCGCTCTATAGTTTCATGAGGGAAAATTTTCACTACTTTTATATGAACTTTGCCTTCTACAGATCAACCTTAACTCTATTAGTCTTTGATTAAATTTAAATTGCTGCGACACACTCTTAAAAATTTATTAGAAAGAATTGAGGCGTCTTGAGATTCAGAAATATTAGCACATTTCCAAATTGAAAGATGTTGATTCTACAAAATTTTCTCTCAAATGTATTAGGTTTTCTATATAATACACTGACCTAATATTACATTTAAGGAGAATTTTTAGAATATTTACATTTTTGAAATTGAGTGAGTACACTGTATTTTGAAAATTAAAACATGTGTTTAATAGATTAAAGATTTGTTTGTTCTATCTTATTGATTTGACATCTTTTTTTGCCATTTTAAATAGATATTTATTAAAATACAGGCACGATAAAAAAAATATTTTTATTCATAAACAAATAAAATATAGATAAAATGCAAATACAGATCAGATACAGATAAGATACATACAAAAATTAGATAACCTAAACAAACTATTAAAATGTTGTTATTTATACATAATATACCTAACTGGAAACGTCATTACTCTTGAGTAATGATTATACACTACTAGAAAACTAGCCCTTAGAGATAGAAAATTTGCGATGGAAAATTTATGTCTAAAGAAAATGAATTAGCGATAGATTTGCAATGAATTTGTAATGATATAAATTATGAATAATTTATAATTTTTATATGCTTTTGTGATGGAATTTGTGTTAGATTACAAATTGATTTGCAACGGAATTTTTTCCGATGCAAACTTGTCTATGATTTTAGCGGGAAATAAATTATTTTAGCACTAATTTCTATTTTTTAAAATTTTGTTGCAAATCTGTCTCTAAACCAAATTATTATAAATATTTATGTTTAAATTTTATTTTTAATTATACATATAAAATATAATATATATAAATGTGTAATATATAATAAGGACTTATATTATATCTATAAATTAATTTTATTATATAATAACCATAATATGTATAATCATATGTCATTTACAACTAATTATATATACTTTGTTTATAATATATTTATTAATATATTATAAAGTATAAATAATAAATAGTACTTAAAATATGTTTGTTATAAAATATATACATTTCATAAGTTATTATTTACATCTTTTATATTTTATTTTACATAATAACTTCTTGTATAAAAAAATATACAACTAGATAAAATAATTATGACAATAATATAATGTTTTATATATAAGTAATATCATAAAATACTACTTAAAAATAAAGTATTTTTAGTAATAAAATATGTAAAATAAAATGACCACTATAAAATGTAAACTTAAATATATAAAGATATAAACATTATATTTTATCTTAATAATATATTAATTAAATATATATTAATATTATTTATAATTAATATATATTTATTATAATTATTCAATGTTATCGAATATAAAAAATTATTATATATATCTTACATGATTTAGATTTACATACTATATTTTATTTAATATATAATAACATATTTTCCAAAAAAAAAAAAACATACTATGTATAAATATAATATTTAAATAATAAATGTATAATATAAAATAATTATTTAAATATATTTAAATTGATATTATATTATATTATATTAATATATTAATGAAAAATAGCTTTTTATATTATTTATAGTATATTTATTATATATATCTAATAAAATTTATATATTTATAAGTTTTACATAATTTATTAAGTGTAATAAAAATGATATAAAAAATAAACATAATGCTTAAAAATATAATTTATTAAGTTAATATAAAAGATTAAATAAGTAATGTCAAAAGTATAATTATTATATATACCATTAAATATATATAAAAATTTATGTGTATAACATTATTTAATATACATACTATATGATATTTTTTAATAATAATATCATATTTGGCAAAAAAAATTATAATATACTACTAAAGAATATTATATATTTAAAATAAATATATAATTTAAAATAATTATTATAAAATGTAAACATAGTTTATATATATTTATTATTTTAATAAAATATTAATGAAAAATCTTTAATAAATAGGCAAAGTGAAATTATAAAATAAAATTAATTATAAAAGATATGTAAATTGTTTTATAGTTATAATATTGTAAATAGTGATATCTTTTAAATAAATAGTAGTATAACTTTATTCATGAAGATATGAATTGGTTCATCGGTTTAGTGCTTGTGAAAATTTTAATGCTAAGTGTACTTAGTATATAGTATTCGATGATGGGTGACCTCTTGGGAAGAATAAATAAGAGATAAATGTGAATTGTTTTTAATAATTTATCTTAGAATCAGAGACAAATTTGCAACGGAATAATTTTATTTACTATTTACTAATTGTATATTTAAAAATAAGTAATTATAAAATAGAGATAGATTTGTGATATAAATTCCATAGCAAATTTGTGATGTAATCTATCTTTAAAAGAATTAGCGACGATGATTTTTGAGGCAGAATTTTGCAATGGAAAATCTATCTCTGAAAGTCTTTAGAGACAAAATTTTCACTTTCAGAGATAGAATTTTTTTCTCTAAAGCCAAATTTCTTATAGCGATTGCAAAAATCCAATTTACAATCGACTAGCGCAACTTACAACCTAAAAAAGAAAAAGAAAAGGGAAAAATGATGAAAGGTCTAGATTCATATAGGGAAAAGGCCAAATTATAATTTTTATTATTTATCTACATTTTTTCTTTCAATATACTAACCTAATATTACATTTAAGGAGAAGTTTAGAATATTTACATTTTTTAAATTGAGTGAGTACACTATATTTTGAAAATTTAAACATGTGTTTAATAGTAGGGTTTGTTTGCTTTTATCTATTTTCGGTTGATTTAACATCTTATTTTTACCATTTTAAATATATATTTGTTAAAAAATAGATACAGATGAAAATCACATATTTTTTTCTCATAAACACATCAAATATATAAGATACAGATAAAATACGAATGCAGATCAGATATAGATAAAATACATATGAAAATCACTATAAAATGTTATCATTTTATACATAATATACCTAACAGTAAACGCCACTATTCTTGAGTAATGATTGTAAAAATCCAATTTACAATCAACTAGCGTAAATTACAACCTAAAAAGGCAAAAAAAGTAGGGATGGGGGGTGGAGGGTGTGTGTGAGTGTGGAAAAGAAGAAGAAAGGTCGACATTATTATAGGGAAAATGTTGAATTATAATTTTATCATTTATCTACTTTTTTTCATTTGATTCCTTAGTCCTTTTTTTTTTTCTTACAAATAAAAAGTTCCAAAAACTTTCTTAACTATTTTTATCCATCATTGACACGTGATAACTCTTCATTAATTAATAGAAAAAAACAATATTTTAGAATTTATTTAGTTAATTAAATAATAAAAAATAAAAAGAAATAAAATATATAAAACAAAAATTAAGAAGGTCTATAAGTTGGCTACATGAAAGGCAAACTGTAGGGGTAGCCATCAATAGCACCAAGGAGCACATGGTCATAACTAACTCCTAAAAGTGGCTGTCTTGGGTTAATGTAAAATAGAAGTATAAAAGAGTCAAATTAGTTTAGAACAATTCGAATTTCAATTCAATGTTACTTAGCACAACATATTCAAATAATTTGTCTGAGTCAAACTTGAGATTCATGGTATTCGACTCGTGGCTGTAATCAAGTTCAGGTGAAAAAATATTAGTGGAATTTAGGTTGAATTTTGATATTATTAACAATTTCAATTGAAGGAATATATATCTTACATATATGTTAGAACTTTTTTTTTTTAATGATTTTAATACAAATTGATAAGAAAACTAAGGGTTTGGTTGGTTAGTTAGTTGGTTTTCTATTGGTTTGGTATCTATTTGAATCAGATTGTTTACTAAGAAACAGATATAGATGAAAAACATACATATTTACTCATAAACAAATCAAACATACTATATATAAATAAGATACAGATGCAAATAAGATATAAATATAGATGAAAATCAAACAATCTAAACATACTCGAAATGTCATATCTATGAATATATGAATATAATGTGTGTAATTCTTAATTTAGTTTTCATATAACAGTGTAATTACAGACCATTCATTTTGCCGAATGAATAAGATTGTTATGAAATTACTATTACTAAGATATATAATAGAGCTGTAATAAGATTTTCATTTGTTAAATTATTATTTAAATAGGGGTAGTTTCATTTTAAATCAATTCTAATATTAAACTACTATTAATAGATGTTGTAGGTGATAAATGGCTAATAGAGAGAAAGAGAGAGTGTTGGAGTACAGTAGATCTGTGAACAAAGAGATTGGTTAGTAAAGTGTGTGGGTATTGTCTAGCTTGGTCACTTCAATACGTAAATTGGTCGGTAGCTTGAAAAAGTAAAACACTATAAGATATCGGGTAAAATAACATTCCCATATCTTTAGGGGTAAGAGTCTATTTATAGGCTATGGTCATACCTCAATTAGGAACCTATGAGATCTTGTTTCATGTCGGCTGGAGTCCATATGGAGATAGGTAACCTTGGACCTGATTTGGTCTTCATATGGAATGGAGGTGGCTAAGCATGGAGTTGTTTCCTTAAGGAAATTGAAGTAAAGCATAGAGGTATGGTCCTGGTAATGAGAAGCCAAGGTCCTCACTAGAATGAGACCCTTGTGGAACTTTACCATGAGGCCGATGTCCTCATGTGGTTGAGGTCTTATAGGTTAGCAACTCTTGGGAAGCTTCTTAGTCTAAACACTTATGGGGCCCCTTGTAGGCCCATTAGCCCATTAGGTTGATGTTGGGTTAATTAGCTATAGCTAAATATTCATTATTTAAATTTTTTGTAATAGTGATTTCTTATAAAATTGCTATTACAATCAACTAAATATCATAATAGTACTTCATATGGAATAAGGGGAATTGCTATTAAAAAGAAATAAATGAGCAATTAGTGTAATATATATTGTCCTTGTTATGATGTATGCTTTACTAAGGAAATGAGGGTTTTCTTTTTGTTGGAGTGAGGTGATAAATGCGAAAAATCTTATATATATATATATATTTATCTTAATTCTATACTATATTAACATGTATAATCTAATGATTTTAATAGAAAAATGTTTGAACCCAAAAAAATTATAGCCAAAATTACATTGAGTCAATAATCACAAGAGAAAAAGGAAAAAACATCGAACTAATTTGACATACTTTGTCAAGCCCAAATCAAAAAGCCTCACGCTTGTAGAGATAATCATGTGTAGTGTGCCAAAGTACATCAATGTATAGTTTAAAAATTTGAAAAGGATGGTTTTTAGGTGATTTTGGTATGGATTAAAAAAAAAAAAAGAAATGCATAAATAGGTCCATGCCAAAAAAATATTATGGAACTAGGCTACCAAAGGATTGTTTGTAATAGCACCTTTAATTTGTACTAAAGGCGCTGTTACTATTCTCGGTCCAATGGACACAAAGTTGATTTAAAAAAAAATTATAAAAATGCTAATATATTCTGTTTAACTTCAATCATAACTACCATCTTAGGTAAGCATACTTACCGAAATAGTATAGAAAATATTATATTGTATTCTTTAGAGATTGTTAGCATATATTGTACTCACTTTTAATTTATAATTTAGCCAAAGAAAAATCAGCAAAACATAATGGATAGAAAATTACAAACAAAGTTAAGGTTAATTCTACTTGTATATATGTTTTCAGGACAAATTTTATAAGATAAATTTGTGAATGCAAGAACAAGCTTAAGATTCGCTTCACTAAGCCTTTATCATGTGATTTCTTAACAAATTCAACGAATTAATTTTCAGGTACTTATATTATCAGACTCATTAAGGCAAATTAATGTCTCTCTTGAGTGTCAAAAACTCTAGATCAAGATTAAAGCACCGAAATCTTTTCACAAGCTATTATCAACCTAGAATCGCATAAAGATTAAAAATCCTTTAATTAAAACCAATTTTAATGAATTAAAAATCAAGTAATAGAAATTTTTGCTACCTTTATCTCGAGGTAGTTATGAGCAGCACCATTAGTAGCCTAGATCTATTCAAAAAAGTAATTTATCATTCTATTTAGTAGAAATCAAACATGCATCTATATGGTACACACACAAAAACCCATGAATTAAAGCTTAAGCTGCTAATTACAAGTACCCAAACAATAATCAATTAAAAACACATTGAAATCACATTAATCAGGTCTTGGATTCATAAACCTTAAGATAAAAGGAATATTTCTCCATAGATATGAACATTAAACACAAATTCAAGGGAAACAATGTAAAAACAAAGACAAATATCACCTATTAAGCACAAAATCTTACAAAAGCAAATTCGGATTAATTTGGATTTACCTAGCAAACTCAAATTCCTAGCAGAAGAGCATTTTCTCTTACTAAAATTTCTCACTCTTCTATTTGCACCTATTATATGTGAGAAATTTGTTACAATATGGTACAATGTGTACTTTCATTTATATACATCGGGCATAGAAATCATGAAGATTTTATATGATGATGTGAATGATTCTTTATAATAAACAATGTACAAAACTTAACGCGTGCGTAATAGGGCAACTTTTCGCTATTAGAGTCGCGGCCTCGAATATTGGTTGTGGTAAGAGCTATGTAAAAGTGGATCTAAGATGCGACTTGTCTCAACTTGAATAGCGGTCAAGAACTTAAGGCATGACTCAAGGCATAGTCTGGAGTTTTACCTCGAAAATTTTCCCTTAATTCATTCCTTAGAGGTGCAGTTGAATCTATCTTCAAATATCTTTGTTGTTTTGCTTTGATTCTTGCTCAAATCACTTTTTCTTTTTCTTTTATGATCTTAGGAGTTGAAAAACAACAATTAAACAATAATAGCATAATTTTATGGGGAATTATCTAATAATGAATCAAATCATGCATGCATTCCCATTAATTGAATAGAGTATAATAACGAATTTATCAAATTCCCCTACACTTAACCTTTTGCTTATCCTCAAGCAAATCATCATGTGAAAACCAGACAACAAAGTTTGTTAAATAGGAAAAATAAATCATGAATGAAATTTGACAAAATTAAACTTAAAAGTTGTCATTCAATTTAACTCAATCACTTAGTAACCTCAGCATTCTATTGCACATATAACTCCATTCAATCCTACTAGATCATGTGCAAAGGTTACTTTTGTTAGAATCAGTAAACTTATATGAGTAATCAGTCTCTACCATTATTATTTAAGTTAGAATTTAAAGCAAAAATTACTCAAAAGACCAAACAAAATAAGAAAAACTCAATCAATTTTGTCCCTGTATATTTACAAGTATGCAGCTCTTTAGTCATCTCTATAAGCATTACATTTAAAAGTGAAGGTGTAACATCCTATTTTGAAGGCATTACAACCCGCCACATGTCCTTCTCTTTATAATAGGACGCCAAGCATATGAAAATCTATACCACAAGTAAACAATAACAATAATCTCTAATATTCACATATAAAGGGGTAACTATTTGAAATATTACATAGAAATCAAACTCTTTAAATAATCTTATTGGCATAAACCAAAACCAACTTGATCTAAGCTTATGATCTAAAAGAAAATCTTATAACTCAATCTTAAAAACATAAAACATATAAAAAATCTCATAAACAGATAAACTTTATGTAGACTTTAAATCTTCTCTCTTATTTCCAGAATCCAAAATCTATAGGTCATCAGTAGGAAAGTCAAGTCCATTATCGCCATCCCCATAGTTCACAAAAATATCAAATCCTAATAAATCATAATAGATTTGATCTTCACCTGTTCTTGAAAAAGATAAAAGAATGAGCAAAATTACTCAGTATGCCATACCGCAACCAAATACAGATGAACATACAACATACAAATTTCACATATAACCCTAAACTAATGCATCAAACACATGTTATTATCTTTGATTAGTCAACTAAACAACATAGTTTAGGACCAATTGCAAATAATCTTAAACCCAAAGTAACTCATGACCCCAAAGAAAACAACTCTTTATATAAAATACTTGTATACATATATAGCGATAATTAGGTACTCCCCACACATCGTTGCGTATAACAATTAAGCTGGCACGACTCCTAATCTACCAAAATCATTTCCAAGTACAACTCCACTAGGAACAACGACACATACGGATCATCAAGTTGCCAGTGTTAGTATCACACTCTGGTGGTCTTTACTAACAACAGTCAAGCACAAACAACAAACAATATAATTAAAAGACTAATATAATTACATTCATTGAATAAATCTAAACCTACAAGCACATACAACAAATAAGGAATAGTTGTACCTGAATCAATCTCAAGGAACATAAATCTAAATTCCAAAAACCCTATCATATAAATAGAATATCTTTCAAAACATGTTTTCTGTAAAATAAATTTATCCCTAATATCATCTAATACCTAAATTTCAAAATAATCATATATTCACACCTTTCTCCTTGATTGAATACAGAAACTCTCCAAAAAGAACCAATCTCCTCAACAAATTCTTCAAACCCTGAACTCCATTTGATGCTAAATAGACCAAATATCAATAAAACTTATAACTGTGCTATCATAAATATTAAAAACATATCAAACTTACTTAGATTTGGTTCTCAATTCCTCTTGATCACCAAAAACCCAAATCTCTAACCAATCTTGGGTTCTTCTTCAATTGCCCTTCAAAACAAATAGAAAACCCTAAAAGTAAAATAGATCTAATAAATCCTAAAGATAAAAAGGATATACAACTACCTTGATCGGATTTTCTTAATCTCTTTGGCTTGTTAGGAATACTCATAGAGGATATTTCTAGGCTTAAGGTTTATTTTGGAGAAGGAAACAAAGGAATAGATATAGAGTTTTCGTACAACTTTGACCTTCTACACAACATACACCAGCAGTTTCTAATTGTACACAAGCGGTGTAGGTCGAAGGCTGGCGACGTAAACGCTAAAGCTGGTGGCGTAATAGCTTGCCATTCGTCTCATTTTCTCAATTCAACATACGCCAGCATGTACACCGGCGGTATAGACCCCAACACTGGCAGCGTACAATATACATCGGTGGTGTAGACACTGTGAACACAAAACATCATTTCCAATGCGGGCTTAATGCTTTTAAAAACATAACAACATACACCGGTTGCGTTAATTCCTAAGCCGATGACGTTGAAGCCAATGTTCAATGTAAAATTTCCATCTTCCATCATGTGTCCATCATGTGATCAAAACACAATTATATTGAGATTTTTGACTATATTAATCTCTCATTCTATATCTATTGACACTTTTACCCTTCTTTATATATGATTTACTTGTATATTATAGAAGGCATATACATAAGCTTATCCCCTGAATCTCTTTCCTTATCTGCGCTTTTAATCCTTGCTCATTTCTTTTTGTTTCCTTGATATAGCTTGGTTGACGGGGGGATGAATCATTACTCTTATGAGGGACCGAGACACACCCATATCAATTAGCCTTTTCGAGAACTTTTCAATTTCATTTGATTTTGATGGGTTGTTAGCAGAGGGTTAAAAATTTTGCTTTTCTAAGGGACCAAAACCAACTCATACGAACTAGCATTTTTCTTTTTCTTACTTTTTCTTCATGATTCAATTAATAGAGGAGTCAAGCCTTACTCTTATGAGGGACTAAGTCTTGCTCATATTAACTGAACATGACTTTTCATTCCATGGCTTATTTACAATTAACAAAGGGGCCAAGAATTGCTCTGCTGAAGGACTAAGTCTTGTTCATAGTAACTAAACATGGTTTTTCATTTCATGGCTTATTTAAAATTGATAGAGGGGTTAACAAATTGCTCTTCTAAGGGACTACCACTACCTATGTCAATCCTAAGCCCGTGGTCATTTTCATTTCAATTTAAATTTAGATATATTACAAGGAAAAATCATCAAGTTAAGAGCATCATTTGAACCTTCATAAGAGACTATAAGGCTCCTAAAACGACAAAATTGGAAGACATATGAATTATTTAAGATTTTAATAATTAACTGAGCAGCCTTGCTAATGTCCTTATGTCAATGCCATACCTAAATTCTTGGATTAAATAAAAAGTGAAACTACTCCACATAGATATTATAAAGTGATTTTAACAAGGTAAAGTTCACTCAAAAGCAAGATGATGTTGTTCAGTACTAAACTAATTTTGAGTTACTTGGTGATTTCATCTCAAAATTATAAAAAAAAAAATTGATCAAAATTTTCCCATTTCATTCTTTTCCAGTAATTGTGGGAAAAACAATTGATAAATGAGGTGTAGGTTACTTTATTTAAAAATTTTCATCAACCCTTCATTGAATTCCTCATTTAAACTTGCTTAATCTCTTCTCCACACTTAAACTAAACATTGTCCTTAATGTTTAAACATGATTAGATAAGTAAGAAAAATTAGCAATTTAAAGTGCAAAGCAAGTTTCAAGAATATAAGCTTAGAAAACTTCTTTATTAATCGTGGGTTGAAGGTTGTGTAAAGTGTGGCCTCCTTTGGCTTCTCTAATTTAATCCGTTTAAAACTAAGGCAAATAAGACAAACTTTGTTAATATAAACTGCGGGATCAAATTGAGCCATGGTTAAAGCTATGATAAAAATAATCAAAGTTATTTTTATACCACAACCTGGATTATACAAGTGAAAAAGGATTTAAGCAAAAATGGAGTTTTAAGAAAAAATACCTAAGGAACGATTCAATGTAGTTAGCAACACTTTGCTTATTCTATTTAAAATTCCCCTTATACTAAATCAAGTTTATCTTGCTACAAAGAATTTTGATTATTTTACAAAGAATAAAGAATTAAATATCAAAGAATGAAAGAAAAAAAAAAGACTATAAAAAAATGAAAGAATTGTGAAAAAAATAATAATTATAATGCGGTGTTTATTTATTTGCCTTCCTTCCCTTTCTTACTACTTTCTCCCTTTTCAAATTTTCCTTTTATTCCTTTTCATTTTCTCTTCCTTTGTGCTTCGTTTGCTCTCTTTTCTTTTTCTATTACTCTTCTCTCCTCCTTCTCCCATTGTTTTTAGAGAGTTCGGGCTAATTTTTCATCTTCCTTTATGTGTTTTTCCAAGCCCATAAATGGCTTGTAATGCTTGATCCTTTGTGGTTCTTCCATCGGAGGCTCCATTAAGCTAAGGTTAATTTTACTTATGCACACATTTTTAAGGCAAATTTATAAGATAACTTTGTGAATGCAAGATTAAGCTTAGGATTCACTTCACCAAGCTCTTAGCATGTCATTTCTTAACAAACTCAATGAGTTAGTTGTTGGGTATACTTGTACTATTGGACTCACTAATTTAACTTAATGCCTCTCTCAAGTGTCAAAAACTCTAGATTTAGATTAAAGTACCGAAATCTTTTCACAAGCTATCAGCAACCTAGACCTGCATAAAGATTAAAAATCCTTTGATTATAATCAATTTTGATGAATTTAAAATCGAGTAACAGAAAGTTTCACTACCCTCCTTCTAGGTAGTTACGAGCAGCACCATTAGTAGCTTAAATCTATTAAAAAAATGATTTCTAATTCTATTAAGTAGAAATTAAACATGGATCTATGGCACAAATACAAAAAACCGAAAAATTAAGGCTCAAGCTACTAATTATAGGTACCTAAACAATAATCAATTAAAAACACATTCAAATCACATGAATCGGGTCTTGGATTCACAAACTCTAAGATAAAATGATTATTTCTCCATGGATATGAACATTAAACACAAATTCAAGAGAAACAATGTAAAAAAAAGACATATCACCTATTATGCATAAAATTTTATAGAAACAAACGTAAGATCAATTTGGATTTACTAGAAAACTCTAATTTCTAGCAAAAGAGCATTTTCTCCCTCTAGAATTTCTCACTCTACTATTCACACCTATTTTATGTATGAAATTTGTTACAATATGGCACAATACTATTACAAATTATGTATATGTTTATTTATATACATCGAACATAGAAATTGTGAAGATTTTATACGCTGACTTGACATATTCTTTGTAACAAACTTTATACAAAACTAAACATGCACGTGATAGGGTAACTTTTTGTGGTTAGAATTGCGGCCTCAAATGTTTTCTGTTATAGGTGTTGTGTAAAACTGGATCTAAGGTGCAATTAGTCTCAGCTTAAATAGCAATCAAGAACATAGGGTGTAGCTCGAGGCATAGTCTGGATTTTGCCTTGATTTTCCTCAATTGATTCCTTATGGGTGCGGTTGAATCTATCCTCAAATATCTTTGTTGTTTTGCTCCGATTCTTGCTTAAATCAATTTGTCTCTTCCTTTTATAATCTTAGGAGTTGAAAAACAATAATAACACAATTTTATGGGAAATTATCTAATAATGAATCAAATTATGCATGAATTCCCATTACTTGAATAGAGTATAATAATGAATTTATCAAATTCCCCCACATTGAAACTTTTGCTTGTCCTCAAACAAATCATCATGTGAAAACTAGATAGCTAAGGTTGTTAAATAGGAAAAAAAATCATGAATGAAATTTGTTCAAATTAAAATTAAAGTTGTCATTCAATTTAACGCAATCACCTAGTAACCTCAGCATTCTATTGCACATATAACTCCATTCAATCCTCCAAGATCATGTGCTAAGCTTACTTTTGTTGGAATCAGTAAACTTATCATAGTAGATCAGTCTTTACCCTTATTGCTTAAGTGAGAATTTAAAGCAAAAATTACTCAAAAGACCAAACAAAATAAGAGAGACTTGATCAATTTTATCCCATTATATTTACAAGTATGCAGCCCTTGAGTCATCTCTTTAAGCATTACATTTAAAAGTTAATGTATATACATCTACTTATACCCTGAATCTCTTTCCTTATCTATGCTTGTAATCATCGCTCATTTCTTTTTGTTTCCTTGATGTTGCTTGGTTGACAGGGGGAATGAATCATTACTCTTATCAGGACCAAGAAATACCTATATTAATTAACCTTTTCAAGCACTTTTCAATTTCATTTGATGTTGATAGGTTGTTAGCAATGGAGTCAAATTTTACTCTTCTAAGGGACCAAAACCATCTCATATTAACTAGCATTTTTCTTTTTCATTATTCAATTAATATAGGAGTCAAGCCTTACTCTTATGAGGGACCAAGTCCTGCTCATATTAACTGAACATGACTTTTCATTACATGGCTTAATTAAAATTGATAAAGGGGCCAAGAATTGCTCTGCCGAAGGACCAAGTCTTGCTCATATTAAGTGAACATGATTTTTCATTTCATGACTTATTTAAAATTGATAGAGGAGTCAACAAATTGCTCTTCTAAGGGACCAACCCTGCCTATGTCAATCTTAAGCCCATGATCATTTTCATTTCAATTTAAATTTAGATATATTACAAGGAAAAATCATCACGTTAAAGGCATCATTTGAACCTTCATAAGAGATTATAAGGCTTCTAAAACGACTAAATTGGAAGACATTCGGATCATTTAAGCTTTTAATAATCAATTGAGCAGCCTTGCTAAGGTCCTCATGTTAATCCCATCTCTAAATTCTTGGATTAAATAGCAAGTAAAACTGGTCCACATGGATATTATAAAGTGCTTTTAACAAGATAAAGTTCATTCAAAAGCAAGATGATTTTGTTCAATACTAAATTAATTTTGAGTTCTGTGGTGATTTATCTCAAATTAAAAAAAAAATGATCATAATTTTGCCATTTCATTATTTTCTTGTAATTGTGGGAAGAACAATTGATCAATTAAGTACATTTACTCTATTTAGAATTTATTTATTTATTTTTAATCACACCCTTCACTGAATCCTTATTTAATCTTGATTAATCTCTTCCCCCATACTTAAACTAAGCATTATCCTTAATATTTAAACATGATGTGATAATCAAGGAAATTAGCAATTTAAAGTGCAAAGCAAGATTCAAGAATAGAAGTTTAGAAAACTTCTTCGTTAATTGCAGGTCTAAGGTTGTGTGAATTGCAGCCTTGCTTACCTTCCTTGATTTAATATATCTAAATTTAAGACAAACAAGGTAAACTTTGTTAATGTGAATCGCAAGATCAAATTGAGCCGTAGTTGAAGTTGTGATAAAAATTATCAAAGTTATTTGTATATTGCAGCCTAGATTATACCTTTGGTAAGGATTTGAGCAAAAACGGAGTTTTAATAAAAAAATACCTAAGGCGTGATTTAGTGATGTTAGCAACACTTGGCTCATTCTATTTACAATTCCCCTATACTACATCAAGTTTATCTTGCCATCAAGTATTTTGATTATTTTACATAGAATAAAGAATAAAATAATTAAAGATCAAAGAATTAAAGAAAAAAGACTATAAAAAAATGAAAGAATTGTGAAAAAAAAAAAAATTATAATGCAGTGTTTATTTATTTGTCTCCTTTTGCTTTCTTACTACTTTCTTCGATTTCAAATTTTCCTTTTGTTCCTTTTCCTTTTCTCTTCTTTTGTGCTTCCCTTGCTCTCTTTTCTTTTTATACTGCTCTTCCCTCCTTTTCTCATTGCTTTTGGAATTAGGCCAATTTTTCATCTTCCTTTTCTTATTCATCTAAGCCCATAAATGCCTTGTAATGCTTGATCCTTTCTTGTTCTTCCATCGAAGGCTCGATTAAGCTAAGTTAATTATACTTATATAAATGTTTTTAGGGAAAACTTTATTAGATAAGTTTGTTAATGCAAGAACAACCTTAGGATTTGCTTCACTAAACCGTTATCATATGATTCCTTAACAAACTCCATGAGTTATTTGTTAGGTATACTTGTACTATCGGACTCATTAAAGTAAGTTCATGCCTCTCTCTAATGTTAAAAATTCTAGATCTAGATTATATTATTGGAATCTCCCTACAAGCTATTAGCAATCTAGATCCGCATAAAGATTATGAATTCTTTGATTAAAATCCATTTTAATGAATTTAAAATCAAGTGACAAAAAGGTTCGCTACCCCTATCTCTAGGCAGTTATGAGCAAATCCATTAGCATTCTAGTTCTATTCAAAAGAATGATTTCTTAATCTATCTAGTTGAAATCAATCTTTGATCTACATGGTGCACACATATAAACCCATGATTTGAAACTCAAGTTATTAATTACATGTACCTAAACAATAATTAATTAACACATGGAAATCACATGAATCGGGTCTTGGATTCATAAACCCTTAAGATAAAACAATTATTTCTCCATGAATATAGACATTAAATACAAATTTAAGAGAAAAAATATAAAAACAAAGACATATATCAGTTATTAAGCACAAAATATTACAAAAACATATGTTAGATTAATTTGGATTTACCCAGAAAACTCGGTTTCCTAGCAAAAATGCACTTTCTCTTACTCGAAATTCTCACTCTACTATTTGCACATATTCTATGTTAGTAATTTGTTACAATACGATACAATATTGTCATAACATATGTGTAGGTTTATTTATATGCGTTAGGCAGAGAAATCGTGAAGATTTTATTCGCTAATGTGGTAGATTCTTTATAATAAACTTTGCACAAAACTTCAAGCATGCGTGATAGGGAAACTTTTTGAGGTTGAAATCACGGCTTCAAATGTTGGCTGTGGTAGGTGCTATGTAAAATTGGATCTAAGGCATGATTTGTCTTAACTTGAATCGTGGTCAAGGACCGTGGATGCAACTTGAGACATGGTCTAGAGTTTTGCCTTGAAAATTTGCTCTATTCATTCCTTAGAGGCATAGTTTAATCTGTCTTTAAATATTTTTGTTGTTTTGCTTCAATTTTTGCTTAAATCACTTTGTCTCTTTCTTTTACGATCTTAGGAGCTAATAAACAACAATTAAATAATAGCAACACAATTTTATGGAAAATTATCTAATAATGAATCAAATTAAGTATGAATTTCCATTTTTTGAATAGAGTATAATAATTACATTACCAAATTCCCCCACACTTAGGCTTCTACTTGTCTTCAAGGAAATCATCATTTGAAAACCAGACAGCAAGGGTTGTTAAATAGGAAAAATAAACCATGAATTAAATTTGATTGAATGAAATTTGATCAAATTAAACTTAAAGTTGTCATTCAATTTAACACAATCACCTAGTAACCTTAGCATTCTATTGCACATATAACTCCATTTAATCCTACAAGATCATGTGCTAAGCTTACTTTTGTTGGAATCAGTAAACTTATCATAGTAGATCAGTCTTTACCCTTATTGCTTAAGTGAGAATTTAAAGCAAAAATTACTCAAAAGACCAAACAAAATAAGAGAGACTTAATTAATTTTATCTCCTTATATTTACAAGTATGCAGCCCTTGAGTCATCTCTTTAAGCATTACATTTAAAAGTTAAGGCATATACGTCTACTTATCCCCTGAATCTCTTTCCTTATCTGTGTTTTTAGTCATTGTTCATTTCTTTTTGTTTCTTTGATATAGTTTGGTAGACCCACGCGGGGGTGCGGTGGTGGTGGGGGGATGGGGTGGAGGGTAGGGTGGTGTGTGGGGTGTGAATCATTACTCTTATGAGGGACCAAGACATATTCATATCAACTAGCCTTTTCGAGCACTTTTCAATTTCATTTAATTTTGATAGGTTATTAGCAGATGAGTCAAATCTTGCTCTTTTGAGAGACCAAGACTTTCTCATCCTAACAACCATTTTCTTTTTCCTTACTTTTTCTTCATGATGCAATTAATTGAGGAGTCAAGCCTTACTCTTTTGAGGGACCAACTCCTGCACATATTAATTGAACATGATTTTTCATTTCATAGCTTATTTAAAATTGATAGAGACGTTAGAAAATTGCTTTTCAGAGGGACCAACCCCTGTCAATCCTTAGCCCATGATCATTTTCATTTAATTTTAATTTAGATATAGCATAAGGAAAAAAAAATCAAGTTAGGAGCATCATTTGAACCTACACTAGAGACCGTAAGGCTCTCAAAATGACTAATATTGGAGAACATATAGATCATTTAAGCTTTTAATAATTAATTGAGTAGACTTAATAGGGACCTTAATTCAATCCTAACTCTAGATTCTTGAATTAAATAACAAGTAAAACTACTCTACATGGATATTATAAAATCATTTTAACAAGTTAAAGTTAACTTAAAAGCAAGATGATGTTGTTCAATACTAAACAAAATTAAGTTACTTGGTGATTTCATTTCAAAATTTGAAAAATTTTGATCAAAATTTTGCCATTTCATTATTTTCCCATAATTGTAGAAGAAAAATTGACTAAGGAAGTACATTTGCTCTATTCAAGATTTATTTATTTATTTTTAATCACACCTTTAACTCATTCCTTATTTAATACTGCTTAATCCTTTCCTCTACACATAAACTAAACATTGTCCTCAATGTTTAAACATGATGAGATAATTAAGGAAAACCAGCAATTTAAAGTGCAAAGCAAGACTCATAAATAGAAGTTTAGAAAACTTCTCTATTAATTGTGGGTTGAGGATTGTGTGAATTGCAACTTCGCTTAGTTTCCTTGATTTAATCTATCTAAACTATGGCAAACAGGGTAAACTTTGTTAGTGTAAACCTCATGCTTGAATTGAGCAGTAGTTGAAGCTGTGATAAAAATTATCAAAGTTATTTGTATATCATGGCCTAGATTATACTTGTGATAAGGATTTAACCAAAAATGGAGTTTTAAGAAAAGAATACCTAAGGCAAGATTTAGTGTTATTAGCAATACTTGGCTTATTCAAGTTTATCTTACCACAAAGAGTTTTGATTATTTTACAAAGAATAAAGAATTAAAGATCAAAGAATGAAAGAAAACAAAGACTATTGGAAAATGAAAGAAATGTGAAAAAATAAGAATTATAATGTAGTGTTTATTTATTTACCTCTCTTCCCTTTCTTACTACTTTCCTCCTTTTCAAAATTTCCCTTTGTTCCTTTTCCTTTTCTTGTGCTTCCTTTGCTCTCTTTTCTTTTTCTATTGCTCTTCCTCTTCCTCGTCCCATTGTTTTTGTAGGGCTCGGGCTAATTTTTTATTTTCCTTTTCTTGTTTGTCCAAGCCTATAGTTACCTTATAATGCTTGATCCTTTCTTGTTCTTCCATCAAAGGCTCGATTAAGCTAAGGTTACTTCTACTTATATATATGTTTTTAGGGAAAACTTTATAGGATAAGTTTGTTAATGCAATAACAAGCTTATGATTTGCTTCAACAAGCCCATATCATGTAATTTTTTAACAAACTCAACGAGTTATTTGTTGGGTATAGTTGTATTGTTGGACTCCCAAAGGTAAGTTAATGCCTCTCTCAAGTGTCAAAAACTCTAAATCTAGATTAGATTACTAGAATCTCTTCACAAACTATCAATAAAATGTTTTCAAGGATAATTAATGATTGATATAAATATCTAAATTAATGGTAAAAAACATTATAGGAGACCTAGGTTGGAATTTTAGTGTGCATGTCTAATACAACAATGCCTTTGTGTCATTATAAATAATGCTGCTACTCCTCATGGTGGAATTAAGGTAGTGAAGAAGAAGAAAATGATCGAAAGTATAATATAGATATATGGGTTGTATATATATATGTATGTATATATATAAATGATGAAATAATGCTACCAATGCTTCTTTATGTGTATTTATATTTGTGTTTCATGTGTATTGTGAACTCTTCTTGTCCCACTGAAATAGCCATAAATTTCCAAAATCATATTTTATAAATATGTTAATAAATTTATGCATGATCATGAAGCATGATAAATATGATTTATGCTAGTGTATGTGTTTGTATTAGTGAATTTGAATATTAGTATAAGTGTCATTAATATTTATGTGGTACTTGCATTGATGTAATTGTTATGAAGTATGTAAAAATTTGTTTAAGACAAGTTAATTATGCTTAATGTGTATTCTTAAACATAGTAGAAATTTTGGATTTAAACAAGCCCCAAAAACATTGATTTTAGGCATAAAATCAAGCCCAAATCCATGCTAATTTAAGCCCATACTTAGGCAGCACTTAAAGTCAAATTTTGGATAAGTATAAGCCTTATTTTTTTTTTTATCAAAAAAACATTTTCCAAAACAGACCAAAATTTCATATGAATTTCCTCTTTATTTCTTTCAAACTTTGCTCCTTTGTCTCCCCATGTGTTGCACCCTATCACCTTAGCTAGAATAAGACTTGGAATCTAGTGCCTTCCAACAAACTAAAGCTTCTTAAGGTAAGTTTATACTTGTTTGACAACTTGTTTTCTTATTTAAATTTCTCTAGACATGTGAATTTCATGATATTATGGATATACATGTTAAAATGAGTATTAATGATATATAAATGTTAGTGGTGTATTGAGTGCATATTTTGATGATATAAGAGTTGTTGATAGGTGCTAAATAGGTAAAAAGTAATGTTGGAGTGCATGAAGTTAGAAATGAGTAAGGTTAGGATGATTTAGAGAAGAGTAGATTGGCTTAAGGAGGGTTAGATGATGATTTGTGTTTGAAATGGTAAATATGAGCATTTGATGAAGTTAAAGTGTAGATTTTGTGTGTTAAAAGAAATTAGAAAGGATATGGATGAAAGTTTGGTATTTGGAATGTGTTGGGAGGAAGTTTTGAAATGAAGACTTAAGTAAAAGTTATATTTTGAGTAGGGGAGGTCTGCAATTTTTTCAAAAAATCTATGCTGCAGTGTATGCCGTCCTAATGCCGCTGGCGTAGGAGTAAACACTGCCGGCATACACGACAACACTGCCTGTGTTGGGGATATCTACGGGCATGAACCATCCCCATGGAACTCTTGGAAATTTTGGAAAATTTGAGTTACGGTTTACACTGGCTTAACGCCACCGGTGTAGACCACAACACTGCTGGCGTTTGGTTGAATGCTGCCAGCGATGGCAAGCGTAGAGTTTCTAGTATAGACTACACTGCCCCAACGCTGCCGGCGTTGAAGGCCGGCGTGTCCCCTGTAGTTTCCATTTTCTAAAACTCTCTTAATAACTTTCCAAAGCTTGATATATATAATCTCTTGAGTATTTGTTGAGCATGTATGATGTTGTGCGATGTGTAAATACTATGTTATGACCTTGTATTGAATTTATTTGAATTTCTTTGAGAGTTTTGCTTAAATTTGATTATATTTATCTATGAATTAAAATTAGAATGTTGATTTGAGATGATTCTTCTTGGAACAGTGTTAGATTATCGCTTAGATACCCCTATTAATTTTCAATTTGATTCAGGTACGCAGTAACATGCTTGATTCCTTACATAGGATAGACATACTTTGAATTTACCTTAATTTAAGAAAAAATTTAAGGATTGTTTGTATGATTTTTTTATGCCGTTAAATCCAGTTTGGGGAGTGGCACCCTACTCAAATTAGGGGCATGGTAGTTTAGGCGCTTAGAGCACCTAGTCATGATGCAATGACTTTTGTAAGTGGTTCACTAGGTAGTTGATAGGTTATTTGGTGTCGGTATAACATTTGCTTATTCTCAAGGAGATATAATATGATTTAATTCAATTGTTTATGGGAACATTTGAATTAGGTGATATTATGGATTGAGATAAGTAAAGTTGTGAAACGGCTAAAAACCTTATAGGAAGCTACTTAATTGTTACTGGATAGATTTATTTAGGAGATATAAATATTCGAGCTATTTATATCAACCCCCCTGAGCGTCGAGGTTGTTACTCAGGTTCCCCAGATACCCCTGTTGTTCGGAGTTTGAATACTCCCATGTTGTTTGATTAACTAAAGATTATCTAATAACTTGATGATTGTAGCATTTGCATATAGTATAAGTTTGTATGCCATTAAGCTTGTGTTTTAGTTACTTGCGTACTGTTCCTTAGCTCATATTTTATTAATTTCAATGGTGATGACCCATATGAGTTTTATGCAAGAATGGGACATGGTACGGACTTTGAGGACTTCCTAGATGACTTGGAGGATTAGAAGTTGGCCATGGACCTTAATGGACCTTCTTTTTTTCTTTTTGTAATAGATTAGCTTAATATAGCTTCATTATATGTAGTAAATATTATAGTTTACCTATCTTTTATGTCTTTTGTATAAGGCTTGTTATTAGCCTATGTTTGTAATGTATATACTTAACTATGTATGCTTTAAGTTTATATCTTTTATGAAATGTAATGATAAGGATGATATGTTTTCTTAAAAGATTTTTTCAAGTCAATAGTTTTCAAATTTGTTATTTAGAAGATTTAGACAAACAATTATTCAAACACTTCTTAGAAGACAACCTTATATATAATACTGCAGATTATATGTGGTTGGAGATCCGTATTCATCTATTTTAACTATCGGGGCAAAGTCGGGTCTTTATAGTTGGTATCAAAGTGGAGTTTAAACAATTGTTTACCTAAATGTAATAGCTTGTTTGAGACTTGACCTAGACACAAATAGGTAGCGTAGGGATGAGTTAAGTTTGCTTGAATGGTTATATTTGTTTGCTTATTTACTTGTTAGTTATGCTTATTACTTGTCTAGTTGCTTGTTTAATTGTTTACTAATGCTTATAAATGCGAATGTGAATTTAATAAGCTTTAAGCATGGTTTAAATTTCATACGTGTGTGTCATAAATGTATTGTATGCATATGTTTAAGATGGATAGGTCATGGAGATCTACTTGACAATAAGCTAATAGAAAGAACATGCCTCTGCCACCTTAATCTTCATCTACATCGGCTCCTACTTCCTCTACTACTCCAAGCGTTGAAACTACTCCATCTTTTGCAATGGCATCGCCTTCACAAGTTCCCCCACCAACTCAATTTCCTTCGCCTCCTCCCATTCGCCTTTTCCACAAATGCCATAAGTCCCCATAAACGATCCACCATCTACGTATGGTATGTTAAAAGATATGGTGGCTATGATGCAATAGTATCATATGATGGTATTTCAACAACAACAACACTTTATGCAACAACATAATCAACAAGGAGCAAGAAAAAACGAAAATCCACATATCAATGATCAAGCTAACCAGATCAAGCCATATGATTTTAGTAAGTTGGTTCCCTACTTTGATGGAACAAACACGGATTCGACTACAGTAGAAAGTTGGATCGAAGAATTAGAGAAAACCTTTGCAGATTGTGACACTCCAGAAGAGAAGAAGATGGACTTAGCTATTTATATGATGAAGAAAGAAGCATATAATTGGTGGAGACTAACAAGTAAAAATCTACAACTACCTATTACATGGGTAACATTAAGGACATATTCTTTGCTAAATATTTTCCAAATTCAGTCAGGGAGAGGATGATTTCAGATTAGCTCAATTTAAGGCAAGGAAGTAAAACCATTGATGAGTATTATGCTGAGTTTTGCAAATTATTAGATTTTGCTGGAGGAGATTATAGAGATGAAAGGATGAAGGTCCAGAAATTTCAAAATGGTTTAAATGAATAAATTCAAGGGGAAGTGAAGAAATTCAAGTTGCATACTTTAGCTGATATAGTGGCAAAGGCTTTATTAGTTGAGCAAATTCAAACTGATAGTTGAGTGAGAAGGGCAAAGAGAGCAGCATTCTTAGGCAAAAGACCCGCACCTACTTCTTCTTATGGTAGTTATCAAGGTAAAGGAAAGAAGCTATTCCTAGGAAAGAGAGACGATAAGAAATCAACATTTAAAGCTTCCAAATCTATCATTTGAGAAGAAATGCTTTAGATGCTTTGGACCCCATGAGATATCAAAGTGTAAATGGATTCCGGGTGCATGCTTTTCTTGTGGACAAGTTGGACATCAGGCTTCTAAATGTAAAAGCCTAGGATTACCACTAGTCTTCTGTGCTTATTGTAAACAACGAGGTCACCATATTGCTAACGTAAAGATTGCCCTAAAAACAAGAGTGAATTAAAGTAGAGAAAGGAAAAACAAATGCTAGGGTGTTTACACTACAACAGGTAGAGGAGACACCCTCAGTTGATACTTTGGCAGGTACTTTGAGTGTTTCAAATTGAAATGCTTATGTGTTGATAGATACTGGAGCTACCCATTCATGTATATCTGAAAATTTTGTGAATGAGTGTAAACTTACTTCTGAAATATTAACTGATCGTGTTATGTACGTGAATACTCCATTGGTTGTTGAGACTAGAAACCCATGCGTATGTAGGAATGTAAATGTTTTAATTTTGGTGTGAGCATGCCTATGGATATGTTAGTTTTGCCCTTATCTGACTTTGATGTGATCTTGGGAATGAATTGGCTAAATCTGTATAAGGTCTCAATTGATTGTAATAAAGCGAGTTGAGTTTCGATCTGAAGGAAGGGAAATTTACTTATGTGTTGGAAAGGCAAAGGCCTAGGAGTATGAGATCAATGGAGTTATGGGAAGGGTATATTGTAGTACCTGTAAGTGTAGAAGAGATAGATATTAACACGATACATGTGGTAAAGGAGTTTATTGATGTGTTTGCCGAGAATTTACCTAGTTTGCCACCATATAGAGAGATAGAATTTGAGATTGAGGTACTACCTGGAACTTTCCTATCTCTAAGGCTCCATACAGGATGGCACCTGCTGAACTGAAACAATTAAAACAACAATTACAAGAGTTACAGGAACTTGGTTTTATCAGATCGAGTATTTCACCTTGGGGTGCTCCTATATTGTTAGTGAAAAAGAAGGACATAAGTTTACGGATGTGTATTGATTATAGGGAATTGAATCAAGTTACAATTAAGAATGAATATCCTTTGCCTAGAATTGATGATTTATTTGATCAACTAAAAGGAGCCACGGTATTTTCAAAGATTGACTTGAGATCAAGTTATTATCAACTCAAGATTAAATCTTAGGATATTCAAAAGACGGCTTTCCGAACTAGATATGAGCATTTTGAATTTGTTGTTATACCATTTGGATTGACAAATGCTCCAGCAGCATTTATAGATTTGATGAATAGAGTATTCAAGGATTATTTGGATTTATTTGTTATTGTGTATATTGATGATATTTTGGTTTATTCAAGAAATAGAGAGGAGCATAAAGAGCATTTGAGACTTGCTTTACAAAGGCTTAGAGAGAAGTAGAGCTGGACAAATGGGCTATGGCACGCGGGCCAGCCCGTTTAACCCACTTAAAAAACTGGTTAGGGTTAGCTTTTTTTAGCCCGTTTAAAAGTGGGTTAATTTTACCCAACCCACTTAACCCACGGGCCAAAGTGGGCTAGCCCGCGAGTTAAGTGGGTTGACCCACCAACCCACTTTTATAAAAATAAAATAAATAATTATAGGATAAATATGTATTAATGAAGGTTATTCTTGAGATTTTTTACACTTGAGATTAAATTTATGTGTTAATTATAACAAAGAATGACAAATTGATGCACATGCACCATAAAATTTTATAAAATATATTATTATTGTTTTAAATGAAATATATTATCTAATAAGTTATTTTAGAAAACTTATTTTTATATAAAAAGTAATTAAAATAATAATGAAATTAATCATTAATATATATAACCTTATAAAACTCTTTTTTATTTATATATCTTATTTAATTAGTATAAATAAGTTAAATGCGTCAACTTGGCCCATTTAACTCACAAAATATGTAAATGGGTTAAAAGGGTCAAAAAGTGGGCTGGCCCGTTTAACCCAAGGGCTAAAGTGGGTTGGGTTAGGGTCAGGCAATTTTGGCCCGTTTTTAAAGTGGGCCAAAATTTTTTGGCCCGTTTAACCCACGGGCCAAAAGTGGGCCGGGCCGGGTTGGCTTGTTTAACCCACTTGCCCACCTCTAGAGAGAAGAGATTATATGCTAAATTTAACAAATGTTAATTTTGGCTTGAAGAAATATCTTTCTTAGGTCATATCATATCAAAGGAGGGTGAATCTGTCCATCTAGGGAAATTGAAGCAATTTTGAAACGCCCAAGACGAACAAGTGTGATAGAAATAAGAAGTTTCCTTGGGTTAGCCGGTATTATCGAAGATTTGCAGAGGGATTTTCAAAAACAACATCTCCATTGACAAGATTGACACAAAAGCATGCTAAATCCATTTGGAATGATAAACGTGAAAGAAGCTTTGAAGAATTGAAAGAGAGGTTATTATCAACTCTAATTCTAGCCTTACCTATTAGTGGATATGAGTTTGTGATTTTTAGTGATGCATCTATCCAAGGATTGGGTTGTGTACTTATGCAAGATGGACGAGTAATCGCATATGCATCGAAACAACTTAATCTGCATGAGAAAAATTACCTAGTTCATGATTTGGAGTTGGCAACTGTAATTCTAGCATTGAAATTGTGGAGACACTACCTCTTTGGTGAGAAATGTAAGATCTATATTGATCATAAGAGTCTCAAATACATTTTCACATAGAAAGAGCTTAATATAAGGCAAAGAAGACGGCTTAAATTGATTAAAGACTATGATGTGCAAATTCTGTATCATCTTGGCAAGGCAAATATTGTAGCAGATGCTCTTAGTAGAAAGAAACAAATAAATATTGCAACCTTTGTTACAAGCCAGAGAGAGGTTCAAGAAGAGTTTAGAAGAATGGAAGTTGAAGTAACAATGGAGAAAGTGGATGTCATGTTAGCTCAATTATCTTTGTAACCTACAATTTTGGAGCGAATTAAGCAAGCTCAAAGGGAAGATGTCGAAAGGGAGAAGATAATGTCTGGCATAAAAGATGGAAAAAGGAAAGAATTAAGATTAGATGAGGAAAATGTTATTAGACATGGGAATAGAATTTTTGTACCGGAAATATATGAATTGAGAGATGAAATTTTGAAAGAAGTCCACTCCTCATCTTATTCTATCCACCTCGAGAGCACCAAAATGTATATGGACTTGGAAAGGAATTATTGGTGGGAAGGACTCAAGGAAGACGTTGCAAGACATGTATTAAGGTGTCTAACTTGCCAACAAATAAAAATCGAACATCAAAGACCGGGTGGAGAGCTTCAATCTTTGTCAATTCCTGAGTGGAAGTTGGAAGAAATTACCATGGATTTTGTATCTGCATTGCCAAGGACTATTGCTAAACATGAAGTTATTTGGGTATAATTGTTGACAGATTGACAAAATTAGCTCACTTTATACCATTGAAAGTTGGTGATTCTCTAGAGAAAATGGCATATACATATATATATATATATATATATATTAAGGAGATAATGAGATTGCATGGTGTTTCAATAACAATCACTTCTAATAGAGACACCAGAGTTGTCAGTAGGTTCTGAAAGAGTTTACACACAGCTTTGGGCATACAACTTCAGTTTAATACTGCATTTCATCCCAAACAGATGGACAATCTGAGAAGACCATCCAAATACTTGAAGACATGCTTCGGGAATGTGTTTTGGATTTTGGTAATCAATGGGACAATTATCTACCACAAATCGAATTTGCTTACAATGACAATTTCCAAGCAACAATTCAGATGGCCCCATATGAAGCTCTATATGGAAGGAAATGTAGATCACCTCTTCATTGGGATGATGTAGGAGAAAGAACTTTGATTGGTCCAGAATTAATTCAACAAGGTATTGATAAGATTCAAGTGGTGAAATAAAGGATGAAAGCTACACAAGATAGATTCAAAAGTTATGCAGATGTGAGACGAAGACCTTTCGAATTTGAAGTGGGTAAACATATATTTCTTCAGATATCACCAACAAAGGGAGTATTTAACTTTGGAGTCAAAGGGAAGTTGAACCCTAGATATATTGATCCTTTTGAAGTATTAGAAAGAATTGGCCCTTTGGCATACAAATTGGCCTTACCACCACATTTGTTGGAAGTACACAATGTGTTTCATTTTTCTCAGTTACGAAAATGTATGTCTAATCCAGATACTATTATTAGTGCTAATCAACCGAATATTTTATCTAACTTGACAACAATTGAGAGGCCAATCAAGGTCTTGGATAAAATTGACAAAGTATTGAGAAGGAAAGTCATTCCTTTTGTAAAAGTTCTTTGGACCGAACAAACGGATAGAAAAGAAACATGGGAATCCGAGAATGAAATGAGATAGAAGTATCCAGACTTGTTAGAGTAATAGATGAGGTAAGTTAAGTTTCGAATATGAAACTTTTTGAAGGAGTGGAGAATGAAATAGCCATAAATTTCCCAAATCATATTTTATAAATATGTTAATGAATTTATGCATGATCATGAAGCATGATGAATATGATTTATGCTAATGTATGTGTTTGTATTAGTAAATTTGAATATTAGTATAAGTGTCATTAATATTTATGTGGTGCTTGCATTGATGTAATTGTTATGAAGTATGTAAAAATTTGTTTAAGACAAGTTAATTATGCTTAATGTGTATTCTTAAACATAGTAGAAATTTTGGATTTAAACAAGCCCCAAAAACATTGATTGTAGGCCAAAAATCAAGCCCAAATCCATGCTAATTTAAGCCCATGCTTAGGCAGCCCCTAAAGTCAAATTTTGGATAAGTATAAGCCTTTTTTTTTTTTTTTTATCAAAAAGACATTTTCCAAAACAGACCAAAATTTCATATGAATTTCCTCTTTATTTCTTTCAAACTTTGCTCCTTTGTCTCCCCATGTGTTGCATCCTATCACCTTAGCTAGAATAAGACTTGGAATCTAGTGTCTTCCAACAACTAAAGCTTCTTAAGGTAAGTTTATACTTGTTTGACAACTTATTTTCTTATTTAATTTCTCTAGACATGTGAATTTCATGATATTATGGATATACATGTTAAAATGAGTATTAATGATATATAAATGTTAGTGGTGTATTGAGTGCATATTTTGATGATATAGGAGTTGTTGATAGGTGTTAAATAGGTAAAAAGTAATATTGGAGTGCATGAAGTTAGAAATGAGTAAGGTTAGGATTATTTAGAGAAGAGTAGATTGGCTTAAGGAGGGTTAGATGATGATTTGTGTTTGAAATGGTAAATATGAGCATTTGATGAAGTTAAAGTGTAGATTTTGTGTGTTAAAAGAAATTAGAAAGGATATGGATGAAAGTTTGGTATTTGGAATGTGTTGGGAGGAAGTTTTGAAATGAAGACTTAAGTAAAAGTTATATTTTGAGTAGGGGAGGTCTGCAATTTTTTCGAAAAATCTATGCTGCAGTGTATGCCGTCCTAATGCCGCCGGCGTAGGAGTAAACACTACCGGCATACACGACAACACTGCCTGTGTTGGGGATATCTACGGGCATGAACCATCCCCATGGAACTCTTGGAAATTTTGGAAAATTTGAGTTACGGTTTACACCGGCTTAACGCCACCGGTGTAGACCACAACACTGCTGGTGTTTGGTTGAATGCTGCCAGCGATGGCAAGAGTAGAGTTTCTAGTATAGACTACACTGCCCCAACGCTGCCAGCGTTGAAGGCCGGCGTGTCCCCTGTAGTTTCCATTTTCTAAAACTCTCTTAATAACTTTCCAAAGCTTGATATATAATCTCTTGAGTATTTGTTGAGCATGTATGATGTTGTGCGATGTGTAAATACTATGTTATGACCTTGTATTGAATTTAATTGAATTTCTTTGAGAGTTTTGCTTAAATTTGATTATATTTATGTATGAATTAAAATTAGAATGTTGACTTGAGATGATTCTTCTTGGAACAGTGTTAGATTCTCGCTTAGATACCCCTATTAATTTTCGATTTGATTCAGGTACGCAGTAACATGCTTGATTCCTTGCATAGGATAGACATACTTTGAATTTACCCTAATTTAAGAAAAAATTTAAGGATTGTTTGTATGATTTTTTTTATGCCGTTAAATCTAGTTTGGAGAGAGGCACCCTACTCAGATTAGGGGCATGGTAGTTTAGGCGCTTAGACCATCTAGTCATGATGCAATGACTTTCGTAAGTGGTTCACTAGGTAGTTGATAGGTTATTTGGTGTCGGTATAACATTTGCTTCTTCTTAAGGAAATATAATATGATTTAATTCAATTGTTTATGGGAACATTTGAATTAGGTGATATAATGGATTAAGATAAGTAAAGTTATGAAACGGCTAAAAGCCTTATAGGAAGCCACTTAATTGTTATTGGATAGATTTATTTAGGAGATATAAGTATCCGAGCTATTTATATCAACCCCCTGAGCGTCGAGATTGTTACTTAAATTCCCTAGATACCCCGATTGTTCGGAGTTTGAATACTCCCATGTTGTTTGATTAACTAAAGATTATCTAATAACTTGATGATTATAGCATTTGCATGTAGTATAAGTTTGTATGCCATTAAGCTTGTGTTTTAGTTACTTGCGTACTGTGCCTTAGCTCATATTTTATTAATTTCATGGTGATGACTCATATGAGTTTTATGCAAGAATGGGACATGGTACGGACTTTGAGGATTCTTAGATGACTTGGAGGATTAGAAGTTGGTCATGGACTGTAAGGACTCGCTATCGCCCCTACATTTGAAATAGGAGATAACGGTTCCCCAATCACATATAAGTCCTAAGATTATATGTAAGGTTGCCAAAAAGAAATTGTTTGAGTAATTGTTTATCTAATTCCATAAAGATATTATACAATAGGATACATAGATTTTTTTTCTAACCTTAAACAAATTTTACTACTACACTACCAACACATTTTGCAAAGGAGTACAACTTAACTTCTAAATAAATAAACACATATGTATATATATATATATACATTCAAAGGCTTCTTACAAGCCTTAACAAAAATCCTCAAAACAACCCTAAATTAACACATTAATTACATCATCAACCAAAAAGAATCACATCTAATCTATTACATTCATAGGGTTCCATTGAGTCCATGGTCATCTTAATCCTCCAACCCATCAAGAAAATCTTCAAAGTCGGTTCCATACCCCACACTCATATAGAACTCATCAGAGTCATTACCTAAAATAGATAAAATATGAGCCAAAGGCCTAGTACGCAAGTAACGAATACAAAATGCGAAGTGGATCACACATTTTAGGCTAAATGCATCATGCAATAATAACTTGTTTATTATTAAGTCTTTAGTTAATAAAACAACACGGGAGTATTCAAACTCTGGACAACAAGGATCTAGTATTACGCCCGCCTCCTTGAGTGGTCCCTACTGTTCATACAGACTAGGCAGCCCCACCTTCCGGCGTAGCCCGTAATACTAGGGGTTTCTGAGTAACGCATCACGACGCTCAAGGGGTTGATATGAGCAGTTCGGATACTCATATCTCCTAAACAATTCTATCCATTAACGAGAAAGTACCCTGCCTCCAATCTGAGTAGGGTGCTGCTCTTCGAACCAGATTCAACGGCAAACAACGACAATCAACACTCATATATCTGTAAAGACCCGACATACTCAATTTCAAATTAAGCACCCCAAGTCCCCAACCACGTATAACTTTACAATTTATACGTAAGGTTGTCTTAAAAGAAGGTGTTTTATGTTGAACATTGCTATTCAATTTTAGATTCTGAAATCGTTTAGTTAGATTCTGGCAACAACTGGATTTAGCAGCGGAAATAAATTTTATAAAACAATTTAGAAATAAAGACATTTCAAAACTTCCACTCTTCTCAAGTGGAGAATTATTAGATTAGACAAAGCTTTGTAAAAGTTAGATTACAAAACATGGCTCTACTATGCCCTTTAAAGAATATAACAAGTTTAAATCATAAATCCAGCTCTCACTAATACCAAACAAAAAGAAATAAAATAACTAACTACATCCACATTCCTACTCACTTCACTCATCCACAAATTCTCTCCGAATCATCACAAATGCCCAAAACCCGCGTCAAGCATCACCAATAGCAACAACATCATCATATCATCGTCTCATCATCCATCATCACCAACATCAACAAGAACTCATCATCATCAATTTCATCAACATCATCTTTATCAACAACAAAACCTGTAAAAAGAATAACAACAACAAGAATGAGCCGAAGCCCAGTACACAGCAACACAATCACACACGGAGTGACACACGAGCTTAACTAAATGCAAATGCGACAATCACAAGTTATTATCTTTCTTTAAAGTAAACCAATCAACACGGGAGTATTCAAACTCCGGGCATCAAGGATCTAGTATCACGTCCACCTCCCTGAGTGGTCCCTACTGTTCATACAGACTAGGCAGTCCCACCTTCCGGTGTAGCCCGTAATACTAGGGGATCCTAAGTAATGCATCACGATGCTCAGGGGGTTGATATAAGTAGCTCGGATACTTATATCTCCTAGATAAATCTATCCAATAACGAAACAGTACCATGCCCCTAATCTGAGCAAGGTGCCGCTCTCCGAACCAGATTCAATGGCGTAAAAGATAATCAACACTCATCAATTATAAGTCGAGTTTAAGTTCTTAATTCATTTTAGATGCCTATCCTATCATTCAACACGCAAGTTACTGCGTACCTTTAAGTAAAATCCCCAAACAGAGCCTTAGAAGGTTGATCAAAGCTAATCCAAAAGCATCAGAACCAAAACCAAAACCAAACATCTATTTCAAGAAATTGAACTTACATAAGAACTTAAGCTAGTACTCATTCATATTAAATATAAACCATATCACAACCTATTATTCACATATCAATATATATATACAAAACAACATATATATATATATACATATAACAACACGTTACTCCCATAACAATGTATATATATATACATATATACAAAACAACATACTCCTCATGTTATTCAAAGATCACCCTAACACATTCATTTAACTCTATTATTTGTTACTAACCCATTTTAGCTTAACCTTAGCCGAATAAGTTAAACTTAATCATTTAATAGCCAAAGTTGTTAAACTAACTCAATTTAATTCATTTTAACTCATTCAATTCTATTTAATCAAGTTGAACTTAAGTTTATTAACCAAGTTCATTTAAGTTCAATAGCTAATCATAAGAATAAATAATAAACAAATCTTAAACTTAGCATGAAGGAAATTCAAATAAAATTCATATAAATACACAACTCATCATTTATATACTTACCAAGATCATTTAGTTTCACTAAGTCATCACAACATCATGAATCAAGCAATGGAAATCATATATGCAACATAACTACTTTTAGTTTAATACTCCTATAAATTCAATTATTGTTGAATTTATAAATCTATCTAAATCATGCTTAATTAAATCAATCTATCAATATAACACATCAAACATCACTTAGCTATCTCATTTTAACTCAAAAAGATCCATTTACACTTAACAATAAACATTTAGAAATAAAAAACAAGTTTTAATTTTTGTTTAAGAAAACACACATCCAGAAAGAATCAAAATTTAAGCATTGATGCTTTTTTGATTTTGTAAAAAATCAAAACATAAAAGTTGTATATCTCTTTTTAATCTTTTTATAGCAACTTGAATCACCTCAATCGGAGGTCGTATGAAAAAGTTATGGCAAAATACGAAGCAGCTGCGAAACAGGGCACTGAGTAAAACGAACATCGGAACTTCAAAGCCAGCGGCATAAATTTCAAAGCCGGCAGCGTAAGGGCTCAAATTCGGCAGCGTTGGAGGCAGCTTTAAGAAAATGTATTCTGTTCCCTTCAACACCGCCTCAAAGCCAGCCACGTAGAAGCTCCAGGAGCCGACGTTGAAGATAGAACAGGTTTGCGAAAAGAGGTTTTTTTACACTTCCTTTTATCAAAACTTCTTCAAATCATTTCCTAAGCTTCCTATATCAATTCCAACATTAAATAAACTATAATAACAACCTCTAACACTTCAAATCTCTTCCCACAACTTCAAACTACAATCAAATCATCACAACCCACAATTCATACTCTTCTTCCTCAAATCAACTCATATCAAACTTCAACTCAACTCAACAAATATAAATAGCACTTCAACTCATTTTCAATATCAATTAATCAATTGAATAAGTAAACAACAAATAAAACAAAGATTATTTGAAATAGAAAACTTATCTTTTTAACACAACATGCAATTTCTTCTTCCTCTTTTATTCTAATATTGATTCCTTCTTCTAGCTTGTTTTCCTTCATCTTGCTTCTCTTCTAGCTTTGATTTATCTTCTAGTTGGCTTTAATCTTGAGATTTGTGGAAGAAATTGGAAGAAGAAGAAGAAGAAGAAGAAGAAGAAGAAAGAAAAAAAAAAGAAATGTAAAACAATAGAAAAGGAAAAGAGATGCAGCAAAGGGAAATAAAAGAAAAGAGAAGGATAAAACTAAATATATATATTTTAGAAATAGGGTATAGGTTTAGAACTATCATATCAATATCTATAGTTCCAGAAGTATTTAAAAGATGATTTCTGAACCAATAGACTATAAATTAAGATCTTAAAATAAGAACTTAATTTAGGAATTTAATTTGGATACAAAGATATTTAATTTGAGTTCGGGTTTAAGAACTGATATTTTTATTTAAGCAAATGAACTCAAATTTTACTAAGATTTAGGAATTAGTGTTTAGGCTAAGAATCAAGAGTTTAGGAATCCTCTAAACATTTTTAGAACATGTTTAGAGATTTTAGGAATTTTAAATCTCAAAACCAACTTAATTATTAGCTAATTAAATTAAGCCAACTTGTCTAATTAAATCCTATAATTCATTTGATTCATTTAATCTATCTAAACTCAATTTCTAATCTAGATGAAGATTTGGGGTATTTCAATATCAATAGGATTTTCTTATTTTAAAATAGTTTGATTTTGATGCCTATCCTAGCAAAGAAACAAGTAAGTTACTGCGTACCTGAGATAGCTCGGAAATTAACGGGGTTGACTGGGCGAGAATCTATCACTGTTTAAATCAATATTGAATTTCACACTTAGCTTAATCACTAATTAACTAGTTGAAAATATAAATAAATCAAAGAAATCCAAATAAATTAATACAAAGTCATAATAAAGTATTTAAACATCCTATTATATCATAGATCGCTTAACAAATACTTAATTGATCATATATCAAACTTCAAAAAATTTTAAAGAAAGTTTTTAAAATTCAAAAGCGCAGGGGATACGCCGGCACTTAAAGCTGGCGGCTTTGAACCGGTGTTCGATACTCTGAAAATCAACACTGCCAACGCTGGTAGCGTTTAAGGGTACGCCGGCTGCCTTGATTCTACGCCGGTGGCTTTGAGCAGGTATAGAATCCAAAATTCAAATTTCCAAAAGTTTACAGAGAGGTACAAACCGGCAGCGTATCCATGTACGTTGGCAGCTTCTCACTATATGCCGGCGGCTTTGGAATCCCAGTAGCCGGTGTACAATGTGAAAAAATGAACGCTGGCTGACTTTTCCAGTGAAAGCCGGCGGCGTTCGATCGACCTTAAGAAATTTGATTCTGTTGGCTTCCAACACCGCCTATAAACTGGCGGCGTAGAAGCCCCAGATGCCGGCGTACGTTCAAATTTTAGCTTATACGAAAATGTTTTTGATTTCCCCTGTTTTATTACAACTTTGTTCATTTTTCAAAATTCCCCAAACTTAATCCAAATTTTCTAAAGCTTGTTATATGATCCAAATACTATCCTAACAACATGAATTCTACTTCTAATCATCAAAACTCTAATCACACTTCAAATTCACATCTCAACTACTCAATCTTCAATCTTCCAAAATACTCATCCCCACACATCAACACTCATATAAGATATAAACTACCACTCCATTAGCCACATAATCTCATTCAAACTATCATCAATGCACCAAATCAATCCCACACCAATTATCACATCAAAATCATTTCTATTCTAACATTTACAAACAACACAATATAGAACATAAAATAAAAGATAAAGTTTGCATTAATCTCACATGACTAAATCTTGGCTTGGAATGATGTTCAAATCCTAAAGCTTATAATTAATCTTGGTTAGGGTTTAAGATTTTGAGTTGGGAAAGGAAGAAAGAAAGAAAGAAAAGAAAAATCGTATGAAGGAATAGGGCTGCCAAAAAGAGGTCAAAAACATGTCTAAACAAAGTCAATTGTCATCAAACTTAGCCATTGGGTATATTTGTCCTAGGATTAATTTAGGAAAATTTCAAATGCATTTGAGTTGTATTTAGGCTTAACAAGTAGGTTTAAAGTTTGCCAAATTTCTTTCACAAATCCTAGCTATTCAAAAGTAATTTGATTAAATTCTAAACATAACACATGTATATTAATTTGAAAAAGACATACATATTCATTACGCTATACACACATTTATACATATCAAACAATAATATTAATTTCATAATACTATACACATATAAAATAACACATTCACTAATTATATTAACTAACCACACACACACACACACACACATATATATATATATATATATATATATTCCAATAACACATCAATATATAATTTAAGGAATTCATGGCTATTTCATGGACATTAATGGACCTTCTTTTTTTCTTTTTGTAATAGATTAGCTTAATGGAGCTTCATTATATGTAGTAAATATTATAATTTACCTATCTTTTATGTCTTTTGTATAAGGCTTGTTATTAGCCTATGTTTGTAATGTATATACTTAATTATGTATGCTTTAAGTTTATATCTTTTATGAAATGTAATGATAAGGATGATATGTTTTCTTAAAAGATTTTTTCAAGTCAATAGTTTTCAAATTTGTTATTTAGAAGATTTAGACAAACAATTATTCAAACACTTCTTAGAAGACAACATTACGTATAATACTGTAGATTATATGTGGTTGGAGATCCGTATTCATCTATTTTAACTATCGGGGCGGAGTCGGGTCTTTACACCCACATTGCTAATTTCTCAATTACTAGCCATATTTATAATGTGCACCATGACAACTATTATTGGAATAGTGAGATTGAGAAATGTGGGCTTATTGGGTTTGTTAATTGGGTTGTGGATGTCTAATGGGCTTTAAAGTCATTCTATTGTTATAATACTAATTATGATTATAATTATTATTATAATGCGAAGATAATAATACTAAGCACAATTTAACAATTATAATGCTAAAATAGTAATAATAAGTAAAATATAAATAGTATGGTCACAAAATACATGAAAAATAATAAATTGCTGCATCAGCTGACATGTGGCACGTTTGTATAGGATGGAAGTGTTATATCAGCTAACAATATTAACAGCATTGTTGGCCACCGCCTAAGTCCCCATCATCTTCACGCTTCTTTTCTTTTCTCGTCTTCACTTTTAAAACCCAACAACCATTTTAGCTCTCTTTTTCCTATCTTTATCTCTTAAGCACTCTAAGGTTATAAGCTTATTTTTTGAAGATTTTGAAACTAGTGCTACCAAGAGTGAAATATCTCTAATTTCATTAAGTTAATTAGGAAAGTATAATTAAATAGTATGAAAATATGGATAAATTTAAACCTTGAAATTCAATTTAGGATGATAATCAAATTTATAGCTTGGCTAAAATGGAATATATATTAAACAAATAGGTAAATTGTCATAATAAATTAGTAAATGGATTCAATTGAAATAGAGGTTTCAATTGCCTAAATTTGTGTCCAAAGAATTTTCAATCTCTCAAATTATTCTTGTGTATCAAATTGAATTCCTTCTAAATTATTTTCCAACCTATATTTTTTTTTAGAATTCAATTCCACCTGAATTTTCAATTTTAAATACAATATCTAAATTCATCTATAAACATGCTAAGATCCTAAATGACTATAAATTACCTAAATATTAACGTTAAATAAGTTAAAACCATCCTAACTTAATTCATAAATTAATTAGCCAAATTTGCTTACCTAAATTTATATTAAACAAGTGCTTTTGCCAATATAACCCAAGCCCCTAGTTAATGCCCAACCCATCTACATGAGCATAAGCCCATTCCACTTGAGCTTATCCTTTTAATATACACCTGAAACACATGATTACCAACCCTTACAATACCTAAGGTGTCATATGGTTTAACTGCACCAGATAACATTCTTATAATCTAGAATATTCTTGTGACACATGCCATTACAAACCCTACTTTTCTTTATCATTCCCCTCATCAAAAGACAAAAAAAACCCAAAATTCGTATGCCCAAAAATCCTCTCATCAGCATAACCTCTATGAGCTCAAAACTTCACAAAGAAACCCATCATACTTCAAGTATTAACCAAGTAAAGTATTATCCAATACTTATAATATCAAAATACCCATTTCAATGCTTGATTTAACCTCTAAATTTCAATTGAAATGTAAATGAAATTTGAAAATTGAAGTTGAAGATTTGGGAAAGAAGCTACAATAAATTGATAGTGGTAGTAGTAGGAAGATTAAGACCTTATCAAAATTACCTTGCTATTCTAGTAAGAAATTCCTAGTTAAATTGAAATTGATTTGAGTTTGATGATATCGATAAAGTTTCAAGTCTGAAAACAAAGTTTGAACGTGCTCTTGATATGGTTTTGATAAATTGTTGTTTGTATTGTATGATTTAAACCTAATGCATGTCTAATCTTGGATTCATTTGATAAATAATGTAAGAAACATAATATAATAATAAATCTAAATTTAAAATATGTTTTTATTAGGGTTGTTCATCGCACCAAACCAAACCAAACCAAACCAAACCAAACCAAACCAAACTAAACCAAACCGAACCAAACCAAACCGTAAAATGCGGTTCTTTTGTATTTCAGTTTCGGTTTGTGGTTTGATTTAGGAAGAGTCTAAATGGTTATGGTTCGGTTCGAGGGGTCGAACCGAACTAAACCATTTGAACCTGAATCGAATCGCTTCACATTAAAAGAAATAAAAAAAAAAATAAACGATCTTATTTATTTATAACTTTTAAATATTAGATATTAAAGTAATATATGACATATTACTCTAATATCACATACACACACACACATATATAGTATATACGGATAGTCTTAAAATGGAATCATAATTATGAATTGTAATAACATTCTTGTGTTTAGATACATCTTTGAAAGGGAAATGAGCAAGATTTTAATTTATAGATTTATTAAGAGAAATCGTAATTTTGTTCCAAATTATATTTTTAACCACATTAATATTATTTATAAATATAAATTTTGTATTATATATATATCTTCATATTATATATTTTACATAATACACTATTAAATGTATTATATATTTAATAATATTAAACAAGCAATCTTTTAGTCGTCCAAAAATTTTCTCAATATATTTTCCTATTTTATTAATTTTAAATTCTTCCTAAAATTTGTAGACATGAATCAAATTAAAACAAAAGCGATACAATGAGTTTAAAACATGCACAATCATTTAATTGGGACAATGAAAATTTAAATATGTTATAAAGGAAGAATATTATAAATAAATATGGAATTAAGGTAAAAGAATGATTTTCTTTAGTTAAAGTTATAGATTTATTAAAAACATATATTACTTTAAATTGTCATTGAACAATATTTTAAAACGGAATAATATGTATATATGAAATTATTAAGTACATGACCTGATATAATGATAAGTAACTTTAATTCTTGCATAACGTTCCTCAATTTAAAAATCTTTTTCTTTTCTTAGAAATTCAAATGAATATTAATATTATTTATTAGACTAAATACTTTTAAAAGTGGTTCGAACCGAACCGAACTAAACTGAACTGTATTTTAAGCGGATCGGTTTGAAACCCCAAACCGTTAAAAGTAGTTCGGTTCATTGAAGATTTGAAATGAACCGTTTCAAATACGATTTGGCTCAAGTCGACCACTGAACCGAACCAAAATGAACCATCAACAATGAACATCCCTAATTTTTATAGTATTTTTACAAAATATATATCAAGTATATGAGATAGAAATTAATGATTTATAACTAAAAAGTATGAAAACAGCCTAGAAATTGATGTTTATGTGCAAGAAATATATTATAATGTGTTGAAATCATATAAATATGTCAGAATCATCTTATATTATATTGGAAATGTGTTCAATACGGATTTATACCGCTTATAATAATTCTAGAATTATGAAGTTAGCCTTGGAAGTAATTGTTTTACTCCATTTTGAACAAATTAGAAAAGAAAAATCAAATGATTTTATTTTTGCACAAAATTTTGTGAAACGAAGTTTCAATAAATTTTTAATCAAAATGAAAATTTTCAAGATTTTTGAAAATCATTTAATATTTTTTTATAATTTTTTTTATCAATGTACTGTTTATGGTGCTTATTGAACCGGGCTTAGTCTATAGTTCGAACTGGCCAATTTTCCTCATTATATTTTTACAAAACTAGTTGGAACTGTGGCTCAAGTTGTCTTGTAGAAGTAAGTTAGGTGAAATGGACCAAAATGCCAAGAAATTAAATCAAACCAGTCCGATTAAAAACCGTGTGTGGCTGCTTCCTTGGTTTCCAACTCTGTTTTAGGTTGATTTTGCATAATTTATATTTAATTAAATTAAGTAATTAATAAATAACTTGATTAATGTGTAATTATCTATAATTAGTTAATTTAGGTATATTTTAATTTATTAGGCTTTTTGTTAAATTAAAATTGGATTATATAAGTTAATGGGCTTAATTAAAGTATTTAGACATAATAGGACTTTTTAATTAGAAAATTTGGTAAATGAACATAGTATTGGCTTAAATCACTTTAAATAAATTATTATGAGCTTTAACATGAAAATTGTGCTTAGATGATAGTTTACGGCTTGAATTAATTAAATGTATCAAAGGAAGTCACTATAAGTTTTTGTTTAATAAATAGGCTTAAAATAGGTAATTAGCAATAAAAGAGGCCTTATAAATATTTTAGGCTTTAAAACTAAATTAGTAACAATTTTAAAACTAAATGGGCTAAAGTAACTTAAATGGGCCTAAATAGTAAAATAGGACCAATATAACATCAATTATTTCAAATAGGCCAAGATGATAGAAATGTGTTTAATATGACTTAAATAATTTAAAATGAACTTAGAAATTAATTTAAGATCCACTTGGCTAATAAAATTGGTTTTGGGCTTTAGCAATTGATTATAGGCTTGGCATTATATTAGGTCCTATTTAATTAAGTAACAATAAATGGGCTTAAATAATTAAAATTGACATATAAATATAATTTTAGGATCAATAATTGACTTCTAGTCAATTAGGCCTATTTACTCCTACATAGGCCAAATTAATTCCTATCAATAATTCTTTAGCCAATTAGGGCCTAAACCAATAAAATAAAACATATACTTTACTTTCATACCTTATAGACCTAAATTCTATAATAATGGGCCAAAAGCAATTACTTATGTTGATCCTAAAAGATAACCATCGCGCGGGGGGGGGGGGGGGGGGGGGTGTTGTGGGGGGGTCGTGGCGGTGTGTGTGTGTGTGTGGAGGAGGGTCTGGTGGGGTGTTTAATCTTTTCAAAAACTTCACCCATTTCACAAAATTTAATGTTTCCATCGTGAGTTATGGTTTGTGCAATTTCTTCTAATCCTGATGTTTCGTCTTCAATCATTATGGGTTCAGGGATCTTTTTTGATTTGAAACCTTTTGAAGCTAAACGGGAGGATTTACGAGGAGGCATTTTGTTTAGGGTTTGATTCTTGAAGAAATTTTGGAAATGGAATTGGTAAAGGTTCTGACAGGAAGTATACGGTTATAGGAATGTGAAAGAGCGCGAAAATTCTTTATTTATTTATTTTATTTGTTGGAAATGCGCATTGCTTTTTCCCATAAAAGAAGCGCCATTTTCATTTCTCATTAAAGACAAATACATGAATACAGATAAATTAAAAATGAATAACAAATACCTGTATACAAATGAATAAAAAATGAATAACAAATACATGTATTCAAAATGAATTAGAAAGGAATACATATGCCTATTTCATTTCTTAAGAATTCAAATCTATTTTTGTCTACTGGTTTAGTGAATATATCAGCATATTGAAGATCTGTTGAAATAAAATCAATATTAATGTCTCCATTAGCCACATGATCTCTAATAAAATGATGCCTAATTTTTATATGTTTCGATCTAGAGTGATGCACAAGATTTTTTGTTAAAGTAATTACACTTGTGTTATCACATTTAATAGAAACATTGTTATAATTCAATCCATAATCTTGTAGTTATTGTTTGATCCAAAGAATTTGTGTATAACAATTTCCAATTGAAACATATTCAGCTTCAGCTATTGATAGGTAACTGAATTCTGTTTCTTTGAAGACCAAGAAACCAGCTTATCTCCTAAGAATTGATAAGTATCAGAAGTACATTTTCTATCAATTTTGCATCCTGCATAATCAGCATATGAGTACCCAATTAATTCAAAATTTTGGTTTTTAGGATAAAAAATTCCTAATTTTAGATGTGTTTCAGTTGGATTACTTTGAAATCTTGCACACATGCACATAGAAAATAGAATATATGGTCTAGATGTAGTCAAATATAAAAGAGAACCAATTAAACTTTTATGTAATTTTTCATTTACTTTCTTATCTTGAGAATCAAGATCTAACCTGGTTGAAGAGCTCATTTGTGTAGCAACTTCTTTTTGTATTCTTATATCCAAACTTCTTTAATATTTGCTTAGTGTACTTCTCTTGGTAAATGAATATTTCCTCTTTTGTTTGTTTGATTTGTAATCCCAAGAAGAAATTCAATTCACCCATCATTGACATTTCAAATTCAGCCTGCATAAACTTACAAATTCTTGGCAATATTGTTCATTAGTTGATCCAAATATTATGTCATCAACATATATTTGTACGACTAATAAATCATCCTTATAATGCTTTATGAATAAGGTTGTGTCAATCGTACCTCTTTGATATCTACTCGATATGAGATATTCGCTTAGCCTCTCATACCAAGCTCTTGGAGCTTGTTTCAATCCATACAAAGCTTTTCTTAACTCATAAACATAATTTGGTTTAAATGGATCCTCAAATCCAGGGGGTTGTTCAACATATACTTCTTCTTTAATGTAACCATTCAAAAATGCACTTTTTACATCCATTTGCAATAATTTAAAATCTTTAAAACAAGAATAAGCAAGCAAAAGACGTATAGCCTTAAGCCTAGCAACAGGTGCATATGTTTCATCATAGTCTAGTCCTTCCTCTTGTGAATATCCTTTTGCTACAAGCCTAGCTTCGTTTCTCACAATTTTTCCATTCTCATCTAATTTATTTTTAAATACCTATTTTGTTCCTATTATAGATTTATTTTGAGGTCTAAGAACTAGATTCCAAACATTATTTCTTTGAAATTGACTTAGTTCTTCTTGTGTTGCATCAATCCAATGATTATCATTTAATGCTTCATTAATATTACTTGGTTCTATTTCAGATAACATAGCAAAATGATTTTCAATATCTTGTAACTTAGATCTAGTTCTTGTTCCAGACTCTATATCACCAATAATTAAACTAGGGGAATGTGATGATTTATATTTCCATGCTTTTGAATTTTTGGGATAATCATTTCATAATTCCAGATTACCTTTTGCTTTAGTTTCTGACTTATTAAATTTTAATTCTTCATCCAGATTACCTTCTACTATACTTTCTGACTTATCAGCTTTTTGAGATCTATCGGATTTATCTTTTGATTTTGCTTCTGATACGGCAGAATTTGGTTCATTATGTTCATTTGCAGGCAAAAACACATCATCATTTTTTACTTCATCAAGAAACTCACATTAGTGAATTCTTTAACCACTTTTGTTGATTTATTATGAACATGATATGCTTTACTATCAAGTGAATATCCTAAAAAGATTGCTTCATCAAATTTTCCTAGGTTATTTGCATTCTTTTTCATAAATATGTACATCTAAACACATGAAAATATGAAATTGATGGTCTTCTACCACGAAACAATTCATAAGATGTTTTTGTAGTATTAGGTCGAATATATACTCTATTCATTATGTAACTAGCATTGCAACAGCCTCAGTCAAAAATATTCAGCTATTTTGCTTTCATTTAACGTAGAACGAGTCATTTCTTGTATTGTCCTATTCTTTCTGTCAACTACTCCGTTTTGTTGTAGTGTATAAAGTGCTGAAAAATTATGATTTATTCCATATTCTTTACAAAAATATATAAAAGGAGAATTATCAAATTCTTTTCCATGATTGATTCTTAAAGCCACAATAGAAAAACATTTTTCATTTTGAATTTGTTTAGCAAACTTTTGAAACATGTCAAATGTATCAGATTTATGTTTTAAAAAGAATACCCATGTGAATCTTGAAAAATCATCAACAATTACAAGTCCATATTTATTTCCTCATAAACTTTAAGTTCTTGTAGGTCCAAACAAATCAAGATGTAAAAGCTTAAGAGGTCTTTTTGTAGAAATTTGATTTTTGCTTTTGTGAGAAATTGAAACCATTTTGTTCTTTAAACATGTGGTACATTTCACATCATGCTTTACATTAATTTTAGGCAAACTAACAGCTAGATTCTTTTTAGAAAGCTTTTCTAATTGATTAAAGTTCACATGACCAAGCTCTTTATGCCATATATGTATATTATCATTCATGGTCGAAAAGAAACATTCAACATCCATATCAGATGGTGTGATTAGATATATGTTCCTTTTTAAAGCCTTCAAACAACTTCACTCCATCAATATTATATGCAAAACACTTGTCTTTCTCAAAAGTCATCTTATAGCCTTTGTCACATAATTGACTTATGCTCAATAGATTATGCTTTAATCCTTTTACTAGAGAAACATTTTCAATTAAATATGGAGGATGACCGATAGTACTTGTTCCAATTATCTTACCACGGTTGTCATCTCCAACCTCACATATCCTTTTTCTTTCCACATAATGCTAGTGAACAAGGAAGCATCACCCGTCATATGACCTGAACATCCACTATCCAAGTACTAAGTTCCCTTTATCTTAGTTCTTGTTCCTGCAATTACATAGAAAAAGGTGATCAAACCTTTTTAGGAACCCAAACAAACTAGGGTCCTTGATAAGTCAAGCTCGTTTTATGTTGTTTTTTAACTTGATGTGTACTAAGCTTGTTTCTTTTGTAAAAACAATATTTTTCTATATGAACAACTTTGTTGCAAAAGAAACATGCATAAGAATGTGTATGATGCCTCTTATTTACCTGGTAAGGGTAATTTCTCCTTGGATACCCATTATTATATCCATACTTATTGGTTTTGCTATACCTTCTAATTGAATCTTTTTGTTGATTGTACCCTCTAAATGATCGTCTGCTTTCATTATTCATGCTCTTTTTGACAGGTGGCTTAGTAGATTTATCATTCATGGATTCATTTGCCTTAACAAACACAATCCTTTTTAAATTTTCTGAACTATCATTGCCATATCCAAGTCCATGTTTAATGAAAGCTAGTCTTTAGCTACTTATTAGCATTTTTAATTTTTCTTCACTTTCATTAAATTTATTGAAGGTATTTTTAATTTCTTGTGATAAAACTTCTACTCTTCCCTTTAAATCCTTGATTTCATTTTTCAAAACACCATTTTTCTTTCCAAAGTATCGGATTTAACATATAATTTTTATTGTCATTTTTCAAAATATTATTCTCATCAAGTAATCTATTTGTTTGACTTAAAACGTCTTTCTTGTTCTTTAAAGCCTTGTTTTCTATATCCAACTTGGAAATTTTCGAATCAACCTTCTTAAGGGATTTTAGAAGCTTTTTCATTTCAAAATACATTTCATTATCAATCATCTTAGTTTCAGATTCGGAGTTTACCTCGGATGTAGTCATTAAGCACAAATTCACTTCTCCTTCATCTTCACTGCTAACTTCGATTCAACTCTTATTCGTCCAAGTCACTCCAAGTTGCCATCATTGCTCGGCTTTTCTTCTTAAATTTCTTCATCCTTTTCTTTGAACTGGATACTCGTATTTAATATGCCCTGGCTTCTTACATTCATAACACACAATCTCCTTCTTCTCTTTCTTTTTCTCTTTGTCTTTATAGCCTTTTTTTGCATCATATTTGTTAAATTTATTGAAAATTTTGAACTTTGTACCTTTGTTCATCTTTGTAAATTTCTTGAATTTTCTTGCTAACATGTTAAGACTCTCGCTGTCATCGTCCTCATCAGAATCGGACTCAATAATTTTCTTAGCTTTGAACGCTATTGCTTTGGAATTACTCTTGGTTTCCTCTATTGAATCAAGGTGAGATTCATGCGCCATCAATTTTTCCTTCAATTGACAGAGCGTGAGCTTATTCAAGTCTTGGGCTTCTTCGATTACCGTGTTTTTGGCGTCCTAGGAGTTTGGTAAGATTTGGAGCATCTTCCTAACAAGATTTGAATCATCCAATTTCTTTCCAAGAGAGGTTAGCTCATTAGTAATAGCAGTAAATCGATTAAAGGCATCCTTAATTTTCTCATCAGATTTGATTTTAAACAATTCATAACGTTGAATTAAGGCGTTGATTTTGGTTTCCTTAATTGTATAAGTGCCTTCATAATTGTTAGACAATGTATCCTAAATTTCTTTTGCAATTTCACAAGATGAAATTAAGTAAAATTCGGGTGGAGCTATTGTAGTAAGTAAGAGATTCTTAGTCTTATTGTTCTTCTCTATAAGCTTTAGTTCAGCATCAATGAATCCAACTTCATTAGTCATTGTCACTTGAGTATCACCAAATGCTATTACCTGTCAAGAACAATAGTCATTAGCTTTGATGTAAGTACTCATGTGCATTTTCCAATATAAATAAGTGCCATCAATATAAGGAGCTTGGTTAATAGCAATGTTATTTTCAGCCATTTTTGAAAAGGTCACTCAATTTAAATAAATGAGCATTGCTCTGATACCAATTATTGTCCCAAAAGATAACCAGGAGGAGGAGGAGGAGAAGAAGGGGGGGGGGGGGGGGGGGGGGGGGGGGGGGGGGGGGGGGGGGGGGGGGGGGGGGGGGGGGGGGGGGGGGGGGGGCGTGGTGGTGTGTGTTTGAATTGGTTTTCTAAAATGAAAATTTAATCTTTTCAAAAACTTCACCAATTTTACGAACTCAATTATCTATTAAATGGCTTGTTAAACTCACTTGAAAAACAATAAACTTAATAAACAAAAACTTTAATTCATTCGGAAAAACTAGTTCAAATAGTATCACGAGTAGCTAACAAAAACAATAATAAACTTCTAGAGTTTAGTTCCTGATTTATTTTTGATTTGTAAATACACTTATAGTTACTCTCTTATTTAGTTTGTTTTTGAATTGTAGTTCAAACAAACAATTAATTATGCATGAAATGTAAAGAGAGATAAGTTAGAGAAGAGTGTAAAGCGATTTATAGAAGTTCCGCCTTGAGCGTCAATCCTTTCTCCCAGCACCAAGCCAGGGACCGGTATTCCACACCGATATGTTCCATTATCCAATCAATCAATAAGTTACAAGTTGTCTATGCCAAAGCAATTGGCTACAAAAGCACTCATCTTGATCCTCCGAGCTTCCTTCGAGCTATAATCAATCTATTGAGCCTGCTTGTAACTCTCAATCTCACTCAAATATGTAAATCTAAATAAGAGAAAATAAAATGAGTATCCTCTAAATTTCGAACGTGTAAGAACAATTAAAATTGACAATGATTTACGCAAAAGATGAAAGGAATTCGTGACTCTTTGTTTGCTGTTGTTTTTCTTGTAAAAGTGATCTTTGATCTGTCTTGGGCGTGTGTTTTCATTCTTGTTTTCTCCAATGGCTAGAAGATGAAATGGATAAGCTTATTCTAGATTTCTTACGCGTGATATCAGCTCATGTTTATCTTCAATATCTACAAAATTTGAATCTTGATATCCGATTGTTGTTATCTTGAATTTTTTGCTTTAATGGATAAGTTTGTATACCCAACAGCTGGTATGATAATTTTGAACTTGAAATTAGAATTTGATTTAACCGTAGTTGACAAATTCTAATATCTAGTACTGTTCACGCAAAATTAGGATGATTTTTCGAACTCCCTGAATAGACAAACATTCTTTAGACAATTTCCATGTAAATCTGGTTCATGTTGTTCGTGTTTAAATTTTGTAAGTACTTCATATTATGCACACTAACTTTCTCTTCAAATATAATTTGCTGTGTAATTTCAAATGGAATGCTAACCTCATTAGCTCTCTTATAAGCATTACTTGTAATAACACTTTGTGATGAATAATCAGATCCCTTCTTAATAAATAGTGTCTGAATTTTCTGAATCAGATAACTTCCTTACAACTCCAAATCATGAATCAACATCTCGGATTATGCTATAAGCGGTTTCCCAAAAATTTATCTTTAATCTAACAAAATTTGAATCCCCATGGATATTGAACCAACTTTGTGGAACATAATTGAATATATTATCCAAATACATTCACTTTGGTGCTGGTCTTCAAATTAACGAAACACATAAAGAGAATTCAAATCTAAAATCTGTTCGCAATTTGCAAATTTTCTTCACATTGCAGGTTACCTTCTGATTTACCTTCTGAGCAATGTTGTCTTATTGACAAGCAACATCTTTACCTTCTGAGTTACCTTCTTATCATTTTAAGTTTCTTTGAAAAGTACCGATTCACTTTCTGAATTACTTTCAGACTACTCATTTGTTCTTAAAAAATTCCTTAACACTTTTTGAAATACCTTCTAAGTTGTATCCTTTTGTAAAGCATTGTCATAAAATTTTTGAGTATCTTTAATTGAATACTGCACACTTAATGAATTTTTTAATAAACACTTGACTCTTTTTGTTATCATCAAAATCCATATTGAGAGAAACCAACAACTTACATCAATTGGGTTTATTTCTAAAATATTTAATCTATTATCAATTTCCATATATTTAATTACCTAATGGGCTCATGTAACACTTCTTGAGCCCATAAGCCCTAAAATACACTTAGTAAGCCTAAATAGGAATTTCCAAGGCCTAATAGCCTAAATTAAATCTAAAACTAAATTCCGATTGGGCTCTTTTATTCAATTCTTAGGTCCAATATCCAATTTTACTCAGTTGGGCCAAACAAAATATTTTAAGCTCAATTCCACTTAAATTATAATTTGTATCCTCTAATGGGCTCAATTCTTAATTCCTTAAAGCCCATTACTCTAAATATCAAAAGACTTAGTTAAATTCTTATTGGGACTAATTTAGAACTCTTAAAGGTCCAATACCACTAAATAAAAAATTTAGTCTCTTCATACTCATGAGCTTAATCCAAACTTTTAAGGCCAATACCCTAAACGAAATGCAACCTTATGTATTAATTAAGGCTTTATATACCAACACATATAAGACTTTAACTTTAAGGAATAACAAAACATGATTGGATAATATAGAAATTTGATAGTTAATTACATACTTAATACTTAACATCTTTTATACATATACTATCGCTTCAAACATACCTTATGGTTTACCTTCTGACATTTGCTATACTACCTACATGATAACAAATACACAATGACATGCATGTTGCTTGATTAGGATAGACATTTTAAATAAATTAATAATTAAAGATGATTAATAATAACTGAGTGATTAATTGTGTGTGGTCGTTCTTAGACTCGGGCTGAGGAGTAACAATCTTGCGAGGCGATGCCAGTATGGTACATAGGTGCTTAGGTCATCAATGACAGCTTGGTGGGTCACTGATAGGGGAAAATAGTAGTGAGATAACATCTATCTAGATTAGTGGAAGTTGCACTTGTATAGTTTAGGATCGTGAGATCCGTTAAACCGAACAGTGTGATGGATTGAGATAGGTAGAGATGTGTAATGGCTTTAACCCTTAACTTTCGACGAAGCTTATTACTTACTAGAGATAGGAGATATACGTATTCAACCTACTTACATCAACTCCCTAAGCAATTATTGCTAATTAGGACCCATCGGTTCTCAATGTATTGCTGGAGTATGAATGCTCACTGTTGACTGTTGTTTGCCACACTCAATTTAAAGATATAAACTATTGGTTGCTGTATTACATTTAAATTATGTCTGTGTGATCATCTCTATGTACTTGGGTTGCTATATACTGGCCTTTGGCTCATACCCTTTTTTTTTTTTTTTTTTTCAGGTATTGGTGATTTCGACTTTAATGTTCCTATATGTTAGGTTTAGGATAAATCGGTAGAACTTGATGAGCAAAGTGACTAGGAATGTGGGATTATGTATTTTTCTTAAATAAAAGTTGTAGTTATATTTTCAAAATTTGTATTTTCTTTTGACGATATAATTTGTGCTCGTGGTTGTAAAATCCTTTATTAGACACATTGTATTGGTATTTATCTACCTTTTATAAGTGCTTATTTTTTTCGTTGCTTAATCAAATATTTTCAAACCTAATTATATAATTTTAGAATTTAAAATTGGTTAGCAAACGATCATTATAAACAAATAGTTAGGGTAGCTTTAGCATATAATACCTACTAGTTATACGTGACGAAACTAAGCATGCCTTAACTTTATATAAGGCGTGATAAAGGGTATCAATAGATTCAACATTACTGTATTAGCACTTCAAGGTCTCGGATAAAAAGCTTTCAAGGTGAAAAAAGAGCTATCTTTTCCATTCAAAAGTTTCCTTAGTTTAGGTCTTTATGTCTTTTATTTTATTCTTTTTAGTGCCCTATCTCTAGATGGGTATTTTCTCCAATTAGATTATCGGATCCTTGTTCTCAGGTAGAAATTTTTGTGTTCAAGAGTTTTTGATACCCTCTTTTGGTGTAAGAGATGTGATCTTGTCAGTCAAGGTTTATTACCCTCATCTCTTATCTTTCATGTTTTGGGTTGGATTGTTTTGTACTTATTTTGTTATATCAATAAATGAAGTTTCTTATTTTCTAGCCCAAAAAAAAAAATTTTTTCTCATTGTCATGGTTGATTTCGAGGAATTATAGAACAAAGCTAGATCAGAACATTATGATCAAATGACAACCAATACCTACAAATTTCATATCCCTTGTATTTTCACATATTGATGTAAATTACAAATTACACACTTGCTACATTTCCTTAGAATTTTCTATTTTTAATAATTGCTAGAACAATTTTTTTACATAATTTTCTATTTTTTCATTTTAAATTTTACGATGTTAAATTAATTTTTTAAATTTTAGATATTTTTAATTATTTTGTTAAATTTTATCTTAATTTAGTATTTTATTTTTTTCATTAATAATTTCAAGTGAATGAAATTTGTGCCAAATGTCAAAACTTAAATGAAAAATCTAATGATGTTAAAAAAGTCTCCATTTGCAAGTGCAAAGGTGAATGACTTAAATAGAAAGAAAATTAGATTTAGAAGTTAAATAGAAAAAAACATAATAACATTAAGGTCTAAAACGTATTTTTTCCTAAAGAAAAATAACAAGTATAATTTTCTTATACTATATTTGATGTGCATAATACTAAACATAAACTATTATATTGTTCATTATTACGTATACACAACATAAGATGTTATGATTTCACAATATACCTTTGTAATGTCCTTTATTTATTTAATTAATTTTATATATTAATAAAGAGGGAATTCAAAAATTGTCCTTGTTTGTCCTATAATTTTCATTTTTATGCATATATTTAATAAAATCCCTATTAAAATTAATTGAATTTAACATAATTCATTTAATAATTTTTTGGATGAAATTATAAAAAAGCTAACATGTTTTTTTATCCTTTTACAAAGAGAAGATCCATGTTTTTTATTTCTTTTTTGACAAAGAGATGACTTGGACTTCATCAGAAAGTGCTAAATGTAGCAACAATGACTTTTTTGACTACTTAGACATGTAAATAAGCTAAATCTTTCAATGGATGAGAAACAAATCTAGGAGAGCTCGTCCTTCAACTTGCAATTAGCGAAGTTGGATTTGTGCCATACACCCATTGCATTGTCCTAACTCAAAAAAGGGAAGTTTTTCCAACATGACTACGAATGTGGGTGCACCACCTTATCTCAAACAACTTTAATAATCAAAGGAATAAGGATTGGAATCTTAGTTGTTAGAGTCATCAATGCCATTTTTACATGACAAGAAGGAACTTTTGGAGGACATCGATGGCATTAGCAATATCACAGCTGAGAGAGGACTTATGCCATGTTTGATATGCAGAAATGGTCTGTAATGGAGTAGATTGGAGTAGAATGGAATAGAATGGAGAGCCCTTCAGATATAGGGTGGCCATGAAGTCTTATGGTTTCTTTTCTTTTTCTATTAAATATTTTGAAAACTTTTAGGTAATCTTTTATATGTTAGCTGATGAAAGGGGGGAGGATTGGAAACTAGGTAGGGGTAAAGGAAAGGGAAGATCATAAGGAAAATGAAATATAATGGTATTAATAGAACATCGCCATGTTACAAAAAGTAACAAGTTTCATTCCCTTTCACTAAGTCCACAACAAAGATAAGATAAGGATTTAAATAGAATTTAAGAGAAAAACTTACAATGAAAATAGAAGCTTTATTGATCCACAAATTGTAGTTATAACGAAGGCAGGGATATGGTAAAGATATGGATATAAGGATATCATAAAAGCTATTTGTGATGTCTGTATGTCTAAGGTAGTATTGGAAGGGATGCTATATGGAGGATTTTTCGAGTGATTGTGTTTTTTCTCTAAACTGTTGTTCCCCGTCATAGTGTTTGAGGCCTCTATTTATATAATTATGAAGGACCGGGCATACTCCTGCTTCAGGTCTATAATTGAGGGTCTTTCTAGAATTTCCTTTTGTTTTATCTTGTGGCTTGCTTGTCTTTATCTGTCTTGTCTTATCTTTTTTAGCTGCCTTTTACTATTTTGGATTGTTGTGGATGATGCTTATCTTTTCTTGTTATTATCAACTATTAATCATCTTCTTGTCTCTTATGTGTTCTTGGCTTCTTATTCTTTGAAAATTTCCTTCAGTTTAGGGCATTTAGTGTCAATTGTTGGCCATATTATCATGTAGCTAAAAGAAAAGATATTATATGTCTTGCTTTAGAAAATTAAGAAAAAATCCTTTGGTTGGTCAATTGAGTGTGCTATTTCATAGGCCATTCATCTTTCGAGTTACATGTCTTTAGAAATATTACTTTCCTTTTTTATTTTTTTTGGATATTTAAGATTATATTAAGCTTCCATGATAATTTTATGAATTGCAAGCCTCATATCATATTTGAACCATTTTGAAGGAATTGATATGATGACCATAGTGATTTTTAGGTTATATCATCTATTGGATGTGTCATTCATAGAAACATGATTATTTACAACTTCTTTTATCATAGCCCCAAACTTTGTTTTTATATATTGTTCAGGTGTTCTAATGACATTTTTTATCAGTCCATAATCCATCAAAAGTCTGTTTAGTACAGTTGTGTCCTTGGATAATTATACGCTTAAAGTGTGCAAGATTAATGTTAAATTTTTATATACAAAATTCTATTTATTCTTTTTTATTCTTATAAAAGTTTGAAGCAATATTATATATAAAGACCAGACACACCAAATCCCAAGATTTAGAGTACATAGTCCCCAACCACATATAACATTTTCACATTATATGTAAGGTTATCCTAAACTAACAGTTTATGAGAATTGTTTGATCAAATCTACTAAAACTATATAAACAACCTTTAACAAAACAAGATTGCTAATAAAAGCAATCTATACATATATATACATCATATGTACAAGGTTTAGTGTCAATACAAGACACTACAAAAATTACAAGTTTTTCTTAGACAAAAGGTAACCCTAAGAGATCTTAAGGTTTTTACAACTTAGGCTTATCTATCAAGCCTTCTATACAGAAAATTTTGCTTTAACAAAAGCTTCTCCAAAAATTCTGGGCATTCAAGTCCTATTCATCCCACTCATCCATAAATCTCTCATAGACTGACCCGTAACCTAGATCATCATATAACTCATCTCCATTATTTGTAAAGCAGCAAAAGTGAGCCAAAGGCCCAGTACACTATAACAAAATACAAGAACAATTTATCAAGCAAACTTAAATCAAATGGAATGCATCAATGATTCGATTCATTATTTTATTAAGTTTTATTTTACAGAATAATAGGAGGGTGTTCAAACCTTGGGATCACGCTACACGAATTTAGGGGTCCTAAGTAACAGCAGCTGCTCAGCGGGTTGATATAAGCAGTCTGAATACTTATATCTCCTATATCTATTCTATAAAGAAATAGCTTCATTTAGGGTTCAAAAGTTGTTGCCCGACTCTACTTAAACTCAGTCCACAACATAAGCCTAGTTCATAAGTTCTCATAAACTTTGAACTAAACCATGGTATTTCCCCATAAGTTTAAGCAAACGTTACTCGGATACTATTCCCCCCATCGACCATCCACTTAACCAAAATGAATCGCTATTGCATCATAGCGTACCATTGCATCATGACTTAGGTTAAGTGCTTAACTAACATGTCATTGCATCATGACAAGTTTACTGCTCCTCGGACCAGATTAAACAGCGTAATAGACATCCAATTCATCAAAGCATTAAGCCGAATTGAATTAAATCAATTTAAGAATGCCTAGTCTTAGCACACAACAAACAAGTTATTGTGTACCTGAACCCGATAGTAAATTACTATATTCACATGGAGGGGAAATAACCAAAGAACCTTTAACCGAAATAAGAATATCAAAACAATCAATAATTGAATGTAGAATTCACATATATATATATATATATATCACAATCTTAGGTTAACTATACCATGAGATCAATACGCTTAGCTTATAGTTTTAACATCTAATTCATACATAAAACATATTTATTTAGGTTATATATTTATTAGAATGTCATATATGAAGTAAAGATTGAAAATTGAAGAAGTTTGAATTTGAAAAACTCAGGGGATACGCAGCCTTTCTACGCAGGCAAAATTTGAATGAATATCGACAGCGTTAAAATTATACGCCGATGGTGTTGTACCCGGCGTTAAATATTTTTTATTCTATTAAATTATACCCAGGCGGCATTGAAGCCCCAATGGCTGGCGTACACTTTGAAAAATAAACGCTGGCAAAGTTTTAAACGTTGGCAAAGTTTTCTTGCAAAAGCCGGCGGCATTCGAAGCAGCTTTAAAAAAAAATCGATTTTGATCACATTCAACACCGCCTATACGTCGGCGGAGTTGAAGTGCCAGATGCCGGTGTACATTCAAAAACATACCTATTAGAAAAGAATTTATTTCCCCTGTTTTGCACTTTGCAAATTCCTAACCTACAACACTTTTAATCCTTCTTTAAGTTCATATTTATCTTCATATACTATCTTCTATCCACACTAATCAATCCTAGTAACTTTGAACATTAAAACAACACATTAAACCACTTCAATCACATCAAATCCTCCCCTCCTCTTCCCTTCAACTTCAACTACTCAAATCAACATTACTCCTCACCAACACTTCTATTAACTACTATAACACATAAAAAAGTTCACACAATAACAAAACACAATCCAACCTATATCAATGCATGAACCATATAACTCAAAAGACATTAAACTCATTCTACCATAGATTTCACATATATACTATAAGAAAGGAAATAAAACAAAAGTCTATACTTGTATTGACTTACATGAATAAGCCTTAGCTTAGAGAGATTTTTGATTCCATGAGCTTGGTATTAGTCTTTGGTTTAGGGCTTGTAGTTTAAAGGAAAGAAAAAGAGAAAAGGAAAGAAAGAAGAGGGAAATTCGTATGGAAATGGAGGGCTATCAAAAGAGGCCTTAATTAAGCAAATTTTAGACTCATTATTATCTTAAGTTTGACTTTTGAGGCATATAAGACTTTGGGTTGAATTTGGTTTAATTTGGAGCTCATTTGGGTGTAATTTAGGCATGAAAAATAGGCTTAATTTTGTAAAATTTATGTAAACAATTTCTTAGACAATTCAAAAGTTGATTTTATAAATTTAAACATAACACAAACATATTAATGCATAAAAACACAAATATTAATTATACTGTACACACATTAATATATAATATATATATATAAAACAATAACATTAATTTCATTACACATGCTAAATAACATATATGTAATGTTCAAGATATACTAACTTAAACACATTTAGCCTATTACCAAATAATCTACTCCAATATTAATATTACCATACATGACTCTCATAAATCGATATGCTCATAAAGTTCAATAATTAAGACAAATAAAACATATACATGGAAACTAAATAGAAATTAAAGTTAGGTCATTTCATTATATTTACTTTCTATGTTATTTTTTTTGCATATTCTTGTATCATAATAAATGGTTCTAGAAATTTTGTAAAGAAAGAAGTTTATCTTTTGTTTTGCTTCAAATCACATTTTTTCTGTATCTAATGGTGGTTTTAATGTTGGAAGTTTTTTTACTAAATCTTTAATTTCTCTTATTATCTTAATCTAAGTTTTATTTAAAGGTGAAAAATAATGGTTATAATGTTGAATTTGAACATATTAAAGGTAAAGAAAATGATTTTGTTTCTATGAATGACACATCCAATAGAGGATACAGCTTAAAAATCACCATGGCCATCAATTGAAGAAGAAATGACCATGTTTTTTTTTCAATATTTTTAATTAATGTTAATACTTTTTAACGAAGTTCAGGTTATATGTTTCTTAATATAACACAAATCATCTTTGTAAAAGGTAAAAACACATGAAAGCTTTTTTGTAATATACCCTAATTTAATAATTACTTGGTATAATATCACGCCTATGTTCGAATTGTCTTCTTAGAGCTTGATGAGGTCAGATTCCCGCACAAACAACCCATGGAAGCCATACGAAACCCGTTGTGGCAGCTTCACCGATGCAACCACCTTTAGTTCCGCCGATTTGGCATATGAAATAACTAACATTCCTATTATTTATATATATATATATATATCTATGTGTGTGTGTGTGTGTGAATTTTGCATGTTAGAATAAAAATTTAAAGTACAGTATATAAGTTTGTGTTAATATAAATATATGTTAATGTTTATGTTAGTGTAATAGATATTGGTGTTTATGTGCTTGTTAAAAATATTGAGTTTCTAAAAAATAAAACCAAAGTAAAAGAAAAACCCAAGCCAAAGATAGCAGATTTTAGTCCAAACCAAGGCTAAAAACAAGAAAATTTTGACCAAAAAATCTAAGCCTTTTTCTCTTTATAGTAGCTGCCCAAAAGTCAATAGATAAATGGTAAATATCAACTCATTTTTGTCCAAATAACAAAGCAAAAACAAACTCTAAAACATATCAAAATTCGTAGGAAAGTTCAAGCTTATTTTCCCAACCTTTTTAATCAAGTTTTCTTGCTCGATTCATCAAGAATTCACTCACACTCATCATCTACAAGTTTAAGGTAAGTTTACATATCCTTTTGTGATGATTTATAGCCTTTTGTTTCATGAATTTTCTATAAAAAATTAGCTTCTTGGTAGATTGCAAGTAGTATTGATATGTTGAGTTGTTTAAGAATGCTTTTGGATACTTGAAGTGGTAGTAGATAGGTTGTTGTAAGCCCCATTGTTGTTTTGAGTTGAAGAATTGGAGTTTAATGAGTTACGATGAGTGTTAAAGTTGTCTTATGTATGTTGAGTTGGTGAGTTTAGGGATGAAGGAGTTGATTGGTGTTGAATGATATTGAGAGTTATTTGATTTGGGTATGTGAGGTTCATGTGTGTTTTGAGTGGTTAAATGCATGTGGTATAGTATATAATGTTTGTATAAGCTTAGAGTATGTTTGGAGAAATGAAAAGTGTGTAAAAATGAAGTTTGAAATAAGGGAAATTTGCAAAAAATCAAACATCCTATCAAACACCATGTTTGGGAAGGTATATGGACCATGTAGTATTGATACAGCATGTATGGGAGGGTATTCCACCCATTGATGCATCATACACCATTCAGAACACCATGTATGATAAGGTTTTCATTTTCTAGACCTTATTTTGCATGTTTCCTGGGCCCAAACATCTTGCCATACACAATGTATGATGCCATGTTTCATTTTCTGACCTTTATTTGCTTTTTCCCTAGGTTGAAACTACTTGCCATACACCATGTATGGCATCATGTTTCATTTTCTAATCTTATATGTGTTTTTTCCCTGAGTTCAAACAACATTCAATACACCATGTATGGCATCATGTTTTATTTTCTAACCCTTTGTGTAAAATTTTTTAGACTTCTACACCGCTGGCGTAGAGCCGTCATACCTTAAGAAAAATAATAAAATAAGTAAATAAATAATTGGTAATGATGGAGGGATGATCAATGAAAAATGATATAAATATCTATGTTTATATGAATAAAGTGTTGTGTAGTAATTAGTAACTATTTGTGGTGATTATTCAAGTAAGACTTAATGATTTTGATATAAAATAAAATTTCTTACTACAGTTGTTAATCCCTGGTTGAGTGCTTCCATTGATCTTCGGTGTAGCAGAAGTACATAGTAACATGGTTGATTGCTTGCCTAGGATAGGCATATTTTAACTTAATTTTAATTCAAGATAACTTAAGCTTTGTTTGGATTGGTTGTGTTTTATGCCGTTGAATCTGATTCGAGGAGTGACACCCTATTATGAGATTAACATGGTAGTTTAGGCGCTTAGGCCACCCCTATCAAGATTTGACAATTTATAAGTTGTACGGTAGGTAGTCGATGGGGTTATTGATATTGGCATAACGTTTTCTTACTCTTAAAATGAAGTAATATGATTTAGTTCACGTCTATGGGACCGGTCGAACTAAGTGATATTATGGATTAAGTTAAGTAAAGATGAGTAACGACTAAGAGCCCTGGATGAGACTATTAATCATTATTAGATACATCATTAGGAGATATAGGTATCCGAACTGCTTATATCAACCCCCTGAGCATCTGCTATTACTTAGGAACCCCAGATTCCCTATTTATTCCGAAGTTTGAACACTCCTATGCTATTTGACTAACTAAAGGAATATATAATAAGTTGTTGCTTGCTACATTTGCATATAGTCTAAGCTTGTGTGTCATTCATATGTGTACTCATTACTTGTATACTGAGCCTTTGGCTCATGTTTTATTTCTTATAGGTATTAATGATGAAGATGAGTTCTATGTTGGGATGGGATATGAAACCGATTTTGAGGATTTTCTAGATAATTGGGAGGACTAGAGACCCGACTATGGCCTTAGTGAAATCTTTTTATAATACTTAGGGAATATATGTAATAATTACTAAAGCTTTTGTTTAACTTATATATCTATCTTTTGTAAATGGCTTGCTTGCAAGCCTTTGTTTGTAATAACTCTATGTATATATGTGTGTATTAAGTTTACATGAAGTTTTTATATTGTGAAGCTCATGAAATTGTTCTTATAAGAGATTTAGACAAACAATTTCTCAAACCACTCTTTATAGATATCTTACATATAATATTGTAGGTTATATGTGATTGGAAAACTGGATTCACCAGTTTTATATATATATGCAGTGGGTCTAGGTCCTTACAGCATCCATCACTAAGAATCTCGACACCCCTTCCTTCTCATCATGCAAATAAGATTTAATAATTACTTGGTATAACCTCACACCCATGTTCAAATTGTCATCTTAGAGCTTGATGAGGTCAGACTCCCGCACAAACAACCCATGGAAGCCATACGGAACCCGTTGTGGTAGCTTCACCGACGCAATCACCTCTAGCTCCGGCGATTTGGCATCCATGACTAAGAACCTCGACATCCCTTCCTTCTCATCATGCACATAACATACAACATAACCATCATCCTCCTCTGCTTCTGGATCATCTGGCTGTCTCGCCACAAAAAACGGCTCACCACCGTAACACCCTGGCTCGAACATCCGGCAAGCCACCGTGCTCTCCCTTCGGTCCCGATTCCCCACGTCGATCTTCACAACACCCGAAAATTTGGGCATTGGAGCGCCTACCGCCGCATAAACATACCTATTCTTTTTTCCTATGTAGGCAGGGTTTATGACTGCAAAATCCAAGTTCCAAGCTGACAAAGGCTGCTGTGTGATTGTTCCCGTCTTGACATCAATCTTAACTTTCTCTACAAGGGCATGGATAAGGTCCGCTCTCTCCAACATGTGTTCCGCTGACATAATATTTGTTGCTATTAATACTATCGATTCATTGCCATCTTCTTCCTCATCCCATGCATTGACGGTATGGGTTATATTAAACCATGACACATCAAACCACTTCATTTCGGATTCGTCCTTTGCGTACCGTGGAATGATCCCGATTCGGGGCACTTTTGAGGCGTCCAAGCTAACCAGAGACCCTCTTCCAGATATCATACTCATTGGGTTCATACTTGTTTGAGTGTCTATAAAAATGGCATATTTTTTCGTGATTGCGCTATCGTGAAGAAAAGAGGCTCTTGTCAGGGAAAATATCGGCAAGTCTTGCTGTTTATTTCCATTGGAATCGAATCTAAAATAAGTTAAAAATGGAGGTATTGGTCCAGGTCTATACCTAAAAGCAAAAGTTTCCTTCGTATCGGGATCTACCTTGGGATGAGCAGTCATGCTTATGATCAACTTCCCATCAAAATCATGACGCCCTAGTGTTATAATATCTCCATCTGGTGTTAGCTTTATAGAGTAAGGGAGGTCCGATTCTCCAAGCGCGAAAAGCCGGTCCCCAAACAAAGCTAAGCTGGTGTTTGCAAGACCTATTCCATTGCCAGGATTGAACTGCCCGGACAGGACCCGAGCAGCAGTTAAAGCGCCTCGTGCGGTGGAGGCAATCAGGCCGTTGAATCCGGAAAACACGCTTGGGATTACAGGAAAGCCCAAGTCACGTTCCGCCGTATACTTATAGGTCTTAACATAGCGGCTGCAAAGAACTGCTCTGCCTGATCGGGAAACCCTAATGGAGTGTAACATACCATCACCATCGAATGAATGGTAAGGCCCTTTAGGGAGGTATTGTGGGTTTGGGCCGTTTCGGATGTATGCACCGCATAGAGAAGGGGGTAGGGCGCCGAATTCGATTTCGCATTCGGTTGGAGGAAGCTCATCCACGGGGGCGAAATTGTCGGAGAGGACATGTCTGGGGTCGACCGATGGTTTCATAGGAGGGTCAATGAAGTTGTTGATTATGTCTTCAAATGCATTGAGGAGCAACATGTTAAGTGGCTTGGTTTTTGGTCTAACGGGTCTAGTGGCTGAAGGGGTGGTGGGTTTTGGAGTTGGTTGTGGTAGTGGAGTTGATGGGTTTTGTGGTGGTAATTTGGTAGTGGTGGTGGTCGTCGTGGAGAGAAAATTTGGGGTTTGGGTTTGGGGTTTGTCTTCAATTCTAACGTTAGAAATGTAGGATGATGGAAGAGATGATGTTGTGGGTATGGTCTTTGAAGTATGGTGGAGTTTGGAGATGTGGATTGTAGAGAGGAAAGAAGAAGATAATAGATCCATTATTTTAAAGATGCAAGGACTAGTGGATCATGTTCTCCTTCATCATACTTGGAGAAGCATATATATATACACACACACATATATCCGTATTGGTTAGTTTTCCAAAACAAACAAACAAAGGTATACCCGAAATCCAGTGTCTAAAAAATTATCATTCATGTAGGCGGGATGTTTTACGTGAATTTGAGCATGAAAGGAGCATTTTCATATATCATAAATTATGTGGTGAAACCATGAAAGTGTTGGTTTGTGCTGCGAAGAAGTGGCAAATATCCTTTAAGAAAGACGAAAAAGGAAAGAGGAGAAGTGGAAAAAAAAAAAACAACTCAGGCAAGAATGGATTTGTGGCTATTACAACTTACTGTCTAGCAATTGAATGATGTGGTCATATTTCCATTTTAAAGGAGTGCATGTATAAGTTGCCACGTAAACTATCTAGGATAAATTACACAGGAGGTCACAACGTTTGGGAGTAAGTTATTTTAAGTTATAATATTTCAAAAAGTTCAAAATATATCATAACATTTAAGAGTAAGTTCATCTTAGATCATAAAGTTTATAGAAGTTGATCAATTGAGGTCACTATTTATACGTGTCAATAAAAAAAATATTTAATTTAAACTAAAAAAACCCTTCTCTTAAGACCCATTGACATGTATTAATAGAAAAAATATTTAATTAAATCTCATAAGATGTCTTTTCAAACGTTGTGATCTTTCTTGAACTTTTTTAAACGTTATGACCTAAAATGAACTTACTCTAAATATTGTGATTTTTCTAGTGTAATTTATCCAATATATATATATATATATACATCTTCGATTATTTTAAAGTATAGATGCCAAATTTAAAAAAAAAAAAAAAAAGAGAGGTGTATGACAAAAACGTTCAAAGTAGTCCACATAATATAGCCGGAAAAGAATAAACATTAAAGATACCAAATTAATCTCATTAGCAACTGAAACACCAAAAAAAAATTTTCAATCTCCTTAACAATATGGATGAGGAGTAGGAAAAAGATTCATTCTATGGAAAGGAAGAAAAAAAATCACTCCTTTTATTTTATTTCTTATTTTGTGAATAATGGTGGTCCAAAAGGACCAAGACAAGTGGTTAATGATGGACCGCATGTTTGAATAATCAATAATTATTAGTGGTTAATACTAGATTATGTTTGAATAATGAATAATTATTTAGGTAAATGTTAAATGTGGTATATGATCTTCAAACTTAATTGGTAATTGAACTTTGAAGTGACATATTTAATATTCAATTAAAATTTTCAAGATAATTTTTACAACCTTCTAAACACATTTTGCATTATTTGCTAACAGAAAAAAATACACTTGATCATTTGATCTTTACTAGTAGCTCCCCTGACGATGTCTAGCACTGATAAGGTATTTCTTTCATGTTAAACGACAAAGCAAATGACATTCAATAAAGATTGTAAAAATAATTAAAAAAATTTGATTAAATATTAAATTTATTTTTTTAAGTTCAACTACCAAATTTAACATTTTTTTAATTGTTTAATACCACTCATTATCTAAAGCTAATTTTGAGTTTGGTAAATATTGAATTTGGTACCTAAATATTGAAATAGTGGTCAACTTAATATTTAATCAATTTTTTTTTCATTTTCTATCTTTAAAGATGTAGTATATTATTAAATTTCCATTACTTCTTTTAATGCTGTCTACTACTGATAAACTGTTTCATCACATCAAAAAATGGAGTAAACAACGTTAGTAAAATGGTAAAAATAGGATTAAAAAATTGATTAGATATTAAATTAATCAATTCAAAATTTAGATATTAAATTATATTTTTATGTAAAATTCATATATAAAATCGGACATTTTCCTTTTTGAGTTTAATTTGAGATGACATGCACCTTGCTACAACTTATCACTACTTTTGTCACGGTTCTGGTGTACCTAACCACGTTATAGCAAAGCTTTGGAAACATCATCGGTGCCAGATAATCCAAAAATAAGCGCTTGGCTTCAAACAGATTTGACTAAAAGCAAGTCTGCAAATGGAATCGAAAAAAGGCTACCCTCCATGTTTATAATGCCGCTACGTGGAGAAAAATATATTTTTTAATCCGTAACGGTTTATTTATTTTACCTACTACGACGGAGAGAAAATTCTTACAGTGGGGAGGAAGATTAAACCTTGGGACTTAGAAGATCATGGTTCGATTAACTAGTCTATCATCTCTTCTTTTTTTTAAATAAAATCAAAATAATTAGTTTTTTAATATTTTAACGTGAACCCAATTCATTATTAATAGTTTTTTTTTTTTTGCTTTTGGTTTTTATCCATTTAATATAATGACTAGCCAAAACTAACGATTAACTAAATTTTCTATTATAACCATAAAAATTAGATCATTTAATTTCATAAGTACATTAAAAATTTTCAAATAAGTTAGTCAAATAATATAACTACAATAAAAATTCACAAATCGACAAATCCAACAACAATAAAAACCAACAAATTAAAAATATAAGTCTAATTCTAGTTTATAAGACATAAAATTCAATATCGAGATTACATATATCAAAATTTTATATTTTCTCTATATTTCAAATTACAACACAATAATTAATAACATATTCAAGATATAAGTTCTATCTATTTATAATTTTAGAATATTAATTATTTATATATATTATATATATGTAGATATTTTGAACCAGTTAATCGAAACCGTTGGTTTTTATTAGTTCTAAGCTAAAACCAAAACCGAAAACTGAAAAAATTAAAAACTCTAACTCTAACCGAAACTGATAGATCAGTTAACTATATTTTTAGATTGATTATTTGGTTTTGGCTCAATATTCAGTTTCACCAATTTTTTGGCATACCCTTAACTAGGACCTCTCATATGAGAGACTAGAAGAAATACAATAGACCATAAGGCCATTGACAATCCTTAATGAATCATCATTTTTTTTCCTATTTGAGTCCTAATAAATTTTTTTCCCTATTTCAGTCTTAATGTTTGCAAAAAATTAACAAACAAGTTTTATTAATGACGTTACTTTAAACAAGTGATGCATTTTCAATTGGCCTAAAATTATTGATTTAAATAATTAAATATGTAACTTCAAAGGATATTAAATATAATAAAAATCAGAAATTTTATATAGGAAAACGGGATAAAATGAATTTTAAAATATAGACATCAATGCATGAATCTCTCCGGAAAAGTTGAATGACTCATCGGTGAGTTTACTATTTAAGTATTATGTAAAACACACCATATCACAGTAAATAAAGAAAAAATGAATAGATGGATATCTTTTCTTTTTCATTTTTTAACACACTCAATTACTTAAAAAGGAAGATCTTTGTAATTAAAAACCCCCCTGAAGCCAAAATCCCAAAATAAATTGACTATACAACGGAAAAATATTCGATAGTTAATACTAATTCTAAGTGTATATATATGTAGTATGTAATTATAATCATATATTAATACATGGATGAATTATTTTTTAGTTTTTAAAATAACCATCATCCATATAATCAAGTGTTAGAATATTATTGATAGTTATACATAAAAAAAAAAATACAAAAAAAGAGAACAATGGAATTTAAGATTTTGCTTGCCTTTTTTGCGGGTGGGTTTAGACACAACGAAGGATGATGGGCATGTGTGTATTAAATGGTTTAATTAGGATTAAGAAATTTGGAAGAACCAAACAGTGTTTACCAAATAGCGAGGAACGAAGGTCAAACTTCGGTATCCAACATATAGGCAAAGCCACAAAGCGACCGTGGAAAAGGACATATTAACGCGGCGCTAGTTTCTTGAACGATAATCTAAGCAACATTAGCGGTATAATTATCTTCATCTTTCCTAACAGTATTAACTACATAATTCACCTACTAATAAAATTTAATTCTTGGTTTACTATGATATGGGGTTTCACATAATACTTGAATAGTGATATGGTTTGGTAGAAAAATCATTGTTCACAAGCAATAATGGGCCAGCCCTATTAAAATTAGTGACCGAACCATAAAATTTCCTACATGAATCATTTAAGTTTTTATGAGAGATTCTTCAATTGGTTTCTATATTTCCAAGTTCATTTTCTGTCTTTTTTTAAAACAAATAATTTTATTATATTTTATTAATTTTTAATAGGGATGAGTGAGTAACCCTGTCGTATAGGGTATCTACCCATACCTTGCTCGACTGGAGAGGGTTCGGATGGGTATTAAAGGCTACAGGATAAGGTCCAAGTATAGATTTTACGGAACCTGCTTTCATAAGGTAAGATACATGTATGAGGTTTTCATATCATGTACCCATCCTGGAATCTGTACTAGTACATATTTTAGGGTATATTATATCTATCTTATTAAATATTATGAAGCAATGTTAATATATACAAAAGAAATAACAATACTCCATTTTTTATTTGATCCATTATTCACATAACTATTATAGTGATTCATGCATTTATAACTAGATCTAATTGTTTTTAGGTTCATACATGCATTAGACTTTAGACTTTGTTTTATGTTCATGAACAACTTGTAGTAGCATGATGATAGTAGGAATGTTTTAGAAAACTCAAGATCTATTTTCTTTTCAACAAAAATCATTTTTGAAAATTCGGATGAAAAATGAACCATATTTAGACTTTTTCAACTTCAAAATATGCGTTTTTCATTTAAAATGAAGGGCTTAGGACATAGATAACATCAATGAAAGATTTTGATGACTAAAGTTTAGATCTATGTGTTTATTGTGTACTATCATGCATTTGTTTTATGTTTATGTTCATATTAAGTGTAGATCTTAGTTTTGAACTTGAACAAAACTTGTGAAATTCGTATTTGGCAAGACCCCCATTTAAAAACCACTTTTCAAATGTCAAAATGTAATTTTTTTTCTTAAGATAATGAAGGCTTAATGTATGTATATCATCAAGATTTTTTTTTACAAGAATCAAAGGTATATTCAAAAGTTATTTTCAAAATAAAAATCTCATTTTCGGATTTTGGCCAAGGCATATTTTAAAAACATGTTTTCCAACTCAAAAATGAAGTTTTTATTTAAGAAATGAACGGCTCTTAAGATAGGATATGTAAGGAATGGATTTTCATGAGTTTAGATAGATTATCAAAAGGAATGTCCAAGAATAAATTTTGTAAATTCGGATCTCAACCAATACCAATTTTTAGAACCCATTTATCAACTCCACAACTAATGTTTTATGTGAAAAATGAAGTATATAGGTAATAGGTATCATTAAGTAGTGATTTTTATAAATTGAAAGGAGTTTTGATGAGATTAATGTGTAAAACAAGAAGTGGAATCAAGATGGAAAATTTGGAGTTAGTAGTCCACTTGTAAAATTCGTAACTTTGGATGATGCCCATGAAAACACCTATCATCCAAGTTCAAAATAAAAGTTTTATGTGTTAAATGAAGTCCTTAGGTAGTGGATATAATAAAGCCTTAAATTTTAATGCATTAAACAAGTTTTTCCCAAAGGAATCATTCAAAAAGTGGATTTTCTAAAATTCGGATTTTTAAGTAAATCATATTGGAAAACATATTTGCAAAGTGTAAAATGAAAATTTTTGTATAAGAATGAAGTCCTTAGTAGTTATATATGGTTGAGCCTTAAATTTCTAAGTATCAAATGATTTTACTTAAAGGAATCACTCAAAAACTAATTTTTGTGAAATTCGGATTTTGGAATCAACCCCACTTGAAAACATGTTTACAAAGTACAAAATAGAAATTATGTAGAAATGAAAGTCATAAGTAAGAGATATAATGAAGACTCAATTTTAACAAAAATAATTATATTTTCTTAAGTAATAAATCCAAAACAAATGGAATGATCAAAGCTAGAAAACTAGATTTTTCATAAGCAGTTGTTATTATGGTCTTGCAAGATAAAAAGTTATAAAATTTCCTTTTAGCAAAAATCATCAAGATCATGCATACATAAACTCATATCATGTCATTCATGATAGGAAATCACTCATATTGTATGCATAGCTAATTTATGTAGTAGGAATATTACAAACATTTACAAAACTATTTTTTGGAAGTTGAAATTGCTATTGCCCTAATCTGACCAGACCTTTTCGAAGCTTAAAGTTTTCAAAACTTAAATATAATATTATAAATATATAGATCTTTCGAAGTAGATAGAAATCGATATATAATTTGCGAGATTCCGAGTTAAAATGATCAAGTTATGGCCGTTTTAAGTTGGAATTCCCGCTTAGGATGAAAATTGCGAATTTGATAGTTTGTATAAGATCGTTTGGATTAGTTGAGTTGAAATACTTATTAAAGTATTTCTTCCTTTTTAGGTGATCCCGAATTCGACGATTCCTTACCACCTAATTACTATTATAGGAGACCGACGATCCAATGGCGAGTGAGTTTTCTCCTTATTTTGTTACCTTGTTTATGCTTGTAGCTAGTTGCATTAGAATTATAGGAACAAGATAAAAATTGATATGAATGGAGATAGGATATATGATGAGACTGTGATGAATGTATGCCAAGGAATACTAAAGCATATCGAAACCACGATTCGATTAGATAACTACACTGTTCATATTATTTCTGTTATGTGTATGATATTGATTGGTCACTCTAAAGAATGTATGACTATCTTGACCTAAGCAAAAATTAAATTGGTCATGCGTCGCATCGGACATATCGCATTTGGTAGCGTGCTACTCCTACACAGATCGATTGGTATGGTCGAAGGACTCGTTTGGATAATGAGACACGGTATCAGAGCTCATTCATAGGGAACTAAGGCGTACCAGGGATGCATTCCATGTGTGAGCCTAGCCGAGTCGAGTGCTATGAGCCGAGGCTTGGGGACTAGCAGTGGTCATGTAGACTTCAATACCATCCCTAACCCAGGATACGGAGGGCGTAAATCCGTTCTGTGTGTGGGTTCCGGATACCCATACATAATTGTTTACATATGTGTTTGTTCATGCATAGCATATGGTTGATTATAACTTGCTTGTTATGGTGCGGAATTAAGGGAATTCTCACTAAGCTAGTGTAGCTTATACCTCAATAGTTGTTTAAATGAGCAGGTTATCTCAAGAATGCTAAGTGGGAACCGAGTGGTTGAAGCCGAGAATGACTTCGGGATTTCGGCAAAGAATAAGAATGTTTGAAGTTATCAGCTAGTTTTATAATCTGCCTTGTAACAGTCTATGTAGGAAAGTTTGTGGATGAATATAATTGAAGTTTAATGATTTGTATTATGAAGTATAGTAATTTGTATCTGCAGTATAGTGAATTGTATTTCCTTTACATTGTTACTTAAGTTATATCAACGTAAAATGTATTACTCCGATGAGTCTCCTCCATGTGTTAGACGCCTTATACATAGTATGGAAGCCTTCGCGTGACTGAGGTGGTCATTCTTAGGCTTTAAAATTGTGTACGGCGGATTGCCACGTTTAGGTTACCCTTCGGGACGTGACAGCAGCTTCACTTGTTTTAGCTATTGCAGTAAAAGAAGTCTTCTAACGTGCCTAAAAACTTGAATTTTAGCTACCTAAAACATTTACCCATACACCTTTATCAATTTTCATGCTTAAAATGCTATAAAATGTGATAATCTAAAATTACACTCTTACCTTATTATGAGACTTGAAGTTCTTGATTAGCTTCTTACTTTTCTAAAATCTTTTCATTGCCATTATTTCTTAGTAGGAAAAACGATTTAATAGCTAGTTAGTGTTAGCTAATCTTGAGTTAATCCCACGTTATCAAGCACTAAAAAATCATTAAAGTTTAAGGTTTCTAGAGGCACTTACCTTAGGGTTTTAGAGAGTATTTTAGAATGAAGAAATGAGAGTGGAAGAAATCAAAAGGGAGAAAAAGGATACATCAGTTGATAGGTTTTTGGCGAATAAGTTATATTCTTTTCACCATATTGTGCCACATGCCACAAATATAGGCACGCATTTTTTACTGTGTAAAAATTCTTAGTAGTTTTTAATTCAACCGTGATTTTTATTTAGTTTTATGGAGTAATTATGATTAAGATAGTTTAACTAATTTTAATTTATTCATTTTAATGAAATTTTGAATCTTAAGTAATCTAGGTTTGGTAAAGGTGCAATTTTACAAAAAAAGGCCGCAAATTGCATTGTTTCAATTTCTTTTGACTGTGCCTTTATGAATTTAATTCTTTGCTAATGAATGGTGTTCTGGATAATTTCAAGCGTTGGTTATTTTGAGTGATTTATTGATTTTGTAAGTTATGCCTTACGTATGAATTTATGTTTAGTAAAAAGGCATGTGTGAAAGTTATGGTGATTGTGCATAGCTACTTGGGAGCATTATTTTAATTAAATGATAAAGTGTGTATGAAGTCCTCTTTGGAAGGCAGTTTTGTTTGTGGGAGACTAAATTCCATATTAGAATCCAAAAATCTTTTCTCGAACCCTTCTCCATTTACTTATGGTACTTTATCTTGTTATTGCTTTATATTGTTTAGCTTCTTATTCATTGATAATTGTGCATTAAATTGAAAAAGGAATAAAATTTGTCCTTAACTCAATTCGGCCTCCCCCCACCACTCTCATAAATTTAGTCAAGTGTATCTTGAAACCAAATTAAATACTTATTTTTACATGTAGGATCTTTTGGTGCACAATGACATGGTTGAATCTAAAAGCATCTATGTTACTAATAGTGATATTTTCTCTTTCTCTCTCAAGCCAAATTTAAGGAAAAAAGTATTAATGTGTCTTCTATAGATAATTGTTAATAGTTAAAAAAAAAAATTACATATTTTCATTCATTTTCCTAACTTAATAGAGAGAGAGCCTTTTTTTTCCTATTATTTACTTGTATTTCTAACATTGGGATTTTTTTTTCTTTTTAATAGCACGGAGAATTGTTAGGAAGACTTATAATTTGATTACACATGTCAATATTTAGTAATTACATGGTTGAGATCTTGTGATTTGTGGTAGACATGATCACATTTTGGTTGGCCATGTTAATTATTCAGTGAAATTCTCGTGGTTTGTAAAATGAGATATCCTATTTGTTGAGAACCAACCTTCCATTATGGTTGTTAAATCTCGAGTCTAGTTGTACATTTCTATAAGCATATAATTCTATAAGCCTCTTTTGAGTTAAAATTGATACAAAAGCGTTTCGGTGTATACTCGTGTTAGAATTGTGAGTTTAGTTGTACAAATTCATGAATTTACGATTCTACAAATTTTATACAATTCTACATGATTTGATACTATTCCATGTGATTGTACTTCATTTGGGTATAATGGTTATCAAAAATAAGGAAAAAGGGTATGCCTCCACAATTTAAAATAAGTTCATCAAATTATTAGTGAAATTACATAAACTTCACCATTAAAGGTCTCTCTCTTCTAATGATTAATAAATAATAGAGGAAAAAAAAGACATATTATTTATTAAATAAAGGTTGGTTAGGTTATTCAATTGTAAGGGATGAGGAAATATATAAGTAGTTATGGAGGATGTTAGTACACTTATAGATAGGGAGAGTTGTAGAAGTAAGATTGAGACAACTTGATATTCATTACATTGATGATACTGAACATGAAATATGAATATATATTTCAAAAGATTTAGAATTAAACGATGTGAGGATTATTGATAGTTGTACAACAATGCTTTTGAAATAATGATGACGATAATAAGAATGATGATTATAGTTTAAATAGTTTGTGTCATGTCTTGAGGAGTATCCTAAACGTGGTAGTCCACCATACACAATATCAAAGCCTATAAATAACTACCTTAGTCATAGAAAAGCTTTCATATTATGTACAAGGTGTACTTCACAACAAAGGAAACATATTAACTAGCACAATTTACGATGGTCGTAATTAAATAGCAATGCAAGAGAACTATGTAACATTGATCTTAAGCAAAGTAGATTACATTCCTTAGGGGCATACCCCCATTAATGTTCTCAAATGAATCAGGTATCATAAAGTGTTTCCAAGAGAAACTTTATTTTATTCTCCGAGGTCCTTTAGTAAAGCTCCAAAGCCACTAATGATTTCCTTCTCATCTTGTCACTCTATAAAGCCTCAAGTACTCCTGTTTCAACAAAAATCTATGGGGATGTAAGCTTTCAACTTTCTTAGTGAGATACTTCTCATCTTCGCACCAACAATCAATGATAAACAAGTATATTAGTTAAAAAATATCTATGCTCAAGCAATAATCACATGAAACACACAAATATGTATGGTCATTTGAAAACCATACATATAATGGATTTACCACTTGGTGATAAGGGTTAGGGAATTCGAATTGAGATTTTTCGCATCCTCTACTGCTAGTCCTTGAGCACCTGTTCATAGAAGTGATCGGCGCAGCTCCTACCTAAGGATGCATTACCCGAACGTTTGTAATTTCCTCAAGAACCAGTAGATCTACGCCCGCAGTAGGATTTCATAGGTCTTCACAACATTCAATGATGTGACTCTATGATATGCCATGCATGATCAATTTATCATTCAATTCTCGATCAAGTTACTTTCCGTTTAGAGGTGATCAACAAGATAGCCATATACACAACAACATGATAATGGAAACATAGAGCATTAATCAACCATCTCAAGGTTTTGATATACTTTTCATTTGTTGATCAAGCATAGAAGAATCATAAGTATATTCCCATGATATCTACATATAAATCCATTTTATCTTTTCCCTATATTCTAATGCTCTACTATACAAGCACATATAAGGTAATAAAATTAAGAGAAAGAACTCACTTAACCATAGATCTTAACCAAAGTAGTCCTCAAGAAAGGGCACTTCGTTATCCTCATCACCTGAGCAAAAGAAATACTCCGGATAAGTATCTCATATTATTCTTACTTGAAATTTTATTATAGAGAACCAATGCTTAGTAGAATTCCCGATTCCTAAGTTTTAATCTTTCTAACGGTCATAACTAACTTATTTTAACCCCAATTTTCGCATATGAGCAGTCGATTTTTACTTACTTTGAATGTTCTATCAATTTCTAAGGTTATTTCAAACATTTAAGGTCATTTAGGTCTTGGAACTACTTGGGTCAGATTACATCTAGACTTATACTCAAGTTTATTTTGACAGTTTTCACCAATTTTATCTTATATAACTCTCTAAGGAATATGTGTGTGTGTGTGTGTGTGTGTGTGTGTATTATTTCTACATTTAAACATAATAGAAACTTAATAATTCTTATTACGTGCATGATCCTAGTAATGTTGCTCAAAATAGAATTTTTACCAAAGTAACCTTTGTAAAAAAGCTATAAAACTTAGGTTAATGAATAATAACTTTGAAACCTATAGTGAATCCTTGTTTCTTAGGACATTTCAATAGGTGATTTAGACTTGAAAATGAGGTTTTATACTTTGTTTTCTTCATTGAAAATTTCATGTCTCTTATACAATCTTCATTTGGAAACTTATTTTGCAAAATATTGATTTTCATGTGCTTTCAAGAAAAGAATTTCAAGCTATGGAAATCTTCCAAAATTATGCCAAAGGTTTCAATATTTTAAGGAAAATTAAAAATTAGGTTTATCTCTTGTTTTATCATTTTTGACATCATATTGACTTAAGAAAGAAAAATGAAAGTTCCACATCCCATTTGCTTGTTGTATGTCACAACACTAGTAGAAAATTTAGGAGATGGGTTTTGTTTTCCAAGTTCTCTTTTGATAAATGATTCTTACGTATTAAAATGAAATTTAGAAAGTATTTTACATAACCAAGAAGTGTCAATATGCAGAGGTTCATAACTTCATGAATCTCCCATATTATGCTAGGCTCTCTAAGTAAGTATAATGACAATCTTAAGATTATCATCTTGTTTTTAATTTTAAATTTAGAGACTTTTAGCCATCATTGCATTTTAAGTTCAAAAATTATTTTGGCTTTATAACTCACTATGAGCATTTTATGTACATGAACATAAAACTTAAACTTAAAATTATTGCAATATCAAAATGAACACAAAATAAAAGATTGACAAGATTAATAATAAGAACATCAATATAAAAGATGGGAGTCTTAGCTTATATTCAATGCCCCTCGATACTTGAAGGGGACAAATCACTAAGAAAGTAATTAAAATAAAACGAGATGCAATAAAATAAAATAGGAGTCTCAGATTTTAGACAAAGCTCCCCGAGACTTAAAATAATTTAGTCTCTTTCTGACTTGAATATGGACAAGTCCAAGACTAGAAAATGACTAGTCTTATTATGACTTCAAATGAACAAGTTTTGAACATGAAATAAAGAACATGAAAGTATAAATTACAAGAAATAAATATTAGATTAGCGAGCAATACGAAGCTCTAAATAATATATATACATATAGTTATAAATACATATATGATAGTTATAAAGTAAACAACATAAACATAAAATTGAAACTTGACATTTCCATCCTTAGCTTTTGAGCATCATGGGGAGAGTTTGCTCCACGTGAAATGCATAAAAATTCATTTAAACTTTCATAAACATAATGCATAGGGTATATGTTTAGAGTGTTAACTAAATAATTTGCAAAGGAGATGTGTGTGTGAGAAAAAGAGAGCGGGGGTGGCATGATCAAGAGGGAGTAAGGGGAGAGATTTCTTGGAGAGAAAATTTGAGAGAGTTTATGGGTGTTTGAAGCAGAGAAAGTAAAGTAAGAATGAGAGGAGGAGATGAAGTAATTATAGAGAGTGAAGAGGGTAAAAGATGATAAAAAAATTAATAAACTAAAAGTGAAAGAGAGTGAAATGGGAAGGGGCACGCGATACTAAAGAGGGGGGAGAGAGAAAGAGAGAGAGGAAAAAGAAGAAAAGAAAGATTAAGAGATATGATATAAAGTATGGTAGTTGTAATATTGTGTAAGAGTAGATTAAGAAAATGTAAGAATAGGTTATGGTGGAGTAAGAGTAGGTGTGCAAGTGTGTAAGAAAAAGGTGATTGATGGGTCTAAGAGTGTAAGAAAAAGGTCATTGAAATGACAGATATATACCGATAGAAAATAAGATACACATAAAAGTTGTTATAACTAACGTTTTTATCATTCAATAAATTAGTATATGATATAAGATAGATCGTTTAATATTATTTTATTATTAATTGTTATCTAATGGTGTTATCTTGATTTGCATGCTAGTGATCAAGTATGGAAACAGTTTGGTTTAGCTGATGAAATTATAACATAATAAATTAACACTATATTATAGGAAATTGATCCTTATTATTTTTCTAAATTCCTGAAAATTTCATAATTCTTAGAAAATAATCCAAGAGTCAAACACCGGAATTGAAACCCTAAAAATCGAACCAAGTTAAAACTTAATTCTAAATAAGATAAAAAATGAGATTTCTTAATTTGAGAAAAAAAAAACCCTCAAAAACAAAATAAGAAAATCCAACTATCTGCTGAATCAACATCCGTACATCAATCAAATCACCTATCCGATTCCTAAAACGCAAATCAAAACGATATATTCAAATAAACGCTCAACAACGAAATGCTAAGATCTTAAAACCCTCGATAGATTTTGGAATCAGAAATTTCAATTTTCACCAAAAGTCAAACTGAGTCAAATCATAACCCTAGACTCTGTTAAACGATCCCAGAAATTGAAAACTATTAAATAATCACAAATAAAATGAGATAAACCATAGATATCGAACTAAAAATATAATATGGTAAAAACTCCAAAATTATATCTTACGAATAACTCAACAAAAACCAGAAGTCAAACTGGAACCTTAAAAGTCAACCAAGCATAAAACAACCATAGTGTTCAAGATCCGATAATCCTGTGCTCTTAAACCCTAAACAATGAAATAAAAATAATTGTTGATAATAATTCGTAATAATATAAGAAAGCTTAAAAATATCATATTCACAAATTTCTAGTGTCCTTCGGATCCAAACGGGATTAGTTTTCAAAAACCGTGCCCCGGTACACCAGATGGTAAAAATATTCCGTAAATACCAATAGACTCATAAAAATATAAGGTTTTCAAAAATATCAGTTTTAGAATTTTTCGGTAGCTAAAAATTACAGATATCGCATTATTACACGTATTTTTATTACCACCGGTACTTTAATTGTCTAGTTTACTATTCATAGTACTTTTCTACTATTCATTACTATTCCTCTATCTCTACTTCTTCTTACTACCTATTCATACACCTACATACCTATTTCTTACGATTTTCTTTTCCCATAACAATTCTACACCACATATTACTAAACTTCTCTCACACTTTTTCTCTAAAATTAATTTTTTAATTAATTTTCCCCTCTTGCATGAAGTTGCCGTCCACCCATTCTCTCTCTTCATCCTCATTTATTTTCTTTTTCAATTAATTTAATTACATCTAATTTTCACTCTAAAATTCTATCAATACCCCTTCCTCTTTCATTCTACTATCAAAACTCTCTCAAATTCACTACACAAACACTCTCCACAAAATTTTCCTCTACCAAAAATTCTCTTTCACCAATACTCACAAAATTTCTCTCTACAACTACCATTTCTCAATAACCACATAACCATATATTCACTACCATCTTCAAACCACATAAACACTTTAGGAAAAGATTTCTTCCAACCATTTATTTACTCATGTCATGTAACTTAACATGACTATGGTGTTGTTTTAAAACTCATATGAGTAGTAAAAGCAACAACATGTTCATGTTTTGTTCTTGTACATGAACTTCCTATTTTATTATGTTATGTTGATTTTATTGTTGTTATAATACTAAATTCCTTATTCATATCTAACTAAATATATTATGTATTTATATATAATCTTTAGAGCATACAAGCACACTTGTTATTTATTTAATTTCATGCTTTGCAATTTATTTATTTCATGCTATTTCTTTAAGACTAGTCTTTCTAGTCTTAGACTTATCTATATCAAGTCATAACAACATTTTATTATTTTCTTTTGGGACTAGTCTATTCTTAGTCCCGGGATGCCTTGATGAAGCTAAGGCTCCCAATACTTGACCGGGATACCTGATGAAGCTAATGTTCCTAATACTTGATATTTTATTGCCTTGCTTATTATTATTTGTTTCTAGTATTTTCTCATGTTCTTATTATTTTATATGCTCACAATACTTGTACCTACATAATGATATTGTCTCAACTAATTTAAAAGAGGAATTTTACTTTATTAAAGGAACTTAAAACTAAATTTTCTATTATGTGACTTGTCACAAAATAATGGAGTTATTATCAACAAAATAGAAATAGAGTTTTTTCAAAGTTTTCTTAAATAACAAAGATAGTTTTACCAAGAAACATAAGAAAATAAATACTTTCTTTATATCATGGTAACCTAAGTTTTAGTAAAATAATTTGTTAGTTTTCAAAGTTTTCAAAAACTTAAAGATTAAAACTCTTTTCAACTTCATGACAAAACAAGGAACAAACTAGTTTTCAAATTAAGATAAAAATCAACTCATAAAGTTATAAACCCACTTAGAAAAATAATGATTTTCAAGTTTCTAAAGAAGGAACTTATTTCCAAAGAATACAAAGTATGGTAAGATAAAAAAAAACAAAGGATTTTTATCAATAAAAAGGATTCTTTCCAAATAAAATAGAGGAAATGAAATATCAAATTTTGAAAAATAAGAATTTGTATTTTAAACAAGAAATATGTGAAGAAAAGACTAATTTTCTAAAACCATTCTAAATACAAATTCATAAATAGGTTTTCAACAACTTAATACACTTTTGATAAATTTGATCTTTTATGAAATACTAAGGTTAAAGGAAAATTTACTTTTTTTGAAAAAAGATGAAGAAAATAAAATAAAATATACTCATTTATAATAACCTATGAAAATATAAAGTTTCTTCCAAATACTTGAAAAGAAATTTATCAAGATAAGTTTTAACACTTTAAAGAGAATTATTTTATGAAATAAATTGTTGAGACACTACCATTAGAATTTTTGCATATAAAGTGAGCTTATTTATGTACTCAAGGGATTTATCAATTATGTATATATATATATATATATAATATTTTACTAAAGAATTTTTGAATGAAGTTGAGTTAGAAAATGTTTTACAAAAATTTAGAAATATTCATTTCAAATCTGTACCCAACATTTTTGGAACCCAAATGACCTTATATGACAAAGATAATCTTAGAAATGGATAGATCTTTTCAATAGGTAGAAAACGATATATTTATATGCGGAATTCCGAGTTAAAATGAGCAAGTTATGGCCATTTTAAATTGGAATTTCATTCTCTACAAATTTAATGAACATAGTGAAATAGAATTAGAAAGTTAAGTAGAATTTCTACAAAATACTCATCCCGGGTATTTCTTTTGTCTAAGTGATGAAGGATACGAGAATACCCTACCCGAAGATTACTACGACTAAGAAGATCGCGAAATGGACGAATGAGTTATTACTCTTAATTTTGTTACCTTGCTTGTGCTTGTAAAGTAGTAGCACTAGTATACTAAGAAAAGATAAAAATGGATATATATTTGGGGAATTCGGGGTTATGTATATATATGTGATTCTATGTTTATGCGTGAAATGAGAATTAAGAATATCGCAACTTCAAACTGCTTGTTTAAGTATTTTTGTTTACCTACTTATGACTGCTTATTATTTACTAAATTGATTGATCGCCCTTGAATAAACCTTAATATGGTTTGGCTTAAGAAAAATAAAACGCTCATGCATAGCATCCATCGAGTCACATTCTTTCGGAAGACTGCTACTCCTACGCGTAGAGTTGGATTGGTTGTTATCTTGCTGTGACACGAGCCATGTTCCTTCCTAGAGAATCCAAATCACCTGGGGAATGCGACTCTAGGTTCGAAGCTGAGCCAACCGAACGCTTTGGGTAGGGACCTGGGGACTAGCAGTGGAAGATCAAGGATCTTCATTACTGATTCCCTAACCTTTGATATGGAGGGGTAAATTCGTTCTATATATGGTTTCCAAATAACTATATATATTTGCGTAATCACATGATTGTTGCATGGTATGCTATGCATATGTGTAAAAATCTAAATGAACTTGTTTGAAAATATGGTGCGAATGAAAAAGAATATCTCACTAAGCTAGTTGTAGCTTATACCCCTATAGATTTTGATGAAACAGGTATACCCGTGGCTTAAATTGAGGATCATGACATTAAGAAAGTCATGGAGAGATGTTAAGCTCCTATGAAGGAAATGGAATCATAAGATGAAGTAATTTTGTAAGGGTCTTTATATGTAATGATTTATATGATTGGTGTTGTGTTGATTCTAAGATGTATATTTATTTGAAGACGATAGAGGGATATGCCCCTAAGAATTGTAATTTAATATGTTTATGTTTTATGATAAATATTCTCTTTGCCTTGTTACTTATTTATTATTAATATAAATTGCGCTACTCCGATGCGTCCTCTTGTGATGTACGCCTTGTACATGATATAGAAGCCTTTGTATGACCGAGGTAGTCATTCCTAGGCTTTAGTATTGTGTACGCGGACTACCACGTTTAGGATATCCCTCGGGCGTGACAATTTATTGTTAAATATTATTTGGATATACTGCCTTAATTTGTTCATTAGAGATTATTGATGAATTATTCAGTATAAGGATTCTAAATCTAACGATTATTGGATTTTTGTTTCATTTTGAAGGTACTTGTTTTTTTGGGATTTGATATTTAGTGTTTTCTATTCCCTTTATACTCATAAGACATTTAGGGTAATTCAACTTATCTGATATTATCTAGGATTTTTAAGATTTGTGATTGATTTAGATCGATTCTAGGTTTAGGGTTGAATCAGGTCGATTAGGTTGTAGTATATGAAATGGTTTTGACAATGACATGTTTTTATTAAATTAGTTTCCTTTAAGGTTCCGAGCTTTACTTAAATCATTTGATATCTTAGGGTTATTGATTCTCTATTTTATCTTGTTTAGGGTTTCTAGAGTTCGGTTTATAGTCCTTGTTTCGATCTTAACTCTAAGGTTCTTTTATAAGTGTATCAAAAAATCTAAGGTCTTACAATTTGTGATAGTTTGTTTGTGACAAGGCAACTAATAATTAATGATTTATTTTTAGTTTTGAATGGTATAATAATATGTCTATCGTATCTTAATTTATATTAATGATAATATGTTTATTTTAGTTTTATACTAAGGGTAACAATTTATACTTAAATATTTATATTATAATTTGTATTGTGACCAATAGTTATATTGAATTTCTTTAAATTGATCATGTAGTTTAACTTTTTTATGTAAAATGTAAACATATTTATAGTTTTTGAATGCTAGTTTACCAAGTTATAAAAACTCACATTTTTATGTCTTGATTATATATTCCAATCCTACTAATCCTTTAACAATTCTTGGTGGAAGTAGAATTACAAGTTTGATAAACTAGCATGTTGGTTTCAATCTAGTTGAGAAAAATAGGGTCTATTGGAGAAATTAAGCCAATCTACTCAATAGTTTTTTTTTTTTTTTTTAAGAGCACAGACATGTGGTTCTTGGTTTTCATAATGAGTATAAGGTTATGGTTAAGATGGAAAGGATAGGAGTTTTAGTTTAATGCTTCATTTTATTTATTGAAATAAAATTAGAATATTATTTTTATTATCATGGAATAACCATACCTTTATTTTAATTTGAAAAAGTATACGTATACCATAAATAATATCTATTTCATGTAATGTGAAATTGATAAAAAATATCTACTTCTTTTTCTTCATTAAAGAATTTTTCTTTTCACAATTTTACTTTTATTGAAAAAAAAAACTTTTTACGAGCAAGATAACACCAACAATAAAATTACTAGTCATTTCCAATTTTATTTTATATTATCCAAGCAGATATTATTTAGAAAATGCTTTTCATGTTACCTAAAGTTTGTTCCCATGGTTATTTGTAAATTATGTGATCATAGATAGGGATGCAACTAGGTGGGTTTTTATAGGGCACTCGACCCACCCAACCTAATAAACATCATATAGGGTTTGGGATATTATGCTAAACCCTTTAGGATTTTTTGTCAAGTTATCTAATGGATATAAAACCCGTTGGGAACTCGAACACGTTTAAGAAAAAAGATTATTAAATTAATTGATAAAATTAAAATTAAAATTGATTTAAATTTTATGTATTTTAGTACTAGTTCAATTTAATAAATAGTATATACATTTTTAAATTTGTAGTTGTAAGCCCTTGAAAATTTCATAATTCTTAGAAAATAATCCAAGAGTCAAACACCGGAATTGAAACCCTAAAAATCGAACCAAGTTAAAACTTAATTCTAAATAAGATTAAAAACGAGACTTCTTAATTTGAGAAAAAGAAAACCTTTAAAAACAAAATAAGAAAATCCAACTATCGGCTGAATCAACATCCGTACATCAATCAAATCACCTATCCGATTCCTAAAACGCAAATCAAAACGATATATTCAAATAAACGCTCAACAACGAAATGCTAAGATCTTAAAATCCTCGGTGGATTTTGGAATCAGAAATTTCAATTTTCACCAAAAATCAAACTGAGTCAAATCATAGCCCTAAACTCGGTTACACAATCCCGAGAACAGAAAACTATTAAATAATCATAAATAAAATGAGATAAACCATAGATATCAAACTAAAAAAATAATACGGTAAAAACTTCAAAATTATATCTTACGAATAACTCAACAAAAACCGGAAGCCAAACCGTAACTTTAAAAGTCAACAAAGAATAAAAAAAAAACCCTAACGTTTAAGATCCGGCAATCCCGCGCTCTTAAAACCTAAACAATGAAATGAAAATAATTGTTGATATAGTTCGTAATAATATGTAGAAGCTTAAAAATATCATATTCACAAATTTCTAATGTCCTTCGGATCTGAACGGATCAGTTTTCAAAAACCGTGCCCCGGCACACCGGATGGCAAAAATATTGCGTAAATACCAATAGACTTGTAAAAATATAAGGATTTCAAAAATATCAGTTTTAGAATTTTTCGATAGCTAAAAATTACAAATATCGCATTTATACGCGTATTTTTATTACTATCGGTATTTTAATTATCTAGTTTACTATTCAAGTACTTTTCTACTATTTATTACTATTCATCTATCTCTACTCTTTCTTACTATCTATTCTTACACCTACATACCTACAATTTTTGTTTTCCATAAAACTTCTACACTATATATTACTAAACTTCTCTTACACTTTTCTTCTAAAATTATTTTTTTTTATCAAATTTCTCTCTCTTCCCTTCAATTGCTGTCCACCCCTCTCTCTCCTCCCTCTCCAATTATTTTCTTTTTCTATTAATTTAATTACATCTATTTTTCACTCCAAAATTCTATGAAAACCCCCTTCCTCCTTCATTCTTTCACACAATTCATTTCACTATCAAAACTCTCTCAAAATCTCTCCACAAATCCTCTCTTCAAGTTTTCTCTCTACCAAAACTCTCTCAAACCAATCATTCACAAAAATCCTTCCTTATACACAAACTATCTATCACATATCACTACTCACATAATACCCAATTCATTTACCACTTTCATACCATATAAACACTTTAGGTAAACTTCTTCCAACCATTTATTTACCCATGTCATGTAACTTAACATGACTATGGTGTTGTTTTGAAACTCATATGAGTAGTAAAAGCAATAACATGTTCATGTTTTGTTCTTGCACATGAACTTCCTATATTATTATGTTGTTATTTTTATTTATATCTAACTAAATATATTTATGTATTTATATATATCTTTAAAGCATATAAGCTCACTTGTTATTTATTTAATTTCATGCTTTGCAATTTATTTATTTCATGGTATTTCTTTAAGACTAGTCTTTCTAGTCTTAGACTTGTCCATATCAAGTTAAAACAACATTTTCTTTATTTTTTTCTTTACTCTTTTGGGACTAGTCTATTCTTAGTCCCGGAATGCCTTGATGAAGCTAAGGCTCCCAATACTTGACCGAGATACCTTGATGAAGCTAAGGTTCCCAATACTTGATATTTTTATTATCTTGCTTATTATTATTTATTTCTAGTATTTTCTCATGTTCTTATTATTTTACATGCTCATAATACTTGCATCTATATAATGATATGGTCTCAACTAATTTAAAAAGTAGAATTTTACTTTATTAAAATAATTTAAAACTAAATTTTCTATTATGTGATTTGTCACAAAATAATAGAAATAGAGTAATACAAGTTTTCTCAAGTTTTTCTCAAATAACAAAGATAACTTTACCAAAGAAACATAAGAAATGAATACTTTATTTGTACATTATGGCAACCTAAGTTTTAGTAAAATAATTTGTTAATATTTAAAGATTTCATAAAAAGCTTAAGAATAAACTCTTTTTAACTCCATAACAAAACTATGAAACAAACTAGTTTTCAAAGTTAAAATGAATTCAACCTATAAAGTTATAAACCCACTTAGGCAAAATAATGATTTTCAAGTTTCTAAAGAAGAAAACTTATTTTCAAAGAATGTGAATAAGATAAGATTAAGAACAAATTTTATCAATAAAGAAGATTCTTTTCAAAGGAAATAAAAGAACAAGTTTTAGAAAACAAAAAGTTATACTTTAAATAATAAATATAAGAAGACAAGACTCATTTTCTAAAACCATTCTAAATACAAATTTATAAAAAGGTTTTCAACAACTTAATACACTTTTGATAAATTTGATCTTTTATCACTAGAAGTAAAATTTATGAAAGACTAAGTTTAAAGGAAAAATTACTTGTTTTGGAAAAAGAATGAAGAAAATAAAATTAGAATACTCATTTATAATAAACTATGAAAATATAAAATTTCTCCAAAAGACTTAAAAAAAAGGCAAAGTTAAAGTTTTAACAGCTCAAAAAATGAATTATTTTATAAAATAAATTGTTGACACACTACCATTAGAAAATTTGCATATAAAGTGAGCTTATCTATATACTCAAAGGATTTATCAATTATATATATATATATATATTTTACTAAATGATTTTGAATGAAGTTGAGTTAGAAAATGGATTTGCAAAAATTTAAGAATATTTGTTTTAAATCTATATCCAATGTTTTCAGAACACAAATGACCTTATATGACAAAGACAACCTTCGAAATGGATAAATATTTTCAAATAGGTAGAAAACGGTATATTATATGCGAAATTCCGAGTAAAATGAGCAAGTTATGGCCATTTTAAATTGGAATTTCATTCTATGAGAATTTGACGAGTATAGTGAAATAGAATTAGAAAGTGTAAGTAGAATTTCTACGAAATACTCATTCCAGGTATTTTTTTTGTCTAGGTGATGAAGGATATGAGAATACCCTTCCTGAGGATTACTACGACTGAGAAGATCGCGAAATGGACGAGTGAGTTTTTCCTCTTAAATTCATTACCTTGCTTGTGTTTGTAAAGTAGTAGCATTAGTATACTAAGAAAAGATAAAAATAGATATATATCTGGAGGAATTTGGGGTTATGTATATATGTGTGATTCTTTGTTTATGCGTGAAATGAGAATTAAGAATATCGCAACTTTAAACTGCCTGTTTAAGTGTTTTTGTTTACTTACTTATATGACTGTTTATTATTTTGCTAAATTGATTGATCGCCCCTAATAAACCTTAATAAGGGTTGGGTTAAGAAAAATAAAACGCTCACGCATAGCATCTATCGAGTCACATCTCTTTCGGAAGGCTGCTACTTCTATGCGTAGAGTTGGATTGGTTGTTATCGTGCTGTAGCACGGGCCATGTTCCTTCCTAGAGAATCCAAATCGCCTGGAGAATGCGACTCTAGGTTCGGAGCCGAGCCAACCAAACGCTTTGGGTGGAGACCTGAAGACTAGCAGTAGAAGATCGAGGATCTTCATCACCGATTCCCTAACCTTCGATACGGATGGGTAAATCCGTTTTATATATGGTTTCCGGATAACTATATATATTCGTGTATCACGTGATTGTTGAATTGTACGCATAGCATATGTGTGAAAATTTAAATGAACTTGTTTGAAAATATGGTGTGAGTGAAAAGGAATATCTCACTAAGTTAGTTGTAGCTTATACCTCGATAGATTTTATTGAAAAGGGTATACCGTGGTTGAAATTGAGGATCATGACATTAAGGAAGTCATGGAAGACGTTAAGCTTCTATAAAAGAAATGGAAACATAAGATGGGTAATTTTGTAAGGTTCTTTATATGTAATGAATTATATGCTAGTATTTTGGAGATTTTAAGATGTTATATTTGTAGACAATAGAAGGATATGCCCCTAAGAATTGTGATTTAATATTTATGTTTTATGATAAGTATCTCTTTGCCTTGTTACCTATTTATTATCAATATAAATTACATTACTTCGATGCATTCCCTTGGTTGTGATGTACGCATTGTACATGATATGAAAGCCTTTGCGTGACTGAGGTAGTCATTCCTAAGCTTTAATATTTTGTACGGCAGATTGCCACATTTAGCTTACCCCTCAGAGCGTGACAGTAGTTCAATTTAATAAACAGTGTAAGCATTTTTAATTTTGTAGATCATTCACTTTTAATAATATTTGATTTTAATTAATTATGGTGGATTATTACAATGTTAAACTAATTGAGACTAAATTTTTAATGAGTAAAAAAGAATAAAATTATGGGTATGTATTTTAGGGGATTTTTTTTAAAGATATACTTAAACATAAAATAGTTGTAATTGAAACATTATTAGTTTTATCGAGTTTAAGTTTCCTATAGGGTATATTGGATGGGTTATTGGTATACGGACAAAAACTCTATAGGGTATGGGACAAGTTTCAAGAACCTTATAAGGTATCGGTTTTGGGTTTAGGTTTTGTAAAACTTATCCCAAACCTAACCAGGTTACATCCTTAGTCACTAAGTTATAGAACAATACCCCCTTTGTGCAACTTCATGAACCTTGCCTAGCATAGATCAACTTTGACTAGGTAAATCTTTATTTGAACTACTATTATACTCTTAAGAAATTATTAGAAGTATATAGTCATCCATAAGTAAAGTTTAGAGAATAGATCAATGAAGTTTTAATGTAAAATTAGAATGAATGGTATAGTTAGTGAATCTATCTATAATAGCATGTATAGAATGAATTAAGTCATTTAGAAGTTAAAAACTTCCAATTAAACCATTTCAATTTTATATCAATTATTTTACTTTCAAACTCTTAGAAACTTCTATTTCTAAAATTTAACATTTAAATTATAAGGAATTTAATTATAGATTTTTATAAGAAAAATTTCTATTTAAGTAAATTTATAAATTAAGTTGATCAAACTTTGCATTAATTTCAAACTATTAATCTTTAATACTTTAGGCTTTAAAAAGCCAATTTGTGTACAAAACCAAGCTCAAATTTTCTACAATTTTAGGCCTTTAACCCCACAATAACTAGCATATAACCTCACACACATAATAATTCTTATCCTTAAAAGTCAAAATCAAGATTGATCAAATTAGAGATAATTATCAATCCAAAATTTCACAAAAACCTCTTCTTATTTCTCCTCTAAGTAGGCTCCATTTTGTCTCTACTATATCACATTTCATTAATCAAAATTTCCTTCTTAAATTTAAAAAAAAAAATATTTTAATCTCCATCAACAAGTCAAGATCATTTAGGGTAAGTTATTACTTCTCTTTGTTTTGTTAGTTTTACTTGTTGAAAGCTTTTGTTTAGAGTTCTTGTTAGTTGTTGACGTATATAAAGTTGTTGAGAGTATTGATGCTAGATAAATGAATATCTTGAATGTCATAGGTTATGTTAAGCTTGTTGGAGACGATGTGAGGATGGTTAAGCATAGGGCTATATAAAGGTGAAAGGGGTGGTATGAATCTTGTATGTTGATGTTATAGTGTTTTGGTTGGGAACGAGATCTTTGAAGTTGGTTAAAACGTGTAAATTTTTAGAATTTAGAAGTAACTTTTCGCAGAGGGCTTGATATATGGCGTAGCAGAGTGCATGGCACATTCTGTGTGCCATTCTAGGCGGATACGCCCCTCCATACAGGGCGTGGCAAGGGACATGATAGCCCTGTAGCCATGTCTGGTTGGAAATGCTCTTCATACCGGGCATGGCAAGGGGCATGGTAGCCCTTGTTCCTAGCTTTAGGTGATATGCCCCTTGACACGGGGTGTGGTGAGGGGCGTATAGGCCTTAATCTCATATGATCATTCATATACCCCATATGGATATAAAACCTTGTTTATTCTTCTTTTTCATGATAAATTCTTTATAATACAAGCTTTTCTATCTTATAGGAACCCTAGATCAAGACTCAGATTTTCCAATTGATTATTACGATGACTGAGGCAAAATGCACTGGTGAGTAATTAAATCTATCACTTGTTTGTGATTATAATATAGTATCATATAACTTCAAATATAACCAAAATTGATTACATGTATGGGGTTAGGAATAATACATGTTGCATAATTATTTGATTGAATGACAATTGAAATGCTAAAAGTAATAACGAATTGGTTTATATTGAATACTGAATGGATGTTTTGATTGTCTAAAAATTGATTGGTTACCAACTAATTTGATTTAAAATTTACTTAATCTATACATGAATCAGACATACATTGTACTACATTACACATTTGCATTTACATGGTCTCATAATTTCTACTCTGTGGTAATGCTTTATTATATCCAGTTAATTTGGTAAAGGTTACCATCAGGTTACTAGCCCTACAGAAACTAAGTAAGCTTGAAGGACATCGTCTGATGAGAGTTGGTTTGAAATGATAATACTTTGTAGAAATTATGAGACCTAAGTGAAGTCGAAAATATATTGTATATATGTATTTATAATCACTCCTTCCTTAGTTCTTTAGGTCTCCTAAATGTGAAATACTAGTGTTGGTCCTTTAACTCTCATTGTTGTACATATGCTTGATTATTGCATTCCACTAGATTGCTATTTTCAAGACTATAAGAAGGAAGACTGAGTTCAAGACCAAGTGTTGGAGATAGTATAGAAAGTAGAATTTTGTAGTCATAGTTTTGAAGAAGAACATCGTTTATGTAATGGAGATTTGGAGATTAATGTTGTAATAATATGAACTATTCTAATGTAATCTTTTGAAGTTCTTTTGTTATAAGTGTATGAATTAAGTTCTTGAAGACAAAGTTGTAATCATTTTATGGTGATTTTATACTTTTGTAAAGTTGTTCCTATATTTGGGTTATATGTTTGTAATGTCTTTCTTATTCTAAACAACTTTCGATCCTATCATATTTGTCCACACCACAGGGGTATTTAGCTGTACAATGATCATGTATCTTGCTAGAGGCTTCAGTTAATTGTATGATGCATCGTTACAACTAGAGCACCCTATAGGGGTGTGAGATTAACAATCCTTCAAAAAGTTGTTTCTGCAAAAATTTTTGTCTAATGTAGCTAGTTTCAATTGGTGTATAATTTTTATATACGCGTGCATTGAGCACAATGGGACTACATTTGATTTGAGTGTTGTTTCAATCTGCACATATAACAATGAGCTAAGTTGATTGGTCAACACTAAAAGGCTTCTTGTCTAGGACTCAAGGTCTATGGATAAACATAGTGCAAGGCTAGTGACTTAGCCTTAAGTTTTTTGTTGTAGCGAGCCAAAGTTGGTTGCGACTGTTGAGTTGTTTGGAGTCATGGAGTGCCTTTGAAAAGAGATGGCTTGTGTTTAGGATCAGTAATCAAGTCCAAGCACATGCACAAAGAAGTTGTCGGGATTTTTCAATTAAGGTAACTAGGTTAATAGTTGGGTTTAGTCCTTAGGTATAGGCTAAAACCTAAGTTGCAAATGAGCCGATAGCTGCTCACGAGCAACTTGAGCTCAATTAGTAAATGAATAAAGATCGAATTTTGATTTAGGCTTTTAAGTCGACTCGTGAATAGGCTCATTTAGCCTTGTGAACAGACCATAAGTAGGCTTGTTAACAAACTTGTTAGCAGATTTGTGATTTTTATATTTATAATACATTATATATAAATATATAATTTAAACATTAAAAAATCATTTATATTTAATATTTATGTGTATATATTTATAGCAACACTTATATATTATTTTTAGGTTTGAAAATAATTGAAAAATAGACAATTTAAACGAGTCAGCTCGAGTTTAAATTTCAAGCTCGATAAAAGCTTAGTAAGTCATTAGAAAGTTCTGCTTGGCTTGAGTTGAATTTGTAAATGAGCCAAGCACAAGGTCAAACTACTAGCTAACTTAAACTTCAATTTCAAACTCAATAAAAAAACTTAGCTCAAACTAAATAAATTTTAATCAAACCAAGCTCAAGCCTTCTAAAACTCAGCTCAACTCGACTCATTTGCTGCGTTGGTTACACCACTGTTGAGAGGAGCATCAAGCCCTTAAGATGATGAGCCAAAAAAGTGTCTATGAGCAAGTAAGTAAGCTTGTCTCTAAATACCATTTTTTGGGATAAAAGATTTAGAAGTGTATGTATTTTTGATTTTTGATAATTTAGTGTCTAAAATTTCAATTTTAGCAATTTAATGCCTATATTTTTAATTTAATGTCAATTTAGTATCAGGTAAATTATATCAAAAGTGACAACGTTTTAGGGTAAGTTCATTTTAAGTCATAATATTTGAGGGCAAGTTTGTTTTAGGTTATAACATTTAAAGAAGTGAGTCAATTGAGATCACTATTAGCACATGTCAATAAAAGAAATATTTAATTAATACTCGAGAAACCCCTTTTTTAAGGCTCCATTGATATGTAGCAATAGAAGAAATACTAAATTAAATCTTAAAGACACTTTTTCTACACGTTGTGATCCCTTCTGAATTTTTTCGAAATGTTGTGACTTAAAATGAATTTACTCTCAAATGTTGTGGTATTCTGGTATACTTTACCCATTTAATGTCTTTATTAGCATAAAAGTTAATGACGTTACACTTTTTCTACATTTTAGTGTATGTACTTTAGTTTTACATTTTTAATAATTTTTTAATTAATAATTTTTACCTTTTCTTAAGTGATATATTATTTTAAAACTAAAGAAAGCTATGAATTAATTCAGTGAAAATTAATTTTAGATTTTTAAACATTATATTATTTTTAGAATTAAAACGAAAATTACTTATACATGATAAATTTGATCATGAATAATTTTTCGCATGTAATGTTTGATTTTTACAAAATTTTATATCACTGGAAAACTCTCAACGTTATTTTTATTTGAAAGGGTAAATATTAAATTTGATACTTAAACTTTACATAAAAATTCAATTTGGTATTTAAACTTTGAAGTGGTTAATTTAAACTCAATCAAAAGTTTTTGTGACTATTTTTACTACCTTTTTAATATCGTTTCCTCTATTTGTAGATATATAATAGATAGCATATCATTAATCTTCAACTGATACGTCTAACACCATTTAATATGATTAGGTGCGACTTCTATGATAAGAAATAGATCAAACATTGTTAGTGAGAGTAAAAAAAGTCATGAAATCCTTGGTTGGGTATTAGATCAATCACTTCAAAGTTTAAGTATCAATTAAACTTTTGTGTAAAGTCAATATGCTAAATTTGACATTTTCCATATTTAAAATTAAGATTTTACTATGTGTTCCAAGATAACATAGACCAACTAAAATTCGAAAATGGTTATTATCCGTAAACTCTGTGTCATTTTCCTTAAAATATAAAATTTTTAACTTGTTGAATAATATAACTCTATATATTATAAACCCTTATGAAATTGTTCAAAAAGTCTCCTATCGATTTTGGAATTGAAAGATTTATATTAACTAACTCATTTGCCTAGATTGAGAGAGGATTTTTTGGGGATACTACAAAAGAAAATCTAAACACATATTATAATGTATAAAGGTGTATTATTCAACAAATTTGAAAATTCATGTTATAAGAAAAATGACACTTGATTTACAAATTATAACTTTTTTCAAATTTTGTTGCTTTATTTTATCTTGAAATACATAATAAGATCTTATTTTTGAATAAAATTATTGAGAGTTTTCTAGTGATATAAGATTTTATAAAAATCAGACATTACATGCAAAAAAATATTTACGATCAAACTTATCATATATAATTTTCTTTTTATTTCTAAAAAAATACATGACTTTCGTTTGAATTTTAAAATAATATATCACTTAAGAAAAGAAAAATATTAATTTTTAATAAATAAATTAATAAATAAGCACTAAAGTGCATCAAAATTAAATTATTGATACCAAAATACAAATAAAACTAAGGTACAGATACTAAAATGGAAAAAAAATGACGACATTAACTTTTGTATTAACGAAGACACTAAATTGAAACTATATGTAGTATTAAATCACTAAAATCGAAAGTTTAAATAATAAATTACTAAAAATCAAAAGTATAAGCAATTTGTCCCCTAATTGTTTAGACGAAAGAGACGAACTGGTCTAAGTTTGAGCTGGCTAGCCCATGGGAACCTATAATCTAGGGCGTGTTAGGTTCTTCAATGATTCTTTTTTAGATCTTTTGTCAAGAAAGTTTGAACGTACCCCCTGTTGCATTGGTAATTGTATAATTTTTATCCATGGAATGGACTAGTCATTTCATAAGCATAATTTGCTTAATATAGACCTCTATAACAAGAACAAAACTAGAGCAGAAGCAATATGATTCTTCATATGTAAATCAGAAACAATATCAATAGTGACTTCACTACAAAGAGATGACAAAATGGCCCTAATGCAGGAGGCAAAATTTTCATCAACACAAAGCAATTCTAAGAGGATTAAGGCATAACTCAAATAAACATCATTTCAGCTCTGGTTGTGTTGTACATATGATCTTAAGTCAAATGCATGCTACAGCCTTTCACAACCCTAAGCCTATCATAATTCAGTGGTAGAATATTGAAAATTGTTGCATTTCTTTAGGATGTTATAAAAGCTTATGAGACTGCTCATGGCAGCGTTCTTAGTTTTCCTTGATGTTCCTAGTCATCTAGCAAAACATGAAACAATAAATTACTAGCTTAAGCCTCTGATTTGGGGCATAAGAAGCTAAGAAACAATCATGGTGGAAACTCATATCTCTAGTTCTCATCTTCAGCTTTTCCCAAACAAGAACCTAACTTTCGTAAGAAACATAAGAAAAAAAGAATCTATTGCTATGTAGTAAAATCTCAAAGAGTTGCATGACGAATCAAAGAAATTAGATTTAGGATGGAGTAGCTTTGCTATGTTGGATTTTTCCAATAATTTCGACAACAACTGGATAATGGTCCATGAATCCACAATATCAGGAACGTAGGATAACGCTTCTCTAACGTTTGGGAACAGTTGAGTATATCTTAACAATTGACTCATTGATTGATTGAGTCTATATATATATCATTTTCAGGGTCGCTAAGCCTACTCACTTCTTAACAAAATACACCATTATATTGAAGAGAGTTAGGGTTTAGAAGCACCTAGACGAAATCAAAATGGAAAATTAGAGGCAAAAGGAAAGGGAAATTTGAAATTAAAGCTCGGTTTAAGAATTTCTTACACTTTATTTGTAATGGCTGGAGGTATGTGACACGATCCCTTTTTGCTTCGCTTTCTGTTCCTTTTCTTTCATGTTCATTGGGTTTGTTGAAAATGATTAAGGTCGTGTAAATTTTTTAACATTTGGTATCAGAGCCTTAAGATTGCCTCTATCTTGCTCCATTCTTGGTTGGTATAATTTTTTGGTATACATAAATGTACACTTTATATATGTTTACAAAAAAAATGGATCTGAAACAGGTCAAAGGACCTGACGAAAGGTAGAAGACGATACATATACTTGCATATGTTTTAAGTTTACATGTCAGGGTGCTTTAGCCTTTGGTGAACTGTTGATTTGAATTAAATTATTTTAATTATTTAATAAACAATAGCCTTTTGGAAATTTACAGACTTCTTGTTCCCATGCATTATGAAATGTCAATTTACGTCAGAGTGCATGTGTTATGGATAATATCCTAGGCTGTTTTGGTGGTTATATGTTAGACTTCTTCATAGAATCTTGATTTAGATTAAATTATTTTATTAGTTTAAAAGATATGTGGGCCTTCATGTCACTACATGCCATATTCATGATACATGCTAGGTTAAGGTTTTAGTAATTATTAATTAAATTAGGATGTATTCTATTTGTTTAGGAGAAACGTAGTGTTGTGTTCCACATCAGTCTACTAAAGATGACATAAATATACATATTATTTCGAAGTTTCATAAAATAGTAATATAGCTTATTGTGTTAGAGTTAGCTATCTTCTAAATTAATATTCGTTCTTCAAAAGCGTTATGAAAAATGCACACTAAAACAGGACACTTGCCCACTCTATGGTTCCAATGAAATTTTTATAATTTTTTATGTGTTCAAATTATTTATTGTTAATTATGACTATAACATTTAGTTAAATAATTTACACATTAAAATTAATTTTTGTCGGTTATCAAAACAAATTAATTCTTGTTGGCTTTCTATGAATTTAATTATTAATCTTATATGCTTATATTGTTTATTAAATTATGTGTATAATTTATGATTTATCATTATACATTAAATGTTGATTATATGATATAAGCATGTTAATATTAAGTTCATAGGATATTGCTTATAGTTTTATACAATAATTGAGCCTAAGAATTTAGTTAATGTTTAAGTGATCCATATAATTTAAATTAATTAGAGAGTAGCCACAACATCTTTAATCAATTAACATTGTACATTAAGGATGATTTAAGATCACATATGAAAAATAAACATTAATTGTGATTAATTATATGTAATATAATAGATCTTATCCCACATGAATTTTTATTATATTGTGTATGATTAATTAGGATAAAATGTCGAATTATATTTTCTAATTTACCCATTGGGATTAGGAAAAGGAATATGATTTGATAGTTTTATCATAAGGTTAAGATGAATCTAATTGAATTAGAACTTTCGCCCACAGGTAAGTTTTATCTCACTAGATTCATACTTCAGTATGATTTTACATTGGTATAACATGTTCTATGTTAATTAGTCTCAAAATTTTATAACATGAGTATATATGTTTAATTATTGCAGCAATTCAACCTGTCATTTACTTTGATATGCGATGTGATGTTCCTGAACTTAAAGGGATAACTATAAAATTTGGAAGGAGAGAATTCTCCTTCATTTGGGATGGATGGACATTGATTATGCCATAAGGAAAGAGGAGCCCTGGGCCCCTGCAATAACTGAAACTAGCACTAGATGCAATAAGTCTTTATGAAAAATGGGAGCGATCTAATCACTTGTCAGTTATGTTCATAAAGACCAAAATTTCTACTGGTATAAGAGGCTCCGTCGAGCAATATCAAAAGGTCCAAGATTTGCTGAAGGCCATTGATGAGCAATTTGCCACTTCAGACAAGGCAATGGCCAACACCTTAATTATAGAGCTTTCAACTGTGAGGCTTACTGGAATTAAGGGTGTGTGTGATCATATCATGTGCATGAGGGACATTGCGGCCCAACTAAAAGCATTGGAAGTTGAGTTGTCGGAACCCTTCCTGGTTCACTACATTCTTTGCACTTTACCTTAGCAATATAGCCCATTTAAGATATCCTACAACACACATAAGGATAAATGGCCAATTAATGAGTTGTTGACCATGTGTGTTCAGGAAGAGGGCAAACTACTTATAGAGGAAAAGGAAAAGGAAAAGGAAAGGGTAAACTTAACTACTCATGGAAAGAGCAAGAAGAAGGATCAGGCCAAAGACAAAGGGAAAGGGAAAATCCTTCCCATAAAGGATAAAGAAGGAGAGTGTGTGCTTCTTCTGTAAAAAGAAGAGACACATGAAGAAACAATGCTCCAAGTTCATGCAGTGGCTTGATAAGAAAGGTACTTAACTTTCATTTGTTTGTTATGAATCCAATATAACTTATGTTAATCATAACACATGGTGGATTGATTCTAGTTCTACAATCCGTGTGACCAATTCATTGCAGGATTTAGTAGACCTGCGGAAACCTGAGGGAAGTGAGCGTAGCATCTATTCAGGCAATAAGATGTCCTCACATGTAGAGGCTGTTGGGACGTGTAGCTTAATTTTAAGTAGTGGTTACATTTTGAATTTGAAAAGGACATTTTATGTTCATGGTTATTTTAGGAATTTAATTTCATTTTCCAGACTTGTATCAGATGGTTATTCCTTTAACTTTTCAGACTCAGATTTAATTTATTTTATAAATCTAATTTTATTGGATGTGGTACTTTGTCTAATGGTCTTTTTCTTTTTAATCTACGCAATGATGATAACCATACTACTATGCACGTTCATGAAAAAATTGGCATTAAACGATGTGCTGTGAATGAAGAATCCTCTATGTTGTGGCATTGGAGATTAGGACATATCTCCATTGATAGAATTAAAAGGTTGGTGAATGATGGAGTACTTGGTACTTTAGATTTCACTTATTTTGAGACTTGTATAAGTTGTATTATGGGCAAACAACTAACAAGTCAAATAAGGACCCCAAGAGGAGTTTTGAATTATTGGAAATCATACATATAGATATTTGTAGTCCAAACATGGATGCGTATCGTAATAAATACTTTGTCTCTTTCATAGATGATTATTCAAGATATATGTATCTCTACTTGCTTAACAACAAGAATGAAGCACTAGATGCTTTTAAGGTATTTAAATCTGAAGTAGAGAAACAATGTGGAAGACAAATTAAGATCGTGAGATCCAATAGAGGTGATGAGTACTATGGTAGATACACAGAGAGTGGACAAGCGACTGGTCCATTTGCGAGGTTTTTTCAAGAGAATGGGATTGTTGTCCAATACAGTTTACCTAGTTCTCCAGATCAAAATGGAGTAGTTGAAAGGAAAAACCGAACATTATTGGACATTGGTACGTAGCATGGTTGCAAGCTCTAAGCTTCCTAATTCATTATGGAGTGAAGCTTTTAAAACGACAGCGTATATATTGAACCGATTTCCAACTAAGGCTACCAAAAGGATTCAATTTGAGTTATTCAAAGGGTACAAACCGAATTTGTGACATATACGTGTTTGAGGATGTCCGTCTGAAGTAAGAGTCTATAATCCACAAGAGAAGAAGTTGGACCCAAGGACTATTAGTGGATATTCCATTGGATATGCTGAAAAGTCTAAGGGATATAGAATTTATTGTCCATCTCATAGCATTAGATTTGTGGAATCAAGAAATGCAAAATTTCTTGAGAATGACTTGATTAATGGGAGCGATCAATCTCACAGCATTAGTTCTAAGAAAGATCATACAGATGCTCAAGGTACCACTTTAAGTAGCGGACTGATTGTTGTTGTTAACAACACTCCTCCAATGTAAATGCGTGTTAGAGAACCAATCCTGGAGGAACCATAAACTGTTGATCCCAATCCAGTAGATACTGAAGTTCAACAGATGTCCGAAGCTGTTGAACAACCTGCTGATCAACATGATTCAATTCCTCAAGAGAATGTTGATGCAGCATTAAGAAGATATATTAGAGTAAAGAAATCAACAATCCCTAGTGATTATGTTTTGTATCTACAAGAGTTTGACTACAATGTTGGAGCCGAAAATGATCCTGAGACGTTTTCACAGGCCATGAATTCTAAAGATTCAAACTTGTGGCATAATGCCATGAAAGAAGAGATGGATTCAATGGCATGTAACAGAGTCTAGAATCTCGTCAAGTTGCCTGATGGTGTAAAAGCCGTTGGATGCAAATTGGTCTTCAAAACAAAGAAAGACTCACAAGGCAATATTGAGAGACATAAAGCAAAACTCGTTGCTAAAGGATTCACTCAGAGAGAAGGAATCGACTACACTGAGACATTTTCTCCTGTATCTAAGAAAGAATCCCTTCATGTAATTATCGCATTGGTTGCACATTTTGATTTGGAGTTGCACCAAATGGATGTGAAAACGGCTTTCCTTAATGGTGATTTGGAGGAAGAGGTTTACATGAAACAACAAGAAGGATTCTCCACTAGTAATGATGAGCATTTGGTTTGTAAGCTTAATAAATCCATATATAGATTAAAACAAGCCTCCCGTCAATGGCATTTAAAATTCCATAATGTCATCACTTCATTTGGTTTTGAAGAGAACATTATGGATCAATTTATATATCAGAAGGTTAGTAGGAGTAAAGTTTGTTTTCTTGTACTATATGTGGATGACATTTTTCTTATAACCAATGATAAGGGTTTGCTATATGAGGTGAAACAATTCCTTTCGAAGAACTTTGATATAAAGGATATGGATGATGCATCTTATGTCATTAGCATTAAGATCCATAGGGATAGATCTCAAGGCATTTTAGGTTTGCTCCAAGAGACCTATATTAACAAAGTTTTAGAGAGATTTCGAATGAAGGATTGTTCACCAAGTGTGACACCCATTGTGAAGGGTGACAAATTCAGCTTAAGTCAATGCCCCAAAAATGAGCTTGAAAGAGAACAAATGAAAAACATCCCATATGCTTCAATCGTTGGAAGCCTAATGTATGCTCAAGTCTGCACCGGAACTGACATTGCATTTGTTGTTAAGATGCTAGGAAGATATCAAAATAACCTACGTATTGACCATTGGAGAGCTGCAAAAAAAGTAATGAGATACCTTCAAGGGACAAAGGATTATATGCTTATGTATAGACGGACAAGCAATCTGGAGATTGTTGGATACTCCGATGCGGACTTTGCTAGCTGTGTTGATTCACGTAAATCAACATCTGGTTATATTTTCATGCTTGCCGGTGGAGCCATGTCTTGGAGGAGTGCGAAGCAAACCTTGACTGCTACTTCTACTATAGAAGCTAAGTTCGTATCTTGCTTTGAGGTTACCTCACATGGTGTATGGTTGAAGAGTTTCATGTCTGGGCTTAGAATTGTAGATTTTGTTTCTAGGCCATTAAGATTGTACTATGATAACTAAACTGCTGTATTTATGGCTAAGAACAATAAAAGTGGTAGTCGAAGTAAGCATATTGACATCAAATACTTAGTCATAAGAGAACGTGTTAGTGAAAAGAAAGTGGTCATTAAGTATGTTAGCACTGAGTTAATGATAGCTGATCCTTTAACTAAAGGCATGCCACCAAAGAATTTTAAGGATCATATAATGAGAATGAGACTTGGTTTCATGATGTAATTTTTATTGTATATGCATTTGATGTTTTAATGGAAACTCTTATTCAATTGATGCTTTCTCATTTGATTTTGTGTACACATTTGTTTATTCATTTATTTTGAAAAATATTATTAAATTTGGATCTTGAATAAACATTGAGTTTATTCGTTAAGATAATACATATCGCCATAGTGCATTGTAATACATGGAAGATAATACTCATCATTAAAGAACATATCGCCATGATTCATGTATTTTGTTTCATATTAAGATGAATTGTGAAATACATGGACCAAGTGGGAGAATATTGAATTTTTCCAATAATCCCAGCAACGGCTGGATAATGGTCCAGGAATCCCACAATATTAGGAACATGGGATAATATTCCTCCAACGTTCGGGAACAGTTGAGTATATCTCAACAACTGACTCATTGATGGATTGAGTCTATATATATATATAATATATATATATTATCTTTGGATCCCTAAGCCTACTCACTCCTTAAGAAAATACACCATCATATTGAAGAGAGCTAAGGTTTAGAAGCACCCAGACAAAATCAAAAAGAAAAATCAAAGATAAAAGGAAAAGGAAATTGATATTGAAACTCGGTTTAAGCATTTCATACACTTTATTTGCAATGACTGGAGATATGTGACACGATCCCTTTTTGCTTCCGCTTTCTGTTCCTTTTCTTTCATGTTCATTGGGTTTATTGAACATGATTAAGACCGTGTAAGTTTTTTAACATGCTAGAGCAAAAAGCCTTTTCAAACTAGTCCAAAATTTGAATGCAAGAACTTGCTAAATCAAAAGGATATCTTGTTGAATCTTGCAGAAGCAAAATCGCAAACCCTCCATTTGGTTCTGCCCAACCAAATCGGTATATATACAAATGACGCATATTCTCTGAAGTCCAATCCAACAAATGATGCGAAAATCTCCTCTTGAAATAGAAAGGCTAGAAAGTTGTTTTCTCATTTAAAATTGGCATTTCTGCTGCTCAGGACAATGTTGCACCATTATAGCACAATAATTTGAAACCACCATGAATCAGTTGTCTTTTGTGGGGCCTTCACTCTGCTTGTCATGATGCAGGAGAGTCATTAACAATTGATTACCATCATGCAAAAATACTTGTTATATTCTTGTCAAAGTTTGCCCCATCATGAAAAATCCAAACCAATCAAATAGCTAAGATAAAGGCCACCAGTCGTTGCTTTCCATGGATCCACATTGTAATTTTCCTTTCAAGATATATCACCAGGTTCATCACATAGGGTGATCTGAATCTGGCCCTTCAAATTCTCTATCATCATTTCCACAATCACACAAGGATCTGAGCTGAATTGACTGCAAGAAGTTAAAATATGCATACTTGATATCAAACTGCATATCATACCCTGCAAAAAAATTTTACCTGCAAGTTAAATCAACCACATGGAGTCTCATAGAAAAGTGAAAACACTGCATCCTTACAATAATTGACAGCAATGGTGAACCCTCTATCATCTGGAATCTGTCTAACATGATGGAACCACATGCTTGGCCTGCTTCAAGTAAGTCAATTTTGTGATTGCTAGGATACAAATAACATTGGAATTCATCATCATCATGCAACCTTAGTAAAAAAAACATAAATGCATCCATCACTAACAAAACCACCCAGTAAAAAGAGATGACAGAAGAATTTGCAACCAATTTTCTTTTTCTTTCAGCAACTGGGTTGATGTATTAAATATAGTGCATGGACGAGATTCATTAAATATGAAGATAAACAAAGAGCCAAGACTCGAACTTATAAGTCCCTTGACTTTGTTATTATTCAAATATATAAATATACATACATATATAAATGAATGGAAATAGGAAGCATTCCCGGCTCACTTAAAAGTTTAATATTTCAACAGTGTACATATATCATAACAATGATTTTGTACGGAAGTTCATTTCAAGGATGACAATGCCTTTTGCCTTATTGCCACAAAAACTGACAGATAATTTACATCATAGTAAGAGCATTTTGTACCTGAACTGAGGCAAGCAAAAACCAGTTATATCGATTATATGACCAGTATTGTAAGCAAAACTATTTTACTTCAAAATTGAGCCATCTTATCTTACAACCTAAATGAGAACCCTGCCATAATTCCATTGACCACATACACGATGGCTATACACTCCTCATCTGGGTTATCAGGTTATCACTTAGTGGTATCAAATTGTAAGAGATTGAATAGACAGTATTAAGTCTTTCTACAAGACACTGTTGAGACTTCTCTTCATTTTTCCATGTCAATAAATAGCTATAAACATTTAAATAACACCAACCAAGGCATAAGAACTATGAAAGGGGATACCTCAGAAGGAACTGAACTTACAAGTACAGAATCTGACCAGGCTTGACAGTAACCTCAAAAGGCTTAGGGCCATTGAAGAACAGAGGGAACTTCTTCTTTCACTTTCCAAATTCTCGGGGGAAGGATAAGGATTCACACTACACCAAGGCACGAGCCTCCTTGGCTCCTCAAGTTCCAAATCAAATTTCCCTGTCTCCTGCAAAACCAAGTTCCAAATCATATCAAAATCAAAATCAAAGCACGAATGGTACATCAAAATGAAGATATATAGCTAAAAGAAGTTAAAAAACTAAGCCCCTGCATTCTCGCCAAGCACCACATGAGCATGCGGTAGCAACACAAAGTTTCAGTTTGTTAAACATTCAAATCAATATTTCAAACACTCCCTATCAATAGAATTTATGATATTAACGATATCACAGAACATCAGATCAGCCAATCAATGCATAATCGTGTCGATTTCCAGTAATGTTCCAATTAGACCAACCCTGTCTTCATGTGTTATTCGTAATCAGATCACATCGGTTTCAAGCAATTCCATAAGGAATCATGTTACAAAAAGCATTGAATAAGCAATCATTATCTAAACTTATGAATAACAGTTCAACTTTGTATTGATTTTTTCCTAATTACCCTCATTTGTTTTAAAATTAGCAAATGAAAATACCATTACATTACTTAGTAATAACAATTCCATTACAGCTTATTCACTGAGCAAAATAAACGGTAGAAAGGATTCAACTGCCATACCAACCTCGCAGTACTTATAGTTGGCAGCAGGGTACTCCCTAACATACATCCGATGAACATCCGTAGGAGGCAAAAGCAAGAACCTTTTCTCACCACACACAACCGCATAGAGATTCTCGTAATGATCCTTATGAAACGACGTCGTGGACATCTCATTCCCAATCCACAAATTCACCGCCTCGGGCTTACACCCCAACGCTTCGCTCGCCCACTCGATCTCCTCACCACAATCCCCAACCAGCCCCCCGTACTCCTTCCTCAGGCAATCGTTTTGCTCCTGCGCGTACGCCACAAATCCAAGCTCACAGCTGCTTTCGGATATCAGATCGAGCGCGCGGGTGAAAGGCACGCGCTGGACGTGGGCGGAGGCGAAGCAGAGGGAAGAATCCGGATCGTCCGCGTCGGGAAGTGGGGTTAGGGAGTCGGCGAGGCCATTAGGGGATAGGTGAGAGAGATGGTAGAGGCAGAAGAGAGAGAATGGATGAGGTAAGGGGTTTGGGACCAGAGAGAGAGAGCGGGCCAGTGGAGAGTCGCGTTGGAGATGAGGCAGGGTTTGTTGAGAGAGACGTTGTGGCGGAGGAATGAGAGTGGGGATGGTGGTGATGGGAGGTGGTCGATTGTGGCGGTTGTCCCCAGGGAGAGTTCCCGGACGTCGTTCCATAGGGTTCCGAGTTGGTGCTCCGCCACCTTCATGGGAGGCAGTAAGTGGTGAGTGAGTTGGGACTCCGTTCAGTAGTGTGAGCTGTGAGTTCCGAGTTCCGAGTCAACAAGATTCCGGGGCCCTTATAGGGTTTTGACTTTTGGGGTTTTATTTTTACACTCGGGTTCGATTAAACTTTCAAAAATCAAGTTAAACTTGAGCCCAACTCAAAATAGCACTTCATCAGTTAACACAATTAATTTTGGTTATATTCAAATTAATATATAAATATTTAAATTTTAATTAAAATAATATTAATATCCAAATTCAATTCTAATTCGATTAATATTTATATTTGATTTAAATTAGATAGGGTTCAATTAGCTCATGAGTTAATCGAGCTGAACAAACTTGAGCTCAACTTAAAAAAACTAATAGGAAAATTTAAGTTCAAACTTAACTCAGACTATTTTCAAATATAACTAGTATAAACATAATCAAACTTAAATAGTTTGTAAATTGATATAATTCTCTTAGATTGCTTATTTTAAATTTTGACATTAATTTTTATATGATCACCCAAGACTTTATATGCTCAAGTGTTTGTATATTTAATTTTTCATATTTGAAAGTTTATACTTTCAATTTAGTAGCAATCTAATGAAAATTTATTCACTCAATTGCTAATTAAATTGAAAATATATCAAATATGCATATATTAAATTAAGTGTAACACTAAACTGTTAAAATATGAACAATTATGATATATCAATCCATTTTTCAAGATTTTCCTTATGGAACTGAATTAATAGTGCTTTTCTAATCTAGACATCCTTTTTATCCCATGTAACTATGAAAGAAATACTAAGTTGTTATTGGATCCATGACAGAGATTCATAATATACTTGTTATTGTGACCTACACAATCTTTGAAGCTTGACTATTGGATGTGTTTGATTTCAATGGACGAGTGAAAACTAAATCCATTACAACGTTTTAGAAGCATAACACTCGTAAAACAACCACAACTGGAGAACATGACAAGATAAAAGATTGTTCATTACGGTGCAAATTCTAGAGGATAATTACAGTCACTAGCTACTCTGGATGATCTTCTACCTGTCTTCTGGTGCTTCTCGCTTGGTGCGGCAACTCGACCTCGTCCGCTCCAAGCTTCACAAGTGAGTAAGCTCCTGCACCAGCTAGAGCTCCTAGTGTTGGAGCTACAAAGAATATCCATAATCCTTTGTAGCTCTAGCCGCAATGGCAGGGCCAAGGGTTTGGGCAGGGTTCAGATGCATATGTTAAGAGTCTTCCAAGCCAGGAAAAAAGATGAAAATCAACTTTACATATACTTTATGTGACTCTGCATTCATATGTTACATGCTTTCTTTTGGTAATGTTATTGTATTATGAATGCAAATGACAAACATCATGAATTGTCCTTACCCTGTTACTAGGATGTCAAGCATTACCAGTCTCGCATTGCTATGCCCGCCATTTCTCCTACCTGCCAAAAGAATATTCACTGAATGAGAGATGTTCTAACCAATAGCACAAACAACTATCATGGAGAAATGCGGGTTTGTGGTTCAAATCCGTGTTTATGATGTTCTTCAATGACTATGATGTTAGGCTTCATCACCCAAAAGACTTACATCACGAGTGTCCATTGCAACAGCAAAGATTACAAGCATGAGGCTGAACGTAGCAATAGTTTCAAACACAAAAGCGTGCCAGGAGGTCACTCTAGGATGAGGAACCGTGACACCAGCCCTCACAATTGATCCAAAAACACCTTTGAGGATGAAGGAAGGACAAAAGGACTGAAACTTGGGCTGCAATATACCCAGGTACTTGGATTCCAAGGAAATTTTCTGCACGTTGCTAAAGCAATTGTCACTGATGGGTTCAAGTGAGCGCCTAAAATGTGCCCTACTGATATGACCGCCACCAACACAGCCAAGTCGGAACAAGCCACATTGCAAATCAAGGTCTCTACTCCATTGAACTTTTGGTTGACGACTGATCCTGTCACTGCTGAAAAAAACTATAATGAAGGTTCCTATGAATTCGGCTCCTGCCTACGCAAAATTTTCCAGTTTTTGGTTGGTACAACATTTGTTTTTCTTCAACTAACCAATTATATAGTACAAAAATTTGAACCAAATAGATTACACTAGAGGCAATAAAAATGAAACGCTACTTTCTTAATGCCAACAAACAAGAGAATATATTATGTTATTGTTAAGTAATAAATATAATAGCTAACATCTCATATGCAAGTTTAAGCTTTTAGATTAATTGGTTATGATACTAGCTATAATATGATATTAGAGGAGGTCATATATTTAAATTTCTATGAACTTATTTCAACCCATTTAAAAATTAAGTTATTAGTTGATGAGTCTTAGCAAAGTCTTGGTCCAAATGAGGGAGAGTGTTAAATAATACATATAATAACTTGAATCATATCTACAACTTAAGTTTTAAATCATATGGTTGTGATGCTAAATTTTAACAATTATTTCATCTCAAACTCTTAAATCTTCAAAGAATTTATAATGTCAGAATAGAGAACATTAAGTTATTGCTAACTCGAAAGTTTTGTGCCAAGTGATTAAGAAAAGAAAAAAATCATTAGTCGGATGTTGATTTGGTTATTGATTATTGCTATGCTGAGATAGATACTTTAAACTCATGCAATGTCATGCTATATAGTTATACCATCTTAGAAATGATCCATTTCTTATGTCAACAACTCTGAAATTTTCACATGAATCCTGAGCATGATGGGAAGAATATTAGATAAATAATACGTACCACATGTCTACACACGTAGTAGATAATTATCAATCATATTTTAACTTATCGAAGAGATAGTAAGTAATTTTTAAAATAACTACTATATATGTTTAAAAATAATTGGTACTTATACCCACAACGTGTATATCATAAATGGCATGTCAGAAAGATGCTATAATTATTTGCATCTTATAAATGAATATGATTGATTTCCTTCTACTCAATTCTATAGACATACAGTAACCTTGAACAACTTGAATTGGTTGCCTGGTTGGACAGGTATATTGACCGAGACACTGTGAAAATCAAATAAACACACCATGTTGACTAACTATAAAGATCATCGTACATAAATTAATTAAAATTTTTAAGCTTATCTTTCGGAGGAGAGGGCTGCCAAGTCAGGTTGATGTTCATCCTCACCGACAGTCGGCAAATCGATAGGAAGCACTGACATCGTCCTAGAGAGATTTTACGACATCGTGAATTCAGTTCCACATATTCTCGTATTGGTTGTACCATTGTTGATTCCATATACGAAGCTATACCTTGTCAAAATGATAGAGACTATGTAAACATTGCTAACTTCTATATTGGTTAATAAAACTTTCATAAAGTGTTATAGGTTTATTTCAATTTCTTTTATATAGGTTGACTTTTAAGTATTAATCTATTTGTTTCATCTAGCCATTTTGATATCATATTTTTATCGTTTTCAAACAGATGTTTATTCAGAAATAGTATGATAAAACCTAAAATTTTTAATCATAAACTAACCAAGCAAATGCGATATATAAATTATAGATACAAATTAAATATAAATAAACACTGATAAAGATCCAATAATCTAATCATAAGAAGGGTAGAGCTGTTCCGGGATTTGGAACTAGTCACGCGTCTATGGCAATAATTTATGTTGCAATGCAAACAATCGCATCTACTACAACCAGGAGTTGCGTAACGATATGTCGTCATGGCCGATTCCCATTGGAATGGAAAAATATTGTAACGATAACATAGGCGCATATATATATTTTTAGGTAATCACCAAACATACTATAATAAATTGAATTTTTATGGATAATTTTTAAAAAACTTGCATATGTATACTTATCGAATATATTATCCGCTCAAGCTAAATTAAGGAATCAATTTAGATTGCGAAACTACCGAAGAATTGGAAATGAAAATGTTATTATTTTGCTATTCGAGTCTTCCAACATTTAGCTATTTTTGATACAAGGCATTAATTCACCTATTTGAGGTTTCTTGTTTTACTTTTTTTTTCTTTTTTCCCCCAATTCTTAACTTCTATAAAGATTGTAAAAATAGAGGTTTGAAATAGAAATATTGAATAAAAAAAGGTTGAAAAGAGAGATAGAATGCGGAAATTCTTTCTTTCTTCTCCTTTCTTTTAAGAAAATAAATTGAGTGTTCATTGTTACTGAAGATGTCTAGATATAGCTAAGGTATATCGGTAGTCTAAATAAAAAGCATTGAGTTAGTTAGTTCATTCCACGCTTTGTCTTAGACACGTCGTTTTCTATTTTATTTTTTCCCAACCTTTTTATATTCATTTTACCAAACCAACATAGTTGACCCCTAAACTTAGTATAAAAAATGACGTCCATAATTTAATACCAACATGAATGAATTACTTAATACCACGCTTTTGTTTTGACATGTCACCTTTTATTTTAATTTTTTCAAATCACATAAAAGCATTCACATCTAAGGATCTTAGGATCTTGGCACAGGTTTTTAGACTTGTGAAGCCTTTGTAATTATGAAGAATTCTTCAACTTTCTTCGGTTATTAGTAAATTTCTTCATAATATTTTATTATTTTTGTAAAGGAAATGATATTGTGCAAAAGTAAATAGATCACAAAAAATTAAAAAGAAAAAAAAAAGTAAAGAAACTCATATCAAAAATCTTATATATAAAATAATGAGGTCATTGAGAAGGAAAAACCCTTGAAATACTAATGTGGTACTCCAAAAATCTTGTAAAGATCCTTATAGTTGTGCTAGCATCTTCCATTTACATATAGAAATAGCATTCATATCATATAACAAGAAAATCCTTAATTTATTAAATGATCTTGTATGAAAAAATCAAATTTACAAGCACTTACGACTAACGTATGCACATCAAGTTATTGTTGAGAAACCGCAAGGGAAATAATCAAATAGAATTAAGGGTCAGTTTGTTTTATCTTTTCTATTCAGTTTAATTACACTACAACAAAATGAGCATTTGGCTACGTCTAATAAATGCGCTAAACATTAATTAAACGTGACCAAAGATTTTTGGTCACGTTTTTTTACGCATGGCCTATAGACATCGCAAAAGGTCAGTCGCAGATTTGATAAGTAACGTTAAAAATTGAAACGTCGCTAATGTTAGTTTGACAGCCAAATACACTTTGTTAGGCCACGTTTAAACATGGCTTATTATCATGTTTTAGTCACACTTATGTGTGGCTAAATATGACTAATATCCATCCCACTAAATATAAAAGGAGGGAAACTTGTGATCAGCGACGTTTAAACGTGGGTAAATATTTTTATTAGTAACGTGTAAACATAAGTAAATTACATAATTGGCGATGTTTAACTATAGCCATGCACAGGTTGAATAAGCTTTATATATGTTTGTTGGACAACAATGACAATTTATAAACATGACAAATCTCATATTTAGCGACGTTTACACGTGGCTATTCTTGTTAAAATAGTAATTTTTAAATGTGGTTGTTATTTTTACTTAGCGACATTTACATGTGGCTATTCTTGTTAAGAAGAGATCAATGTTCAAATCGGTTAAATTTGGCAATATATATTTGTTTATTGTGTAACATATGCACAATCAGCAATATAAACCTGTTTGATCACAATATAATTGATACCTGCTATTACTTCTGCACATGAAATTTATGTATGAATAAATATCACTAATACATTTTGGAGCATACAATGCGCTAGATATGTAATAAAAACTAATAACATAAAAATTATTTAAGGATCACCATGACCATCCTTGCATTAAAGGGAAAAAAAAAACCCAAAACAATATGGTTTAGTGTCCTTACAAGAAACATAAGCATAAACTCCAAATTACATCAAAATGAGCATATGTACACACTTTATCACATTAATTTGACCCCATTCATGTCAGTTGCTTCAACCCAAAAACAAAAACAAAAAACTGAGTATTTAATTTTCTTCCTCACTGTTGACACCATCATCTCCAAGTGATGGATTTGATGAAGTATCTCGTGCACTTGCAGAAGTATTTCCATTTGGATTTGCTGTCACACAATATATAAATATAATTTTTGAATGGTTAAAAAAAAAACACGAATGAGATAATGAAAAATGACTCATGATAACTAACCTGAACTACTAATAAAACTTGATACAAGTTGTTCTACAAGTCGAGTTAATTGAGCAAGCTATAAATACCATTAAGTAGCAAATTCAATTCAAGAAAATCGGAAAAAATCTAGTTGAGCTACTTAAGTAGTTTATCAAATCAAATTTGAACTTTATAATATTCAATTTGACTAGCTCAAAAGTTTAATTGAGCTTGAGTTGACTATAAATATTAATTAAGTTCAACTTAAGTTTCATGTTAATACTATACTAATCAGAATTTAAAATTTTTTTTCCTTCACAAATTAAGTCTAAATAGATTCAAGCTTTAAAAATTTAACTTTGGTTTGAAATTTTGAATCAAGTTTAAGGTTACACTCAACACTATCTCGATTTAACTTGTTTATAGATCCAAATGCATCGACGAAAAAAAGATGTGAAAGTGTAGTTTTATTAACATAAATAGCAAAAGTTATGACTTCTGTATAAAATGTTAACCACAGCACACCCAGTATTCTCTGTTGGCCTAGTGATAAACCTGAAAATTAGATTATAGGAAGATCCACAAGGTAACACAGACACGTAGATACAGAAAAAAGTATAAAACTAAACCGAAACAGGACATAAAGTCATGGACACACGCCTAATATCTTGACTGTATATATTGCAGACATCGTGATCGCTTCAATTGTTATGTCACATGATAAGACAAAAGAAAATAAATAAACAAATAAAGAGCACTCGTCAATTAGTGGATTCCATATTGAATAGAAGCAAAACCTGGAGAAAAACAAAAACAACAGGCAAAGTAATATGACTAGATAAAGCTGTACCATAGACATTAAGCATATTAACCAGCATATAAAACTATGTCATTTACAAGAGGCAATCAATGCCAGTTGATTTGAAGGGTAAAAATAAAACCACGGGTCTAGCAAAGGTTATGCAGCACTTAATAAGTATAGAAACCACACAAAAGCAGTGCCCTTGACAAAATCCTCCAAAATTATATAACAATTATAACTTCTATGTCTTATAAAATTAAAATTTACAAGAAAGGATTGTCATCCATGAACCCGCATTAGTGGTTCCTGGTGTGACTACACAATCCTAAACAAATTACTTCATGATGATGATATCTGGATCTTGTCAAGTTGGTGTTAAGTTTGGGATCCTTTCCTACGCTTTACCACATAAAAGTACATATAGACACCGCATTTGCATATATTTAAACACATGTAATGCCTAACAGAAAAGGTAGGGTTCTACCACATCCGAGAGGACTCATTTCGCATAATTCCTTAACCTACACATTGTATGTCCAAGAGAAAATCCAAGGACCTTTAGGTACTGCCACAATCACCCTTGGAAGCCTTATATCAAATTCAAAAAAGAATCATGCATGCACTAGAGACGTCCCACAGCTTGCGCACGAAAGATATCAACAAGAATGGAACAATACTATAATGCAAGTCTATATCGATTTACTCTAGTCTCACCCTTCTACATTTTTGCACACAAAAACCTCTTACTAAACCATACAGATATCAATAAGGACCCTTAAAAACCACCCCTATAATCAATCGATATAATATGACCATAGTGGTGGTAGGAAAAGAAATTGCAATATTAAACAAACCATAAAGTTGAATTACCTGTTGAGTTTGTTGCTGGCGTGTTTTTTCCTCTTGCAATGCAGCTCTTAACTCCTCCATCTCATTCTGTCTTCGTGTTGATTTCCCAATAGATAGTGGTCCATATCCTCTTCCAAGATGATAGTCAGATCTGTTACTTGCATTCATAAATATGTCAACAATCTCTTATGGTGTCTTTGGGTTGTCAAAAGATTGCGAATCCTTATACATTTTCACCATCTTCTCCTACATTATGAAAACTAAAACATAACATCCGCAGCATATTGCTTATCTAATAACATGTTCAAAATAAAACTTAACCCATAGACTTATATAATCTTCAGAAGCTTGTTGTGAAACCCAACCACCAGTATCGTTAGGCCTTGGTTCACGATAGCGAGTTTGCTTAAAGAACTTGATAGCATTGGGCAATTAGTGATTTTGATTGATCTACATACATATATATATATATATATATTATAGAAAAATGTTAAACACTTGAGTAAGCTTACTACTACATGTTAGAAATTATATGAGTTGCTACTTACGTGCCCATTCCTTCTGCTCTCAAATGATCAAGAGCAAGACCTATGCAAGTGTTTGACACAACTACGTGCTTCTTTCCCAATCATTGATTTGGTCCTCTATTCATTAAAAACAGTTACATATTTATGTAGTTATTACTTGAGATCCCAAGAAAAATAGGTATGTAGAATTTACCTTCTTAGATGGGTTGTTAGATTGTAAAATTGCCTTCTCTTCTGCAATCTCTTTTGCAATCACTGTTGTGTCTTTGCTACCTTGGAATTCATGGCATTATGACATCCATATTAGTCCCTTCTATTAAAGAATCTTCATGAAAGATTCTAGTATTTTGTTCCAAATAAACCCAAGATTGCATGACTAATCCATTCTACAACTCTAATTACAGTGATTGCACAGGAAGATCTATGCAGATAAGAGAGAACTAATAACAAGTCTAGCTCTAATGCACTCACTCTTTCCTTTGCCACAAGGTGATTTCATTGATAAAAGAAATCAATAGGAAGATGCTTGCATTAATATTATCAATGCATCTAACAAGGCAAGATTTCATGACTAATCCATTTATGATTTATTTCACGCAACAGCAGCAACTAAGTTGAAAATACTCAAGTGTACTAAAAAAGGTAAGGACAATTGTATAAACTACCTAGTAGCATCCTATAAAGATGATCCTACACCAATGGACTACATTTAAGCCTCTATCTTTTCATGCTGGTCCTTAATAAGCTCATAAGCAATGAATAAGACAGCTATCCTAGACCAATAAAGATATACTATGATTTTTTTTAAAGAGTCTAGAGCTAGTAAATTTGACAAGTAAAGTTTAGACTAAATACAATATTTAGCAACATTATTACATTATTCATGGTATAAAATATGACTAGCAAAAGTTTGATTGAAAGTATTTGTAACAACTTCAAACTTCAAGTGTAAAATTGAGAAAATACTCAAAGTTCAGGTAGTTATTTTGACACTATCTCTATATAACCTATTTCACCACATTAAAGACAAAGGTACAATGTATGTATAAAGCTATACTTGTATGATAACGCAAGTGAAGTAACTACTAAGCTTGATAAAAATTACGGAGTGAAAATTTGAATTAAATTTAAAACAAGTGGAAAATGATAGAAATTATATCTACAAGGCTAGAATTTGCAGTTTCTTGTTTGCTTGCTAAGGCATTAGCTATTTGAGGGAACCAAGAATAATGTAAACCCAAAATCCCTCACAACCTCACCTTTGATGAATGTTGAATTTAGTAGCTAAACTTTTCTTAAAGGTGTAATTAAGTACCTGAATTTTAAATCACTCAATTTAATATTAAACTTTTTCATGCACACTCAAGGTGCCTAACTTAACTTCGTTATGCTTATTTGCCCTGTTAGCACAGCTAACCAGTGGCATAACAACACATGTCAAACTTATTTGTAAAATATAACCATGCTAGCTTTTCCATATTATTAATTAAAAAATTATTAAAAATGTAAAAAGGAAAAATTGAAAAGAGGAAAAAAAAAAAAAGGTAAAAAAGATGGTTTCCCAAATTATATACTCGAAGTCGGATTCTAGGTGAGCGTGGGTCTCACTTGGATCTATTCAGATGCCTTCTTCTCTAGAGCATGAATCAAAAGTAGCGGCGGTATGAATTCAAGAATCGCTAAGTCATGGGCATGGAAGTAGGCGCTAGCATTATGGTGTGGTGGCCTATCTTGAAGGATAACAATTGGTTTAGTGAGTCAATGTATGTCAGCCAAAGGTGATTGGCTTGTCTGGTGTTTAGTTTGGTTTGCGTGATAGTTTGTGAAAGTGACTAAGGTTGGTGAGAGAGTTTAGTAAGTTAACTCAGTAAGTTCAAGCGACAATTCAATCCGAGTTATGACTTGCAAAAATTCAGGTGTTATGGGGTTTGATTTGGTTTATGCAGTTGGTGTTAAATACATAGTTCTTTTTCCTTTTGTGTCTCTTATGCTTATTAAAAATATGAATGAGACTTCATTATTCAGGATATAGGTTTGTACAGATTTTCCATCCACATCGATGAAAATCTCTAAACCTGCTTTAGAAAAAGAATCTGACAATATTTTGATTCACCACTTTGCTAAAGTTTGAGTTGAAGGATTTAAATAAAAAAATAACATAAGCTGGAGAATAAATATACAAAGGGCTTGATTGACTTATTTTGAAAAGCTAGAGAATTCATAGAGAAATTCTAGAAGTTAGAGGAATAACATAGAAAAATAATAATTCATTGATTTTTTATATTAGTATATTAACTGCTAACTGCTCATCCCAACTCTACTCCATCCATTTTAAAACTAATAGTATTAGCATTACACTTCCCAAGTTGCTCTTAACAAGATAACATAAATAATCCAAGAAAGAATCCAGTTCACCTCTTTTGGTCTCTTTATGAATATGCTTCCCACTAAATCTCCTATAAGATTAATCCACCTCTCATTCTCCCTATGCTCGCCATCCCTGGCTAACATTTGTTACATAAAATGAGTTCATGTCCAATGAAATGGAAGTAACAAATTCAGAGCTTCAATTTAAATGTGGTCCAATCATCCTATACCTTGCCCATTTTAAGGTCCCCAACGCATGCATAGAAAGCTTGAAATGTTGTCAGAAGAGGTTTGTAAAGAGAAACATAAATTCCAATTCTCTGGTTAAAAACATTACTCATTCCAAGTAATGGATGAAATGGGGTAGATACAATGATAGCAAAGCACTCACTGTAGCGACCTAAGTTGACTAGCACTAGCTAGTCCATGAGGACTTCCCAATTGTATAATTAGTTTAGCAAGGACATAGGAATAGCTCTGGCCAACAACTTTCTTTCTAATCTTACCACCACCCTTGCATAGTAGAGATAAAACAAATAAAGAACAAAATACTATATACGAGAAACATCATGAAAAAAATAATAGCCACCTGAAAAATGCCATCAAAGCATGGATGAAAGCCTGAAGGAATTCAGTTCCTTCCGACTTTCTGGAAAATGGTTAGGATATTCTCCTTTCTCAGAGTCATCCTTAGTACTTAGAGTTTGGTTGAGAATATATATTACATGCTCAAGGAACATATGTGAAAGCACTGAGTGCTGGGAAAATGCCTAATAGCACGGGAAGAAATTAGCACAAACTACTAAAGAAACTAGTTATAGTGATACATAATGAAGAGATGGGAACAAAATATAAAGGTTACACAAATACATGAACCTTTAAATTGATAATATTTTGCACATAGCCAAGCCTAAAGTAAACATGGATGTAACAAATGGAAAAAGACTTCCTAGAAATTGGACCAGCCTCCCAGTCTGATTCCTTGGTGAAACAACAAACTAAAGCTCCTAGATGATGGATGACGCCTCAATCATTGTTGTGAGCATTTTCATACAGCTACATGAACAACTTACATGCATCGATTGTTTCACGTTATCTATCAAACTTCCAATGGAAACAATTCCCAGGACCTATGTTCCAAAGCATGTGGTCAAAGTTGCAACTCTAGCAAATTCTTACTACCCTCTACACCAAATACCTCCTTAAAACTCTCACTTTAATTTGCATCTTTACATTTCCAAATTGGCCTTATTATTTGCATGAAATTTGATTATGGCATCGGGTATGCGAGATCCATAAGAAAAATCATTCAATTTGGACAGTGCAGAAGCAATATACCCCTTGCAACTTAAGAGTTCGAGAATCTGAAAAGACAAGAGCTTTTACTTTTTACATTGCATTGAAAGTAACATTTGGAAGGAACAAAAATTTAGAATCATGTATTTTTTGCATGTGATTTTGATTATACATGATAAGAATATCAACTTTCACTTTTCTTTTCACCCTTTGGCCACACCACATGATGTCGCCTTAGAAAACTGTAAGAACCAACTAATATGAACCTGAACTAAAACTTTCCTAACTTCAAAATCTATATCTACACATCGTGGAAGATACACTATGACCCTATCCCCTAGTGATAATGCTTCACATGTTGGCAGAACATACATCGCCAAAAAACAAAAGATCAAGTCCATCACTCTATGAAAAGGCACATAACTATGATATTATGGCGCAAAAACATACATAGTAAGGTAGAAAAGTCTCCAAGAAAACTTCGGCCAATTTGCTTGCTGTGTGTACAACTTCCTTGGCATCCCAGCGACTAATGCCCAGTAACACAAAGCATGCAAAACTTGGTGAGCATCTCATATGTTACCTCACATCCTCTTTTCCTTTGATAATCAACTGAAGAAGAAATGTATTTATCTAGTAGCCTCAAAATATGCAAAAGCTGCTCCATTCTTGTCACGCCCCGAGAGTACCCTAGTAGTAGTAAACAAGTTACACTTGAATACTATCACTAGATTACCTTCAGAAAGAATGACAAGTTTTCAAAACAACAGGATCTTTTTAGTTGCTTGATAAGAAATAACAAATATATGAAAGAAATAACTTAGTGAATAAACATTACAGAACTATTACAACCCATATAATTCTTCTGAAGTACATAACTACAAAATCTATTCTAATAGTACATAACCATGAAACTAAATTATAACCGCAGACTTCCAGCTCCTAAGCTCTTACCGGAGCCATACTCTTGGAAGTAACTAACCATGGTCGTAACGTAAACCTGAAAAGACTGTAGGAGTATGAGCGAAACCACAGCTCAATGAATAACCAGACATATCATACATCACACAAGTTATTAGCAATCATATGCAATGCAAGCACTCAACCATATGCACAGATACAAGTTTGGATGATCTAGAATCCAAACAGGAAAAAGATTTACGCCCTCTTTTTAATGGGTTGAAGAACAAGTACTCAATGACCCACCTGCCCAGGAGAGACTAAGTATACAGGAGAATCAACGATTTCTCGTTTTAAGGTTATCACTTTGAATATAATTGATTGAACTGACCATCTTCTGCAATCCCCTTAGAAACTCCCTAAGTATTAATCATTTCAAAGCGATTCTACGGGCGACGTTCTTCGGTACCTTTTAGTTCCTCATAGGACCGCCAGACCAAAGAGAACCTTGGAAGAACTAACACATTAGATCAACCAAGCAAAAACAGAGATCCGAAATATTAATACATAGCAGGCTGTCACACCATTATATATGCAATAATGCAATTTGTGCAATGCGTGATCAGATTATTTTGTTAAGTCAATAATTCTTAATCAATTTAACGGTGACCATACATTACACACAATCATCATTATACTATTTCACAACATCAATCATTGCATTATCGCTTTTGTAAGGATATTTTAACAATCATACAATCAAATCATATCATACTTTCAAACTATCATTTAATTATCTTTACATTACACATTCAGCTACTTATAAGCACAAACAGTATAATATGACTGAATTACTCACCTGCTCATACTAACTCAGTCGTAGTAATCTGTTGGTAGATCCTCTAATGTATCAAAGTCACCTATTTAAGACAAAGTATTCATCAATACAAATTAACTAAATTCCTATATGTGATTAGTGTCCTAGACTTGATATTTATCAAGTTTTGATACTGATTATTACTTGTTTTATATTATCCTATATTGAACTTTTTATAAAAAATCAAAGTTATTTATTATTACTTAGTGTCATCGTGTTTCTCCTATTTTATCTCGTACAATTATTTTGTTATTTTTAGGAGTCACATTATTCAAGAATTTAGCTTATTTAAATTTCCATTCTTACCTATTTTATCTATTTAGAACATATACTTGATTAATACCAACCTTTATTAATACTAAATATATTTTTTCTAAATTTTTAGGTCTTAAGAATTATTCGATAATAATCAAAGTGTTCTAAATATTTGTATTTACTTGTTTATGTAATATAATCTAGATTATATATATATAGATATATATACATATATATAGGTTTTGTTTATTTCCGAAACATGCTTTCGTTAAAGAAATTTGGGCATACGCCGGCTCAAAGCCGCCGGCCTTCAAACCCAGGTGCTGATATAAACTTAGTTTTGATAAATATATCGCATCGGTTGCACCGGCTTTGAAAGTTGTTGGCTTTCAACGTACGCCGGCTCTACGCTGTTGGCGTATATCTCCAGATAGCCGGCTTATGTTCATGTTTTACGTGAAAATTATTTTACATAGCCTCTGATGAGTGTAAGCGGCCTCCACGCCGCCAGCCTATCCATATAAGCCGCCGGCGTTGAGCGGTTACACTGCCGGCTTTGAGGCAGTGTTGGTACTGTTCATCATCTTCCTCCTCTGTTCGATTCATGTTCTTCAATTTTTACATGTTAAAAACATTATCAAACCATTTCTAAGTGTTTATATAGCTTAAATAGGGTCATAAAACAATTTTGAACACATCTAATAACAATATATATATATATATATATAGATCTCGATTCTTACTAACAAATAGCTAAGGTTTCAAATTTTTTTACCTTGTTGGAGCTTGTCCGATGTAATCCGAAGCTCGTAGTTGTGTTTATTATGTTCCTAAGATTATTAGAAGTCAGTTATAGTCCTTATATTTGAAAGAAAATCGTTTGAATCACATCAACTTACCTTTGAACTCGTTTTCAAGGGGTTTTAGTATTAGTTTTCTCTCGATCCGAATTTGTAGGATTTGATCTGTTTGTTTGATGTTTTCTGTTCGTTTTGTTTGCTCTTGGAAGGTGGATTTGTTCTGGAAAGTGTGAGAGTTAATAGAGTTTGTTTGTTTCTTCATTATGATTATTAAACACTCATATATATAGAAGGAAGGAAGAGGACTTCGACTGTTGTTTCTCCTCCGAGTTTCCTCCGATTTTGGCTACGTTTGATATGTTATTTTCATGGCAATTAATGTTGGAATGATTTGGCAACATGTGATTGGTGGTGTGGTTGATTTGTTTGACAAACTTGAGGGAGTTATTGTTGGATTTGGGCTCTTCTTTTCCTCCTGTATCTTCCACCGAATTGCAGCCGACAATATATATATATATATATATTAGTTTATTATTTTAATTGATTTTTGAGTTAATTTAACGAGTTATATGAGTATAAATTAGCTAATATTTGGAAGTTTTTGTACAAAAATATGTTTATGGAAATATACAAAACACTTAGATTATCAAATAATACAATTTTAGGTTTTATAAATACGTAGTTAGTTATTTATACAATTTTATCTTCCGCGATTAAGATTTCTTAAGCTCATTAGGTCAATTTTTGTTTTAGGCTTCAATAACTTAAGAAAATTCGAATTAGAACAATAGCGTGATCCGATTATTTGTTTGGAGTTCAGATTTTGAGTTATTTGACAGTTTGTATTTTCGTTGTGTATTTATAATCTTAACGGTTTATCTTTAGGTCGTCGTTTTCTATTTATAAGCGTAAATATTCGTTTACGTAGTATTGGACTTAATACGGAAACTAAACCATATATATATCTTTAGTTTTAATACCCGTCATGGTATTTTACTAGTAGTTATTAATTTCAACTAAGAATCTTGAATTTAGGGTTTAAGTCTAAATATAAGCTCATTACTACTCATTGTTCCAATCTCGAATCATTATCGAGATCAAAACAATCATTTAATCTCTATATTCCTATTTTTCTATTTAAATCTATTTGTATATCAGGTTTCGGATCTTGAAGAAATTCTTTATTCAAATTCTAAATCCTTTATCTAATCAATTTCTAGTTATTGATCTATTCTTAGACTTTAATTAGAATCTAAATCTATTATCTAGTTCATACAATCTATTGTAAGGTCGTGTACTAATGTGGAAAATTCCCGGGGTTTACAACTCTACTTCTTCCATCCTCTCCACTGATAGCAACACACATAGCTTGTCAGAAGAGCTAGGCATAAAAGCCATTTATCTAAGAGGAAATCCAATGATATACAACAAGAAATCCTCAATAAATCATAGATGTCAAAAGTAGCTTCATGAAGAGTGTCAAAAATGTCAAAGTAGGAAATATCCTAGAGAATATTGCTCCATCCTACATATATTTTAAATATATTATAGGCTGTAAATACAAAATATCTTCAAAATATTGCTTAAAAGCTTAAACTTGTAGATCAATGTAGGTTTTTATATTTTATACTTAAACAGCTACTAAGACATGATAAAGCATATAAATTGTAGTGTTAGCATTTCATTGTCTTGAGGAAATATTATAATATAGGAATAGCCACACAAGTATATATTTTGATGTATATTAAGGAATAAAACGAAACCATTTCAATCTCAAAACCATGAATACTCTCCAAACAAAGAGAAACATTCAGCTTAGAAGTTGAAGCACAAGTAAGCAAAGCAGATGTAGTGAAATTTACATTATAGCTACTTTAGAGGTTTATACATAATCTTTCATGGCATAGCATACCTAGTGAGAAGAATTTCACAAAGAAGAGCTACAAGATTCTCCATAAGTGGGTTGATAACATCTTTTGGATCATTTAAAAGAGCAAAAAACCCCAGTGTGGCCTGCCATATAAACCCAAATATATTCATATAATAAACTAAGAAGCTCTAACGAGTACCAACACAGATTATTTTTTGCAAAATATAACTTCCATGTTGGTGTTTCATTGTTCCTCGTCTCTTTTTGCTTATGTTAATTCATGGTACCTTTAGAACACGATTTCTAGTATCAATGGTAAGTCTTGGCTCCATGGACACCAGAGTAATACAAGCACTTAAAGCAAGAGCTTGCCACTAGAAAATATGAGACGAAGAATCAAAATGGTTAATTTGAAATATGAATATCTCATACTATTGAAGCACCTAAGTATGTAGAATTTCAATATATGTATCATTCCAATCATCACTCTTATTTCGACCCATCAAATTCAAAATATAAACTAGCAATTGGTCTCGCTGCTTCAATGGGAATGTTGCGCCACTTTTAGAAGCCTTTATCATAGCAGACCCTACATTTACAATTTTTTTATCATACTGAGAATGCTTTTACCTAAAAAATAAATGAGAACAACCTGCTTCACAATACTTACAAGACATTTGGTAAAGGTGAAAAGGAAAATATAGTAACATCAAAGGCACCTCCATGTTTTCATACACTTTCTCAACGTCACGAAAGAAATAAAGATGCCTATGTGTTGAATTTAAGTCCCACAACCAGATAATTAAAATTTTAAACTGATATATATAAAATGGTTTTACATTCAATATCAACATTTTTTTTTTACTTAAATTCATCAAGTGGAACAATTAATTGATATAAGGGATTAAATAATAGAAAAGGGATTTGAATCACTGGCTTCTTGTATTAAGTGGAGCAATTAATTAATTTAGGGGACAAAATGACAGAAAAGGGATTTGAATCAATGGCTTCTTGTTTTAATACCGTGTTGAAACTAAAACATGGTATGCAGGTAGAATGAAATTGTGTTATTTCTCCTTAGCCGCATCCTCTTCTTTAATATTTTACAACAAATTCAGGCGATTGGAAATCTAAGTATTAACTATCAAGACGCTCCTCTCGATTACTCTCCATTGCTATATTTCAGACTGTTGCTCGATCTTTAGGACATAAAATAAAGAGTTGCTTTTAGTAGTACTAATGCCAATCGAGCTTCGCATTTATGAGGTTAGGATGCAACTGAACTAGTTACCCTACATTCCAAAGTCTCAACCACTGCTTTTACAAAGTCCTAACTGTAGAAGATCTAAAATAAGCCCTTCATGTAGCCTAAAGCAAAATGGTAGTTAAATTCTTAGCGTTGGTCGCAGAAGTGAAAATTAACCAAGCAACTTAAGGAGCTCTGTAATGGAAGAGGGATCATCAAATATCTAGTTCTTCCAAATTCACAGCTATGTGTCATGTATGTCATAGATAAACAGGTTCAAACACAAAACCTTTAAATAATCCTAAAAGCAGATCAAGACCTTATCCAACAATCAAAATAACACATTGTCATATACCACATGTCAATAGTAGCACAACAAACTATGAGATGCATTCGAATTCACACACTTTCCTCCAAAAAACAATCCAACTTTGACCTTTATGACACAAATCACACAACAAGAAAATGCTCAAAAACTCCTCAAAAAGGGTAAATTACAAAAACAATGTAAATTAAGTTTTTGCATGAAAAGGTTGAACTTTTCCAATCTCAATCAAAATGAAGCAAAAGGGGTTAAATGAAAAAGGAAATTTCTTTTTCTTTTTTTCTTTTGACTTTTCATCAAATGCTGCAGAGACAAGGATGAAGCTTTTCAATTTCTCATCAGAAATAGATAATATATACAAATCCAAGATTAATTTAAAAACAAAAGATTTTCATTTTCTGATCAAAACTTGACAAAAGGGTATATAAAAAAGGAAACGTTTCATCAAATTAATGTACAAGGTTTCATTGAATTCAATAAGATGTAATGATGATGAAAATGTACCTCTACGATTGAATGTGCCAAAGGGAGCAGAACAAAAGCTTGGAATTTCATCTAAGCCATCCCCCCAACACTTAACACTGCAAATCTCTTTCTCTCTCTAGAAGATCGAAATATCACCATGAACATTCCCTAAACCACAAACCACACATGATAAAACTTAAAACACTGATAAAACTCCTAAAAATCTTATCATAAATCTCCTAAGCTTGCGCATCAACAAAAAAACATGCATCAGCATGATAAGATCCACGTTCTGGTGTATCTCGCACACATTTACCACTCAAATGAACTCCAAACACATCAAAATACCATCATCAACAACTGTAAATCATACACAATTAAACACAAAACTTAAGCGACCTAATTAGAGTATGGCATTTCTAAAGCATATAGGAAAAAATCCCAAATTGTATATGAAAAATTAGTCATAACCCTTGAACACAAGCCTTAATCAGAGTATAGCATTTCCATAATATAAGTAAATAGAAGTGTAGGAGCAACTAAATAAAAGTAAAAAAAACGTACAAAAGAACCTAGATGATGTGTCCATACTGATGAACGATTAACGACTATGTTGTCGAAGATTTCTAAGAAGTCTTCTCCACTCAACTGCCCGTGAAGGATTGGGTACGACAGACTGTTAATCGGTCGGAGGTGGAATGGAGAGATTAGTCGGGTGGAATGGAGGATTTTGTCGGAGACGATGAAGACTAGTCGGACATTACTGTTGTGTGAGAGAGTAATGTGAGGTTGTTGGATTGTGAGGAAAAATGAGAAAAAGTTACTTTGAATGGGGTATGATGTTCCTTTTCTTTGTTTTTTTTTTCCTTCGATCCACTGTTTTGAAATGGCGGGGTATTTAGAGAATTTCATTTTCTAATTTTTTTTTTAGGGTCAAAAAATTGTAAAAAGAAAAATTAGTAATGGTTAATATAAGGAAAGGGTTACAAATTAAATGAATGCTCCATAAACGTGACTAATAGTACACTTTAATTGATGAACTTAAATTATAAAAGATGGGCGACGTTTGCAATTTTTGCAAACGTCACCTAATATCAAAATTCCTGTAGTGTTTAACATTTTATTTTTATCGTTTTCAAATAAATGTTAGTTAAGAAACAGATACAGACGAAAAAAGATATTTTTACTCATAAACATATTAAATATAGATAAAAATACAGATAAGATACAAACAAAATACAAATGTAAATCATATAAAGATTAGATACAAATGAAAATCAGACAATCCAAATAGACTCTAAATATAATTCATATAAGTGCAATAGATTTAAAAAATTTTCAAGGAATTAGAGATTCCAGATGTAATAACTTAAAGCTCCCCTCATTGAGGTATTGTCCACTTTGGCAAGATGTCTTATAGTTTTGTCCTTGCTACTAGCTATTTCCTAAGAGGTCACTTACCTTGGGAATACTCTCCTTTAAGCACACTTAACTTTAGAGTTTTGATGAACTCTAAGCTATTGTACCAAAATGTGTCTCAATGGTTAAAGTTTTATCATATTATATTTGAAGGGTATCGCATTTTCCTCCACTTATAGAAATGACATTCTTATACAAATCCAAAACCATACCAAGCAGGAAGAATACTAGAAGTGCTCCATATAGGCTGAAGAGGTACTCCCACTTTAAAAGCTTTGCCCCATACGGTACTTAGCTTCCTCATTTCTAGTAAACTACTCTAATACCACCTGTAACAACTGGAACTTCGCCCACTGAGGTATTATTAGCTTTGGCATGATACTGTATAGTTTTATCCTTAGTACTAGCTACTTCCCAAGAGATCAACCATCCTAGGAGTGCTCTCCATTAAGCACGATTAACTTTAGAGTTTTGATGAACTCCAATTCATTATACTAAAAGGTACTTTGATGATTAAAGTTCCATCACTTTATATTTTAAGGATATCACACAAGATGACAAATCGAATAAGGTAATTATACTAAAAGATATTAATATTTGGAAGTAAAATCATTTAAAGTATTAATGTTTCGAGTGGTTAAAAAAATAAATCAATGTTTCATAAATTGAATCAAATGAGGTATCAACATTTTGTGAAGTTCATTTCAAGTATTAACATTTGGATTAATTTTCAATTCAATTTCATTAATTTTTGCAAATGGTCAATTATTTAATATCATACTTGGCTCACTTTGCAAAACGTTGGTTCCTCTTTTTAACTACTTGAAGCGTTGATGCCTTAAATGAAGACATCTCTAAACATTGATACCTTAATGAACTTTACGAAACGTTGATACCTTTTGATGTAATTTATCAAAATCCAATATAAGAACCAAGTAGAGCCAACTAAAAGGCTGGCTAGAGCAAACTCAGACTTGCCTTGGTTGATCGCTTTAAGTCAATCAGCCTAGATGGACATCCTATAGGTTGATTATTTTTTGTAATGTGAAGTCGCCATTTTATGTTTTGTTGTTATTTTGTGTTTATTTCCTTTTACGTTTTCTTTTTTAAGAGTTAGGGTATGGGTTTTGTTATGAAACAAACCATTAATTTGTAAATGGATGGAAATTGACAAAAGGCCGATGAAGCGATCCAAATTTAAAATCAATAATGAAGTCAATAAATAATGGTTGCTTTGTCCTTAGAAATGATTTTATTTTTGCAAAATTTTAATCATTCCTATTTACTTTTTCTTCATTTTTCTTAATTTATAAATTAATACTTAATAAAATTTGAAAGGGAAAAAAAAATAGCTAGATGACAGACCTACGGGTTCACTCTATTAAAAATAGAATAGAATTATAAAATTTTTGAGAGGGTAAATTGGAAATTGTTTTTCATTTTCCTAGACAAAGGTGGCCTTACCTTAGATTCCTAATGTCCACGTTTACTTTTCCACATCGAAAAGGAAAATCCCACCTACTGGTGCAAGATAGAATGTCAACATGAACATCACTATTCACTACTCCCAATCATTTCAATATTATTAGGAAAGGAGAATTAAATTTTATTGATTCACATCATTTTCATAGCAAATTTAACATCACTATTCACATAAACACCATCAATTATGCAACTCTTTGTGACTTGCATCACACGGTGCACCCTCTAATCTACCCTTAACATGAACTAATAAACAAAAAACAAGATAAAATAAACAACTTGTGTTTCCAATTTCAGACAAACATAAATCTCAATGCTTCAAATCCAAATTCTAAATATCTATAAGTCTGTTCATGTCTTTTGACAAATTAATAAACTAATCCTAGTCTTTAAGTTTTCATTTTGCCAGGAATTTCTCCAAGGAAACATAACCAAGATATCTTCTCCCTCATGATCTCCAGTATCTGATTTGCGCTTGGCCTATGAATTAGTGATTGATGAACACACGATCGGGCTAAATTAAACATAGCACGAGCTTCTTCCTCTTCGAATTCCCCCTTTAAAGCCGGATCGATTAAACCCAACATGCTCTTCTTTTCCTTCTCTCTGGAATTGAATTCCTTAAACATTGATATCAAAACATGCCCTCTGTCTTCACAAAATGCTTGTACTCCAGTAACAAACTCTAATAACACCACACCAAAGCTATACACATCGTTCTTTTTCGATGCCATCCCGGTCCTTAGATAGTGGGGATCGGTGTATCCTGGAGACCCCATTGCAACCCTGTTTCTCCTAGGGGATGAAAAGGAGTTTGTAGAGTTTATGTGGGAGTTTGAGGTAACAATTGATGAGGAGAAGCCCATCTTGGCAAAGCCAAAATCGCATAGTTTCGGGTTGAGGCTGTCGTCTAGAAGGATGTTGGAAGGTTTGATATCACCATGAACTATGTGAAGGGCACATCGATTGTGGAGGTAATCCAGGGATTTGGCAAGTCCATAGGCGATGGCGACACGGGCCCGCCATGGAAGCGGTGGTTGCGGCAGAGAAGTGGATGGCCTTGGGTGGAGCTTGTCTTGGAGAGTATCATTAGGGATGTATTCAAATACAAGGGCGCCTTCTTCTGAAAACAAACATAAAAACATACATAAGCATTGTTAAAGCCAGGATAAAGAAAAATAATTCAATTCAAGAGATGTATCATTATGTTTACTTCCAGTGAAAATTCCATAATTATTTATGTAATTTACATCATTATCCCGTTGATCAAATAAATAAAATGAAGAAGACAAGACAAGCGAATTGAATATAAGCTGTGCGCTGACCTCTCTCATCACAGTAGCCCAGAAGCTTGACAATATTGTCATGGCTAAGCTGAAGCAAGATCTCCAACTCCTCCCTAAACGCCTGTTGGAGCCGCTCGCCGCCACAGTGGACCTTAACAGCCCCGAGATCCGGTTTCGGGCTGCGGCTGGAGAATTGAGCTAGATAAACCGTGCTAAAGCCTCCTGAACCAACCACCACAGAGAAATTCCCTGTCAGCTTCTCAATCTCCTCCCAACTATATTTCCTGACAATGGATACATCCTCTCCTTTCCCACCCCAATCGCCACCACCACCACTATGGCTGGTGCTAGAGCTTCCATGTCCTTCTTCATGATCCTCATGATGATCATAGTCGTACTCAGGTTTATCTTTCTTTGATCCACATGTCAATGTTGTCCTTAGAAACCTCAACACATGACTTTTAATAGATTTCACCATGACGAAAAGACTGAAGCAATAGGATGCTTGATTAAAAAACACGATTAAAGAGAAAATACGACAATCCGTGAGCAACCCTTCACTGGAATTGAGCTGCTAAATGATATCTATTGAGTTTATGAGGGGTGCTTGGTGAGTTGCGTACACAATTGTGTTAGAATTTAGCATACAAAAGCAAGAAAACAAATATGTCTTGGAGCCGGACATATAGGGAGAAAGGGGGTATATAAAAAGGGTATGTATTGCTGGTGGGTGTGGAGGCGGATAGCGGTGGAAAAGGTGGTGGTTGTGGGAGGAGGAAGGAGCTGAGAAAGAGGAAGAAAGTGAGACAAAAAGAATAAGAAATAGGAAGAAAGGGGCCAGGTACTTTTGGGGAGAGAATCACCGGCACTACCTACAGACCACACGGTTGGACTCATACATTGTACTACATTACATTACATTAACCTTTGATTTCTCACACATTTTGTCATATAATTCACGTTTGTTTTGTTTTAGAAATTAAAGGGGATTTGGTGAGTGTCAAGAATGGAAGTATCGATATGAAGGCGGGATCAGACAGCAAGATGATATGGATTTTAGTAGGAGAAATGTTAATGCTTTTTTGATTGGTGGGGCACATAAAGAAGGAGACGTTTGACTGGCATATTAATAAAACCAGACAAAAGTGGCTAGAGCCTAGAGGCATTAAAATAGATATATGTTAATGAAAAAAAAAAATCCTAATTTAATCTATCATCGTCTTGGCTGGTCCTATATTAAATTGAATTTCTTTGATTTATTGTAAGGTAATTTAGGCACAAAATATAAATGAATGGAAAAAAACAAAAGAGGAGACAAGTGGATAGAAATATTCCTACTTTAGAAGTGTTCTCTTTGTATCTAAAACTGGAAAACAATCCGTATGTATGAATAAAATTGAGACCACAATGATAAGATTATTCCTTATAAGGATGTTCATTAAAATAAAAGGGTAACTTTGTTAAAAATTAATTTCATTGCATTCATTCACCAATCAAATCTATTATCATTTTAAGGGAATGGGACAATTCAACTCATCATCCCCTTATTAGAATGGTTATAGATGAAATACCCCAAAGTTTCATTAATTTAAATAAGAATGTTTATAATTAAATAGAATAATAGATGGTTAAATTTTGAATTAGAATTTGACCTTAGATAGTTTAACTAAATCAAATAAATTAAACTATAGGATATGATAAGATGGATTACTATAATCAGATTAGTAAATAGATTTAACTAAAATTTGAGAACTCAAATATTTCATTCCATCTATCTATTTGCTTCAATTACCCATTTCATCTGTCCAATTCCTTAATTTTCTCTAGCTATCAAATTTCAATTCTATTGATTTTCAATTGATCTATTTTCTTCAATTATCTTTTGCAATAAATCAAATTTCAATTATCATCTCAATCACTTTTAATTAGAACTCTTTTTTTTTTTTCAATTATTAAATGAACAAGAGTATTGAATTTTCCCAATGATTCATTTTAATTTCTCTTTTTCAATTTTAATTTCTCAAACTTTCAAACATGTCATTAAGTGTTTTCTAAGTTTATAAGCCCTTATACAAATAATTTAAATGTTTAGTAAATTGATAAACCTCAAACTTTAGTCTATTTTATCAATTGAATTACTCAGTTCTTTCCAATCATCAATTTGAACCTCTTTTCTTTCGATTTATAAATGATCCAAATTTCTCAAATTCAATTATTTAAATTTATAAAATTTCCTCATGTAGTCATTTTAACCTAGATTCTATTTCTTTAATCCCCATAAATTTTGAGTTCATCTACTTATTTAAAAATATCAATTTCTAAACCCAAACTCAAACTACATATCAATTTCTTACAAATTGAATTTCTAAACTAGGTTTATAATTTAAGATATTCATTTCTATTATATAAATTCTTAAATTATTTTCTGATTGTTTTTTATTATTAATCTGAAAGGTTTTTAACCAAAGGTTCTTAACCATAAATATCTTTTCATCCTAATCCCTTATATTGACTTTTCCTTCTCTTTTCTTTATCTTTTGTTGCCTTTCCTTCTTTTTTCTTCTTCTTCTTTTTTCTTTTCTTTTCTCAAGAATCAAACCTCAAATATCTTCATTTTAAGTAGATTAAATGAGAAATAGAAGATAGAAGATGGAGATCATGAACATGATAGATCTAAGAACTAAAAAGGAGTAGTAGTAGAGAAGATCAAGATGTTTAAGTTGTCTAAAAAGATAAGTTTTGTTGTTTTTTTTATTTTGATTATTGCATATGTATGAATATGATGAATTAGAACTAGATATGAGTTGGGTTAATGATAAAATTAGTAAATTAAGGATATATGTACATAAAACTAAAAGCCAAGTTTGTTTATGCATGAGCAAAATTAGAAAGTTGTTGAAATGATTTAGATGATGTATAATAGTGGAAATATGATTAGGAGTGTTATTTAAACATGACATGAACTTGTATGGAACTTTTATGATGTTTTTAAGGAAGTACGATATTATAAGTTGATAAAATTAGTGTAAAAAAATAAAGGAAAAATGAAACTCTGTTACCTTGTCAATCATGAGGTGATATGTCCTGTGATCTCCTCTACGTAAAGATTTTTGAAGATATGGCCTAGATTATGGCTGTGACAAGGGGTGTGATCTCCTCGAAACATATTTTTCCCTTGCTCACAAGAGTTATAGAGGGCAAGATGCAGATTGCAACCCCCATCATGGGTGTGACGAAGCTTGTGATGTCCATCACAACCTCAATCACAGGTGTGATCCATCCTCTGGTACTATTTATATTAAAAAAAAGAAAAAAAATGAAATGAATTACATGAATGATAGATATGATAAGAAGTGCTTATATAATTAGAAATGAGGTAAAAGAATTAATAGGGTTAGTAATTAATTTGGATTAGCATGGAACTTAAGTTTATAAAATGAACTTAGTTAATAAATCTAACTTTAACTTAACTTAATTTAACTTAGTAACTAGATTAGATTTAATATGGCTTTTGAATATCAAGTAATCTAATTAATAGTCTTAAGTTTAATTTGATTTAATAGACTGTAAGGAAATAAAATGAGATTGCTATAAAATAGAATAATTAGATTGACTAAGATGCTAATAGATATATGATAGTGATCTAGTAAGATATTTAAATATGATTTGATAATTGGATTGAGAGGTTAAATCTAATCAACTTGATTCAGTTAAGATAATATAGATCTAACTTATCAAAGACAGATATAATTGTAGTATGTAAACTTTAAATGATAAAGGGAATATGTTGTTTCAAATGTGGTTTAATAAAATAAATGAGTATTTTCCTAAAAGTTAATGATTTATTCAAAATTTAAAAGTGAATGATAAAATGATAATGAAGTTATGATAAATAATTTATAAACAAAGGAAAAATAGTTAATTTGACAGATAATGGAGAACTATCCATATCTTAAAGGAGCGATTTTCACAACCACTGTAGGGTTCTTACTTAATATATGATCAAATAGGTTTTTAATATAAATCTTTATTTCAATCAAGTGTAAAGTAATGTGTAGTTACTATTTCGTTTCATAGAAAGAACGCATTAACATTTAGATTTCCTAGAAGATTAAAATAACTTGGCTAGGATAATAAGTGGATAACATTAACTTTATCACCTTGTTTGTGCTTATAATAAAGTTGCACCTATATCAAGATAAGCATAATTGACTATGTGTGGGGATTGAGTATTTGTATGTTTTTTCATAATTGCATTATGTGATAATTCATTAAAATAAAAGTGATTACACCTTACTTGTAATAATTGAGTTGCCTTTGTTGATGAATGTCTATTAATTGATTGGTCACTTTAATAAATGGACTTAATACTATCTGATTAGTTAATTAAACAATCATGCATTACGTGATAGCATACTTGCATTAGCATGATATTCATGTCACGTATTAATATTCTAATTTCGCGATAATGCCAAATTAATTCAGTGGATCTATTTCTCTAATGGGTTATGGTAAGGTTGTCGATTCCACAAGAACTAAGTAGACTCAAAGAATGTTGCTTGTGTTGGGGTTGGCTTTAGGGTATTAATACTTAGGGAGTTTTTGAGATTCTAAGGTGAAGTTAAGATTATGTTTATAATATATATATATATAAAACCACAAACGAATTTCAAAAGAAATCTTCCTTACTTAGCTCCTTCTAAGGTGAAGTTGAGGTTTTAATGTTATGTATATATAAATAACAATGGGTTAAGAAAAAAAATTCCTCGTTCCTCAGTTCTCAGTTTCTCCTGGGAGTGAATTACTTAAGCTGGTCCTTCAGCTCTCAATAAAGGGCGTAAATCTCCATTGGTTTGGATTTCGATCATCCAAACTATGCACACCACATATAGTTTATTGTTGCATTGCATATGTTTGTTTAATATACTTGTTTGATGATTATTCAATGTGTGATTGGTCTTATTATTCACTAAACTAGGGTTTAGCTTACACCCCTATGGTTGTCAAAAGCACGAGTCAAATATATGATTCTACGAGTTTATAATTTTATATATTTTTTCTTCATTAAAATGAAAGGAAAATTATTAAGGTACATACTTTAGGTAAAATTATGAATTTAGATGTATGAATTTACATTTTTAAGATTTTATCAGTTTTACACAATTCTGCACGATTCTATAGGCTTCCATGGATAGTGAAATCACAATTTTAATAACCATGCACACCCCTATAATTCTTGTGCAGGAATAGCTCAAGCCAGGAATGGGCTAGGATTGTGTGAAGAAAAGAGTTTATCTTTAGTGAAGTCTTTGAAGAGAAGAAGATGGACTTAGAATGTAATTTTTATGTTTAATATTTAAGTTAGAGATTTTGTAATATATAGATAAGATTAGAATTAGATTAATTGTATTATAGTTTGAAATTTTGTCATATCTAGATTATCTATCTTATTTTACTTTTTGGTGGCAGATGCTAATTCTCTATAGTTTAGTGGACTATGGGAATTCGTATTTCCTTAGTTATCAAAATGTTTTTATTTAATTAAAGCTTGTATAGCAAATATTATGTAGGGTTTTGCAATTCTTTAACTTGCAAAACAATTTTCATATTACAGATGGATATGTGATATGATTATTTCAAGTTAATCCTAGGAGGTCCCTTTTGGTGTATGACAATAGAAGTATATGTGAGAAGTATTTTAATGGCATGTTGGCAAATCTAAACTATTCAACAAGTTGATGTTTGCTACAATATCAAAATTTAGCAGGCTAAGGTATATTCTTATAAGTTCAAGATGATGTTTATGATAAAATAAAAGTACTCCAATCTTTTAAGAGCTCGAACCTATCATCTCCTTCTTGAAACATCTTACTTGAAAGACTAAGAATGACATCATTAGGCTTTTAGGTGATTGACAATTTTTTTCATTGAAGTTCTTTTTATATGGTGAATCAAATTTCTTAGAAATGTTTTTATTTTGGAAGATTTTCAATTCTCTCCAAAACTGTCAAGAAATCAATGGAAATTGATAGAAATAAGACAATAATTATAACCTTTTATGGAAACATTAATCAAAATAAAATATGAATAACTTTATCCAGTACAATTTCCTTCTTTTTCTATATGACTAACCAAATAAGGGCAACAGAAGGAATTCTCTCCGTGTTCCTTTGGTTTCCTTTCCTTATTATCAAGAAAAAAAGCGAAAAGTACAACTATGTAACACCTAATTTATGAACATACAATTTCGTATAATTGCTGAAAAAAAAAAAGGTAAATTATACTCGTAGGTTCCAATAATTGTAGGTAAATTCATTTAAGATTACAACATTTCGAGTGGTTCAAAAAAGGTCCTAATATTTAGAAATAAAATCATTTAAGGTATCAATATTTTTTAATAGTTCCAAAAGAAATCATAGTGTTTGGAGAAGTGAATCGATTGAGATCTCCATTGACACATATCAATGAAGAAATATTTAATAAAAACTCAGAAAAAATATTCTTCTAAGGTCTGTATTGACAAGTATCGACAAGATAAGTATTTAATTACAACTCAAATGATGGGACCTCTTTTGAACTTTTCAAAAGTTGAGACTTTAAATAAACTTATCTTCTAGTGTAATTTACTTGAAAAAAATGTCTAATCATGTCTGTATATTATATATAAAACTATTATACGTAGACAATGAAAATCACATGAGCGGAAAGTCTTATGAGTAATGGAAAAGAATTATTATTGATTTATAAAGTGAAGGTAGTATATATCAAATTAATACGGGGGGAACTTTTGCATCGAGTGATTTTTTCCTTTTTCTTTTTGGAAAAAAGTATCAAGTGATTGAAAATCCTATTTTTGGTCTATTAATCACTTTTGGGTTAGGGTATTATAAAAGTGGTAAAATTAAATTAAATTGTACATTGAAAAATAATGATGAACTGTATAAGTCAGATGATGAAATTATCACATATTTGGATGGACTGAAGGAGGGAGTGTCAAATTCCTTGTAAGCAAAATGTCCTACTTGGATTGTAGGAAAGAATTGATATTAGCATATAAAATAATAGTAATAAATATAAAAACAACACTACTTATCAATTCTAAATCAAACAGTTGAAAAGGTTTCATGATCATTTGTTAGTTTAATTATTAACTATTTTTGGATTGCAACATTACATAGAACATACAATTTTATGCAATATGTCTCCTAGAAATAATAAAAAAAATTAACGAATTAGAAAAATAAAATCATTGGTAAGAAAAACATTTTTATGAAATATATTACCAATAATGTTAGAAAGATAAATGTGTGTGTGTTTGTGTTGATTGTTAATTAACTACTGACTAGAAAATAATCAATAATGGAACCCTTTAAAAAGCTATATGTTGTCCAGTTATTAATTCCATAGTAACTTAATTAGTGGCAGCATAAGCAAATGAAAAACCAATGTGATTATTAATTATATAATTTGACAATTGTCATGTCGTCATATATTCATATGACATGTAACTTGATTATATAACTTGATTAGTTGCAGCATAAACAAATGAAAAACCAATGTGATTATTAATTATATAATTTGACAATTGTCATGTCGTCATATATTCATATGGCATGTAACTCACTTTTCAATTCCTTGTCATTTGGCTTGAATTTATATCCAAAACGGAGGCAAAATGAAAAGTTGTTTCCATTATAAGTTTTAATTTGGTTTTTTCTTTTAAATTGTAAATTTCATTTTATTTGAGAAATATTTTGAACCAAACCGTGGCGAATAGGAAAAGAAGATAATAATAATTTCACTATAAGAAAACTAGTTTTGGAGACAGAAATTCTACGACGAAATATTGATAAAAGAAGTTATTTTCTACAAATTGGATCAATAATAGTGGTTTTTGAGATAAAAATTTATGTTTAAAGATAAAATTTTTGTCTCTAGCCCACTTTTCTTGCACTATTTAATATTTAATTACAAAAATGCCATTGGGATAAAAAAATAATCTCAATTTTAAGTAATTTCAACTTCTTTCTTGAAGAGATGACTTATCTATTTCTTCAAGAGAGGAGGTTGGTTAAATTACACTAACCTCGTCTCTTGAAAAAAACGAGTTTATCCAAGAATTAAAAAAAAAAGTAAATTTAATAAGATATAAATAAATATAAAATAAAAAGTAATGCAAAAAAAATATTAATTGTTTATACTATTTTCCATGTAAATAGAAATTAGTTTTATCTATTCATAATATTTAATGTATTCTTGATAATAACACATTAAACAAATATAAGTTAATAACATGTATATTTCCTTTATATAAAGTATGATCATAAGAACAATCCAACTTTTAAACAATATAGGACTTTTTTTCCTTTTAACTCAAGTGGGATGTACTTATGTATAGAGCTAAAACAAGTCCTGATCTAGGGCTGTAAGTAAGTTGAAATAACTTATTAGTTACTCTAATTCAACACAGTGATAACTCAAATGTGACTCGGCTGCAATCAAGTCAAGCTCAAGTTCAAGCTGCTCGAGTAGTTATCAAGTTTGAATTCAAGTTTGAGTTTCAAAATATCAAATAGCTCAAGAGCCTATTTGATTTTCTTCTATTTTTTTATATAAAAAAATTTATAAATTTTGTGTTTTTCCTATTTTTAAAGTCTAATTTTATATTTTTCCTTTTTTCTTTTCATATTCAATGGTCCACGTCTATTATATTAAATACCAAATCAGCTAAAAACAATATTTTATTCCTAAATTCCACCCTTTTTCAATCTAATTGATAGTTATAAGAATAATTGGGTCCAACTAAATCGAATTTAAGCTTATTAAGTCCTAATTCAAGTTGAGTTTAAGCTTCAAATTTTTCATTTAAGTCAAGTTTGAGCTTAGTACTATATCATCTTGATTCGACTTGTTTACATCCTTATCCTAGTCAAACCCTTCTTTTTAAGAGAATGGCTTCATCTCTTGAAGAGATAAGTTTAATTGGTTAAGACCGAAATTATTTTTATTAAAGTGGTATTTATTGTAATTAAATATTAAATATTATTATGATTTTTTTCCTTTTGCTCAAACTTCCCCTAAAGTTAGTTTCCAAGGACGATCACACACACAAAATGTAATGTTTATTTAAAATTTTAAAAATAAGACAATTCTTTTGAGTAATGCATCAATTGCAATGTTTGTGTGGAATAGTAATTCATTAATATAAATGAAGATTGACATAATTTATTTAATTTTTTCTATATTTCTAAGTATCATGATTGCATAATTTTTTATAAAAAAAGATAAGATTTATGCACTTAGCTTGAGTTAATTTTACTTATGGTATACGAATTTTTTTGAATATAACATTAAAGAACCTAAAAAAAATTCATAAGAAAATACCTACTTGCATCTAAGGTAATTTTGGTAAAAATCCAACCAAAAGTCCAATGATATGCAGATGTAATGAGAAATTTATATTAAAAAATTAATTTTTTTGTGCCCTAAACTCCAAACAATTAATTTTAATGGGCAGATTAAATATAATTTTAATTGCAGCGAATAATATAACAGAAGATTACAATATGAAATATAAAAGAGATAGAGATAGAAAATATTAGTCCAAATATAACTTAGAGTTCGACCCACTTCCTACTCTTTATAGTCCACTACTACCTTCAATTGAGGACTTCACTATCACTTTTATTAATCACCAAAAATACCCTCAAGCTGAGCAATTACAATACTTTATAATAATAGGAAATAAAATATTTTCTTTCTCTCTCTAGATGCTTTTTAGAGATGACAAGCATAAGAATTGAGCACTAGAATATTTTTCTATCTCTTTGCAAATATTGCAAATTTAATGAACAAGAGAATAAGAAAATTAATAATTTGTTAGTTCACAAATAAAAGCCCTTTCTGCACTTTGGCATAATCTCTGTTGAATCTCCCAAGGACATTATATATGTAACCTTCAAAAATTCGAATATCCGTTAGAGATGACGTCTTTAAGTTGCCAAGCATTTAATATGCTTCAATGACTATTTCTTACCACATTGGCTCCAATATTTAAATCGTCGCGCCCAAAAAACGTGTTACGCCCCAAGGTTTTGTGCCTAAAATTTTCCCTCCACAAGTCTTTAGTCCATCAAGCCTTAAATTCAAATTGTTGCGCCCTAAGTTTTAATATGTCGAGCCCTTGCTGTGACTCGTGACCAAAGTTGCGCATTTTTAAGCTTTGTCGAGTTTCAATCTTGAACTTGTTGTGCCCTAATCAGTAGACCTATCGAGCCCTCGGCTAACTCCTCAACTAAGGCTGTACATTTCTTGAACATGTCGAGCTTTGGTCTTAACTTTATCGTACCTTAACTAATTGATTTGTTGACAAGTTAATGTGACCCTCGACTAATGTCTTTGCATTTTTGGCTTATCAAGCTTTGGTCTTGAGTTTGTCATGCCTTAGTGAGTGAAGCTGTCTAACTCTCGACTTGTCCGTAACCAGGGCTGTTCTTGCAAAAACTCCACACAGACACACAACATACACAGATATATGTATTTGACTAATTAAGTACAGTTTACAATAATTGAATAGTTAATTGTATATCATATTGTCTCATCAAAATCTACATTGAACATATAAGTTAAACAATCTCCCCAATTTTTATGAAGACAATTATACATACTTAACTCATCTCAATTCAGCATACTCTCTCTTAATTAAGCATTTGAGTTTCAAAAGAATTTTTTTCAAGTTTAACTGAAAGACTTAATACATCATTTAGTGCCTTCGCCACCCCTCCTCCTCCTCCTTCCCCCCCACCCCCCCACCCTAAAAAAAAAAAAAAAAAATTGGGTGCTTATCAAAATAGACTACATGCATGCATGTTAATTGTGCATTTTGCCCTTCTCCTCCTTTGTACTAAAAAAAATGATAGACTTATAATATTGCAAATAAAGAGAGTTGCACAGATAACATACAAGATTTAGCATAACAATTGCCTTACAAAGAGGACTTCATACAATTGCCTCACCAAAGGACTTCACAAATGCTTATACACATAGGACTTCACACATTGCCTCAACACATGAGAACTTTATATACTTGCCTCAACACATGAGGACTTCACACGCTACCTCAACACTTGAGGACTTCACAAAAACACTCAAATACAACAAGCGAATAGTGTCTTACAGTATTAGCTCATAAGACTTACGAATGACACTATTTATTCAACAAAAGCAAACATAATAGATCATAAGCATCACAAACAGATATGAACATTTAATAGCTTCATTTATTCTTAGATCAAATTCTAGATTATCTTGTTTCCATGATATTTTAGCACTCATCTTACTTGACCATGCCTAATTCTCTTCATAATGTGCAAAAACGATCTTCACTCAAGGTTTTTGTAAAAATATCAACAATCTAATTATTTGTATCAATTAATTCCAAGTTAATATCTCTATTTAGAACATTATCTCTAATGAAATGATGTTTAATTTTGACATGCTTGGTCCTTGAGTGTTAGATTGGGTTTTTTTTTTTTGTCAAATTTATAACATTTATGTCATCACAACAAAAGGGAATATTTTCATATCTTAAACCATAATAAAGAAAAATTTGTTTCATTCATATAACTTATGCACAACAACTACTGATAACTATATATTCAGCTTCGGCAGTTGAAAATG